>MU624251.1:66600-774007 GCA_025201745.1 Xylariaceae sp. FL1651 | reverse complement strand
TTGTTTTGTAAAATATTAAGTTATTTAAGTCTAAACTTAGTGGGTGATTTTTGCAAAGGAAAAAAAGTTCCCGTTTTTTTCTTCCAGTCACTGTACTATAGAAGGGTGTATGCGAAGCTTCAGCTTCCTTTATCATACATCTGAACCCTTTCTTGCGTATAAAATATTTACATGTGAAAGTACTCAACTGACACCTACAAATGGATACTCTAGTGGAAATTTGATTTGATTATTTGTTTGCAAGCCTGGTCGAGCGAGTAGGAAAAGATGCTGGTCTCTTCATTTAGAATCTCCCTATTCGTGCCTTAATGCATCGTGACTCACTACTCCCTACTAGAGAGTTACTTGAACGTGGAGGTACTTCCAATACGGCGAGCCAGCTCACCCTTCGGTAACGTGAATAAGAAGCACAGTTGGGGAGATACTGCCCGCTTGTAAGGTAGATAGACGGAAGAGTTACCAGCTGCTCGCCCTAGTAGCTATAAATAAGGACAACCATTTTTGTTTTCAATTTGGTCTCGTAATCAATATTCATGGGCACCCAAAACAGCAACGAAGGCCGCCGGAACTGACGTCGGCCTAAAGCCTTTGACCAACCACATTTACCAGCCGCAAGCTTCTCCTTGCTCTTTGACATTGCGTCAAGAGGTCTGCGGATTTTATCAGCAAAGGCGGTCAATGGCGTGTCTAAAGCCGCTCTTTAAGCCAAGGCAGATAGTGTCTCGATGTTCGCCATGTGAACCATCTAATTCAGGGATAATTACACTTTACTGACCCCTATTTTAGACATATGCAGCGCTTACTTTTCGCCATTCAATAAGAATATTACGCTTGATGCCCAATCTCATTTATAGATGCAGGCCACGCCCTGCCCAGAGTGACAAACATTACTTGACCCCTAGGTCGGTACCACGACTGCATCAATCCTTTGATCTATTTCGGGGGATGGGCTCCACAATTATGCAAGGCGCGTAATGGAACGGCTGTTCTGTGAAATTAGCGACCCGATGGCATCGTCCATTGGGTGGGATACGTCCGTACGCTACCTTGTGTTTGCCCCTGACATTTAACCTCGGCGGGGAATGGTGTAGAGGCAGGCACTCTTAGCTGGGCGGGCGTGTATCTTTCTCAAGTGACCGTCACAGTCTGTTTCTAATGTCGAAATATGGGACTTAGGTAGCATTGCTATTTCATATCCGACAGAAGAAGGGAGCCTAGTGGATGAAGCAGCCGAATCTCTTATACAACTCTTACACTCTCTCTCAATAGTTCGCTAGCCACAGGTGATCTATCAGGAAGCGCGGCTGGACCGATGATAGCAGGCTCGACGACAGCCTTGCACTACCCCTAAAGCCGAATTAACGAGATAGTAGTCATAATGGTGATAACGGCAGCGATGAAAGCGAGGGGTTAGTGAGCAACAACAGAACCTCTTTGGCCTCAGAATTGGCTGATCCGAATCAGATCTGCCAGATTCTAACGAACGTCGGCCGAGGTGCCGAGTTGAGGAAACATGGTTGTCGATATTAGCACTGCCCATCTAGAACAAAGCTACTAGGCGCAGGATATGGTCCGTACCTTGAACGCCCGGCCGCCGCTGTATCTTGCGATGACCTGTTTTAGAAGATTAGGGCCAGTACGAACGAATCCCATAACTGGAGAGCACCTGCTGACGTTTCTTCTCGGCTCTCACGGCTCCCTAGTCTTTGCCTTCCTTCATCCGGCGCCGGAAGCCTGGTATGTTTGGATGATGGCTAACATGGCTTAGCTCCTTGGCGATTCATCCGACCGGAGCTCTCTATCAGCCCCTGTAATGGGGCTTTGGAGGAGGGCCACGAGTTTGTGGATTTCGCCTCGCTGCATGACTTAGCCTCAATCGTCGTAATAGAGAGGTATACCTTCTCCTGACTCAATTATGGGAAGGTCCTGATTTCCTTTCGAGTGATTCGTATAAAATAATACAGGTAAGCAGCTAGCTCTGAATTTCGATCTACACTTAATGGAGGGAAATCGTGTTAGTCACCGACTCAGGCCTTTCATTATTTCCTGCAGTCTTTCCTTTGTTCCTCCAAGTATATAGTTGCCCCCATCATGCCTCCTGCTAAGAGATAACATTGAATCTAATAGTTGTTGACACTTGACTGATAGTAATATCCTCAAAACCTGGGTGAGCTCGATTTGGGAAACAATCTGATATTTTCCAAATGCACCAGCCTCAATGCAGATTGGTTCGACCTTATTTCCCTGGGTGCTTTGGCGTAGGCTTTGAGTATAGCAAGCCGCTCCCTTCTCCAACTGCAGAGATAATCGCTCAATGATGAGAGTGAGCACCATCAAGGTTGCTTTAGGAAAATGGCATTGCTTACAGTCCATCCACAAGTTTAATTGCGCGATTGAATCTGTCAGTATGTTCAAGAGATTATCCATAGACAATTTCTCTCCGCGGGATTCGTCGAGTTGCTCCTCAAGCAAATGAGCGGCCGACATAATGCATGAGCATGACGGCTGCCGAGTGACACCGAATGAACTCACCGGGCTAGCGGCCTATGTCTCTGCGCTAGCGTATGACGGACTAGGAGTTATGAGCAAAGTAGATGGATGCTGAGCTTTTGGGTCCTGCGGTGCTGGGCCGCCACTAGTGGCGTGACGTGTACTTGGGTCAGAGCCGGACAAGAAGTCAAAATCCTTATAGGCGGCACTAGGCGACGCTGAGACTTGAACAAGTCAGTGCTGGCCATGGCCCAAAGACTTCCTTGACCAGAGAATATAGCAAGGAAACTTACAGTCTAGAAAGTCATTACCCATGAAGCCGATGTCCGTGGAAAGGGACGGGGCCAGGGTGTTTGTGCCCATTCCAAAGACAGTCGAGCAATGAGATGTCGACGCTGGCTGTTGTGGTGACTTGACTGCCAAAGCTGATGATGAGTTGGCTTCATCGCTAGGACTCGGGCGTGTCTGACCCGATTCGGCACCGGTGTCCGGGCCTATACTGCCATCTCTCATATCTGTCGCCGAAACGAGTCCAGAACCGGCGTCGGGATTGGTAGAATCGTCATCGGCGTTCCGCTTCTCCTGAATGACCCTGGCCCGCTTCTTGCCTTGGGTACCACGCTCGCTGGAAGCGGGGAAGATACACTTGATCCCAAGTGCACTGCACTTTGCGCACCCGTTTCGGTCTCCCGAGCACCTGACCTGTCAAGAGAGCGGGCTGGAGTCAATGCAATTTGGGAATACTCGTACTAAGGGAAACATACCTTCTTGGCTCTGCATTCTATGCAAGCCAGCCGGGCAGGCCGGCGCCCTCCGAAATTCTCGTGACTCCCATGAACGACGTGGATCGAATGGTCATCATCATCCCCATTGTAAGAAAGTGTGGCGAACATGGCCGATTCATGTCGACACGGATGATTATAAGACAAAGCATAGTTGTAGAATTATAATGTCCGGGCAAACAAGTATTCTTATACAGACGACGACGTCCTACGTCGCATAGGTACATTGATAATAATTATCCCCGACATCTCAATACCGCAGCCGCCCTGTTCAAAAGAACCACATGCATGTCTAGTAAGGCCTTATTCCAACTTAGATCAACGAAACAACTGGTTCAATCCAAAATAACGCATTATCTTGATGCCCTTGGAAGTGAGGTTGCAGGTCATACCCATGTAGCTACATTAAGTAACTACCTTAGGTAGGTAACTAGGCGAAGCTCGTAAAAACTCGGTCATGCTGGGCTGTCAAACGCGACATGTTTAAATGGGACGGTAGCTGTCAGATTGGAGGCATCCGAAAAACCATGTGAGGATATGTCAGATTTCGTGGTTCACTGCAGTATGAATCTGTTCACTTATGACGGCTGGCACCCTGTTGCGGCTATCAACGGATTGACCAGACCGTCAGGTGATAGGGCTATTGCTCGTTGTCCTGGTAAATGGTGGGGACAATTACCAAGTGAACATTATGGAATACCTAAGGTATCCAGGTAGCCTACTAATGCTTGCCTATATATGTATTCTAGCAGTGCAATTGTTAGATAGATACTTTACTCTCTTCTTCATCTTACTTGTTTCGTAAAGAATATACAGTATATTTGGTCTCTAAACCATCTACTGACTTTTGGGCCGTAACATATATTATACTGATTAAGTTATGATATAAATTTAAACCCCCCTTTTAATTAATATTATTTTTTATTATTAAATTGTAAAGCAAATGTTTAAAATAGTTTAAAATATATAAAAAAAGGTTATTAATTATCTTATAATACTTAAACTGTAAAAGGATGGTACGTATATCGGAGGTTGCGCAACAGATCTATACGTATCCTGTCTAGTGCTTGGAGTTACTGCACTTCTATCCTTCAAAGTTCTTTTTTACTTGTTTCTGAGTACCTTACCTTTTTCTTAGAACGACATATAGTCTTGTACCTGCTACCACACTTGACTGCTCATTACAACAACAGAAGGGTTCTGGGGTTCGACATAGTACCAAGAAGGAGCCATGGCCACGGAGGATCAAGACACTATCCGAACCTCCACGCACTGTCTGAGAGACCTCTTCCACACATCATTATTTCAGCTTGCAATAAATCCCATCTAATATCTGTTACGTACATGGTAGCAGGAACGGCCAGTTCACATGCACAGAAAAGCTGGCTCTTGGGTTCCCCGCACGGTCTCAGGGCTTCCCTTCAGCTAGCGCGCCTTGGCAGTACGGATGGCTTCAATTTTGAGAATTCTCAATAGGTCTCAAAGGCCGTTATTTCTCTGTCTCGGAGTTCGAAATATGCTACCCTTTTATGTGAAGGTTTGGTCCCCAATGGCCTGTATCTTTTCCTTAGCTTGCGAGGGAATTACATATCTCTTGGTGCGAAAGTAATAAAGATCTGGGGTGCATCAAGCTAAACAGGTTTCCGGATGCAAGGCGGAGCCCATGCTCTTTGCCACGATGCCCTCATTCTGAGTCTTCCCGTGTCTTCATGACGAAGATGATTCACTCCATTTCTTCCGGTTCCACCGCTTCCTCCGTATGTATCCGAGCTTGGACAGAGCTCCACGTAGGACAACGTCTACCCGGACCTTATATCTTCTTCTGTCGCACGTGAGTCCAAACATTAAATATGGGGGCTCATGGTGACGATGACTTCCAACGAAGAGATCCGGCAGCTCTCCTCCCCGCACTCGCCGTACCACATACTTGGTACGCAGTAGCTCATTGATTTACTCCACAGTACTAAATACGGAGTGCTCGTTCACCCAGCTAACAAGGTTGGAATACGTCCTACACTTGCGTGGAAATCCTACGCTTACAGTCTTGCCGTCAAAATCTGACCGCCGGAAGACGTAAGGCGTAACGTCACTATCACAAGTCAAAACAGTCTTCAAAGTCATTATACAGTGGTCGACGTGATGCCGGCGAGTCTTTTCTCCACCGCTGAAAGAATGTAGCTGGCTGTAGTCCCAGTGGTCCCGATATATAAACTGCCTGACGAGATTCTGGCTCCGCTTCAGTGTCGCTCTCAGCAGACAAGCTGTGACTGACATGAATTACCAGGCAATGGATCTGATGAGCACCCTCCAAAAGTCCACCGACTCCGCCTTCGTCGACGCGGCGAAAGTCCCCGTTTGCCGACGACTTGTTGAGCCCGGCTAAAGTGCTAACTGGCACTCTGAATGCGCCAAATATTGATTGGTCAGCACATGTCAGAGTCAGACAAACAGTATAGACTTACAGTCCCAGAGTGCTGCCCACGCAGCCTCCGAGCTGGTCGATGGGTACCCACTGTACTCGTCCTCAAGAAATTGATCGTTAAACGTTGTCCATTCGTACTCTACAGCCTCGAGGGCGGGACCTGCTCGCTGATATCAGCTTGGGTAAACAGTATTCACGGTTCAGTCGTACTCGGAGCGGACATGCGGTACATGCAACGTTTGTCCGTGATGCGGCTCATACTTCTCTCAGAATAAAATACGACTGACAGAAAGAATAGGCAGATAGAAAAACACAGAAACGACAGGGACACGATCCTTCTATCATCATCTCTACCCTCCAAGCCATTTCCAATGGCAGCGAAGGTTGATGAGGAAAGACTCTCTCCCGCACGTTCATCGTCGGCTGTTGCAGAGAGGGTTTGATAGTTGAGGTACTTCTTCATTCGAAGACGCTGAAAATCCCACATATTGGAAGTCAGTCAATAATAAGGTTGGCAAAATCCAGACGTTGCGAGTGATGGACTGAATAGCTTTCCTGTATGTGTAATGCCTACCGGAGCAACCTTAGTACAGACCACAGATGCAAGTTCCCGTGATCTGATGTAGCTGCCAACCGGGATCGCATTGCAGAAGGGCCAAGCCGGCATTATCCATCTTCGGAATGCCGGGAACTGGCGGGCTTGAGGTCTGTTAGCAGGGACTGATTGATCACAACTCTATCCCCCTTTGCCTTGATCCAAAACACCGAATCCGTCCCAATCAGGAGATAGTGATTTGGGGATAGGAAGGGCTGCCTGACGAAAGATTGAGGTCTTTCTCATACATGCATGATATGCATATTGCCGGACTAAACACTTCAAATTTGGCAATACGATATGGTCTGTCATCGTCTTGCAGCCCGATCTATTCAACCAATGCTTTCGTGTATCTCCATAATCTATAAAAACCGCGTGCAGTGCGATGGAACACTCAACTAGCCCTTTCAGGCGCTCAATTGGATACCTCCATGAAAGGCCGGATAGGAACAATAAATTCCGGGTCATTATCGCCAGCGTCTATGGGCTTGCTGCCTTCTTACTTCCCAGTTTCATTCGCCCATCGGGAGATGGTGCAACGAAATTTCGACAAAAGCGTTTGGGCGTGTCCTCCCTTGACGGCCTGCGAGGATTTGCCGCTGTGGCTGTCATGAACTACCATATCTTATATGCGTACCTCCCGGCCGTGTTTTACGGGTATGGCCTGCCTCAAGCTGCTGCTGAGCAGTGCGCCAGAGCCGAGGACAGAGAAAATCACAACCTCTGGCTGTATCAACTATCTCTACTGCGTCTTCCTTACACTGGAACGTGGCCTATATCTGTGTTTTTTGTCATATCCGGATTCTCCCTTTCCTATCGTACACACTGGGAGTCGTACCATACCGATGGAGGGGTTGCCAATGGTACGATGGCCATGGCCTCTTCGTTACTCCGACGGCCAATTCGCCTGTATGGACCACCTATCATTGCCAGCATGATTACTATGATAGCGATCTATCTTGGAGCCTATGAGCCCGGCCGCGAGGTATCTAACAACTCTCACTGGATCCCAGTCTTCCAAGAACTTCACCACAGACGTTTCAACACATTGGGAGGGCAGGTTTTGGACTGGTGTCATGAAACGTGGAAAATGCTTAACATCTTCTGGTGGGGCGACCTCTACAACAAGTACGATGTCCACCTGTGGACTATCCCGGTCGAATTCCGATGTTTGTTGGCCGTCTTCCTTGTGCTCCCCGCGTACATCACTATCCGACCCTGGATGAGAAGGTTCATCATATTAATCTTGGTATTTTACGTGTACACGCTGGACCGATGGGATGTATCACTCTTCTTCTCCGGGCTTTCGATTGCCGATACGAGCATCTCTTTGGAGGCCAGCATAGATTCGTCCTTCTCTTTCAGCAACTTTCGCCTCAAATTATTTCAAGCCGCTCGTATGACTATGCTCGGATTCAGCCTTTTATTGCTCTCCGCGCCGGACTTCTGTATGGGAGACACTCCTGGATTCATTCTGCTCTCCAGAATGATTCCTCATTCCGATCCAGCTCCTTTTCGATTTCTTCCCAACTTGGGAGGCTTGCTACTCGTTGCACTACTCGCCCACGCACCATCTTCCGACCCGGTCATCTCGACGGCGTTAAGATCATCAATCGCTCAATATTTCAGACGCATTAGTCACAGCATCTACATCGTGCACGGCCCATTGATACATACTGTTGGGTATGCGATTTTCCCCTTTTTCTGGTCACTAACAGGAATGGAAGAGACCTGAAGGTATGTCACGGGGCTTGTGGCAGCTTATCTTGTTGTAGTCGCCATTGTAATCTGGGTTGCAGATGTGTTTTGGAGAGCCGTGGACAAACCATGTCTAAGATCCGCAAAAAGCTTACAGAGATATCTAGTAGTCACCTGATCTAGTGTATTTATCTTGGAGCTAGCGCAATTCCTGAGATAGCATGAGGTCAGTGGCAACCCTTTGCGCACAACACGGTCTCGTCACGGCCGAGGGATGATCGGGGAACATCAGCATCATATGCATGACGCAGGCTTGTGATGTAGATTCATAATTTCAAGCACGGATATTCAACAGCGCTGCTCATAATTTAATTATCCAAATGCAAAGTTCAACATTTAAATCAATCAAGTCGTCAGTTCGTTCACTGAATCAATCACGACCCTGCCATGTGGACTACTGGGACAACTCTGATGACCGTCATCCTCATCTATCCACTATCCCATCTCAGACCTCTCTCTCTCTTCATAATCAACTGGCAGTCATCGTTCATCTTGCTCATAGTCACACAGGGGTACAGGCATCTTCAGCCATTCATCTGGAGGACTATCTGTCCCATCAGTGCATCCGAACTCCGAGATCCAACTCCGTCACAGACTGTCAAAATATCGAAATAAGTCAAACATCATCACCTAATTTGACTTTATTCCTTCCTAGGCAACGGTGGTATTCAATATGGCAAACAAAACAGTCTAGGGGCATTTCTATCTATGAGGAGTTCTCTGGTACTTGGTCGTGTCTAACTCATGTTTCCTTGCCCATGACCGAATCTTGTCAAAGTCAATACACTTGTGTTGGGTATTGAAATCCACATCCAGACCTAGGAGCGTCTCTGGAGCAATGACGTTCAGATAGGGAGTTATGTCAACCTTGCATTGAAGAAAAACCCTCAAGCTGTTGATGCAATGATCGACATGCTACTTCAAACTTCAGTGGTTGGCACAATCAATAAAGGTCCAGGGAGCGCACCGTCCTTATCTGTTTCGGCGTCTCATCAAACGCTACTTATTTGCTATAGTCGTACTCGTCTCGATACGTGTACTGGCGGATTATGTCCAAACAGTGGATGTAATGAAAGACTGGAAGCTAGTTAGTGACGCGATTGTCGAACAGGATTACACTTACCTTCTAAGGATCCGACGATGCCTCCTCCATCTTCGGGGGTTGCGCGCTGCCAATTTCCGTCTCGGGACTTGTTGAGGACGTCAAGTCTCTCAAACGGAATATTGATTGGACCAACTGGATGTATTGTGAGTTACTCGAACGGTGGGCTGGAAGGCAAGACAAAGCAACAAGAATTCTCACAGTTCCACAAATCTAGCCAAGCTCTTTCACGTTCACGGTTAGGAATCCCTCGGTAGATAGTATGTTCAAGGAATGAGTTCTGAAACTTGACGTCGACGAACTCCACAGCATCGAGGGCAGGTGCTATAACAGCGTGAGGTCCGATTTTTGTCTGGGAACAGGGAGATACCTACACCACTCGAGCATCCTAGGAGCGCACTGTTCCTGGCTCGGCCAAGAGGAGAACCAGTGCAATAACTAGCATAAGGGTCATGCATAACCACGGAAGAGGGCTAAAAACCTTCCATCTTCCGTCTGTTTCTAGTCGAGTTTTGGGCTCTTCCGGTCCCTCGTTCGAAGAAATGACAACGTATCTATGTGAAGATGACATCCAGAATGTCCAGTGGACGAACGAAGCTGGATGGCACACCACGGTTATGGGTCTTTTGCTCATTCTCTTGCTGTCTACTGAGCTCAGGCATCGTGTGCGCCCAAGTTACGAATTAGGCTTCAATACTGATCTCCGTGAGTCGCAGACAACTGGCAATCTTTCTTTAAACAAGTCCCTAATGATTGTAGAGCCCGCCGTCTCATCTATCAGGCTATAGCGGCGTAAGTTCTTCGGCGGGATCATTGTCAATGAGTCAAGCGAGTTCGAGCTTGTACTCGAACCCGGCGGCGTTCGGTACACAGGCCGACCTACACAAGGGCTTGATGATGCTTGGGATCGGATAGTTGGTGAGTTGTACGGATCTCCGTTGCAACCCTCTCTTACCAATCGACCACATTTTTTATAGGAAGTTATCTTGCGTTGACGGAGGCGGAGGCTCAATCTCTGCAGGGGCCAGTGGCAGAGGAGTGCGGGCGGTACTATGTCGTACCCCACGTTCGACACAGCCTGCACTGCGTCAACTACCTCCGAAAGGTTGCCTATGCAAAGTGGTATCCTACCATCCTGACAGAGAACAAGACAACAGTGCCGGCATTCCATATGCATGTCGGTGGGTCTCTTCTTTCAGTTGAATGCAGAACGTGAGCTGACGCTGAGTAGATCATTGCATCGAGACGCTGCGCGAGACGCTGCAGTGTCAAGCTGATCTAACTCCGGTGCCCCATGTTTGGTCTAAAGAGAAGCAAATGTATCTGGCTGATACCAGCCTGGAGCATACGTGTCGGGACTTTGGTGCAATCATGAAATGGCAAGACGCCAGGCACGGGTGACGTGGTTTTTCGATGTTATGTATATCCTCTGGATGCAAAAACCCTAATCGTACTCATGTGACCAAGCTCAATGAACTGTTTGAGTCAAGACTTTTGCGGCCTCAACGGGAGGTTGTCTTCATTAGTTATAACACAGGCGCATGGTGAATAATTAATCTTGATGTGATTGACTTCTGGAAACTGAAATATGCAGTACCGTTCTCTTATCTCGAACTGCTACAAGACACATATGTGCCCCGGGCCCCCCTACGTTCCTTGCTTTCTGTGTCTGGCACATTGGAACTTGTAGCGACCCGATAAATGAATTTTGTACATCAGTCAAGGCCGTTGAACTTTACACTCTTTGCCATTTCTTGACCACCTAACCGAATCTTACCACCAACAACTTATCATGGATTCGATGCGCTTGCTTTGGTCCGGGATTCTAGCAATCTGCCTACTTCATCAAAATGTCTATGCATTTACCCGCTCACTTCCGCTCGACGAGCGCTGGGAGAATCACCAGCAATGTATTGAGATGGGGGCCGGCGACTCCTTCACACCCGCAACCGAGCCGTCCCTCATTCTCACGTTCCAACAAGGCTTTTCAGGCGTAGTAAGTATCGTGATGTTCGAACTTGGAGACGAGCACCTTGGGGGGATCAGAATCCCCGGAACGAGCGAAGTAGGTCTCCAACCAAGCGAGTCCTCGGTTATCGCTCCTCGCTTTGACTTCGCTCATCATTTGTGCCTTGCGACTGACTGCCATGCGTCCAGAAAGCGGTTTTGTGTAATGAAGAAAACATCAACCGTGAGCTGTGTAGCGCATCGCAGGCCGGGGAGTTCCTCATCAGCGACTCAGCTCGTCGCAGAGCCAATCATGAGTTCATCACCCGCGCCGTGAATATTAGTGAACCAATATCCATCATATACCATGTGTCAAGCCCTGGGTACTATTGCACGGCCGCAATAGTCTCTTCTGGCCATTCGTTCTCTGCGACGATGCTGGCAATTGACCCAGGTTCCCCTGTCGCGGCTTTCAGGGCTGGTTCACGTGCTGTGTACCGCTTGGTAGCGCCACTCTGGCTCTTGCTAGCCAGTGTATGGACGATGCGCCTAATGCTTACACGACGTGGTGGGATAGTGTGTTGGCTCGTCCCGCTGTCCGCCTTGCAAGTTTTGATACGGTCGACGGCGCTGGAAACAGGCGACCAGGGCCTCAACGCTGTTTGGGGTTTACTCTGGTACTTTCTCGCATCTGGGCAGTATTTGGTCATCTCTTTGCACACATGGGGCTCTGTCGCCACGGCACAAGCGTCCAATCGCCAGCTATGCTATCCCCAAATCGGCATTGCCCTTGCGATGTCGGTTTTCCAGTGCGCAGCCAGTTGGACCGACTTCAATGCCAGAGCTGACAGCAGGGGCCCATCTTACATCAACGTTCTGTACGGGTCGTTCCTGTTTCTATTTCTCGCCATGAGTGCAATACAACTTCTCTTACGTCCGTTCAAAAATACCAAGATCGACTGTCAAGGGCTTCTAAGAGTGGCCGAGCTGGGGCTCTGCGGTGCCCTCGTCATTGTTGCACTACTCTTCTTGCTCATCGCGGTGGCAAGTCTATGGATCCTGCTAAAGAGGCAGACACCCCAGGAGTTTGCGTCAAGCTTCTGGCAGGTACGGTCATGGCTTATCGACTCGCCAAGGGACTATATTTTCATGCTGTGGACATGCTGTCTAGTAGTCTACAACGAATATAAAGATACATACCAACTGCGAAGTTCTGAAACGCATTATACTGGCTTAGAGGAGATGGAACTGTTTCGAGATACTGCCGAGGACCCAAGGGTGTGAAGTCGATCAAAGAGGTTTCGGATGACGCTCAGGTTGCCGCGCCCACGTGTGCAATCAATGAAGGCGAAGACGTGGCAATCGTGCAGATTTACTCCTATTTGCATACTCTCAATAGAAACGGGCAGTTTGTACTGGTTCTGTTCCATACAGACACGATATAATCGCACGCCAAGTAGTTCCAAATGAATAAAACCTTGATCAACAATTTTCAAGTATCGGCCCTATTTGTGCAATAATGTCGGCCTTGGTAACTATTCTGAACGTCTGCATGTTATCCCAAGGCACTACCATCCAGTAAGGAAACAGAATTAACCCCCCCAACTTTGACATTATATTGCGTTACATTCTCCACCTCCATCCTCCAGAGCCCGGTTCCTTCCTTTCTCAATAGAAAAGCTTCCGTCGGGGTTTCTCACTACGTGTTTGCTGGGATGCCACTCTTTCGCGTTGATCGTCCTGTCTTTGGCCCAGTCAAGGATCTTATCATAATTTCTACAGGTGTGCTTATTCTCTACATGTGGACACAGGCCTTGGACAATATCGCTCCAAGCAAAGTAAACCACGCTAACGTCAGCATTACAAATGAGTGCCTGGCGTACTTGGTCTAGGCAGTGGTCTGATATGTGATCAGACGGATATCAAAAAGCTGATGCAGAGGGAGGTGGCGTTGACTGGAGGTTAACATACCTACATGCAACCACTTGCAGTGATCAACCGTCCCGTTGGGAAAATAGAAGTGTTTGTCGTACCTGTCTCGATACAGAGACATGCGGATGATATCAAGACAGTGCATCTGGTGAAACACGTCGAGGGTGATGATATATTCACCTTCTCGGCCCTCCAGGGGAAGACGCTCCGTATTCTCTGGCAACAGACCAGCTGTCTTGGCATCAATTACCGAAAGCATACCAGCTGTGTACTGTTCAGTTCGTGTTCCGGATAGCCAATCGAGCCACTAACCCGAGTAAGACTCCTCCCATTGACGGTCGATTTCGTCAGAGGGCCAGCCTTGATATGGTGTCTTGTCCTCCCCTCGGCCCCGTTGGAATTTTCTAGGTACGTACTCTACGAGGTGGTTGACGGGTGCTAAATCCAACGATCTTGGAATCAATAATTTTTATCTATAACAGGGACCAAGAAGCCGTTAGATGCTACTTACAATAAAGTTGTAATGACGGGTCGGGGGGTGACCTGTACAGTAGATAAGCGATGGTTGCACCGGATGCAAAAGAAAGCAGTAATAAAATGGACGCAAGAATGACGAAGCCAACCCTGAGCTTCCTGTTGCTCAGCATCGAATGGTAATCGCATGAATAGAAGGAGTGGTGTACATCAGGGAGCATCGGGCATTGGTCATTTTTCACAAGCAATCCTTCGCCTTCTGATCCTTTTGCAGAATCAATCGAATGTTGCTAGGAAAGGGGCTAGTAGAATCCAACAAGCTCTCACGCAGGGAACGCCAACAAGGCTCATGAGTCATGGATAGAAGGGAAATAGGTTAGAAGATCTGCTGACTGATTGGCCTAATGTGGGAATAGATGGGAAGTGAGCTGTATCTGACAGTCACACATATTACTGTGAGCCGTTGAGATAGGGATTATGCCGGGTGAGGGGCGGTGTCTTCGCATAAGGACCCATGGATGGTTTTCCTGCTCAATTAAGGGATCTCGGTGAGCTCCGTCGCATCCCTGGGTTTCGAAGGCAACCCGTCTAGCTTCGTTCGCGCTGCTGTCTTCTCCGAGATTTCCCATTTGGGACACATCCGCGCGCTGTTGAAGTTCAATACCGCGCTCTTTCGGCCCCTCACCCAATTGTACGTCATGACGGTTGTATCCCGGTCACTAGAGGTCATGTCGATAAATTAGCGATGTGGCTTCGGCATGGACTCGGTATATGGCCCAAAGGCGTACAGGAAGGCAAGAAATGTAGGGGCGCACCACTCAAGTTTCTGTCTCAGGACCTCGGTACAGTGATCTATCCTCTGATGCCACATGCCAGGGTCGGCGTCAAAATCGGCCTGTTCCTCTACGTATTGGTCACGGTACGTTGCCCGAAACAGATTGTAGAAGCAATGTAGCTGGTGGGTAGCCTCGAAAGTAGCCATGTACCTGCCATCTGGTAGGCGAGCTGCGGCGTCCGGGTATTCGGGCTGAGACGCCAGGAAGGCCTCTTCGTCAACGCTGAAGATCCAGGTACTCCAGTACTTCGCCCATGATTAGTCAACTTCCTGGCTTGGCGGACCTCGGAAAGCCGACCGGGCATCGGGTGTCCCGTTTAGTCGAATCTGTTGGTAGGCCCCGTGCTCGGCCCGGTCGGAGAATAATTCCAGTGCTAAAGAGTATTGTTGCTTGCTGTCAGCCCGGGATTTCCATTATCGGTAAGCTAGCAACGTACAAGGCCTACACGGAGAGCGTTGAGGTGCTGCTGATTCAATGCCAAACTGCCGGCGGAGTCGCCAGTCGACACCGGGAAGGACAAAACGAGTGACTATCACACTTAAAATGCATCCTGCAAGGAAAGACAATGCGTGGTGTATATGTGAAGAGCTGGATCCATTTAGCCCCATGACTAGTAAATCCGTTTCGAATAAGAACACAATGTGGGAGAGGGGAAGAGATATGAATCGAGTTGGTTGGATGAAAAGAATGTAAAAACTATTGAGACAAAATGGATGGCGCTTGAAATATATATTCTGACTACCTAGGCATCCCTGTATATGGCAGCTACTCCTCTGTCAACGCTCCCGGAGGAGATTGAGTGCTGCGATACCCAGTCTTGCACACGTTCGAAGTATCGGCAGTAGTGCAGCGTATTGAAATCTGGTGATTCCTTCTGTTTCTTGTCAGGCGTCAGCATGATCAAGTATGGTGTTGCGTCACCTAAGCACATCAGGACTTGTTGGAGCCTTTGTACGCAACCATCTACAAGGGTCATGATGTCGGCCTCAGAACCACGAAAAGCGGCGAGATGTGAGTAATCGTATGCTTCTCTATAAGTATGCTGCCTTAGGAGGTTAAGGCAAGCCAGATTCCGGGACACTTCAAGGTGGGCAACGATACCGCCGTCAACATTCTTGACAAAGTCGTCGCCCTTTTTACTCACGAGTTCGATTCGACTAGCGGGGATAACAAATGGGTCTTCTGCATATGGTAAGTACTACGACCTATAGGATGATGAGACAATCTGGCCATGTGACCAGCACGCACCAAAAATTACCGCATTCCATGCTTCCTCGAGTTCATGTGTTGGTTGACCTCGGTATTTCGATTTCTCGGAGAACGTGTTCTGAAAAGTCTCCCATTGATGATCGACTGCCTCCCAAGCTGGTGCTATGTCACTTGTTAGCCCCCTGTGAGCGTGAGTGGGGAGTTACAGCATTACACCACGAAGACATGCTCCTGACGCATTCCAAGTCGGTTGGTTGGATTCCGCGGGCTGAGATGAAAAGCGTGACAGAAAGGGCAAGGAGGGCAGCAGAGAGCATTGAAGATACCCTTTGGTGTGATGCCATTATGAGAAGAGCTTGTTGTCTAAGAATGTATTTCGTTGGTGAGGTGATTAGGAAAGTAGAATTGAGATATCAAGTGGACATCGAAGGTCATTGTCGCGCATGGGTAATGTGAGACAGGAGGGAATATTGTACTGGCTCTGTAGCTGTGTTATATATTCGTTCTGGCAGGTTATCATTGGACGACCTTACTAACTAACGCCGGGAAAATCACTTGCCAAGACAGTGTTCTATGGGAACAGAAATAATTACAGTCGCATTACCCTACGAAGGACATGGGATTGTGAGGCCAACAGCGTACCAACGGCTAGTAACGACTCTAACTCCCACTTTCCAATGTTCTTCATAAATATAGACCTCTTGACTGCCTATAGCCCAGATTTATGTGAAGTACTTAATACACTATGTACGTATAGCAGGCGATTCTTTAGTTAAAATAACCTATCCTAAGATCTACAATTTATTAATCGTTCAATATTAGTCATATGTCATTTAATAAAAAAAACTTATAAACTTCTGCACGGCACAGAAACTTTCTCCTGCCGAACTCTCGAAGCGGTTGAGCTGGCAGCGCTGGGATTAAATAAACCAAATCAAAGCTCCATCTTTTGCTCGTCCAGGCAAGCATCGCGCATAGAGGGATTCAAATGGCATTATTGTTGGTTCCTAGCGCGGCGCCCTCGGCGGCACGAGCGCAGGATCAGCCGGTGGGCCTAGGGTGTTTTACAAAGGGGTGAAGGAGAGGGGTGGCAGAAGTAGACGCGGCATCGTGAGGAGCAGGAGGAGCAGCACGACCCGGCGGCTCGACGATTCCGTTTCCCTCCATACGGTGCACCTGGTGGAGCAACGTGCCGATGGTAAAACGGAAGCGCGGCGGCTACGAGGTGGGGCCACAGAACCCCCGGGGCCGCCGCACCGCTACAACCCGTCTTGATGAGTCAGCACAGGCTCTCGAGCCGAGTTCTTAATATTGCATTATAGCATGCGCTGTGAACACCTTTGGTCAGAACAATCTCTTTAAGATGAACAGGGCGTTGATTATAATGGTTTTTGTCTTCGCGGACCCAAATACGCCATCAAAGGGTGGCAAGACGTCTACTATGCCGCGTGGTGCAAGATTACATTCGTGACAACGACTAAAAGCAGATGGGGCGTCCACGAGAGCGAGGGCGTGGGTATCCATGGTGAATGGCATATTGAAGGTATCATCTCCGTGGGCCTTTTTGCCACTTCCTTTGCTTCGTTTATGGTGGCACATTTGGACAACCATTATCACCTGCGCAGCTTCAAGCTCCATATCTCACTGTTTATTACTAACATGAACAGATATTGGATTCGAAGACACGCCACAAGATGAAGATATCTATTTCTTAGCACCGTCTGTTGATTAAAAGTTACCAAACGATACCGACCATCCTGACGTAGGAGAGGGCAAACTCAGAGTGATCGCGCCGTATCCCGAAGTCGAAAAACATTATCTCAAGAAACTGGGAACCTGAAATAAAATAAAACATAACTGGTTAGTACATAAAAGCAATGTCTTGATTCTCGAATATCAATAGGCGATCACTTTGAAGTAAGAGTTAGGATTAAGAATAGCCCCCGCACACTATGAAGTTTGTCGCGATTTCAAATTAGATCATGAGTAGATGTAACTGTATATTTTGGTCGAAATGGGTAGAATGGCTCATGCGCTAGGTACCGTATTTTCTTCCGTCCTATTTATAATGAATCAATGGCGGGATGGTATCGAATTCCATAACACTGAGCCGTTTCAATTCTGGCCAAGGTGCCTTGCCAACTCCGCCAAAGTCTGTTTCAAGCTACGCTAGCCCATGTCTTCACATATTCTGTTTAGACTTGTTCTTTACATCGATGTTCACTCTAATTCACTCTTTACAAGTTAACTCTCGATGTCTCACCATAATTGTCCATTTTTATTCCTCAATAGTGACTGGCCCTGAATATTTGTTGCCATGGAAATCTTCTTTATTGTTGCCGCACGTAGCTTTCTAAAGAGTATGTCACTCACCCTGGCACTAGAATTGTCATCAGGAACTGCCCAGTCGGCTCAATCTGGGTTTCGGTATTGGCTAGATCAGCAACGTTGTACCAGTCTGGCAATGCGAATGCTCATCTGTCGGAGCCCCCACGCTGGATCGTTCGTGTGAACAGTCTGAGCAAAGCTACAGCATAGCTACGG
This sequence comes from Xylariaceae sp. FL1651, assembly GCA_025201745.1. Lineage (NCBI taxonomy): Eukaryota > Fungi > Ascomycota > Sordariomycetes > Xylariales > Xylariaceae > Xylariaceae sp. FL1651. Next base: position 755,916 of record MU624251.1, on the reverse strand, counting down.
TGAGCCAGCACACGCGTCATATCAGAATGATAATACTGGTCCAACACATGGAAATTATAGAAGCTTAAAGACGGAGGGGCTAGAGACGGACAGAATGCATAGCCTATTGGTGTGATAATCGTCGTTGAAGCTACTGCAACTTTCAAAGGTTCGCCCCGTTGCTATCTCCTTTAGCAATGGGCACGTGGATGGAAACATCAGACATTAGGGTCACGTTCGAGTCATCGACACCAGTCTGCGATCACCGATTGAGCTCGTAAAAGCAGTAAAGTACAGAATTCGGCCTATTCTTTGAGACAGTAATCTACGCTGTTCTCTGTAAACATGTTCCTATTCTGGTTGGGATCGGTGACTCACGGGTAATAGAGAAGGTTAGATATAGAGCGTGAGGGTGAAAAAAACCAACGGTCAGGGAAAGTTTTGAGACAAGTCTCACACCGCGTAAACACTTTCCATCCTTAATAGCCTATACATTACGGAGCTTACAGTATGCCCACCAGAGTAACGGTCCTTTCAGGTAGACGGCGTATCTTGATCCCGATTTGGGGCTATGAAGTTTATGTCACGTGGTTTGTACTGGCATTGCGTTATCAATGTAAAAGCATCTTTTCTGCTTTCTTTTACCTAGCTAAACATATAATCTTCCACTGCGTTTATCATTACCGCTAAGCCCGCCGTTCCTTGCCCTGTTTTACGTAGTAAACAACCTCAATCCCGTGAAAACCATTAAATTGATTAAGAGATCCCTTATGTCACAGGCCACAGGCCAGTAGAATCTATCTAGAAAGAAGCCTTTGGCTTCTGGCTTATTACCTTAACCAACCAGGTCCAATGGGGGGACGCTATATTAGGGAAATAGCCTAAACAACTGGTTTTGCCTAGAGGCGTTCGTTTCTCTTGTCTAATGCTTAAGTGATTGGTAGTAGATATAGTAGTTATTAGTGGAAGATTTGGGGGCCAAACAAATTTTTTTCATAAGAGAACAGAGAAAGAAGCAGATGCCATCTGAGAGCAAAGAGTAACGATGATTCAGTCAAGGTCATAAGTCCTACCACCCATCAATGCATCCGACATCGGCGGCGCTGGACAACCAATCTAGCGAAGCCCAGTGCTCAAAACATTTCAATGCTGATCGCGCACGCAGTCCTTCAAGTGATGAGCCAGGAGAGCAGGGGGCTATTTCAGCAGATGCATCCAAGGTGAAAGGGTGCTAGCGAGAGCTTAGGGTAGTACATTCCTTGTGATAGTAACGGGGAAATGTGATAATATGTGTCGTCTCCCACTCATTTTACTGAGGAACGTGTTCTATTCACGGAACTTGCGTATGAAAGTAGGGATAAACAAAGGAGCGCCTGTTTTCTATTAAAAAAAACTTATTTTTGGTGTAAATTCTCAACACCCATTTATTCCTATTGCCCTTCTCTCTTAAAATCCCAACCGTACGATATATGGATATAATCAAGTTAATGCGCCTTGGCTGATGTAAAAAGCATAGCCGCCGAGATATCAATAGCAACTGTATAGACCAGCATGGTAAATCACATTAGGTTTAAGCTTTCGCCACGTTTCAGGTTGGTCTGTTCACGAGATGGGTTGATTCCCAGCTAGCCGTGGCGTACTCGACTATTAATACGTTACAGGTCTGCCTCGCGTCTAATTTCCATTTGAGAGACCATAGGAGACTAGGTGCGGAAGAACTGGCAGCCACAGTAATTGAATACGGGATGTGGAGGCGAAATAGAGTGAGAAGAAATCCTTCAGACGGGTCTGAAAACAGCCCCAACGCCTCGCATGGGAACGATGGATTGTTGAGCTGGGATGGGCTTTTGGAAGTAAACTCGCCCCTACTATTATAAGACCATAACCAATGAACGATTAGTAAAAGACCATCCTCTTCGGTCTTGGCACCGGGGGAATGTTCACAGTGGCTTATTTCCTGCCCATTCTCTATACGCTCTTATTCATTGATGATATTTCTGATTCAATCATTTCTTTAAACCGATTATTCTCCGGACTGTTCGCAAAGTCATACCTTGAAGATCGCGTCCAATTAAGACATGGCTGACACATCATCCTTGAAGTGTCGTTTTCTCTGGTGGTATCCACCTGCTGCCCCTTTTCCTGGGCCCGGATTGTCAGGGGGGAGCAGTGGGGCTCATAGCATATAGGGCTGCCCGCGGCAGGTGGACTAATTACGCCGCCGCTCGGCATGCATGCAAAACTACCACTGCAACGATTATCAGATACTGTACCAGTCAGACGGTATTCTATCATATGCCGTCATGCACCATCATTCAATTGGCGGTCAGTGGGTATGCCATACAGTGTCTTAGCGTCTGCCCAGGTTCTTGGTAGCGCGACGTTAGTCCCGACAAAAGTACTTGTTGGAGATGTCCTATCAACTTCGAGCATCGTTCCTGGGGGTGCTGGTCTGCACGGCTCTTTCCTGCCATCCCCCTAGAAGCCAGGCGTCGAGAAGCATGGCTGGACGGTGTGGCTGCTTGCTGCGAGTAATGACTTACTTGTCTCCCGAAAATATCCTCACCGCCGCGGAGAAACAAGCCTGCCAAGAGACATAAGGGCACATTTGGTGACACAAGACCCTGTCCTCTGGAACCGTTTAGATTGCTTCAACGCAGCTCATAGGCGGGGGAGCGGGGCAACCCTTCAGGATAGCAGAGATGACAGACAATCCGGGATGACGACGCAGAACCTACATGATTCTTTGCAAGCTAATTAGTACACTACAGTGTAGATCGCTGGGCAGCCCTTGGCTCCATTCCTAGGATACGCGGTTCTGGAACAGAGACCGGACTTGGGGAAGGAGGGGGACAGGTGATCTGCGGGCTGACTTCCCAATGCAACGCCTTCGACCAATGAATGTAACCTCTCACAGTAAATGCAAATTTCATATTGAGAATCGATGCGTGTGACTGGATTCGGTAGGAGATATTGCCAGACCGGGGATGGTATTGTGGCATCGTGGCATGGAGATTGACGAGTTGCTAGCAAGGATATTCTTCAGCCGCATAGGCTACAAAGTGTTGAGTGTTATGTATGGACGAAGCTGCATCGGGCCCCTGTAACAGCCTTACGGTTAACCATAATGGCTTTCGTGAAGCCTTTGGCTGTGAAAATACGGGCAGGCGTAGCGGATGCCAAGACCTTAAGTGAGACAGTGGTATAATCCAATTATAGGTTTTTACTACCGAGTATTGGGCATGGCAGTTTTGATTTTGTCCCCGAATGTAGATCCGGAACTATGAGGCCCATGATCTTTTGCAACGTGGTCGTCAAGGAGTAGAGGGCCGGGGTCAATATTTCAGCTTTACCGTCATCCTGGGAGAATGAGGTACAACAAACTAGTGTACGGGCTCAATATGTTTCATGTCCCGAGTACTGACATTCTGATATGAGTTGGTGCACTGCAGGATGACCGCCAAGACGTTCTCGAGTCATTTTCAAAGCCATACAACTATAGAATGCAAGACAGGATATCGGACGTACCGACAAGGTAGATTAAGATGACGTCCCATCAATGATATAGACATACGAGCGTGCTTAATAGGACTTCTGACTGTGCAAATATAAAGACGGTTACTAATATAACTTATAGAAGAACTCTTATTTCTACTGTTATCGGACGATGTTGATGAGCTGCATGACCATCAATGGAAGAAGTTTATATTCCTGGCAAGAAATACGATAACATATCACTCTAGTCTTAATTAACAAATACGCTCTCATCCACTATCTGCCTACCGAAACGACAATGCCTTGTAGTGGCTGCGATATTCTGCCGCCTACATATGCCTTCTGGCTCGCACTTACAGGCGGAGATAGTAGCGCGGGAGTTCACAATAAGGCTCTTTGCGCATCGTGTTCCATGACGGGCGATTCCCAAGATGCAAAGCAGTCCTCCAATACGAAGAGCGCCGGCAAGCGGACCACGAGGCATAAATGGGTCTCGTGGGAACTTCAACTAAATGGCGAGCTTGTTTTGCGGACATGAGCTATCGACATTGACCATCGTCTTAATGAAGAGGACCGTTTGAATAATACATACCCGAGGCAGTTCTTGGCTTCATCTGCCTTAGATGGGCTTGTGCTTGGTCTGCTCCTATTTCAAGCTCGATAGCTCTACGCGACCATAGCAAGCTGGAAGGGGATTATCTTCAGTACAACTCAGTTTTAATCAACTTCTATGCTGCCGGTATCTACTTGTAAGTGGTCCATGGTTCCGAAGCTTCAAAGACTGTTACTGACAAAGATGGATAGCAAGCCGTATCCATGTTGATTCCTCCCCTACATTAGGCATACAAATTGGAAATGAAGGCTTTGCGGTCGTTACGAAACCCGTACTTAAAACCGTGAAGCGGGCAAGGTACTAGTTGAAGAAACTGAAGGTTATAGAGCCACTAAGAAGTACAGTCATAGCTCGCGTGAGAGAAGAAGCATTATGGAACATCGAGAGCCTTGGTAACATTCCTTGTGAAGATGTAAACTAAAGCGGCGATCCATATGGGATGACAAAGTATAAGAAGGCCATTGTGTTGTTATCAGGGCGATAGCGCCACTATATGTCTCTTTATTTGTTCTGTACCTCAGGCTTTCTTAAAAGATGGTTAATACGAGGTGTTTCTGTTACTTGCTTAGGAGTAATGATTTGTAGGATGGCTTATCTTGGGGTGATAGAAGGGTCACCATTAGGTTACTACAGGGTTATAATATAAGGGTAAAGGCTTATTATCATTGGATCCCAATTACTCATCAATTTATGAAAAAGACCTGTCCGTTAAATCTTCTAAACGGCCGATATGTCCACTCCTATAGGTCACAATAGTCTTTTTGTAGCCTTTACTCTTATCAATAGTTTACTCAATTGCTACGTAGGATCAGGCAGCAGTACAGATAAACATGAAAATTAACCTGTTTTTATGCCGCTGTAACTGCATCATCTTTTACAAGCAGGCCACCCTTTTTTCCAGTAGTGACATTGAGCGTATAATCGTCGACGTACTTTTTTCAAGCAATACATCATATCGTGATTGAATGAGGAATGAATATACTGCAAGGAGGTCAAACACCAGCCCGCGCCTTGCCTTTCCAATTTACTCTCAAGCACTGCCCTTAGCAGCAGCCTGCGCCGCCGTAATTGCAGTATCAACCGGTCCCAGATCCGCGAGCTCGATCTCCTGCTCGGCGGGCTTCCAGCCCTGCGCGGTCGGGAACCTCTCCTCGAGCAGCCAGACCTTGACGCGGTCCTTCGGGGCGCGCAGCGTGCTGATGTTCTGCTGCGCGGTCTGCAGCGACACGTAGGTGTCGCGCATGAGCAGCATCAGGAGCGCCGCCTCGCCCTGCGACGTGGTCACCTGCGCGGCCGTGATGGGCGGGTTCGTGAGCTTCTCGACGCGGTTGCGGCTCTTGGCCAGCGACGCCACCGTGAGATAGTTGGTGCTGCTGTCGGCTAGAAGCGCTGTCACGCGCGCGGGGTCAATGGTGTTGCTGTCACCCGAGCTGGCGTCGTCGCGCGTCAGCGAGGCTGGGTGCTCGCCACCTGCTACGCTGTTTAGGTCCGATAATTTGATAGCGGTGAGATTCAGATTTCGGAGAGCAGCGGCACCGGGGAGGGTGCCAAACTGGGAGTTCCAGTTTGTCGACTGGAAAATTGCATCGCCGATGTCCTGGGCGGTGATATTGCGGCCGTCATGTGGGCTGAGATGGGCATCTTGGTTAGTATATGTCTCACGGAATACGTATAATGCTACGAGAGGTCAATGATTCCCTACAGGTAGCCGTGATTTGCTAACGTGTTCAGCAGTGGACAAGGACTTCGGGAATCGGAGCTTTTGGGCTTGACATATGGCTTGATAGCGAGCGGGGAGGCAATGGGATTAGCCACGCAAGCTGTGGTCAGCGCGAGAAGAGCTAGGAACTGCATTGCAGAATATTATTGCGTGAAGTAGTTAACAATCTTGGTAGAAGAGAGTGAGTAAACAAAGATAAGAGAGTATGACGAATTCAACTAGCCTAGTGATATATGGTCTGAGCAGAGATGATTCAAACTCTTCTTCACAAATATATATCTGTGAGGAGCGTCCATGGTATTGACCAACTTATCGACTATACTTCGACGATGCATCAAATCTTACATGCGTCTATCCTCCCGCGGTAGATGCCAAACTTGTCTTGTAAACAATGACAGACGTTGGTAATTATTACGGTACCATTGGTCCGCATACTCGCATCATCTGTATTCCGGGTCTGGAGCTTGTCGATATGAAGGCAAGTACGAAATTAAGATAAGGCTCATGTGTGGAGAGAAGACCTGGTTAAAGTGATAAGAGCACTGGCCACGCAGGTTGTATTTAGCCATATTGGATCTATACAAATGTACCTGATGATATGGCACGACTTGTGCTCCTGTGAGTTCCCAACAATCTACCCGGACGCCACCCGCTGTGCGACTTTAGCCATGTCGGTGTTAAGACCGCGAATTGTGGTACGGCTTTCCCGCTCAAGACCGGAGCGATTGACTGCGGCGCGGTCAGCTACGGGATGGGCGGCTCAATTCAAACACCACGCAAGTAATGCAGTTCGTGTACTAAAAATGGACATTCTACTATTAGTCTATTGGTTAATAGTCCTTTCAGATGATAAGAGCGAGGGGGGGCAATAGCAAGAATTCCAAATCATTCTGATTGAAGACTTACATGCGGTCACTTAAACGCAGGTGTTGGAGAGTGACAGTGCCCTTGCATATGTCATTCATGATTCGGGGAATTTGCTATTGGTAAATTCTCCATGTAGATTAATTGCTCGCGGACAGCAACCCAGATATCGGGCCTTTGTAGTGATACGAGACGGAATCGCGCAGAGATGGTCTGCATACGTGGAAAATGGTTCGCCGTACGTCAACATGAGTTGAGAGATAATCCACCATATGGCTGCTGGCATTGCATTCCCGGCTTAGCTCATCTCCTTGATAAGCTTTCGTACGAGCTTTTTCTGCTGATCAATACTGAGATTATTTTCGTCTGTCTCTTTGACCGCTCGACCGACGATCAAGACAGTCTTGACACTCTCGCTGTTAACCCATAGCTTGCCGTTTCTGCCTACAGCCGTTTCAAATGCAAGACCAGCTGACCCAAGCTCCTCGAGAACAGCGACTTGGCCTTCCTCAACCGACTTTCTCATAAGAAGCCTTCGCGCCATGCCAAGAGATATTTCATAGAGCATACCACCAATGAGGGGACCCAGGCCATCTGCCTTGCCAGTTGTAGGCGAAACGCATTCTAGCTCAGGGTCCATGTGCCGATTGGCCAGACACACTCTAGCATATACAAGAGCACCATGGCTGAGTTGAGGCCTGGTCTTCTTAGTGGCCATCTCAAAGGCCAGCTGGGGAAGAACAGCATTGGAGCTGTAGTCAGTGATGGTGACGTAGTAGTATTCCGGCCCTGAGCGTTGGACGGTGCAGATTACTAGATCGCCAACAGCAGGCATATACTTAAGGCCCACGTCAGCAAGGCTCTGTTTATCTGGCATAATGCTTGGGGCCCTTACTCGTCCGCCATTGTACTCAACCCATATGGAGTTTTTCTTGTGGTCCGTGACGAGCTGACCGGCCACGGTCGGGATCAACTCGCTTGGGGGAACATGTCGCAACCCAGGGCCAAGCTTCAAGGCCCGCTTGGGATGTGATGGGATGAGGGATGAGGGTATCTGGTCGCCCGGAACGACAAATATGCGCTCACTATTGCCTGTCATTCTCACTGGCGATATTTGGGAATGGAGAGTTGTTTCTGCTTGGTGGAATGAAAGGTCCGGCTGGAATGCCTCCGATATTATGCTCCAAAGAGGGCTACGTGAATTGGGCCATGTGAATTTCCAACAGGCTTATCATTGATAACGATAACGGGTGGCCGAGTGGCTGAGTGGCTGGTCTTAGTGGCGCTCCATGTTCCTTACGCAATTTTGGAGGGGCATTTGTGGCTGAAATAGCAATCGCAAGCAAGGGTTTGCATTGCCTTGGTAACTTTTTTTTTGCCTCGATGCCAAATTTTGAGAACCTGAATTATTTACACCCCTGCTGACTGGCTATCTTTCTTTCACCACTTCCTACCTTCCGTCAGCTTTCCTTGAAGTCTCGCAAGAACTGCTCAAAGCTCTCTTGATTTTAGTGAATTATGAGTGAGAAAGCAGCCAGTCAACCTGGCGTTGCGCCAGGTGATCGTTGCGCTATCGGTATCTCCTTTGGCAACTCGTACAGCTCCATTGCCTGCACTATTGACGATAGCCCTGTGGTCATTGCCAACGAGGATGGAGGTTAGACTTACATTGTAAACCCTGGTGTTACTAGCTTTCACTAACCTCTGCTACAGATCGTCAGATTCCCACCATCTTGTCTTACATAGAAGGAGAAGAGTATACTGGAAACCAAGCCAAGGCTCTCTTGGTTCGAAATCCCAAGAATACGGTCGTCTCTTTCAAGGACTTCCTTGGTCAGGAGTATGAAACACTTCGTTTTCTGTTCTAATCTTGTTTTAACGATCAAGACAGGTTTAAATCGATTGACCCTACCCATTGCCACGCTGCTGCCCATCCCCAAGATATAAATGGAACCGTTTCCTTTACGATCCAGGATAAAGCAGAGGGAGACCCATCGACCGTCTCAGTTTCCGATATCTCTACACGGTATCTACGACGACTTGTTCAATCTGCGTCGGACTACATTGGAAAGAAGGTTACGTCGGCTGTTGTGACGGTACCTACAAACTTTGGTGAAAAGCAGAGGGAAGCCCTAATCAAGGCTGCCAACGATGCAGACCTAGAAGTTTTGCAGCTGATCAACGAGCCAATTGCCTCGGTTCTCGCTTATGACGCGAGACCAGAAGCGAAAGTGGAGGACAAGATCATTGTAGTAGCTGACCTCGGTGGTACCCGTTCGGACGTCGCTGTGGTCGCTTCAAGAGGAGGGCTGTACACCCTTCTTGCAACAGCCCATGATTACGAATTTGCCGGTGTGCATTTGGATAAGGTTCTCATGGACCACTTCGCTAAGGAATTCATGAAGAAAAATGCAAACGTTGACCCCCGCGAGAATCCAAAGAGCTTAGCGAAGCTTAAGGCCGAGTCAGAAGCTGCCAAGAAGGCTCTCAGCATAGGCAGTAACGCTAACTTCAGTGTTGAGAGCTTGGCGGAGGGTATCGACTTTCAAATGACCATCAATAGGTTACGCTACGAGACAATTGCACGAAAAGTCTTTGATGGCTTCAACCGACTGGTGGAGGGCGCTATAAAGAAGGCTGGATTAGATATTCTCGATATTGACGAGGTTATACTTTCGGGCGGCACGTCACATACTCCCAGAATTGCGTCCAACTTCCGATCCATCTTCCCTGAAACAACCAATATTCTTGCACCCTCGACGAACGCTAGTGCCTTGAATCCCTCAGAATTGCAGGCCCGTGGTGCTGCGCTGCAAGCATCTTTGATCCAAGAATATGAGTCTGACGACATTGAGCAGTCGACCCACCCTGCCGTGACGACGGTTAACCATATTAGCAACGCCATCGGGGTCGTCTTATTATCTGAGGATAACGAGGAGACATTTAAACCTATTATCGCCCCCGAGACGGCTATACCAGTGCGGCGAACAGTTCACGTCGAGGCACCTAAGGCTGGTGGTGATGTGCTAGTCAAGGTTGTCGAAGGCGGTACCCATATCAAGGTGACCAAACCCGAACCAAAGTCCAAGGAGAACGGCACCAAGGAGGATGATGAGGACGAAGACAGCGATTTCGACTCAGAAGAGGAGGAAGAACACAGAGAAAAGGTCTGGAAGATTGGTAGCACCCTCGCTGAAGCTGCCGTCAAGGACGTAAAGAAGGGGGGCAAGGTTGAGGTTACCATTACTGTTGCTAACGACTTAAGTGTTACTATCACAACGAGAGCTGTTGGCGGCAAGGGGGGTGTGAGAGGGACCGTGAAGGCTCCTTGAAGAAAGGGTTACCAGACTCGAAGCACACGTTGGTTATGCGTATGTTAATGCTATGGTAAGGCAGCTAGTGAGCAACACTTAGAAAGGTGGCTCATATACTGGTAACAGATTTGGACGATCGGATCAATCACCTTAGATAGGATGTATCGGTAGACTGGTCCTTGATCGGTAGGGATCTGAGGATAAGCAGGTTCATAGAGCATTATACTCCATTACCCTACATGATATCCCATTCACTACTATTTATATATTTTAAGCAAGTAAATGTAGGCAGGCTACTTGCACCGGCTTTGTAAAAGGTGCCTAATATTGAGGTAGAAGCAGGGCGAAGAGGAACCGTACCCTAAAAGAGCCTTTGGGCGGCCATTGCCTCATAACTTGACTACCAATTGCAATGTAAATATGATAATAGGACAAATTCCATCTCAGTGAATAAACTCATTGACTACAACATCCCTACATATCGAACTTCTGTATTTCCAGAACTGTGAAAGCGCTCACTACTCAAATTGATATTATAGAAGCATTCTGAGCATAGAATATTACAAGGTTCGTTCTTTTTCCACTCTGCAATCTCTAAATTATTGCGAAGAAAGCCACACACGGCTGGTATTGAAACTTTGAATCTATAGCAAGAAGGTAGCTCGTATACACACCACGGCATGCGCAGAAGAGGAGTCAAGTACACATTTCAAATCTGATATTTTGAAGATAATTATTTTGTTTTGCATTGCATGCAATGAATAGGGACTTACATCCAACCCTTGGTGCCATGCTTAATCGCTCCTAGCTCCCTCACACATAGTAAGTATAGTACATATGAAAATCATGTACATGTGTATGGATGTTCAATAGCCTAACCATCCTGAACCGCAATACTCCTTTGTTTCCCATGTTCGCTGTATGAACTTGCGCCAGGGACAGTCTACGCCTATCTCTCTAAACGCCGTTAAAACCCATTCCGCCCTCCCCCGCTTGATGCTATGTGACAGTTCCCGGCAACTTCCACGCGATAAGATCATCCCTGAGTTCATACTCGTCGATCTCTCTCGGTCGCCGGAACCCATTCCCTTTCAACCCTCCGCGCTCGCTACTGCTGCTGCCTATACTTCCCAGTGTCGGCGTGAGGCTCGTCAGGCTCTCGCTGCGACTACGGAGACCAAGGGATTGACTTTCGTCGAATAGTGACACACCACTGTCTTCTTTACGTATGGTGCGATGCCACCCGCTATGCCCGCTGTGCCCGCTTCCGCGCCGTTGGTGATGTGAGTGCGTACTTTGTTTTGAATGATACTGAGAGCCAGATCGTCGACCATACCCGTTGCCATTTCGGTCGGTAATCGTAACGTTAGACTTATCGCTTGCACCGCTATTTGCGCGCATATGCGACTGAATGCGGCGGATATCGCTCGGTCGAAGGGTGCCGCCGGGAGCGTCGTCGCTACTCCCGCTCCCGCTCATGCTTCCACTACCACTACTGCTTGATCTGCCAAGACTGGGTGACCCTGGATGTAATCTTCGCGTCTTCTTGGCCGTACCATCGCGCCAGCCGTTGCCGCCCGCGAATATGTCCTCAATACACTCATCGGCAGGCAGTTCGCCGGGCTGACAGTCCCAGCTCGCGGCCAGGGCGCGACGGTACATATCTTGGGCCTCGGAGGCGTCGCGGGATTTACCGATGTTGGGCAAAGCGCCAATAGACTTGCCCACCTCGTCTGCGTCCATCTGTTCGCTGGCGCCCGTTATAATGCCTGAGATGCCGCCATTGAACACGGTAGCCGACTTCAGCGGCGGCGCTGTGTAGTTGCGCTCTCCGTCTACCTGTACCATCAAGATCCCAATCTTTAGTGTGCTATTGATCTTGCTGTCCTGCATCAAATACCGTCGCACGATGCCTTCTTCTGCCTCTTCGTCCACGATATCGTTCTCCTCGAGGTGTTGCGCTGAGCTTCCTGTTACTGACTGGGGAGACGGAGAGCCTGTAGGTCGTTCGGCCTCACTGGCTGGTCGGCCGACACTCAGTTTCCGGTGTGAAACATTGTGACCCGTTACCTTTTCTCGCACATGTTCGAGACTTCCGGCGACCCGTGATGCAGTACTTCTACGAGGAAAATTCTCACTCTCCTCAACATACTCGCTCAGGTTTAATTTTACATTGCCTAAGGATATCTTTTCATCCCGCCCTCCAGAAACCATGGGAAACTCCTGTAAAACCTCAAATTCGATGGGACACTCGGATAGGTTGTTGGCGCGATCGATGGATATGCGTAGAGGTATGGCTTTCGAGTAATTATAGGTAACGCGATGATTGATCTTGTCGATGGAGCACTTGGCGGTACGACCACGGTGCTCGCCATGTATACTATTAGGGAGGTGCCATTTTACAGAGGATGTGCCGGCCACCAGTGGGACGTTGTTCAAGTCGTATATCCAAAGATGTAACTCGAATTTCGGCTACGCGCGGATGTCTGGTCAGCGATGATGAGGCGCTAACAAGGGCAACTAAGAAATGGGCGCATACCTTCCGAGCCTTGTTGACTATGGGTAGGACACGCATGTCAGCTCAAGTTTGCGATAGAAGTGGTGCATAGCAGGCAGCAAAAAGGGAAGTAGGAAATATGATAGTTAGAGCAGCGGCGCAGAATAGGCGGGAGGCAAAAGGAACAAGAACGGGATATGAACAAAGAACACGGCTCATGAAGGAGCTTATGTATGGACAAAATTCTGACAACGCTCAAATGAGCCACGATCCGAATGGCCAGTCAAAGCAAATGACTCGGTTGGCGGGGATGAGGTTTGCTATGCTATGGAATGCGGCTCCACGAGAAACGAGCCACAACAGCAACAACGGCGCACGACATAAATCCAAAGGTAGGGAATGAACGGAGGTATTGTCAAGGTTTACATACTCAAGGACGCCATATTAGGGCTGGTATTATTACTATAATAGCCGGATCACGCCAGCTGTCGTAGACAGGCACATTGCCAGCTAGCGAATATAGACAGAGATAGGATCGCACAGATATGCAGTCATGATTTGGGGCTGATTATTCGACGACGGGCGAGATTCGTAATTGCAACGGGCCGGAACGGGCGGAAAGGGAGAGAAAACCTTGTTAGTGCCGGGCTCTCTAGAACGTGCAGAGTAAGTAGGTGACAGAATGGAAGGTTGCAACAGATAAGAAAGAGACAGATAATTAGAGGTTAACAGGATGACAGATCCACGTGGGGAGTGAAATAGGATAGCACCTATGAACATACGGCACCATAAGCCAATGCGACCGTGGGATGGTGAGGAGAGAGTGTCGCGGAATCCTTTCAACCGAATTCCAAGCCATAGGCGTAATTTGGAGACCGGACTCCGGATTCTCAAATCTGGACCCCTGATTAGAATCCGCCTGGGGTCATATATTGCCTTAAGTAGGCTAAGACGTCATATGCGTAACTCGTAAATCGCATCTGAGTATTATTATCTGTCAAGCATTGCGCGACTGGTGCAATTCTTGGGAGTGGATTAAGGTGACTAAGATTAGGTACCTAGGCATTGAGGTAAGACATAAGCAGCTACTCCGCAGGTAGCCTACCCCTGCCTAGAGGTGTCTAGATTAGCGGATATACTTGCAGCCGATCCCCTGTGCTTTCTAGTGGGGAGCCGCTGGAAGCCACTGCGATTGGCTGGTAGGCTGGAGTGGAAGCTTAATCTGGATCCCAAGACTCATTGAATGCCTTTTTTATCCAATGACAAGACGCGACATTCACAGAGACCTCCCTGTCACTTTATATGTACCAGAGCAACTTTTCATCCTCCCATTGAACCGAGCCTTAAGATGACGTTTGCAGCTTCTAGTGGACGCAAAACGAATCTCTCGCTATTCTGAGTGTGCTCGGTGCCGGAGTAGGTGCCAATGAGGTAGCATGTTGTTGAAATGAAGCAATCTGAACAACGCATCTTATTACCTATGCCTGCTTCGTTGAGCAGACCTCCCTATATCTAGGCATATCACACTTAGATGTTAGGCGCCCAACAACACTGAAGTAAAGGGTACCAATTTATTTGAATTATTAACGAGCGAATTCACTTTCTGTCTCTGTTGTTACTTGTACATCCTTGCCTCACAGTGCTCAAGCAAGCTCCTCGACCTGGGCCAACGGAGACAATGCCTCCGAAGCAAGCACCGCAGGGGAAGGGCGGTAGAAGCTTGACTGGAAAGCCTCCAGGCTCTCAGAACTCAACTGCGACTTTCTCACGGCCGCCCCCCGGAAACAACGAGCAGCCAAATAAGAGAAAACATCCGCAGCAAAGCAATAATTGGCAACCGAACCCTCGAGCAGCCAAACGAATCAAGATAAATGAGTCTAGAAGCATCGCAGTCCAGAAGCCGCATGCTGCTCTGAAAGATGGCGAGCTCAATGTTTCCAGCTTCGTCACCTCCATGGCGTTTGAAATCAACGCTTTGGATGAGAGTATGCGCCGGTCTCGAACATCAGGCACGAGCCGAGCCTTTCAGCGTGTGCCCTTCTCCATGAGGCGCAGGACGGCTGCTCACAACTACAAGAGGATTCCAAAGCGTCTGCGGAGGCGAGCCAGAAGGGAAATGGTTGAAGACAATACACCAATAGTGAACTCTAGGACGAGAAAACCGAAAACATCCAAATCTAGATTACGAGCTGAGACGGCTCGGAGGTTAGGTATTCTCGCCAGGAGAAAAAGACTGCTAAAGCTCAAGAAGGGGCATGGCCCTAATCAGGACGTTATCACGGCTCGCGCTGCTAGGCCTAAGATACGGAGGAATGAGCTAAATACCCCCCCAGTTACTGCACCGAAGTACAGAAAACGACAACTAAATAAGACATGGCTTCCCACTCACTTATGGCATGCAAAACGAGCCAGAATGACAACTCCTTCAGAACCTTTGTGGGGATTCTCTCTGCCCCTCACTCCAACGCAAAAGAACTACCGGCCAACCCATCGGGTTCAATGGGAGAAGGGTGCTATGGCCTGGGATATGAGTTATATGAGCACTATTGGCTTATTCGGGAAAGAGAATCATATCCAGGGCATCCTAAAAGATATAGGCCTAGTGCAAAAAACATTGTGGAACGATAAAGGGAAACGCTGGAGAGCTGGTGCAGTACACTGGTCTGGAGATATCAGCAGAAAGGTTAAAAATACATCACAATATATCGGTCCAGCAACTATTATCTGGAATCCTCAGCAGGCGCTCGAAAATCCAAACGCAGGCACACCATCTAGACAACTTTTCATCCGTGTTCACCCATCTGCCTTCTCTGAGACGTTCAATGAGCTACTCCGAGTAGCCAGAGCGTACAAGCCTCGGCCCTATTTACAAGACTTGAGGCACGAAATTGGAAGTATCGAACTTACTGGGCCCGACTCAACTGAAGCACTGCTTGGCGTGCTTAAACCCTTTCATCTCAGTTCGAAGGGAGCTCACGCATCAAGGTTTGAGTCCTTACTGGGTCTAAGGAATCCGGCTTCTTTGCCTCTTGGGTCATTGTTAGCATTCTCTATCCTTGATCCACGCCTCAAGTACCCTCCCCGGCAAGTCCAGCCTCCTCAGGCTACGGAGCAGCAAACTCAAATCAAGCTCATGGAAGCTATTTCAGCAGTTCGTAAGGACGAGGAATTGGAACCGTATCAGTTGTTCGACAGAAATGTCCGTTTCAGGGCTTCCATGCTTCCGTGTCAAAAATCTGTGAATCGTCGCCGAGGAAATGCTGCTCCCGGTACCACTCTCGACCCGAGTAGCATCGACCCTCCCATTCCGATCATGCTACTAGCTTCTCGAAATTCTGCTGAAACCCAAGTATCAGGGACCTGGACAGTAATGTTACCTTGGAAGTGCGTTCGGCCTGTATGGTACAGTCTGATGCATTATCCACTATTCGCTGGTGGTAATCCGGCTTTCGGTGGGCTGGACGAAATTAGACAGCTCGCGTTCGAACGCTGCCAGCCTTGGTTTCCTGGAAATTTTCCTGGAACAGATGCAGGCAACGCCTGGGAGACACTAGAGCGACAAGTACGGCAGAAAGTGTGGGATCGTAAGCCTAAAGGAAAGCGGGTGAACTGGGAGAGTCTTGATCTGGGGTCCGGACGAAGAGGCGAGATCGGCATCGGTTGGAGCTGCGCCTTTGAAACACTGTTTGGCTTTCAAGACTCTGTAAGCGCAGAAAAGAGGCCGGAACAGAGAGGTGAAGGCGGCAAAGAGCTAGAGAGTATTGAATCGGAGAAAGCCAAGACCAAGACACTAAGCAACACTCAGCCCCTCACAAGCATTTTTTATCTACCTAAGACGACATTCAACAGCTTCTTATCGCAGCAACATCCCGAGCCACTCCCCACCAACTCGGTCATCTCCGTAGGCATTAGGATGCTCGGACGAGGTGTAGTTACAACCTGCGCCCGGGTTTACCGTATCCCTGACATATGCCCTAGCCCTGCTGTCATATCCACCCAAGCCGAAGTGCCAGCTACGGAGCCTCCGCGGACCAAGAGCGAAGACAGCATGGGAAAGCTCCCCGCAAACCTGCGGGACCAGTGGCTCGCCCAACGGCCCGTAAAATCTAACTCTAATAACAGACAAAGGAAGGATACTAAAAACAATCCCAACTTATCCTCCAGTGCCGCAACCTCCGGAGCCCGCAAACAAGCCCTTGCCCAAGGACTCATTGGCCCAGTGCAGCCTTACCCACAGCCACACCCCAATACTGAGTCCATAAATGGGCATCCGCTATGTCCCGATGCAGAGGACCTGATCGGGTTCGTAACGACAGGTAACTTTAGCCTGCGGGATGGTCGAGGCGAGGCTATTGCCAGCCTGTCGGCTCAGAAGGCAATGGAGGAGATGGGGCGGTATAAGAACCCCAAGGATCCCGCCGCGAGACTGTGTGTTGTCCGGGATGCGGGGCAGAGTATCGGGTGGCTTGCTAGGTGGGAGCTGGTCTGAAATTTGACCGGTGGTGTCGCTAAGGAGATGTATAATGAACAGACAAGAAAGGCTTATTTTATCGTAATGCACTAATATGAATATCCAGGCCTGCTAACACTATAGCGGCATACACACTCGTGGAATGCAAATGTGATTCCTAATTTTGGTGGGGGATAACTGTACCATGTCCTCGGGGTTAATAGTATCGGTCTGGATTGCCTCCGGTATAAACACACCAAGTCTACGCAGCGGCGAGGAAGCACAAGTAGCACGGAAATGAGAACTATCTGGTGCCTTAAGGAGCTGTCCATGAGTTCTACTATCTATACTCGTTTCCCTATGAATAGAAATCATCTCGTAGTTACATCCGCAAAACAAAAAAAAAGTTGGCCGCGCTTAATATAGGCTTCCCGCCCGTATATTTCCGATAGGGGAACTATAAACACTAAAGTAACGATATATCTAAGCAAGTGTATGCTTACGGTCATGGCCCCAATAATAGCGTATCCGATTTCGAAGCTCTTCGTCCAATTTAGAGAGAGCAGGGGAAAGAACGGAGAATGCAAACGGACTCAGTAGTATCATAGCAGACAGGAGCCCAACCCACGCCCATTTGTGCGATTATGAGAAGTTGAAGGGCATATCGGGATCATTTTGACTCTCCCAGCCCACGATGCTCTCATTACAGCTGGCCAAGGTATGTTATGCACTCTTGCTTTATAGCCTGCAGTCTTCAGGACGAGTCCTCTTACGAAGAGTGGAACGCCCCGCAAGTTGCTGCATGTTGATCCTCGGGACAACATTTGAAAGCCAAGAGTTGGTGTGCTTGATAGATTGGTAAGCAAGAATGAATGAGTATAAAATACCACTTATCACGACTCCACTATCCCCGAACCAGGTCCTCCAGATGATTCATTAGACTAGCCGGCACCATGAAGCAATGGGCGACATTGATGGATGGTGTCGACAGCTTGAGGCTGGAAACCGTGCCAGACCCGGTCGGTTTGAAAGAAGATGAAGTGCTCGTCAAGATAAGCTTCGTCTCTTTGAATAATCGCGATGTCAAGCGTATTGCGCCCCTTATCTCCGTCTGGTAGTATGTCGTGTGCACAAGAGCCCTGCCTCGCTAATTGCGCCTCGTTAGTGATCAACGGCGACTTCAAGGGCAGATATAGGGTACCGGACCACCCTATTGTTCCTTGTTCCGACGCGAGCGGCACCATCGCCAGAGTCGGCGGACCATCTGCGGCATCCCAGTGGCGCGAGGGCGACCGCGTCTTCAGCTTGTCGCGCGCAAACCATCTAACGGGACCAACACGTCCCGAACACATCGGCGCCGGCGTCGGGATTCCTCTGCCCGGGGTGTTGACCCAGTATCGCATCTTTCCAGCATCTGGGCTTCTTCGTGTACCAGAGTATATGGCCCTCGATGAAGCCAGCACACTTACCATAGCATCAACTACAGCGTGGATGGCTCTGAACTGGGACCAGCCTATCGGAAAACCAAGGCGAAGCAAGGATATGGTGGTCCTGTTTCAGGGAACCGGTGGCGTTTCTATTGCTGGTCTTCAGCAAGCGAAGGCACTTGGGCTAACGAGTACGTAGTTACTGAGCGCTACTAGACTTACGTACTCGAAACTAACGTGCCACTGCAGCCATCATTACCTCGTCGTCAGACGCAAAGCTCCGACAAGCAAAAGAGCTGCTGGGTGTCGATTATACTATCAACTACAAAGAGACACCCGACTGGGACTCGGAAGTCCTAAGGCTGACAGACGGTAGAGGCGCCGACATCATCCTCGACACGGGCGGGCCGGGAACGATGGAGAAGAGCCTGAACTGCGTCGCCTACGGCGGAACTATCAGCGCCATCGGAATCCTCACGGGGCTGATGGAGGAAGGGAAGGCCCAAGTAGCCGTTGGCATGAGGCTCATCCAGCGCAACGCCACGCTGAAGGGCATTAACATCGGTCCGCGCGATCGTGCTGAAGAGATGCTGCGGCTGGCTTACGAGACGACGTCGGCGCATCCGATTGTCGACCGCGTCTTCGAGTTTGCAGAGGCACAGGAGGCGCTAAGGTATATGCAAAACGGCTCCCACTTCGGGAAGATTGTGATTAAAGTTGCTTGAAGCTTAGGGAATAATTGTCTTGTCCCTAAGCACCTGGCCTTTAAGATGAGACAATAACCTCTGAATTAATAGTACGACGGAGCCTGGTTGTGAGTGAAACTCGGAGTTCTGTCAAAGGATCGCTATGGTTTGACAGAGGTGAACTGTGAACATGATTTTAGTTTTCCCTCACATAAAATAGTCTCGTATTGTAATCAAGCTCAGTTCTAGCTTAGTTGTCAATATGTATCAATCACGAGCTTAGCTAGCTGACTAGACTGTTAACTAGCCTACTTATGCAAGCCTTGGTGGACAAAAGTTGATCCTATGTCTTATGCTTTTGAGCACTCAACATGTGCGCTGTTGAACAGCCGTGAATAAACGTTATACTGGTTTCCGAGAACCGTGGTTCAAAGTATTGAGACTTGATATATGAGCTTAACGTTTTAATATTGAACGAAGATATAGAGTAGAGTTCCTGTTTTAATGAAGTCATGACTAAGAACCAATCTCTGTGCCTAAGGGATACTCTTGTACCAGTACTCGGTATATTCGAGGGTGTCTTAACCCACCGTGACCCTTAGGCTATATTTTGTGGTGTGCCCATGGTAGTATAGAGGCTCTGGATGCTATTAGACAGTGTTAATTCCCGAGTACATATCCTTATATCTAGCTGAACGTGTTTATGTCTGAGATATATCTCGTAGAATTCCCAGCAATAGTTGTTAAATCAAATGCTATGAGACCCTACATTCTCTTTGGTAATTTTAGTCAAATCATTATAAGGCTCTATAGTTTATGTGAGAACCAGCGCCGAAACCTTCTCATCTTTGTATCACGATGGACATTTAATGTTGTATCGATTGGACAGGCCTCGCGCTGAGACCAAGAGAGTTGGGCCGGTTGCAGACGCAGACTTGCCACGTACTCATCGCGCAAACGAGTCCAGTCATTGTTGTTCCCTTGAGCATTCTGTATAGTCTTCCAAGAGTCGATCCGATTCTGCTCGATGATGAGCTGTGCTGCTTGAATATCAGGCGGGAGGTCAAGAATCTTCCTCTGGATCTCGCTCTGACGAGCACTTTCACGTACTACCATCTTGTACGTGAAAGGCTCGGGCGAAATGACTGTGTCTACGTTAAATGAGATCGAATTAGGAAATAGAAAGGTGCAAAAGCCCTTTTTGTGATGACTGGTAAGAGTAAGAAACCAATAAGAAACTTTTACTTACGATCGGACAAGAACTCTTCCGCTAGATTTCTGAGTCCCTCGCTTCCCCCTGGAAGTTCACATATACCGAATATTTCTGCGAGCGTTAAACGAGGAGTATGCACGAACGCGTGCTCATGTTTGCTAAAGACATCATGATCCTTAATAAACTCAAGGCTGAGGATGGCATCGACAAGGAGATCCTCGATGACGTGCCATTCGTATTTCAATCCATAATCCCAGGTACTCTTATTCTGAGTGTCATCCTTCTTCTCGGTATCAGAGACAACGAGCCTCTTCCTCGCGCCCGCGGCCATTCCAACATTGTCTAAATAAGTATGGAGCTCGGATTGCGGGCCTGCTGGTAGAAAATACCACCGTGCTTTGGCGATACCCGATGTTGTAGCAGAGCTGCCATCCGCAAAGGTAACTTGCGTTCTCCGAGTTTTATCAACTTTGAGATTAAGTTGTCTTGCGTATGAGGCAGACACCGCCATTATAGACGAACCGGTGTCTGGCACAGCCCTTGCGGGTACACCATTAATGAAACCGTCCAAACGTGCTGTCGCCTCATTGCCTGCTGTATAGTCATCTAGCAGGCATAATGAAAATTTATGTAGACCTGCTCGTGCAACTTCTTTTATTCTCTGTTTAAAAAAGCGCGTTAACGTTTCCGTTCTACGCAGAAAGTCATAACAGAGTATTATACTATGCTCCAGCTTTTTCACGATGCTGCAGCGCAGAGAATGGACAGTCTGCTCTCGGTTGAAGTTAAAACTAAGTCTGGCGGTGCCGAGCGAAAGGCAGATCTTTCCAGAAGGGAGCCGAATAGCCTTGCCAGCAGTACCCGCCTCAGATACGAGTCCGATTCTGTCTGCCTCGTCCTTAGAGATGGCATTGACGTTCGCACCGGTATCTGCGAGTGCATTGACTGACCGTCCATTTACCTTTCCTTCGATGTGCCATTCCTGCGCTAGTAAGCGACTGCTAGTACTTTGTAACAAGTAGAGCCCCAGACTCTGTACGCCCGTATTCGGTGTTTGAGTAAATGGCGAGTTCGCTAGCTTTTGAGGAGATCGATGGTTAGGTTTCACAGGCGTCGACATTTCGAATGTAGAGTGGCGTATATTTTCCAGGAAGTACTCGTAAGGGTTTGACAAAAGGACGCAGTACTTCGCAAGCTGAGATTGCGTATTGAAGCGGTTATGGTCGCCAGTCGCTGGGAAGGCTTCGTTACAGCCCGGCCCTGGGAATAATATCTTGGAAATTCGGCGCAAATGCGATATGAATGACACTGCTACTGGTGGCTCTCTTAGCGACATTTCCAAACGAAAAGGCGTTCGACACCAAGCTGCTCTAAAGTTTGGTGGTGTAATGGGCTTAACTCCAATCGCCAGATGTATTTCAGTTCGAAGTCGCTGGCTACTCAGTTAATCTGGAGAGGTGGGATTGTGTGTTTATTCGGACGGAAAGTCCACCTGCTAGGTGAAATGAAAATGGAAGACCAGAATGTCTTATGAAAGTTCTGAATAGAGGGGGAAAAAATTGCTCGCATTTTGAGGCGCAGTCATGAGCTTGCAGGCAGATGGCCAAAACAATAACACTAAAATGATGTCTTCTTGGCTCGCCCGCTTAACTAAGATTTATGTTCTTCGCTATGACTTTGGCTTTCCACGTTGGATGAGTAGTGTGTATCTCAAAAGTCTAATGTTTAGCTTAATTATGAGGCCAGTTTGCACCAAATCTATTCTATTTTTGAAAATTCATGGGTATCTGGCCTCTCGATACTTGTAACTTTACGTTGTAATTCAATACCTATTTTCCTCAATGGT
Source organism: Xylariaceae sp. FL1651 (assembly GCA_025201745.1). Classification (NCBI taxonomy): domain Eukaryota; kingdom Fungi; phylum Ascomycota; class Sordariomycetes; order Xylariales; family Xylariaceae; species Xylariaceae sp. FL1651. The sequence goes on along the minus strand of MU624251.1, from coordinate 733,812 downwards.
TAAGGTGTGGAGTATTTACACTTCGACTGTCTTGGGCGTAAACAGCAGCACTGCCTCTCAGGTTATATCAGTCAGCCCTTCGGTCAGCCCTATCAGCCAATCGCAAGCGTATTCGCCTCATGCATGGCCCCACGTCGGTGACCTTCCAGGTTAGCCAGACCAAGTTCAAGGCGTAATTACCAGTATTGATATGTGCCTGTCCATGGAACAAAATACCTCGTCAATAACCGAAACCGGACTACCAAGATGATGGAGCAGATTGAATTAGGACAGAATCATCATAACACTACGAGCCCAAAGCCCGCCGGATACGCCCAATGGGCATCTTGGATCGCTTCAGACACAGATAACGAACCTTTCGTCTTCCGAAAGTTCGACGACCTTGCCGCTCTAAACCTACTTTATCTCCAGAGTGAGATGTTAGAAATTGAGACACAACTCAAAAAATTAGATCAAGAAGAAGTACGGCAACCCGACATAGAGTCCATAAATGCGACTAGACAGTGGGAAGTCCTGAGTGCGCAGTGCGCGCTCTCCGAGTTAACAGACTCAGAATCGACAAATCTGGGATCTAAAGCCTTCATAAGAGCTAAGAAGAGAATGGGGCTCATACTAAGGTTAAGAGCCAGAATAAAAGAATATCGTAAGGGCCCCTATTTTCAAAAGAGGAGTTCGGGAGGCTTATATTTAACGGCCATCCAGACGAAGCCCTCTTGCTCCAGAGTAAATTATCACACCTACAAACACCTAGCCAACGACTCTTAAGAGCTATCAAACAGATGTTTAATCAAGATGGCTTCACAGTCCTCGAAGGACAGGCAAGGGAGTATTTAGAGGCCAAAGACCTAGTAGCACTCAAGAGCCCAATAACTGATCCCCTGTCTAATTATCTCAGAAAAGCGTGGGCAGTTGAAGTGAGCGCATCTCTGATCATAGTCAATCCTGATTTTTAATCTCCCAGATGCGAGTATTTTGGACGGCGAAGTTAACAGTAAAAAGTATGAGACCGATTTTTCAAACGAAGGATTACCACGAATCAGACGCTTCGACGAGCGTCGAGTCACGCATTGGGTGAACATGATCACTATCATGTTGGCAACCGTGTTCCTTATCGGGCCCATAATCGCCTTGTACTTCGTACGGAGCCCGCCGGTCAGATTGGTTCTCATCGCGGTGTTTATGGTGGGCTTCGCGGCGAGCGTTGCGCTGATCACGAATGCTCGGCGCGCTGAGGTTTTCTTCGGCACGGCAACGTGAGTGGCCCTTGCTCTATCCCATTTTTCGACTCTCGCTGGATTTAAGTTCGAAACTGACTAAGTGCTCTCTAGGTATGCGGCAGTTCTCGTGGTATTTGTTAGCAATGGCAACTTGTCAGGTGGAGGATAGTCCATATCTATACTTTAGTATTACAAAAGCGCAGCGTCTCTGCACCATTGGACGAGATATACTAATTCCATATTTATCCCTTATTTTTTCAATAAATAGACGAGAATTGACGCAAGGATTTGAGGAATCACTTGATCAAAAGGTCATGATAGAATAGAACGTAGTTGAATGAGACGTCGAAAGCGCAAAAGACTTGACAAAGAATAGAACAACGAGTTGGTTAATATAATTCACTACTTGAATTTCGTATTTGGGAATATATATTGTACTTCCCGTTATAGATTTTAAGCATGATGAATATCTGAATCTATTTAACTTGTTCTATCTATTTATGACTGCTAATATTCATACTAAGTTTAGACAAGAGTCGGCGTAGCGAACGCGAAAGTCGGTTAAGCCCACTCGCGTAATGGCACCTATGTCATGCGCAGTCTAGGCAGGCCGATTTTAGATGCGGGCGCAGATGATAGACATGATAGCTGCATGGCCGAAGACTCCGCACCGGCGAATATTACGACGGGTCCACCCTGTGAGCGATCGGCATAAATACTGTAAAGGTATTCAAGGCCGTTATTCTGCCTCCCGAGATTGATGTTCGACTCAACCGAAATATTCTATTAGTCGCCGCCACTAGACATTTTGTTGTCCGTAGTGTCCGCGCAACACTGTTGCTGTATCGACCGTCCCGAGCCGGGTGGCGTCCCACCGAAACGGCTTATCTTTGCTACCAATACACGCTCCTTAGATCTCGTCACATGATGTTTGTAGTTCCGTTGCTCCATGAGGGGACAATCTGCGAAAGATGCTCGTTCAACGTATCGTCTCCAGCATTGACATACTCACGTCACCGTCGAGCTATTAATTGCTGACGACCTCTCGCCTATTACTGTCTACGCCGCGTGTTTGTGGAAAACTAGCGTCGCTGCCTCTACAAACAGACCTATTGACTCATAACATCAGTTTACTCTAACAGGCACCGTGATGAGAGCAGCTCAGATGCGAAGCAACAAAAACGACCCATGACATATCTCTTTTGTTAAACTCATCTAATACGATTAACGTTCCCCCTCCCAGGCGCTCGATATGGCGCTCCCAGACTCGATAGACGCAGATGTCGTCATCGTCGGCGCTGGTCCAATTGGACTTAATTTGGCCTATCAATTGCGGCGCTTCTCAACCGCTCCGGTAGTTGACCCTCTAGTCAGGCAGCCCATCTCGGTGCGCATCATCGAGGCCCTCCCGAAGCCAGTGCAACAGACCTTCGGCCGCGCCGTGACATTTTGGTCGCGCCCAATGGAGCTACTCTGCCAACTGGGACTAGGAGAAAGTATTCTGAACCACTGTTTCGCCGTGCGGTCATCGGCCGCGTACGACGCGAATGGCGAGGAGGTCTTTGGTCGTGGATGGAGCTTCGTGGAGGGAATCACCGACACGCGGTTCAAGTTTGCGAGTGTACTTCGGCAGAAATACGTTGAAGAAATTTGCCGTGCAAAACTGGAAACACTGGGTGTTAAGGTGCACGACAATCATAAGTTTCTTGACCTTGCGGTTGATGAAAATGTCCAAGTGGGCGAGAAAGGAAGGGTCCAGGCCACCATCCTAGACCGTAGTCTAGGGGAAGGTAAGGAAAGGGAGTACACCGCGAATTGTCGGTACCTGATCGGCTGCGACGGGACCAGAACTGTTGTTCGAGGGGCTGCTGGGATCGAGTCGGATGGCAGCAGGACTGAGGACAAATGGGTGCGAGTTGACGGCGTATTAAAGTACACGACGATGCCCAAGCCATTTTCCTATGGCTCGTTGGAGAGCCCTACTTACGGGAATGTGCTCTGGATCCCCCTTGACCATGGAGCAACCAGAATCGGATTCGCAATGAAAGAGGAGCGTACGAAATTATATGAAAAGATCGACGAAGAGGTTTACGCAAAAGAAGCCTTACTCTCGATCGCGCCCTTCAAGGCCGAGTACGAGCGAGTCGACTGGGCAAGCGTGTATAGCGTAGGCCAGCGTCTCGCGCGGAATTTCTGGGCGAAGAAGTCAGTTTTCATCGCCGGAGATGCAGCTCACAGTCACTCAAGCGGCGCTGGCCAGGGCATGAACACGGGCGTCCAGGACGCCGTGAACCTCGGTTGGAAGCTGGCACTCGTCCTGACCGGAAAGCTAAAACCTGAAGTCCTCGAGACGTATGAGCTTGAGAGGCGGCCGAATGCAGCCAAACTGATCAGATATGACGAGGACATCAGCGTCCTTATTACTGGCCGCTTGCCTAAGGGATGGAAAGGCAATAAAGAGCCCAATGCCGCCCTTGGTGATCTCCTTAAAGAGGCCACGGGGTTCAATACTGGTCTGACCATCGCGTATGCACCTAATATCGCAGTTTTGAGTGACAACGCTACGTGCAATGGCACTGAGCATTTCTACAGTCAGCCATCGACGATTCCGGCCCCCGCCATGCCTGGATACCGAGCACCAGATGTACAACTATTACGACCTGCGCTGTGGTCTCCGGTCTGGCTACAGGAAATTACACCTAATGTGGCGAGATTTTACGTCTTGACGTTTATCGGGAAATCTCCTGCCAGCCGCGCTAGTTTCCACATTTTCAAATCCGACTTGGAGAAGGAAAAACGTCTGCGTCCGTGGACTATGCCTGAGTTAGACGGGTCTGGTGCCATCAACGCAGCCTCTGAATACTCAACAACGACGTGGCCTGTGGACTTTTTGACCATCCTATCAAGCAAAACGAGCAATGTCTGGGCTGAGCTCGGTACTGATGCCGTTGGGAGTACCTACTATGAGACTGATGATGGCGGCGCTTCTCAACGGTACGGCGTCGATTCTAGCACTGGTGCCGTCTTTGTCTTGCGACCTGACGGATTCATTGGGGCTAGGTTTACGTTGGGGCTGGAAAGCGTTGCTGGCATTGTGAAGTACTTGGGCGAGTTGCTCATACAGTAAGAAGTAAGAACTTTAAGCAGCCGAAATCTCTGCGTAATATACTCTCCACGAAAGTAGCCTAATATCCCCGAAGACATGTTCGCGCGCATCGAGATCGCGCTGTAGGACAATTTACATAGAATTTCTTCAAAGGGAAGATCTTGTAGTGGGGCGAAGGTTGGGGTATATGGGAGGTTCAAGGCGTCTATCAGGAATCGTGAGACGTTGCCTAGTGGGATTACGTATATATCCTGTTCAAGAATTGGGACCATGCGTACTTCCTGTTCTATGCGCGCAGAGCGAATGCAGATGGGAAGTTTAATACAGCAATTTCATGCTGCTGTCATTCTAGAAGAATAGCTTCTATGTGAACACACCAAGGAGACACGACCCGTGTACCAAAAGACGATGTTGCCCTCTGACGGGAGTCCTCAATAAACTGTGTTAGGCCAAGCTTAAGGCTAATAGCGCAGACTAGACATTGCCTCTAACTACATGCCAGGGCCACGTACGATCTGATTGCTAGGTATGGGGCTGAATTTTAGTTGCCCATGTGTCCCGAATTACTCGATATTATTATAAAATCAGAGGCCCAAGTTATCTCAATTTAACTAGAATATGACCACACAATACTCTTATAGTAGTTGTAGGTTACATCGTTGCCAGTGGAGAGATTGGTAAGCAGTGCATGGCATTTTGAGCACGAGTGATAATGGGATCCGTATCGTGAAAGCAATTTTCTCGTCCAGACCGTGCCATACTAAAATAAATCTAGGATCTTTCATTGTCATTATGCCAGTCTAGTATAAACGCCATAACACTGTCTAGGAATAAGTCTCAAATGCCACACTGTCATTGCTTCCCATGCCATATATCATTGCTTATCGTCCTTCAAGGGTTCTTATGAGGTCGCCTTCTTTGCTGCTTTAGCTCTGGCCGATCCACGTCCGCCAAAACCCCAGCCGATCTGGTTTGCCATCTTGACGTTGGCACCAATGTCGTCAGCAAACTCGTAAACTAGACCAGGGTTCTTCTGGAACCATCGGCCAGCCATCACGACGTCGAGGCCTGATTGAAGGAGTTCCTCTGCAAGCTTTCCGTTCTTGATTCCTCCTACAGCCGAAACTAGAATCTTATCACCGACAGCTTTCTTGATTTCTTGAGAAAACTTCGCTTGGTAACCCGGGCCTGGTTGAATCAACCTGAACTGATCCGGATGCACTCCTCCAGAAGATACGTCTAGCAAGTCTACCCCCTTCTCAGCAAGTAAGCTCGCTAGTTGAGCAGACTGTGCGACGGTCCAGCTCTCTGGGAACGGGTTCTCGGAACTCTCGGAGAACTCGAAATAATCCGTAGCACTGACTCGCACAAACAAAGGCATCTCCTTCGGAATAACCTCTCTCGCCCCTTCAACGATTTCCAACAGCAGCCGCGTCCTGTTCTCGAAGCTGCCGCCGTATTGATCTGTTCGCCTGTTGCTCACGGGAGATAGGAAGGAGTGGAGCAGGTATCCATGCGCGCTGTGGATTTCAATGACGTCGAATCCGGCGGTGACGGCTCGCTTGCAAGCATCAACGAAGGCCTGCTTCAGCTCCTTTATGTCGTCGAGGGTCATGGCCTTTGGCACCGGATTGTGGGCAGCGAAGGGGATGGCTGAGGGTCCGCAGACTTGGTCGGGCCAGCCGCCGAGCTCTTTGGGTGTCGTTGCCTCTATCGCCAACCACGGCGCCATAGTGCTGGCTTTTCGGCCCGCGTGGGCTAATTGAATGCCGATCTTCTGGTTTTGGCTGTGTGCGAAGGTTGTGATCCTGCGGAGTGGCTCGATTTGTCCGTCTTCCCACAACCCCAAATCTTGGGGCGTGATCCGACCGTGTGGCTGCACTCCCGTCGCCTCTACGATGGAGAGTCCGGGCCCGCGCTGGATGATTCCACCCAAGTGTGTCAAGTGCCAGTCTGTTGCGCGCCCGTTCTCAGCAGAATATTGGCACAGCGGTGCCAAGAAGAGCCGATTTTGGAAAGTGACACCGCGAATAGTCAACGGCGTGAATAGTTTAGATGTATTTCCATCGCCCAGCGCAGTCCCCGACGGCGGTTCCTGAGCGGGGGTGAAGTAGGGCACACCAGGTGCGGGAACATTGCGAGGTATCTCAGAAGCCATTTCGTAAGCTAAGACAATGAGCAGGTATTAAAAGATATTAAACACGATAAGTTGGAAATACAGAGTCGAGGTGTGCTCTTTGCTGTTTATATCACCGCGTCTTATACTCTCATAGCCGGCGACATGACTCGATCTCCTCGAAATATTTTTTCCTAGCGCCCACTATTAGTCCCACGTTTACGGAGTACAGAGATATATATGGCCACCTAATTGCCATACGAATTGCGTGCCAGACCCATCTAAGCCCCAACACTGCAAATTTTCGACTTTGGCTACCAGCCAACAATACCACCTCACCGAGCGGTAAATAATCAAGGCGATGCCTACTACTATAGCTATCAACCCCGTAATAAGCTATTCGTAGGCCGCGATAGGAATATCTAAAGGAGGCATTACGAAATCATCATGACATACTCACTACATTCTCTTCTTCTATTTCGGCTCGACAAACAGTGCAACCAACCCAAAGGCAACGCAAGCCTTCTATCCCGAACTACAACGTTCTAGATGAAACCACGACTAAGTGTATACTTATCAGGTTGTCGGCGATAAGGCTGCTATCACCGACATATGAGGTATAAAAGAGGATCTGTCAGCCATAATGAGTCAAGTCAGGTTTTAGATTGTTAATAGTTCCTGTTCTTGGAACAATTCAATGCCCTTCCACGCTGCCTCCTATTCGCATGCCAATATCCCGACCTAATAAGAAGTCGACGCTATACACGGCCTCACTTTGTTCCGGCGGCTCCTATGTTAGTCTCCGCGGTGACTACGGAGATTCTGTCAAATCGAACGACACGAGGCACGAAACGGAGCGTTCGCCGACGTAAACAAGAAGTTGAAAGACTACGTCTTATAGAATTGGGCTTACGAAACCTCACACGTTCATCATATTTATTATATACTATCTTCCCTCAACGGGCCACAAAGGGATAAACTCAAAGCCATTTAGCCAGCATCTTCGGACTAGATTTGTTGGGTAAATATATCCGTATATATACTTAAACTGGCGTGCCCGCTACACGCCCTATAGGAGGCCCGTTGATACCGCTATATAGAAAGCTCAGCCTAGTGTCAAATAATAATACATACGCACTCGCCATTAGAGAATGCATTGAGTATGGATGGAGAAACAGTGATTCGTTTATTAATAATCATTCATTTAGACATATTGTTCGCGAAAACTAAGTACCGCTGCGGGTCTTGCTTACAAAACTACTGGACACTAGATAACTACCGCTTCCATTCGGGGTTATGAGGCTCCATGCAGAATTTGCTAAGATTTAGGGTCGTAAGACGTCACTGTCAACCCCTGTCCCCACAACCACGGCAGCGGCTTACGGCAGCGGCTCCGAACCGGCCACGGAGCTGTCTTGACGCATACCCACAAGTCAGGTATAGAGCTACATCCCTGTTCAATAAGTCTTCAACATGGTAATAGAAAAGCCGCAGCACGGAAATCCAAGTGGTATCACAGAAAGACAGCTGGTGTGATGTTTGAGAATGAGTCGCGGGAAAAAACTGCGCGGAGCAGGTCTTCCACTGCTAAGCCTAAGTCATGCAGGGTTTTGGCAACAAGACACGACAGAAATGGTCGAATAGTGTAGTTTAGGCCCGGCACTGGAAGTGGGCTAACAGCCATGCAGGTGGACCCACCTGAAACACTAAACTATACAACCCACAAGGATGGTAAATGTTAGTGCAGCGCTAACCGTCTGGCCCGTCCAACTACCATGTGTACGGAAGATCAATGAAGGTTCTATAGATTTTATAAGGAACTCGACGGTTGATCGATCTTTTGATAGAGTTCGCCTATATCGACCCATTTGCTGGAAACGGAGCTTGATATATATATTTAGAGTATTAATTAGAATGATCGCTGTTGTCGCATATCCTCCCTTTTCATAGGCACTTTAATAATAAAATTTTCGACCTCAACATTCATACCCAATTCAACGGGCCTGTTATAGAAACGCACTCGTGATTCAGCTGCTCATTATTCTATGCAATATATGGATTGTTAATAGGCATTGGCAGATTATATTAGCACTTATCTTACCCGTCGCTATGTACCAAGTCTTCGCTAATCATAACAATTATGCACAGGGCGCTTTTACGAGGCGGGACGAAGGCAGCTAAGCTGGGGAGAAAATTTGGCCGGTATTGATGAACAAGTTCGCGGACGTACAGTCTGACATTGGGATTTCGGTTGATTGCACCGGCTGAGCTTCTTACATTTTTTGACAAACTTAAACGTCACGGCATGTTGCAAGCAGCAATCATCGCGTTATCAAAGCTGGAATGGCTCTAGAGAAGCCGAGTTGATACTCTGACCAGCTGGCTAACTACCAATCCTTGTGACAACTTACGTACACACCTTAGGGATGAGCATTTACACGCACACCCGTTTCAGAGGAAGGCAGGTCTACTGTCTAGGTCCTGACAATGGAATGAGTTGAAGGTCGGTGGCAGATAGACATAATGGACAGAAAAAGTACGACGCACAAGAGAGAAGATATAATGGAGGTATAACCACGCAATGGTAAGAGTGCTCGATACATCAGTAGGTATCTTCACTTCTTATGTCGCGCCTTCCTTACGACAAGACAACTCCATAGTCACCAAGTCGCTTAACGTCCGCGGAGACTGGCGAGAGCTAAGAATATCAAGAAAAGGCACCTCGGCTTTGAATATCGTCTAAAACCACGCCCAGAACTCTGAGGCGATCATGCTGTCAACGCCAAAGTCGAGTAGCGGCTTATTGATATCGATTCGACCTGGCATAATGAGCGCAAGATTCGAAAACTGTGTCCTCGTTAGTCGCAGTACTCCTTCTTTCAGGACGGAGCATCGCTCTTAGCAATCATGAGACTGGCCATGTTGGCGAGCAAATGAATCGTACGCAACCAATGCTCGAGCGAAAGCTGCCCGACCTCGGGAACGAACGCGCCGCCTTACCCTTACTCCCACTCGTATGAGAGTGCTGAAAAGCCGACGCGATAATGTTGGCGCGGGGACTTTGGAGAGTGCCATGACTGAAATCGAATCCTTGCGCTATCAGCTCGCGAATTCTAAGTGTTTTCGAGCTTGTAACCAGATATGATGCCTCCGAATCCCCCAGGCTGCACTACCACCACCTGTCCCCGTCCCCCTCGCCAGTGTCAGATCAACGACCAGGAGGAACTCCTGCTCGCTCAATAGCGGATCCCCCGACGCAGCAACGACGCTTCGATGTCCATGTTCCCGTGTAAACAGCCGACCTTGGCAATCATGCGCAACCCCAGCGAAGCCACCGACCTGCGGCCGCGACGCTACCACACGAAGGCATCGAGAAACGCGGTGCCCACGCTTCCGGATATAGAAGAGGCGAGCAGGAAGAAGTCTCAGCAGCCCCTTATCCCCCGACTGTCCGCCTCGAGAGCGCGGTGCACGTTCCAAGCCCCCGTAACCTTAGGCTAGATGGCAGTATGCCAGGCCTCGCTCGTCATATGCATGAAGAGAGCCTCGTGGGGGCCATTGCTGCGTGCATAGCGCCGCCACCGGGTCAGGGCGCACATGGGCGGAAAGATAACTCAATCTTAGCTTAGAAATAATTATTTCGAACGCCATTTTACAAACGCGTTAAAAAGAATATAAGCTTCAGGTATAATTTCATCTTGTTTTAGGCATGGCCATTATGTATGATGCTTTTACTACACATAAAATCAAATATAAAACAGAGCAATTAGTATTAAAATATCTTTTTTAAAAGGGGTTTTATTGTTCTTTCTTTTTTTTCTTTTTTTTTTTTTAAAAAAAAAAAAAAATCCCATACTATTACAAGTTAACAATTGATAATTCTTCGGAACTAAGAAAAGGGTTAAGCGACTGGGTGGTTATCGATTTAGGATAAGCACTTACGGCCGTTGGTATAAGATATAATAAAGGTCAGATAATTATTAAGCAAATTGTTAAAACATTAACAGACAAGATCATCGTAACCGTTCTAGGAGGCAATGACAATTGTTTAAACCTACCGTCTCGAGACTTAAACATGCTAATTTTTTACATATTATGAATATTTATCAGTATGTTGAAAAGGAAATAATTATTTTATAAGACTGTCAAGCGAACAACATACGGTGGTCGTTATTTTTAACTGCTGTGACAATCACGGTAGTCGTCCTGTAACCACCCCGGACGCTAATGTACTACTGACATGTCAATGCGTATAGGTACTTATAGTCGGCTATACATAATGTATGTTGGCTATAGACTTGCGACCATTAACCTACCAGCCCGTAGGTATTTCATCTGCTAGCAATCGCATCCAAACAGACAGACGAAGACGAGCATCCGAGGTCGGTTATTCATTGCTGGGCCATTTTTATCGCTCCCCTCTGAAACCTTTCACCCGGCGTACTCTAGCCTCTGCCTAATATATCACACGCTTACAGTCTCAAGGCTGTCTCTCCCCAGTCGCATAGCTCCTCAATGTGGCCTCTGCCCCCTACTAAATCATCTACTACTGCGGCGCTCCCGGCTGCGGTGAGCATATCCGCCTAGCTCTCGAGGAAGCCAGAGATCCATATGAGGACACCGCGTCTCAAGGTTTCGAACAGTGCTAGAAGACTGTCGAGACCTACATCGGCGACCAATACGTCGGTGAGAACGGAAACCCTCCCTATTGTGCCCCTCCGTTTTTCGTCATGGCGACTTGTTCATTTCGCAGACCAGCAACGTCCTTATGTACCTCGGCCCCAGACTCGGGCTTTCTGACCCCCGAGAAAACGAAATCTACCGTGTCAATGCGCTCGCTCTCATAGCGCTCGACGGTCTGAGTAATATGGTTCATGACACCCACCATCTCATCTCGCAACGACGTGTACTAGGAGGACCAGAAGGAGGAAAGCCTCCGAAGCAGCAAGGAATAGGTCTAGACTCGCCTTCCAAAACACCTCGGATACTGGGAAAAGGTGCTGGCCAACAGCTAGGGTCTTTGGCTGTTGGGCGAGTCATTTACCTACGCCGACATAGTTCTGTTCCAGGCATGTACTCCCTAGTGTTGCTCTTGTTCCGCTTTGTATACTTACTATCACCGTGCCTCGTATCACACCGCATATGCTTCGTCGCCTACGCTGGTGGCATCCTGTCTTTTTCTGCCGCAGTTCACTCCAAACGCACATCCGCATTGCCAAATGACGGAATATCTTGAGTATTGTCTCGATGGCATCCAGTTCGCCTTTCCGAGAGCGTTAAACCATGCTAGAGAATCCGGAAAATACAACAGCGTCTTCAAATTATGCAAAGCAGTTTCTGCGCGCCCGGACTTTGCGACGTATATGGCCAGCGACAAGAGACAGAAGTATACACAGGGTATCTATCGGTACTACGAGCAAAACGACGTTGTCGCCGAGGGGTAGAACCCCAGGAAGCCCGAGTTACACAGCATTATGGCGTCATTGCGGTGACATGGACATCAGTGGGAGATGCTTGATAGTCAAATAGCGGTCAATGAGATAAATCAATAGTCTATTGTCTTGCAATTGACACTGCCTCTGGTGTATTTCATGACGTTAGACTGAACTCTCTCTCCAAAGCTCTTCAGTATCACCTATCAGGCTCCTATCTGTCTACTTGAGTGTCAGCTTCTCTAGTCACATATCTATAGCTGGAGCACCCTGAAATCCCTCTATCCCGGCATCCATCCCATGAGATATCCATAAGCGATGTCTGCGTAAGATATTGCAGGGTTCGTGTGAATAATATGATTCTGAGCCCCCACTCCATCATCTGTATAAACTGAGACCTTGAGGCGCGTAGGGTTAGTTCCCTTGCACAGGTCGATAGGAAATACTGGTGTGAAACTAGCTTTGTCGCCTAGAGCAGGTTATGTGATGTGCGGTAGTAGGTAGTATCTGTACCGACAGTCATCCATCGTGACAGCTGATGGTATTCATAAGCTCAGTGTTGATCACAGTTTTCTCAGCTACGTTGAACTCATTAGGGTTCGTTCTGTCTTGCTATCGTCGAGGACCGTTGCTCAGTATTTTGTTGACAGGAAAGAGAGAGGCCAGGTCCAAATTACCTGGTAGACTGACGATTATTTACAGTACTTCATGTACTACCCATATGAGGTTGCTTCTCATGCCTACGTCTCGCCTACCCTACAGCGTAAAATCGCCACAGACTGGGCAATAGACAAGCAATCTATCGAAGACACCGCTCTAGCTATGTCTATCTAAAAGATTCTTTTCGTCTATCAAAGGCCAACGCAGATCAAGGGGACGTCTATATATCACAATCTTCCTTCGCGGTTCCTCAGCATGTAGACACTGAGTGGTTCCGCTCCGTCTGGCAGTGAATCGTCAATCGCAACCCGATATTACGCGCGTACTTTTTTTTATCTCTTTACCTGCTATCTACTAGATAGTTCTCGCGGAGGGTTTCTACCGGAAGTTCGGGAAGAGCCTGATTCTACTGAGGGGCGTTCATATCTTCGCCTCGACTTGGCAGCTAGTGAGAGCCACTTGAGCCAATTTGCCGTGTTCCAGGGCCCGCACGGACAGTTTCGATTTCGGTCGTTGGTTTGGACATACCATCATGCATTGACCGATGGGTGCGCCTCTAATCGGTGCTAAAGGCATTTTCTGACGGAGTAGTTTCTTGCCGTAGTTACTTCCATGTTGTATCAACTTCTCAGAATGTTCCGCGGGCCGAGACTCGCCATCCGACTACTTACCGAAACAGGACGAAAACAAAGGTAGGTATTTTAGCAGATCTCTGAGCCTTTTAGTGTTCAGCATTATAATGACTTACGGCCCTCTCTTTGGTTTCTTGACTGGACTCGTCCTCCGCTTGACAGGCGCGGGCTTCGACGATAAAGTGTCCGAAGTTGTTATCTAGGAAGCCTTTCTCGACTCACTCTCCTCATCCATAAGAAGCGGCACGAAGCTGGCCTCTGACAATGCCACATGGCTCTCAAGGTCCTGGGAGGGGCTAGTCGACTCAGAAGGCGCCGCGACATTGAAATCTATATTTGATGGTAACTGATTGACGGCGGAGCAGATCCTCTTAAAGTGATCTAACATCCAGTTATCGTAAATATTTTTGGTAAAGCAATGGGTAATCCACTTATCCTTCCCGTCGAGTGCCGTAAAGTCGAATGCATAAATCGGGTGGCGGTAATACTTAGTTTCTTTCCCATCAATTACCGGATAGCAGCCGTAGATCCGCACCGACCGATGGTCGTGTGAGACAGAGAAAAAAAGGATTTGCCGGTGGACCTCGTTCTCCTGCTTCACAAGACGGAAAAGCTCGACAACGCCTCGCGCCGCGAGAGTCATGTTGTAGGCGTTTTGGCGGTCCGCAACGTCCAGTGCTGCAGCCTCGCACTTCACCCCACAGGTGAGGAAAGGGAAGTACAAGTAATACGTGGCTATAAAAAAGGATAGGTCGCCGGCGATGAAGTCGCCAATGAACGGCGATAGCTTGGCGAGCTGATCATCGGTGAATGCTTCCCGTCGAAACCCAACCGAGTAGTCCGGCTGCGGATGCGTCCCAGTCAAGGGAATCGAGTTACTCCAGCCTTCTTTAACACTCTCTGTCAGAATCTCGAAGTACTCAGCGCCGTATATCGCTAGACTTTCGGCCGAAAGGACGATAAGCCGAGAAATATCTTGTATAACTCAGGCTTTATTTCTATTTTGGATCATCTGACAAGTTGATCTAAAACAGTCGTCACGGAAGTGTAAACTTTCTGGAATTGTTTGCTTTTTCTCAAGCAGATTTCTACAAAGAGTCTTGTTTTCGGTAGTAACATCCAGTTTCGACTGGGCCATGAAACTACCCTTAGTGACAAGTAATGTCTCGTAACGCTGGTCTCGATATTGAGCGCTTTTCTCCTCGCGTGGCCTCTGGTCGCTCGGTGTTGTAGACGAGGCAGAGTTCGCTCGCTTACGTCCACCAAGCGCAGACAAGGACCACTTTAGCGCAAGCAGGTGCTCCATAACGGGCTCAAAGTATTGACGTGGCCACCGTCCTTCTCTTCTCCAGAAATCAATTGGGTTATCGGTATCAATATTGCCTGCGGCGGCGTTGCTGAACGTCTTGGGGACTGTCGGACTCGATATCAGCTTTAGCTTTGGAGAGGGTTCGGGACTAAGATCGCGTTTGTCTTCGAGGGCTCGCTTTCGGCCTTTGCCTTGGACAGGAGGTTCTGGCATTTTATAATATGACTTCCCAAATTGGCGCTTGCGCTTTGGAGCGTCTTAGCCTGTTCATTGTTAGTTACAGTCTGTCGGCGCTTGATAAAACATACCCTGGTTCTTTTGTTTGCGCCTCCTTCTGGCGGCCCCCTGGGCTTGAGCTTGAGCTTGTGCTATGACGATGGAATGGAAGTTGAAGGCTGGATGGGTTCATGTGGCGATCGAAAGTCGTAAAGGGACAAGCTCTGACCCTATGCCAGGACGCAATTCACGATAACCAACCCATTACGCGCATAGGCCTGTATGTCAAGCACTCTCTTGGCATATCTGAGGTGGAGAGAGATCAGAAGTGGTTAATTGCCTCGTGCAGCGCGATACGGTGAACACTGCTATTGTACGCAATCATGTCGGCAAGGGCAACCTCTAAGGTGCACCGCGCTTGGATAACGCCGGCAACGACAACGGTGTGAAATGTCGAATCTAAGGTATTGTTAGCCTAGACTTCGGCATAGATGCACCTTCTGCTTATTAAGGATTTGTCCAAGCAGCTACTCATTTCTATTGTTCCTAAAATGCTAATCAGGCCGAGTCATAGAGCAAGGTCGTATTCAAGAAATATGTTCCTTTCATGACCAATCCTTCTATATCATTCCCTCACACCGCGCCTATCATAGTGAGCTCAAGCCTCGTTTTCTAATCTGCCATCAACATCTCTGACATTCACAATGTCGACACCTACCATCATCAAGTTCGCTGTAACTCCTCAACGATCACAGCTCACAACTCCGTCCAACAAGCGCAAAGTCACCCCTTCTGCTGAATTATCTTCTTCCAAGCGTGCCCTACTGGTGACCATGTCTCAAAAGAGACCTTCAGTTGTGCAGGGGGGAAATGCACCTAAACAACTTTTCTTTTACTCAGCAGTTTTTCCCCAACAAGCTCGCAACCCTCGCGCGCGGCTACTCTCACGCCCATCCATCGTCAGCAAGGGCACCCTCTGAGGTTCACCCGCGCTTGGTCGTTTTCACACATCATTCCCTATGCCTCCACGATGCCAGACCACTTCGATAATCGCATCTCTCCACGCCTGTCGTGGTTATTATGGTACAGCTTTGCATGCCTACCAGCCAGAGAATGGAGAGCCGTTGGTCGTATCATCGGCCAACCTTTCCCACATTATAGTGACCTATCTGGCCGTGATGTGCCCATTCATGGAGTGTCTGGAGG
Organism: Xylariaceae sp. FL1651; assembly: GCA_025201745.1. NCBI lineage: Eukaryota > Fungi > Ascomycota > Sordariomycetes > Xylariales > Xylariaceae > Xylariaceae sp. FL1651. The sequence goes on along the minus strand of MU624251.1, from coordinate 717,918 downwards.
TGATGAGCAGCAGCAAGGGTCCCCAGTCGGCCTACCTGTTCTCCAACGAGGCGATATGTAAGGCAATCTCAACCCTGAGCGGGGACAAGTTCACGGAGGGTTTAACGTCCATCTCTTCGAGTTCGATTGCGGTAGACATCAACGTCTAGCTGTGGCGCTATGTCGCGATAGCTTACGGCCGCAAATACCTAGACGGGAGTATAATAGAGCAGGTGCAAGTGGTAGACGTAAGAGACGCCTGCGGGGCAGACGAGAACGACACGGGCGCCAGCGACGGGACGGCGCTGGACAGGCAGGCCGCACACGGCACACAAGTCGCGCGGCTGGTATATGCCCTCGAGCACGACAGTCTGGACGTCAAGCTCTGGGGCCCACCAGCTCCAGGTCCTGGACGCGTTATGCAGCAACAGCGTGGTAGTGCAGGTCGCGGGAACCGGCAGTGGAAAATTTATTGTCTACGCCCTGCCCGCATACCTACAGCCGAACGGCTGCACAGTAGTCATGCAACCTTTGCGTGCGCTGCAAGACGATACAAAAAACCGACTGACCTCGATGAGAATCAGCGCCAAGATCTAGGGCGTTAAAAGACAAATCAATTATTAAATGGTTATATAGCTCTGTGTTAACACTTCTTTGATCAACTACATAAGCGCATCTTTAATCAACTGTATAATTATAGTGTTAAGCACAGGCCAGCACAGGCCAGGTGCTAGCGCCGCGCTGACATTTATCATCCCGGGGGGTTGTATCAATAATCGCGAGTTGCGCTGACTATTATGGGCGGACTTACCAGCGAAGCGACAAATCCAGCCGCAACCGCTTCAGGGCGTGGTTGATGATACGTTATATGGGACCTTGAGGCCTGTTGCCCTTATCTCAAGCGGGATACTAAAGAAACAGGGACATCCAGCGGCATTTTCGACAACATCTGGTGTACTTGTCCAAGATCACCTCGGCAATCGATTCATGACTGAAGCTTCCCACGGCATTTAATGGTACTGACGATAGAAACTTAACATCCTTATCCCACCAAGAGGTAATAAGTAGCATCAAACATTTCACTAGGGCTCACGGAAACTGAGAATCCCTGCCAAGATCCCTTTGGGATATAGTGACAGAATCCTATAATAGTCCCATCATCATCCCAAATAGTCGAGCCGCAGATACCGTCAAGAGGCAAACCCAATCATTGTTTCTTTTAGCCTGTCCAGACCAATTGTATGCTACGTAATACAACATTTCTCCGTAGGATGCGTCGATTCCTCGCATTTCACAGACTTACCCAAAATTAACGCCTTCCATTTACCTATGTACGGGCTCTAGAGATAATCCACAACTCAAGCGAATCGCAGGAGGTTTTTTTGAACTTTGTCGATGGCCTCCTGGAGAGCCTCAGCACGCTCACAATGCTATTTAACAGCGAAAGAGCTACGAGTAGGAGTGCTAGGACCGCGCTATTATCGCCAGACTTGACCTTCTCGCGGAAACACATAGCTTCTGCACCAGCTGCCTTCCAGGTAGTGATAGTGCCGTGGTCCGAAGAATAATAGGCATGAGCAGCGTCCCATAGCACGTCGAGCGCAGCCCTCATGGTCGGAGTGCGAGCTCGTTCGGAGCATCCATGGCTAGATTTTCCTCCAACTCTAGCACAGGGCTGACAGCGCTTCCCGGACCCGGCCTGATTCCCGCAGAACGCAGACGGGTTGTCGGCCAAACGCTTGATGCACTCAAAACACGACCACTCGCGGGCTTCAGTACACATCTGGTTGTCGGAAGAGTCCAAGCGGACGAAGGCTGGATTGTCCTCCCGAAGTCCTTAAATATTTCGTTCGTGCATGGGATATCTTGCTTCAGCTCTACATGACCACAGATACTCGACAGCACTTCCAACGATGACAAATGCTGGAATACTTCACGGATGATGATGATGTTTCTAACTAGACTGAAGTAGAAGATGAACACCCTTCTTCATATTTTGTTGTGCCCCATCCTCTTACATCAGCAGAGAAGAGAACTCGTTGAAAGTGCCAAGAAGTATCCCCTTCCTGTAATAAGTACAGGGCTCGTGTATATCAAAATTGTTGCAGTCTACTAGACGATAACGAAGATCACAAAGACCCAAGCCTAGATATAGAGCAAACGAAACAAGTCCGTGACAAAGACGCATGGCGTGTGGGCGGCCGTCCTCCTAGAAATGATGATGAGCTATGTAATCAGGTGAAAGTACTGGACGAGGTATGGACAATGGAAAGTTCCTGGCAATTCCTTTTGTGCTGGAGTGTTTGGCTCTCTGTCTGTGTTTCAATTGCCTATCCTTGCCGATGGGTGAACCATTATCTCGTTAAAATTTACCTACGTTAGTGCAAATAGAAAAGAGAGTTTAGACGAAAGTTGAGTAGGTAAACCATGAATCAAAATAACATCCCTCAGAAAGACCAACGTTATACTTTAGCCCGTCCAACTATAAAACCGTCGCCGATGCTGGACACCTATCCTTACATGCCCTTCCTAAACCTGAAATTATTCAATCCTAACCCTTCAAAGCATCTCGCCCTAATGAGATACCCCATTCAGATCACATAGCTCCTACCAACTCCTCAAAGTTAATCGCTTTACTTGTGTATCGGGTATAACTTTAGAACATGCCTTCTCATAAGCTATCTCGCTGGGGTCAGGGCGACAGTGATGTCGCAAACATCACCAACCTGCAGCTACCCACCGCAATCACAACACCTATGACTAGCGAACAGCTCGACGCGTATGTTCTACATGTACGTATCGAAGAGATCACCCAGACACTAAGACTTAACAACACTGTCACGGATAACCAAAGCCGCAGATCTCCGTCCCCTGAGCCGCAATACGACAACTCAGGTCGACGCACTAACACACGTCCCCAGCGCTATCGCCAGCGTCTGGAGGAGGAACGCCACGCACTCATCCATACGGCCATGGACACTATCCCGAACTACCGCATGCCTGCGGGATACATTCCGCAAACGATGATCAAGAAAAAGGTTTACGTTCCCGTCAAGGAATTTCCCGAAGTGAGCTTCATCGGTCAACTGCTTGGACCACGCGGGCGCAGTCTTGCGCAATTGAGCGAGAAGGCGGGCGCGAACATCGTCATCCGCGGGAAAGGGTCCGTCAAAGAAGGCAAACGGGGGCGACGAGATAACAACAAGAAGAACAAAACTGACGACGATGAGCACGAGCCGCTCCACTGTCTGATTACCGCTGGCACGCGCGAGAAGATGGACAAGGCGAGCGAGATGCTACAGGACGTCATCGCCACCATCGTCACCACGCCAGATACGAACGACCGGAAGCGCCAGCAGCTGCGGGACCTTGCGGTCCTCAACGGCACCTTCCGCGATGATGAGGGCCGCGCCGGGCGCGCTGACGGGGATTTGCGATATGAACGGCAGGGCGTCGCGGCGCATGTCCGATGTCACTTTTGCGGCGGCGGTGGACATATCGCGCGCGATTGCACTGTCAGGAGAACGAGCTGCACCAATGTTTCGTTGCCTCCTTGGCGACGGAATGGCAATCAGCAAGTCCCTGGTTCGCTGGAAATGGAATACCAGCAGCTTCTCTCGGAGATTTGAGGGATTTGACCACCAAGGATGCAGATACGGGAGCGTGAACTAACTTTAGCCTCTTCAACATCACGCTCATATTTTAACCATGAACTTGGGGAGATAATATGCTGACACTTCAGCAGGGAAATTGGTAATACGGAGATTTTACTGGTTGTGCAGCAACGAAACAGGTATTAGAGGTATCGATGCTATTGTACTGACTTGACAACAGATTGTTCTAACTAATTACTCGAATCAAGGAATCACTCACTGCTGCATTAGATCCCACTTAACGACTTGTCGAAAGAGTCCTTGTAATAATGACTTTGTGTAGTTCTGATTGAGACTTGCATTAGGCTCCAAAGGGTAACAAATTGATCGAAAATATGTACAGCTACAATCAACGTGCTCATTCGGCATCGCCTGTATCTAACGCTTCACTTAGTATTTGTGGGTGAGATTGTCCGAACAAAACCACCCGTACGGCGGTTTGTTATAGCACCCCCAAAACCGTAGACTCCTTCCGCTTAATGCAACACGCCACGCAGCAAATTGTGTCCAAACCCTCGTCATTCATAATGCCGTATACAAAAAGCCTCCCCGATCAAGGCATACGTGCCCCCCCGCTGCCCCCCAGGGACGCGTACCGCCCAGCATCCGTCCCAGCAAGTAGAACAAGAGGCGCAGCTCAACCCCGTGCAAGCACGATCCGATCGCCCGCCTCGGCGTCCGCAGGCGTTCCCGCCGTCCGTGGTTAAAGCGCTTCACGCGCACTTACGCCGGTAGCTTAATGCCTGCAATCATACATACGCCGTCGACGTCTTTGTTATCGACTGCATTATAGAAAACGCTACCAGCGATGGAGTAGATAAATCGAGTACGTGGTTTTGCAGGAATAGCCTTTATTTACCTACGAGAGTTACAGCGATAGTTATTATAGCACTGGTATGGACATTAATACGAGTAGTTTTACATTCATGTTTTTAGCGCTAATATAAGATGCTCTTGGTGGTCATCCATCAACTTACCAAGTACAAACGATAGACTCGAGAACACCCCTCAAAGGGAATAGCTTCTTATTCTATCATGTTCACTGGTCACATTAGCCCTATGGCCCTTGCTATGAAATTGACTTGGCACTCTAATCAAGTCGTGATGAAGTATGAAGGAGGACAGAGATGGTCTGCCGAAGGGAATAAGTGATTATTCATAGAGGAAGTGTATTGGAGAGTGACATGGCTGGAGGTCGGATTTGAAGTCTCTTTAGAAATAAGCTTTCGGAATACAACCCGTCTGGACGCGCCCATATCATCGGTTAGTCGGATCCGGAATAATCTGTGTTAGCAAACGGCAGTTTCCGTGTTGTGAGACGTTGCTATGGATCTATCCGACGGTCTAGCCCAGGGAATATGCGTTCGAAGGTCGCGCCCAAGCGATGCAAACAAAGAAATCTTGGCATTCTTCGGTTTCCTCCGGCAAGGAAACAGGGAAGAAACGGGCCGCTGCTGGAAAATGTCGTCACTCGGGACAAATGTAGTATTTTATTACTAGTGAAGGCTATAGACACACTGGGATGAAAATGGTCTGGCTATGAATATTAGAAAGCGCAGCGTCCCAGCACCACCAAAGGAGCAATGCTGATTCCACGTGTATCTCTTGGATTTTACGGGAAAGTAGGAGAATATACTCGAGAGTAAGTCGGAAATACTTGATCAGAAGGTCGTGGATAAATAGAATGTAGCTATCTAAGCTGTGCTTCATAAAAAGTGTATGGATCTTGCACAGCTAGTAGAACAACACTCTGAATAATGGCTTTATAGCCGGCCCGGATACCCAATTAACTATTTCACCAATCACACTACCCCATTTCAAATATCAGTCTCAAAAGCAAGGTAACATGTCAGCTACACGCCTTTGCGGCCATGCTCACTGTGCAGGCCTAGACAGACATTAGTCTACACTGCCTTACGAAGAAGATCCTATAGTATGACTGTCAACAGCCATAAAAATCTCCTTATATGTCTCGTTAAGTGGGCAGGAGTTAAGTAGATCTCTGACCTCATCAATCCGACCCTACTGCCTATAGTAATGCCAGCCAAGACCATTTCGAGAGTTGATTCATCAAAACAGGTCTCCCCAGCCTGACTATATACTGTCAGTGCTTGCTACGGAGACTTGCATGCAGCTACGTAGCTCAAGAGTCTGTTTACTTAAGGTTCTCGGGACTTGTGTACGGCCAGTAGACCAGTGGAATATGTGTACGGATTATGTTGTTTCAAGCACAGCTCAAAGTTGAGGTTGTAGTCAAGCAGCTCATTGCGTCAATTAGGTTAAATCGTGTCGAGCAGATTGTATCTCCAATCCTAGGAGCAGCATACAGAGGCCCTAGAGTGCTTAGATACAGGGCAAATACAGGGCTGATCAAGTGCACAGAACCACCCTTATAAGATCTCAGCTGCAGTGTTTTCCATTCACCAACCAATAGTACACGAGACAATAGATAATATTCTATCAGTCCTTGTGGGATAGTTCCCTCAAAGGCGATAGAAATACTTTCCATCTGACTACACGAGCCAAAACGCCGAGTTCCGGTATAGCCTTCCCCCTAAAGAAGCAGTACAAGCTAATCGTGTGCGTTTAATAGTCGTAGGAGAAAGCAATAATAAAAGCCAAGACCAATCTCCAGATATTGCTTGGATTGGTTAGCCCTTAAAGTCTCCACTCCAGCAACTGTCGTCCACGCCCCATAGCTTCTCCTACAGAGTCCTCGCTATGAAGTTCAACATATTGGCTGCAGCCAAAACTCTGTTGGATCGGGGTGTGTGGAGTTAGACACGGCTCGGCATCTCATGTTCTTCGACTGGCAAGGCGGCGTGGTCAGTACAGCGAAAGGGTCTAAAAATAATCGTCGCGCCAACTCAGCGCATCATAGGGTAGACATACCCTGGTGAGCTTGAGATGACTGGGGCGAGTGAGTCCAGTTCATCATCGGGCGACGATGGCTGCGGCACGGTGGTTTAATCGAAGAGACTTCATCGTTTTCACCGATACTAGCACGGTCATCTTTGGGAAGCGGAAGGGGGATGCGTAGGTCATTCGCATCTCTAAGTTCTTCCTCGTATCCTGTAGCTGTGGCCGTTGGTTCCGTACGGGCATTCTTACTTGCGCGAATTCTGCGAGACCTCCAAAAGAACAGCCAGATAACACTGACTATGACGAGAGACACAACACCAACAATAAGGCCAATCTCGAGCGGAGTAGGTGAGGGATTCGTATTGCCGCCGGCAAGTGTAGACGGACTGTTTCCCCCGTCGAGTGGTGAACCCCCATCGTAGTGGTTGCCATCATCAGGTACTGGTGCCATGATTGAAGTTGTTGAGAGGCCAGCTGCTTCCTGCATTCAGTAATATGTGAACAGAAGCGGATGTAAGCGACCACAAAGGATTGATTTATCGATTCGCCTCGGCAAGGTCAACAGGTTTTCGCACTTATACGGTAGCGAGTCAATGAAAGTATTCCTCAACGCAGACGTCTCTGTCGACCCTATGTTGCCATCAAGGTGAATAGGTTGGTTCCTTGTCAGTTGATACGGCGACACTGGTAATTGGCAAAATAAGTCGCGCAGAAACGAGTGTCAAATGAGCAGAAAGTGGGCGGGGGAGGAGAAGGTCGGTGGCACCTTGGGATATTGTGCAGCGGCTATCCAAGTCAGATGGTATAATGAGAGGAAAGGTAGCCAGCCCTCGTAGGACGGATATGGGGGAGGTATGTATACTCCTGGGCGCCAGCAAGTACGATGTTCGCAGCTCTAAAGAGGTAGGTACACAGGTATACAGGTATACATACGGGTATATAACTTGAGATGAGGGAGGTAGGAAATAGGCCCCCAAGGTTAATTACATGTGAGCTCGAGCTGATGCGACCTTCCTTCAGCTACCTAGGTATGCATATATAGGGAAGGATACATGTAGGGAAGGCAACATACATACAGATGCAGCTGCCACCTTGATAAGAATCTCGTCAGGTGCCCATTACGAAAACAACGATACCGAGGTAGGTACTACATTATGTTGTATGCTGCTTACATCATTTGGATATAATTATTCACATCGACTTCCACTACTCACTCCCACCACTACATCCACACGCCATCTCCTCAAGTAGCTTTTCGTATATACGAGGAATCTTCATGAAATCGTAGACATTCAATTTCTTCTCGACACACTTCCGACACAAGCAACCCTGCGGCACCTACTCTAGTTCGTACGGTGTACCACATTGGCCTCCACTTCATAAAGTCGCCCTCACTTTACCCGAATTCAACTCTGTTCGCCGCATCTGTTCGTACCTTTTCGTCTGGCCGAGAACTTCAAGTCATTAGAGGCACAGTATTGTAGGTTGTTTTAATCGCTATTCTTCGAGTGGTAGCCACACTCTAACCACTTTCCCCATTACGAACGTTTACAGGGTATTCCCTACTAATGAAGGCTTTGTGCTGGTGCCTCGACCGTAGATCGTAGCAGAAGGGCCGTACCAAACCGCGCAGCACGAAGCGGCTGTTACATATGGATCGATCAAATCTAACGACTTAAAAGACCTCTTTAGATGGGGTAGGCGCCCGGCAATTGTTCCCTGTTTTGGTTCAGGTCGATTGGGTCGCACATGTGCGAGGTATGAATAGGTCAATTCGCAGATTGTGCGTATTTCCTGTCTCAGTTTAATCTGCCCCTCGATACTTGAGCTTCCAAGTGGATTCCGTCATTTACCACCTGGGTGTTCTCTGGAGGCTTGTGCTCACATCTGCAACGTGAACCCAGCGTAGATCTGTTTGCTCTTTGTCTCGGGCAGTAATCGGCCTACCAATTACGTCCTCGAGCAGACATATGCATAATCTCATGTCTCGAAACCCAAATATCGTACACGTAAATATTTCCCAACCCCGCTCGGCTCAGCACTTATCTCGTTGATGACGACAACCTAATGCCATGTCCCGATTTTATAAAAATGCCGCTTTAAAGGAATATGTTACGAAGCGTACACTAGTGTCTAACACTATGTATGCTCTCGTGGTATCGGGGTTATAGATATTTGAAGTATAACTAAGGATACTCTTATGTTTATGTTTAGAGTATACGTTAAAAGATAGTATTGCGGGCAATAAAAATAATAGTATTTTAAATTAACTGCTTCGTAGAGAATGTTTTTTTATAGCTATTTTTAAAAACTAGCTATAGACAAAAGTTAAATAGTGATAAATGAATAGCTAGCTACATAGAAAAACCTTTTTTTTATATTTTTATTCCTTTATTTTTATATAAGGCTAAAGCGCTTAAAGCGCTGTTGCGATTTTATCGCTTTAGAGCGCTTAAAGCGCCGTTACGATCTTATTGCTTTAGAACGCTTAGAGCGCCGTTGCAATCTTATCGCTTTAAAGCGCTTAAAACGCTGTTGCGATCTTATTGCTTTAATATTACGTAACTACTAATTAGTCTAGGCGTTTTTTTTAAAACTTTTAGTCTCGTTTTTACGGCTTAATTTTAAACCATTTATTAATTTATAATATTATTCCTTTTTTTTTACGATTATTGTTTTTAACAATTTTTTTAAGTAGGTTTTTTTCTTTTTTTTTATTATTTATTCTTATAACTATGCCTAATAAAATAGTTAAACGTTTTTTTTACAAAAAAACTAAATAACGTTAAGCTTTTGTATATTTAATTAATTTCGAAAGTTTCGAAACTATTTTTTATTCGCGTTATTTTTTTAAAAAAACGTATTTATATAATTATAGCAGGTACGTCCCGTTATAACAATTACGTTCGGGCTAGTCGATCGTATAATTATATAAAAGTGCTTTTGTCTAAACTGTACAAAGTATTAAAAAAGTTTTTTCGGCTTAAAAAAAAAATACGCCGAAAAAACGCTTTTAAAAGCCTTCGCTCGTTTATACCGTATTTGTAAACAACAAAAATTTTACAAAAAACGCGTTGCCGATTTAATAATTAAAAGTTTAGTTAAACTAAACATTTCTCTTTTTAACGAAAAAAATCAATTCGGTTTTTTTTTTAGCCTTAGCTTTAATTAGCGTTTTTTTAATGCTTTTGTAGTCGACCCTTTTTTTTTAATTTTAGTCGATTAAAATACTGTTAGTAAAAATTTTTTACAAAATCTTTTACGTTCGTAAAGTATTTTTTTAGTTTTTATATAGTTTCGGCGTACGTATAGCTTTTTTATTTAATAAAATATTCGAACTTTTTCTTACTTTATCGTAAATTTAAAATTTCTTTTACTTCGTAAATATTTTTATTTTTATTTGCTTTTAATTACGTTTTAAACGTAGCGTTTAAATACGTTTTAGTTAATAATAATACATAAAAAATTAATCGAATAATTATAATATTTAATAGCTTTAGTTTATATATTATTAATAATATAACTTTTTTAATTTTAAAAAGTCTAATATTTTTAAAATCGAATTTTTCGTTGCTGCGTTTTATTTAAATATTGCGTTTTAAAAAATAAACTTTATCCCTTTTTTTTAAAATTAGCTCTGATAATCTGCTTTTATCGTAATATTTTTTTATTTTTTATTAAACAAATGTAAATTTTTTTTATAACCATTTTTATAGTTTTAACAATTTTTTTGCTTAAATCTTTACTATTAACGCGGTAATGCTATTAATATAATATTGTTATATATTTATATCGTATTTATAATTTGCTTTAAATAATAACATTTTTATTATTTTATTTATTAAATTATTATATACTAGTTTTACGTTTAATAATAATTTTACTTAATTATTTTAGTTTTAATTAATATAATAACGTAAATATTATTCTAATGTTTAATTTAATTTTTCTACTTAACTATTTGTTTATAAATAATATGCCGTAAATATTTTATATTTAATTTTTAAAGTTTTAGTAAATAATTACTAAAATTTAAACGCTATTATTTTGCTTTTATCGGTAATAATTATTTTTAAATAACTATATTTATTAAAAATATATTTTATTATTATATAAGCTAAATTTTTTGCTAAGCTTGTTTTTTTATATAATATAAAATAAGCATATTTCGTAAATTTATTTACTATAACTATAATAAAATCAAATTTTATTTTTATTATTAGTTTTTTTAACTTTAATAGTTTAATTATATAGTCGAATGTTATTATTTTTTATATTTAGTTTAATATTAATACTAATACTAAATTTTTATATAGTTTATACTTTATTATTTTAAACTTTTTGCACAAATTATATTTTGCAATAACTTTTTTTACTATTATTAATGTTTTTAAAAAGTCGTAATTTTTTCGTAATTTGCTAAATGTTTTAAATATTTATATACTTTTTTAACTAATTTATATTAATATATTTTTAATACGTATAATTTGTCGTTATAATATTAATTAATTAATTTGTTTAATTTTCGTAATACGTTTTATATTTTTTAGTCTTATTTTTTATAATTTATTTATATAAAGTTTATAAATAAGCTTTTATTTATGTTTTTATATAATAATACCTAACTTTTTAGTAATATTTTTTATTTATAGTCGCTTTTTTAACTAAAATGTCTGCTTTGTTATTTTTTTTCTTTTAATATAAATAATTTTAAAATTAAACTAAAATAGGAATTTTGCTTATTTTATTTATTATTTATTTAATATTTTAATAGTTATAAACGTTATAAAATTTTTATAGTTTAAATAAACTTTTATTAATATTATAATACTATTTAAATAATGTTTTTATTGTTTAAATATTTCGATTATTGCTATAAGTTTTTTATTATAAATTTAATAATTTAATGCAAGTTTTAAAAACTTTTTTTAAAAAAAATACTATTAAATATAGCTTGCCGTTTTCGTTTCGTTAAATTAGCTATTTTTTTATAACATAATTATTTACGTCGATTTTTACTTCGTATTTTTTATTTAAATTAAATAATTTAAATATTAAATTACTTAAAATCGTATTTTTAAATATATTAAACGTTTTTTGTTTTTTTTTGTTTATTAAAAAAGTTTGTCTTTTTTAGTTAAATTTGTAAAAAGCGCCGCGATTTTCCTAAAATTTTTAATAAATATACGTATAAAGTTCGTAAATTTTATAAATATTCGTATATTACTAATATTTTTTAGTACGGGCTAGTTTTTTATTGCTTTTAGTTTAAACTATTAAATTTGTATTTTTTTAAAAAATATTATATATTTTAAAAAATCTATTTATTATTTATATAACTTACTTTTTTTTAAATATACTTTTAATTTTATTTTTTATAGCGCTTAAAACATTTGTTGCATATATTTTTTATATTTTTTAAATGTTTCCGAATAAATTAAAATATTATATAAATATACTATTACAAATTTATTAACAAATTTGCGTAATATATTCGTAATTATTAACTAAAATATCGCTAATATATTAATAAAGCTAAAATTTATTACTAAAAATTTATATAATTTGTATTTTGTAATAAATGCTGTTTTTTATTTGTCGCTTTTTTTAATTTTAATATAATAATAAACTTTTAAAATATCGAGTATTATAAACTATTATGCTTTTTTAAAACGGTTTTTTAAATCGTTTATTTGTAATATAAATCTTTTATTTTTAATAATAATAAAGTTAAAATATTGCTAATTTTTATAATTTCTCTATTTTCGCTTTTTTTTTTTTTTTTTTTTTTAATATTTATAGTATTAGTACTGCTGCCGATAATTTAAAATATTGTATAAACTTTTTTTTTAAGTTTTTATCAAAATATTTTCGTAATTTTTTAAATTATTCTTTATTTGACTTATATAGTTTAAAAGCTTTAAAATACGTTTTTTTTTTAAATTAATCGCGTAATTATATTTACTATATTTTAATAGCCTTATTTTTTTACTATATTTTTTTATAAACAAGCTTTTAAATTTAGCGTATTTTTTTAATATTTCGATCGTAAATTTTTTTATTAACTTATTATTATACTTTGTTTCGTACTTTATTTAGCTATTTAAGCTTATTTATAGCTTATATTTAAAGTTTTATAAAAGCTAAGTCTTTTTTTAGTTTAATTATTTTAAGCAAATCTTACTAAAAACGGCTAGTTTTTTAATTTATTTTAAAATTACTTTTTTATAATTAAATTAACTTTAATATTATATCGTATAATATTTTTGCAATATCGAGTTTAAAGCGCTTTAAATAACTTTAAATAATTATTAAAAGTTTTACAGTTTTCCGTATAACTTTTCCGTTATTATAATTTATAGTTTTTCTATCGAAAATCGTAAATATATAAAGTTTTTTTTTTTTTTTTTTTTTTTTTTTTTAATTTATATTAAGTTTAATTTATTAACTAAATTTAAAATAATAAAACTTTCGTAAACGCTTATATTGAATAAAGCTTTTAGTTTTTTTTATTATAAATTACGTTTATTAATATCTATATTTTTTTAAATTGCGTTTTTATTTTATATAAAAACTTAAAAATTTCGTAAACTAGCTATTTAATTTTATTTTATAGCTGCTTTTTATCGTTTTTTATTTATTAATAAATTTGTCGTCGATTTTATCTTTTCGTAAGTTTTATTATATTATTATTTCGATAATTTCGAATAAAAGTTAACTTTTGCCGGTTTTTTTTATCCGTTTTTTTATATTTTCGTATTAAATATCTTTATAAAACATGTAAATTTTGCATTAAATATATTAATATCGTTTTTAAATCGTAAACTTTTTTTTTGCAATTTTTGGGATATTATAAATCTTGTCCAAATATAACGTATTTATAAATTATTCGATATATTATTATTAGTTTTTTTATTTTATTTTTTTTATAAAAATATTAGATTTTATTTTAGCTATTCGAGCTAAAAATTTTTAATTTTTAATTTTTTTTACTATATATTTTTTATATTTATATATTATATAGCTTGCTTATAATATTTCGTAATGTTTTTTATAACGTAGTTATAGTCGTTCGTTATTGTTTTTAAACATAATACCGTTATATATACGATTAATTAAAATAAAAGTATTAAACTTTTTCGTTTTTAAAATATTTATATTTGTTCCGATTATTATATTTTAGTATTTTTCGTAATACCGTAAAAGCTATTGCTTTAATTTGGTATTAAGCTTTTATTTTATTTTTTCTTTAGTTAAAGTCGTTATTTCTTATTCTAAGTAAAGTTTATCGTTTTATATATATAAGCGGATTTATTTTTAGGCTATTCCTTTTCGTATTAACTAGTTTAACTATTCGTTTTTAGTTTAGTAATCGCAAGTTTTGTAAAAACATTTTAAATCTTTTGCTAAGCATTTTTTATTTTTTGGCTAATTTTTCTTGCATATTATTTTGTTTTTTAATTTTCGATACGCATATTGATCTGCCTTAATCTATCTGGTTTTTATACTGGTTACTTAATTTTCTTCGGCTAGGTCGAGGTCTTTTTGCCTCTCGTTTTTCTAGTCGGGTCCTAGCTATTCGCTTTAAGTCTACGCGTCTTTTTGTTCGTTTAGCGCGATAGTTACTTTATACTATAATTTTTGTTAGATCTGTTTTATAATTACCTTTATAGCTTTAAGTTCTTATTTTAAAGTTTATATTACTTTTATTAAGCCACGTTTTAAACATATCGCTTCGTTAAATCGTACTTTTTTTTCTAAACTATCGGTAAATTATTTTTTTTCGTAAACAGCTTATTCGTAAATTTTTTTTACTATTCGTTTTAAATATAACCGTATTATTAATTAATTTATTAATATACGTATTTTTTTTTATACTGTTTAGTTTTTAATTAATGCTTCGCTGCTTTGTTTTACGTTTAAAACTTTATCGTTATAATAAGCTTATATTATATTAATTTATTAGCTGCTTTTTTAGCTTTTAATATTTTAACTTTTAATATTCGTAAATTTTTGCGTAGTTTCTCGTTGCAATTTTTAGCATAATGTTTTAGCTTATCGCAATTATAGCATTTAACAGTTTTTTTCAACTTTTATTGCCTTTTTTTACTTTATCGCATTTTATTAAATTTTATTAATCTTATATATATACTGTATACCGTAAAATATTATCGTTTTTTAATATCGTTAAATTTGTTTTAACTTTTCTTTTTGTTACGAACCAACAAGAAACGGAACCCAGAAGGGAAGGAACTAAGCACGCATAGAAGCATAACACGTTTATAAGGATAATCGTGGGTGATCATTAATGATCAGTAAAGCAAAACTGATTAAGGGTGATTAGTGCAGAGCAAGACTGATTAAGAGTGATTAGTGCAGAGCAAGACTGATTAAGAGTGATTAGTGCAGAGCAAAACTGATCAGGAGTAATCGGTACAGGATAGAGTGATGAGGGAAAGAAAAGTATATTAAGAAAAGGATTTCTTGTGTAGCTAGTCATTCACTTATCACTATTTAACTCATGTCTATAATTAGTTCTTGGAAATAACTATAAGAGATTATTCTTTACGAAGCAGTTAATCTAAGATACTATTGTTCTTATTGCCCGTAATACTATCGTTAACGTATACTCTGAACATAAACATAAGAGTATCCTTGGTTATACTTCAAGTATTTATAACCCCGATACCACGAGAGCTTACATAGTGTTGGACACTAGTGTACGCTTCGTAACACTTTTAATTTTTGTTTTTAAAAAAACTTTATCCCTTTTTTTAATATCGTTTAAACAATTAAATATTAATTTAAATAGCCGTTAAAATATATTTTACAAATTTATCAAGTTATAGTAATTTAATAATTTCGTCTTTAACCTTATTTTTAATTTACTATAAAATATTATAATTTTAACTTAGTCGTTAATATTAAATATAATAAAAATTTTCTAAAACTTAATTATATAAATTAATGCTAATTTTATTTGTCGTAATTTTTATAACTTGTTTTAAATTTATCGTTTTTTTAAAAAATTAAAAAACAAATTTTTAAATTCGGTTTTAAAAAAATCTCGGCTTAAAAAAATCTTTTACGTATTTTCGGGCTAATTATTTTTTAGTTTATTTATTATTTTAAATAAATATAGTTTATACTAAATTAAAGCTTTTTTTTTTTTAGCAATAATGCTGCATAAAAAATTCGTTTTTTATCGTTTTTAAAAACGTCGTTATAATAATATTAATACGCTTAAATTTAAGCTAAAAATTTTTTAAACTTATTAAAAGTTCTATTAAACTTAAATAGTTTAACAATTTTTAAATTTTTTTTTAATATTTATCGTTTATTATTTTTAACATTTAGCTTTTTTTTAAAATCTTTAACTGCGTTTATTAAATAATTCTATTATTTTTCGGTAATTTAAATTTATTATTTTTTTTTCAGTTTTTATAAAATAATTAAAACTCGTTAATTTTTTTAAAAATAATACTGCAACTTATAATAATCCCGTATATTTTTAAATTATTAATGCCGATATAATTTAAATATTGCTTTAATTAACTGTTACAAACCAACAAGAAAAAAGGGCTAGACCGCCCGAAACGCGGATAAAGAGGGGCAGGCCAAGTCACGTGATATAGATCTAGAGGATTTAAGATCTAAACAGATCTAGTAATAGATCTAAAAGATCTAAGATCTAAGCAGATCTAGTAATAGATCTAAAGGA
This sequence comes from Xylariaceae sp. FL1651, assembly GCA_025201745.1. Lineage (NCBI taxonomy): Eukaryota > Fungi > Ascomycota > Sordariomycetes > Xylariales > Xylariaceae > Xylariaceae sp. FL1651. The sequence continues at coordinate 701,703 of MU624251.1, read as the reverse complement.
TCTAAAATCTAAGTAAATCTAAAGAAACATAGGGATGAAAGAACAGTATAAAAAAGAAGGATTTTTTTATATAACTAGTTGTTTATTTATTACTATTTAATTTATGTTTATAGTTAGTTTTTAGAAATAACTATAAGAAAATATTCTTTACAAAGCAGTTAATTTAAAATACTATTGTTTTTATTGCTCGCAATATTATTTTTTAACGTATATTTTAAATATAAATATAAAAGTATTTTTAGTTATATTTTAAATATTTATAACTCTAATATTACGAAAACATATATAGTATTAAATATTAATATACGTTTTATAATATTTTAAATAGTTTTGTTTTACGTTAAACGATTAATTAAAGCAATATTTAAATTATAACGCTAACTATATTATTTAATTTTTAAAACGTTATCGCTGCATTTTGCGCAAAAATTGCAGTAATGTATAACCAGATTTAAAAATTAAAACAAAAGTTAGACAAGCAAGTTAATATTTTTAACGAAACTGCGGATTAAACCGATAAGCTCGAAAAAAAAGCCGATAAGTTTAAAATATAGAATTAAAAATTACGAAATAATATTTTAAATATAAAAAAACAAAACTAACTTTTTAAAAAAAAAGTCGATAAGATTAATAATCGATTAATAATTATAGAAGTAAAAAAAAAGCTTGCAAAAAATTTTAAATTTTTAAACTTAGCACGATTTAATAGCATTTTAAAAAAGCTAAAAAAGTTTTTAGCATAAACTAAAGCATATTTATATTTTTACGAAAGCTCGTTTTAAAAAAATAATAAAATCGGGAAAATCTATACGATAGCCGGATTGTTTAAAAAACGAATATTGTTATAATTCGAATTATATTTATTTAAAGCAACGATTTTGCCGCTAAGAAATTGTCTAGAAAATACGTAAAAGATTTTTTAAAGTTATAAATCGTTCGAAAATAAATTTAAATATTTATTTATTAATTTTAAAAAAGAACGGCAAGTATAAAACGATTTACGAAAGTTAAAATAAACAAAATCGGCATTAGTATATACGATAAAGTTTTAAAAAATCGCAGCTATTTTTAATCTAAACGACTAAGTTAAAATAATAATGTTTTATAAAAAATTAAAAAATATAGTTAAAAATAAAATTAGCAAACTATTATAGCCTAACGATTTTAATAAATATATTAGTAACGTAATTAAAGCTAATACGAAACTATATAAAAGACGATAAGAACTTTTTAATAAAAAAAACAATAATAATAAGCTTAACTAAAAAAAAAAACGTTAATAGTTTACGGTATACGGTATATATATAAGACTAATAGAACTTGGCGTAATGTAATAAAGACGAAGGAATTAAAAGAAAAAGTTTAAAGATTTTAAATGCTATAATTGTAATAAACCGGGATATTACGCTAAAAATTGCGAAAAAAAGCTACGTAAAAATTTACAAATATTAAAGGCTAAAATATTTAAAATTAAAAAAAGCAGTTAATAAATTAATATAATATAAGCTTATTACGACGAAAAAGTTTTAAACGTAGAATAAAATAGCGAAATATTAACCGGAGACTTAGTAGCATAAGGAAAAATACGTGTATTAACAGATTAACTAATTATACGACTATATTTAGGACGAATAGCAAAAGAAATTTACGAATAAACTGTTTATAACGAAAAATAGTTTATTAATAGTTTAAAAAAAGGAGTACGATTTAACAAAATAGTATGTTTAAAACGCGGTTTAGTAAAAATAGTATAGATTTTAAAATAAAAGCTTAAAGTTATAAAAATAATTATAAAACAAATTTAACAAAAGTTATAGCATTAAATAATTATTACGCTTAACGAATAAAAAAGTATTTAAACCTAAAATAAATAGCTAAAACCCGATTAGGAAAATAAAAGATAGGAAAATTTTAATTTAATCGAAAGAAATTAAAATAACGAATTTTACGAGCTAAAAAACGATAAAAAATATTTTTAAAATTACGTATATTTTTTAGTCGATAAAGCGGTATTAATATTAAATATACAATAAATAAAAGCAGACCGATATATATATTAAAATATTAAAAATAAGATAATATATAAAAAAAATTAGCTTAAAAAAGAAAAATATTTAGACGATAATTTAAAATGTTTTTACGAAATTTATAATTGCTAGATAAAAAATGAATAGTAAAACTAAACGATATATATAGCGATAGCTCGAAAAAAAGTCGTATTATATACGCAAAAAGACGAATTTTGCTTAAAATAAGAAATAATAATTTTAACTAAAGAAAAAATAAAATAAAAGCTCGACACCAAATTAAAGCAATAGTTTTTACGGTATTATAAAAAATGCCGAAATATAATAATTAAAGTAAGCATAAATGTTTTAAAAACGAAAAAGTTTAATATTTTTATTTTAATTAATTATATATATAACGGTATTATATTTAAAAACGACGATAAACGGTTACAATTACGTTATAAAAAATATTACGAGATATTATAAATAAGTTATATAGTGCATAAATACGAAAAATATATAATAAAAAAAATTAAGAATTTTTGGTTTTTAGCCCGAATAGCTAAGATAAGGATTAAATATTTTTATAAAGAAAGCAAAGTTAGAAAATTAGTAGTAATATATCGAATAGTTTATAAATATGCTATATTTAAATAGGATTTATAATATCCCGAAAATTGCAAAAAAAAGTTTACGATTTAAAAACGATATTAATATATTTAATACAGAATTTATATGTTTTATAAAGTTTTTTAGTACGAATAAATAAAAAAGAAAATTAAAGAGAAAAATTAGCGAAAATTATTTTTTATCCGAGACCGTTAAAGAAATAATAAAGCGGCAAAATTTACGGAAAGATAAGACCGACGATAAATTTATTAGCAGGCAAAAAATAACGAAAAGCAATTATAAAACGAGACTAATAATTAGCTTACGGGATTTTTAAATTTTTATATAAAATAAAAATATAATTTAAAAAAACATAGATATTAGTAAACGTGATTTATAATAGGAAGAAACTAAAAGTTTTATTTAATATAAACGTTTATAAAAGTTTTATTTTTTCGAATTTAGTTAATAAATTAGATTTAGTATAAACTAAAAAAAAAAAACTTTATATATTTACGATTTTCGATAAAAGAATTATAGATTATAATAACGGAAGGGTTATATAAAAAACTATAAAACTTTTAGTAATTATTTAAAGTTATTTAAAACGCTTTAAATTCGATATTATAAAAATATTATACGATATAATATTAAAGTTAGCTTGGTTACGGGAAAGTAATTTTAAAATGAATTAGAGAATTGGCCGTTTTTAGTAGGATTTGTTTAAAATAATTAAATTAGAAGAGGATTTAGCTTTTGCAGGACTTTAAATACGAGTTATATATAAACTTAAATAGTTAAACGAAGTACGAAATAAAATATAATAGTAAGTTAAAAAATTTACGATCGAAATATTAAAAAAGTATATTAAATTTAAAAGCTTGTTTATAAAAAAACATAGTAAAAAAACAAGATTATTAAAATATAGTAAATATAATTACGCGATTAATTTAAAAAAAAAAACGCATTTTAAAGTTTTTAAACTATATAAATCGAATAAAAAACAATTTAACAAATTACGAAAATATTTTAATAAAAACTTAAAGAAAAGGTTTATACGATATTTTAAATTATCGGCAGTAATATCGATATTATAAGTATTAAAAAAGCTAAGGAAAGATAGTAAACAAAAATGGAAAAATTGCAAAAATTAGCGATATTTTAACTTTATTATTATTAAAAATAAAGGATTTATATTATATATAAATAATTTAAAAAATCGTTTAAGAAAAGTATAATATTTTACGACATTTAATATTTTAAAAGTTTATTATTATATTAAAATTAAAAAAAGCGACGAGTAAAAAATAGCGTTTATTATAAAATATAGATTATACGAGTTTTTAGTAATGGATTTTAGTTTTATTAACGTATTAGTAATATTTTAGTCGATAATTATAAATGTGTTACGCGAATTTGTAAATAAATTTGTAATAGTATATTTAGATAATATTTTAATTTATTTAAAAATATTTGAAAAATATAAGGAATATATGCGATAAGTGCTTTACGCGTTACGAAAAGTAAAGTTAAAAGTATATTTAAAAAAAAGTAAGTTTTATAAATAACAAGTGGATTTTTTAAAATATATAATATTTTTAAAAGAGGTATAAATCTAATAGTTTAAACTAAAAGTAATAAAAAACTAGCCCGTACTAAAAAATGTTAAAGATATACGATTGTTTATAAGATTTACGAATTATATATATATATTTATTAAAGATTTTAGGAAAATCGCGGCGTTTTTTACAAATTTTACTAAGAAAAATAAACTTTTTTAGTAAAAAAAAAAAAAGCAGAAAGCGTTTGATATTTTTAAAAATGCGATTTTAAACGGTTTAGTATTTAAATTATTCGATTTAAACAAAAAATATAAAATAAAAGTTAACGTAAGTGATTACGCTATAGGAGGATAATTGATTTAACGAAACGAAAACAGCAAACTATACTTAGTAGTATTTTTTTCGAAAAAGTTTTTAAGATTTAAACTAAACTATTAGATTTACGATAAAAAATTTATAGCGATAATCGAAGTATTTAAATAATAAAAATATTATTTAAATAGCATTATAATATTAGTAAAAGTTTATTTAAATTATAAAAATTTTACAATATTTATAACTATTAAAATATTAAATAAACGATAAATACAATAGGCAGAATTTTTATTATAATTTAATTTTAAAATTATTTATGTTAAAGGCAAAGAAAATAATAAAGCAGACATTTTTAGCTGAAAAAGCGATTATAAATAAAAAATATTACTAAAAAGCTAAGTATTATTATATAAAAATACGGATAAAAGCTTATTTATAAACTTTATATAAATAAACTATAAAAAATGGGATTAAAAAATATAAAAAATACTACGAGAACTAAACGAATTAACTAGCTAGTATTATAATAATAAATTATACGTATTAAAAGCATATTAATACAAATTAATTAAAGAAATATACGAATATTTATTTTTAAAACACCAAAAAGTATTTAAAATATTTAGCAAATTACGAAAAAATTACGATTTTTTAAAAGCATTAATAGTAATAAAAAAAGTTATTGCAAAATATAATTTATGCAAAAAATTTAAAACAATAAAGCATAAACTATATAATAATTTAATATTAGTATTAATTTTAAACCGAATATAAAAAACGATAATATTTGATTATATAGTTAAGTTATTAAAATTAAAAAAATTTATAATAAAAGTAAAATTTAACTTTATTATAGTTATAGTAAATAAATTTACGAAATATGTTTATTTTATATTATATAAAAAAATAAGTTTAGCAAAAGATTTAGCTTACGTAATAATAAAATATGTTTTTAGCAAATATAGTTATTTAAAAATAATTATTATCGACAAAAACAAAATAATAGTATTTAAGTTTTAGCAGTTATTTACTAAAATTTTAAAAATTAAATATAAAATGTTTATAGTATATTATTTATAAATAAATAGTTAAATAAAAAGACTAAATTAAATATTAAAATAATATTTACGTTATTATATTAATTAAAATTAAAACAATTAAGTAAAATTATTATTAAACGTAAAACTAATATATAATAGTTTAATAAACGAAATAATAAAAATATTACTATTTAAAATAAACTATAAATACGATATAAATATATAATAATATTATATCGATAATATTACTGCATTAGTAGTAAAAATTTAAACAAAAAAGTTGCTAGAATTATAGAAATAGCTACAAAAAGAATTTATATTCGTTTAATAAAAAATAAAAAAATATTACAACAAAAGCAGATTGTTAAAGCTAATTTTAAAAAAAAAGGATAAAATTTATTTTTTAAAACGCAACATTTAAATAAAACGAAATAATAAAAAACTCGATTTTAAAAACATCAGACTTTTTAAAATTAAAAAAATAATATTATTAATAATATATAAATTAAAGCTACTAAATATTATAGTTATTTAACTAATTTTTTATATATTATTATTAACTAAAATATATTTAAACGCTACGTTTAAAACTTAGCTAAAAATAAACGAAAATAAAAATATTTACGAAGTAAAAAAAATTTTAAATTTACGACAAAGTAAAAAAAAGTTCGAGTATTTTATTAAATAAAAAGGTTATACGTACGCTAAAACTATATAAAAACTAAAAAAACACTTTACGAACGTAAAAAGTTTTATTAAAAACTTTTACCGATAATATTTTAACTAATTAAAACTAAAAAAGCGGGGTCGATCGCAAAAATATTAAAACTGCTTTAATTAAAAAAAAAAAAAACTTCGGTATTAGCTTTTTCTTTTTTTCGTTTTTCGATATTTAATTGTTTTTTTTTTACTAAAATTATAGTTTTACGTTTTTTTAAGAACTTTTTTTGCTAATAAAAGCGGAAAACGGTATATAATTCGTTAAACATTTTTTTTTGCTTAGCCGTAAGTTTTTTTTAACGCTTTAAAAAACTGTTTTTTAACGCGCGATAATGTTTAGAAAAACGCTTACACTTATTTATAATAGCTTTAAAAAAAAACATCGGGATTTTAATAGCGTTATAATTACGTTAATATTGAGTATAAAAATAGCAGCTAGGGATTTTGTTAACTTGAAAACAAAGAACCCTGATGGTTAAACAATAAATACAAGGAAAAATTTCGAAGCCGTTTTAAAAAATAAACTTAGCACAAAGTTTACGATTAATGCGCTAATTAGGCCGATAACGGGGACCAGAGGTTTTACGTACGCGACCAGATATAATGAAGTAAAAAAAAAAAAAAAAAAAAAAAAAAAAAAAAAAAAAAAAAAAAAAAAAAAAAAAAAAGAAGAAAGGAACATATTTACTTAAAAAAAGAAAAAGTACCAAAGTTATAAGTGTATTTATTAGGACAATAAACCTAGAAAAAGGGGAATAATGTTACGAACTAACAAAAAAAAAGGGCTAGACCGCCCGAGACGCAAATAAAAAAAGGCAGGCTAAATTACGTAATATAAATCTAAAGGATCTAAGATCTAAATAAATCTAGTAATAAATTTAAAAGATCTAAAATCTAAGCAGATTTAGTAATAGATTTAAAAGATCTAAAATTTAGGTAGATTTAAAGAAATATAAGGATAAAAGAATAGTATAAAAAAGAAGGATTTTTTTATATAGCTAGTCGTTTACTTATTATTATTTAACTTATATTTATAGTTAGTTCTTGGAAATAACTATAGGAGAACATTCTTTACGAAATAGTTAATTTAAGATACTATTGTTTTTATTGCCTGCAATACTATCTTTTGACGTATACTCTAAATATAAACATAAAAGTATCCTTGGTTATACTTTAAGTATTTATAACTCCGATACTACAAGAGCATATATAGTGTTGGACACTAGTGTACGCTTCGTAACATTAACCGTTTAATATAAAATAAAACTATTTAAAATATTACAAAACGTATACTAATATTTAATACTATATATACTTTTATAATATCGAAGTTATAAATACTTAAAATATAACTAAAAATATTTTTATATTTATATTTAAAATATACGTTAAAAAATAATATTATAAGCAATAAAAATAATAATATTTTAAATTAACTATTTCGTAAAAAATATTTTCCTATAGTTATTTTTAAAAACTAGCTATAAACAAAAATTAAATAATAATAAATAAATAACTAACTATATAAAAAAACCCTTTTTTTATATCTTTATTCTTTTATTTTTATGCAAGGCTAAAGCGCTTAAAGCGCTGTTGCGATCCTATCGCTCTAAAGCGCCTAGAGCGCCGTTGCGATCCTATCGCTCTAATGTCACGTGACCACCAGTTGGTCCGGGCGTCTTCCCCAAGACCTTCAGTCTCGTTTCTACGGCCCAATCCTGGACCACCTGTTGGTTCGTAACAGAATAACTGTTATTTGGTTTAATTTTAGGTATATATATATATATATATATTAATTAATATTAACCCTCCTTCATATTCATATAATTCCATAATACCAAGTTGCCGTTTAAATTTCAGCAAACAAGCATCACCGTAAATAATTCGAATCACCTAGTTCCTTTTTAATTGCGGCTACAATATTTCCTATAAGGTTAAATTAAAGTTAAAAAACGATTCCTTCGCATTTTACGACAAAATTTAATTAGCCTAAGACTATATAAAATTATAAAACTATATAAAAACAAGAGTTTATATAAAATATTAAAAAGGTTAAACAAAAAGTTTTAATTAATTTTAACTTTTATAATTATATATATATTTAAAAAATAAAATAAAAAGATTAGTAATAAAAAAAACCAAAAAAAAAACTTTAAAATAATTACTTTTAAATATATATATTAACTTTATACATTAGTGCTTTTTATTTAAAAAAGCATTGTATAATTATAGTTTTAGCTATTAAATATTTTGACAATATTTATTTAATTTTGGTAACTTACTTTTAACAAAATCGTTTATTTAAGCTGCAGTTATTTAAATCCGAACTTGCTGGATTTGGCCGCAGAATGCGAAATTCTCGGTTTATATTAAGAGTTACTATAATTATACATACTGTGATAAGGCCGCTTTCTGTAGTATCTATAGGCTTCCGATTTCTGCTCATAAAATTATCCATATCACCAAGGAAGACCCAGTATTGGTGGTTGTAACCGCCAGTACAAATGTTGGCACAAATCGTATAATCATCTGTTGCAGAAGTTTTGCTATGGAAACCAACTAGGCAAAGCAGCGCATGTTAGTAGGATATAAAATTCATTGTCTTCTTTAAATTACTAATCGCCTATGGTCTAGCAGTGCGCCGCTGAACTCGTATAGCACAGAGTACTATATAATAAGTCTAACCAGTTACGAGGAGTCCTAAATTTCAAAGCACTAAAATCTTAGGAGTACAGAGAAAATATGTTCTATATTTAGGTAGAATTTGTATTGGGTTTGTAACCATCTACTCGCAACGCTCGGGTCTGGCATTGGGGAACTGAATCTTATTGACAAAAATTATTCATATATTTACAAGAATTCATAAACGATCCTTCGCAACGCATACTTTCCTCTCGAACAGCTTCGCTCACTTCTGGCTCTCACAATGCATCTCTAACATTATGCTGCTCTCCGAAACCTCTCGGTTCAGCGCCGAATTTACAACACCATTTGTCCATTAAGACACACATACTAAAACATCTGAATCCGCTAAACGAAGTTTTCGAGGTTCGCAAGGCAAAACAATACAATTTTCTCACGTTGGAGTATCCGATCATCCGTCTTTCACGTTGAACCGTGCAAACCTCTGGCCAGTGCAATCCTAAAGTTCACTCAAGGGTTTACAGCCCTTGCTGTACTTGTAGCGCGTGATTGAAAAGTGTTTGCCTCGCTACACTGGAATTTCCGGGAACGCGTCAACTCAAAGAGATCACGGATTCCCTCGATGACGCACAGCCACTTGAGGCCCTCGTCGAGATTGTGTGCACGCCACGGAGTCCTGACTACACAATCCAACATCACGGAATTTTATTCGGAACTTCTGGTCTCTTAGAAGCCGGGAAAGCCAATAATCCCTTTGTTCTCTGCCTTTCGGGATACGCTATTCGCCATTCTACCTTAGGAGGTTCCATGACTCTATATGCCCTTCATGTTTGTCCGATCCAAGGTACAAGGCCATAGTACGTCAGTGACTGACTACCTTGAGATTCAGTGGATGATTTCCACAACATTTGACTGGCCGGCCTCTTCAAATTATTTAGGCGTATAACGAGCACAATTCTCATTACCCATGCCAATAATGTGGCTAATAATTATCACTTATTCCAGGGCTTGGGTCAAAATTCGACATGGGCTCAAGGGATTAGTAGCCATCACAGGGAGATGTATGATAGATATTATATTAACAAGTCGCTTCCAATCCAACTGCTTTAGATATGGGAGATGAGTAACAATAGTGCCCGACTCAGGTGAATTTCTTTTTGAAATCTCGCTACTTACCTTTGTTAGCATGTAATTATGACAAGATGCCTGCTATAGTGACTAGGCGCTGATGTGTTAGTAGCGGAAAACAGTCACAACGCCGTGTCCTAGGAATGTGGATGCTTGTACGACAAACCACCAAGCGAAATCTCTGGAAGCACATACTGAAGGAACAAAGAACCGACCAACACTCACAAAAACCAGAACCGGTATCCAACATTGTGGACGACAAAAAAGTATGTTCCGCAAGTAGTACTGCTTATAGAAACTCCGTAATTATATGACAAGTGATACTACCAACAGCCCTAGTTAGCCTAATTAATCCATCCGTGACTTAATCCTGTTGGTTAAGTAGAACCACGGGCACTTTAACATAAACTCGACTCGAGTACTATGATTTTCAATAAATATAAGGCAATCCCAGCTAGCTAGTTACAAATCTTCAACCACCGCAAACCATACTTTTGCAAATCTTTCACCTAAATTCAACACCTCTCAGGTTACTTGCATACTAAAATACAAGCAATCATGTCTCAAGGCAACATGTCCACCCCTCAAGATATTATCCATCCACGCCTGTACCTCGCGGTTGAATTCGAAATGCTCATGTTCTATCCAGCTGTGCCCGCCGGCAGCAAATTCTCTGATGCCGATTGGCTGAAGATGGCTGCTCCTCTTCGGGAGGCGCTGAATTCAGTTTATTTTCTTACCTACATATCAACCACCCAAGAGTTAGATACTGGTTTCGCCCATTGGCGTCTTAGGAGAGGCCAGGCGAGGAACGATCGAACAGAAAATCAACTTTGTAAGTCAGTAGAGTGCCATTACAAATACATGTGTTCATGGCTCAGCTAGAGAGGAGTATCCCTTCGCTTACATGACGTACACTGCTAACAGCGAATAGTTAGCCTGACAGTCACCTCTCCGATGTTCTGCTACTTCCCTGGCAACAAGTGGAGAGAGGATTTGAATATCGCATACAGCGTCTTGGCTTCGTATCGATGTTTACCGTCAGAACGTTCCGCCATAAGCGTATACATTGCGCCCGTTCATTGGTATGGGCATAGCTACATGCGATCCATGTCCAGCTTCACGCTCGAGGCAGCCAAAAGTATTGCTGGTGCAATTTTAAGACATACATATGGACTCATGAACGTGGCTATACAGTTCAGCGAAGGCCGATGGGGGGGGTTCACGACTCCGTGGCCTATCGATGCAGACGACAAGGTTATACGAGTTCAGAACCGAATTGCTGCAGCGCAGTCATTTCAAGACTTGATCGCATGCATGCACCCAGAGCCACGGAACCCGAATCACGCTCAGCAGGAACGCCAAGATAGAATGTGGGATTTCTCGTCGCTTATCAGAGATTCAGGGGGAACAGGTAACGAGCCAACGCTCATTCTTTTATCTTTTTTTTTTCTTCAAAATATACCGTATAATTAATACGGGAGAAGAAAAGCGTGCTAACAATACGATGCAGTGAAATGCACACTGGGCTCAGGCTGTCAGTCGGTTACGCATGCAGCTATGTGGATTCACTTCGCATGCCTATTCATCCTCCGAGCCACAGCTTCTGATGGCTTCTTAGCCTCCACCACGCAGAACCGCAAACTGGCCAAAGACGAGGAGTTGGTGCAGCTCTTCTTCGGACCAAACCAATCGCATCAAGGTTTACCCGGTCATCCTGAGATGACGCCTGCGCAGATAATACAGCAAAAGTTTTGGGAATTAGTGAATCAACAGTACGAAGTACCTCTCGGGAGTTAGATGGGCTCTGCAGAGTGAAGAATATGGGCCCTTGTGTGAGGGATTTGGCTACAGCAGTGGGGGTGGGCTCAAGCTAACGCCGGTATCTTTAAGCGCCCAGCAACCAATTGTCATACTCTTTCCCTTTTTTGGTTCTCACATTTGTAGAATGAAACATGATTTATAAGCCTCGTGCTTTTTCTTTTCTTTCCGATATAGTAGACTGATGCACATCTGGTTCTCCTGTAACCCAACTAAATGCCGAAGTAGTTATACGCAACATAAACCAACTACTGTAAAACACCGCAATAGCATTTAACCTAGGTAACTCTACTCCCTAATGCTGCAAGAAACGCTTCAAGAAGCTTAGAAAGAAAAACATTCATTCGTAAATCAGCTGGAGGCTTTTATTCACTTCCGCTTAATAAAACTTCGTTGATATATAGTAAATCTCACCCCTTAGCATGAGACATTGTTGACAAACCCTCTAGCCTCGCCTGTTACGGCGAGTGCATTGTAAAGCCTTGAAACTAATTACTAAAATTGATATTAAGGTGAAGAAGAAAGGTCAACAGCCAGCTGGCTGTAAATCTATCTACTATGTAGCCCTAGAAACACTTATGGTGGATCCTGCTCATCTTATCACTACCCTTATTAAAAACTCCTACCCTGTACTTACGCCTATGAACATCTACCACGCTTCTGATTCTGCTTCTTAGGTCATCAACTATCAACGCCTCATTTATATCCAGTGCAGTCATTTTTAAGATTTAAATACAAACCTTAGCCTACGCCATGACCTGCACAGGTTCCGGGGCGGGTAGGCAAAGGCGGCTAGAGGTTTCCTTTCCTACCCAGTCCCTAGTGCCAAAAACCATAACCAAGCCAAATCCGGCCCTATTTTAGATAAGCTTGACTGTTGCAGGGACCCACCTAGATGGTCCACTTGCGTGGCTGTTAGCCCACTTTTGGTGCTGGGCCCTGATTGCTTTCTCTCTTACCATATACATCACATTTCATGCCATGCCTTGTCTTATTGTTAGAGCACGGCATCAATGACAAAATAGGCCGGCTATAACTAAATAGTCACCAATAGGAGCCCAATAGCTAGGTAGATCTAGTATTCTACATTCCTTTTGTAGAGACTGATGGCATAGGCGATTGGTAGCCTTTGCGCAAATCGTAACTACTTACGATTTTATTATGAGCGTTGCTATGGGGGCACCCTTCGGGCCATTTCGGCCTGGTACAGCTGTTTAGCTAACCTGCAGCTTTTGCCAATTGAATCCTGAGCCAACATCTTTAGCTAATATCTTCAGCTAATATCTATCGATTTTGCAACCTTTTTTTCTCGCCGAGCATAAATCTTATACTTGTGCAATATATATTAATAAATGCGAATTTTAAAAGGCTATTAAATAATTTTAAATACACGATCGTGGCTTTTTTTTTTTTTTGGTAAAGTTATTTAAATTAGAGGTGCTATTCGTAATGCTAATCTAAGATGTACAGTAGGCATATAACTAGGTGTTGTTGGCTAGTTAAGGTGTGCTAGTCACCAGCTGTCATGGCTATAGCAGCTGTCAAAAAGTTTTGCGGGCTGAAACGGCCCGAGGGTGCCCCCATAGCAACGCTCTTTATTATTTATCTGTAACAACCACGAGCCTAAGCCATCTGGCGAGAGCCCACCCCAGAGCTACATGCTCTTCTGGCATGCGCCGACACCTTGCCCTCGGACGCGTCGCGGCTTTGCTGCAATTGCAGAATTCATTTCACGACTGGGTTGGGTGTTAATCCAGTCTCATGTCGTGAATTATGTAAGTCTTGAAGAATACTTATGTAAGGAACGCCCATTCGCTGGCTGAATGGGAGAGTGAGTTTACTCAATGTCAAATCAAGAATAGACTAGATACCAAAGCTATGTTACCCAAAGAGGGAAGATGAAAATAAACATGTCGATGACGCCACTGTCTGGAATATCCGCGCCGACCTAGTGCGAGTTGGTGGAGTGAATGGTTCTTTTTCTAACCATCAACCACCTGTGAAAAAAAAGAAAACGACATATCAGATGGACCAGTCTTATATTGTGGCACGTTGCAGAGGTTTCAAAAGCCTGGAGCAAATCGTCACTCGATTAATGACGGCTCAGGTACTAGGGTTCAAAATGACGCTCAACCCCCGAAACAATAGAATGACCATCGTAAACAATCCCTCTCGTGCCCTTTTCCTAACCTAGTCACGTATACATCGTTACCAACTATGGCTAGTATATAGGTATATAACCAGGTTAAAGCCTTGGGCTATACTAGATCTTTCTCACCGGCGTAGTTTTGGCCATGTTGCTTTGAGTCTAGCTCTGTACCATCATTGTTATGGTATATCCACCCCGCCCATTTAGATCCATGCAAGTCTGGTTTCGAATGTCCTCGGCTATCAAATTGGTGCTGCGTGACATTTGCGACGAATAGGTGGTGAGATACAGCGCTTACAAGAAGCGTCACGGCTACCGCGCCGGGAATCAGTTGGACAAATATCGCCCGCACCCCAATGCCTTGTACAAGACCAATAGCGATGGCGGCGCAGCTACCGATCCCCAATGCAGAGTCAATATATTTTTCGTGTCGATGACGATAATATACCGTGGCGACACTTGCTGTGTAGATAATAGCAAGTGCCAGTACCGGCAATACAGGCTGCTCAAATAACTTAGCGAGCTGCGGTATGCTCTGGGGTACAAGTCGATGCTCGCCGTCGTCGAATTCGAAAGAGTCCAGCTTGAAACTCGTGCCTTGATGATCAAGCGACATGTAGTACTGTCTCAGGACCCAAGCGCAAAAGCTGGATATCAAACTCGCGGCCGTGTCCGTGAAGACATTGGCGTTCATTAAACTCGCTCCCCCGAGTCCTGTCAGAGTTTCAGCGAAAGAGCCTTAATTATGTAAACGTTTGACTTACCATTACCGGCCGATACGCTTTCGCCATTGCCAAATATCAGATCGTACATATCAGTCGGTGCTTCCCCATGAATCCCGTTCTCATCTCCAGTACCGTCAGGGAACTTGCCATACCAGCACTCGTTGACACGTTCACAAAGGGTGTCAAGATCACTCGCCCTAGCAATAGTTCCTCCTCCATAACTTGAGCCAGTAATTACATCATCATAGGCCTGCTTCATTAGTTCCATTCGCTTTAATATTCTCCGAAAGCCTGCTAGTCCCATACCATCGGGACATCTGAGCCGAGCGCCGCACTCGATGTTCCGCACATATGGACTCCAACTCCCTGCCATACCATCACGACGGGAAATTCCAGGCAAGAGATATCCCGTTGATAAATGTTCGCGTATGAATGAAAATTCATTGTCGAGGCGTTCAATCGCGTGTATGTTGAGATACCTTTGCCTAGCATCGCGGGAGTTAAGGTATTTTCTAGTAGAGGGAGACTCTCGATGATTCGATATCTTGTTTGGAATATCCGGATTTGCTTTCTGATAGTCACTGGTACCAGACTCGATACTCTTCGCCCCTACGGTCGATAGCTCAATACTCCATGGTTGGTCGTCAGTGAGGGACTTCCATATATAATATAAAAGAAATATTAACAACTCACGTCAAAATTAACTCGCGCCCGAGGAGAAGAAATCGCTTTCCGTACAAGGAAAGTCGGACCCGAAACCTAGGAGGACGCAGCGTAATGTATTTTTCAGCGTAATTCATGCTTTTCATTTCTCCCAGTATTTTCAGGACCTCTTTCGACGTCTCAATTGCATCTTGAATTGTTTCGCAAACGAGCTTTTTGCTGGTCTCGTCCCGGATCACCTCGTGATAGTTTAAGATGAGGTAAACAATGTTGCGAAAATCATGTACTTGCGACTTGATCTCTTTCATATCATTCTCTTTAAAAAAATTCCAGGTGCTGAGACGGCCATGGTTGAGGATATACGTAGCCAAGTTGACGGCGCAGGATGAGATGCTGGGAATATCCATGGGACAGGACATCGCAGTTGTTTCGTATGGAAAGTCGAGAATGCTTGATGTCTTTCTGGCTGTCGCCTTCGTCGTCAAGACTGAACCACGAATAGAGTTTTACTCATAGGAGGTCGTAGCCTTCGGAGTCGACGAGCCTAGTAGTGACCAGCAGGAAAGAGGCCGCCGAATAAGGAAGTGGAAAAACCACCACTTCAACTTCCGCAAACCCCGCGCAATTGTGCACTTTGGTCAGATGACGTCAGCTCGTAAAAGAAATTGGCGGCCTCCTTGGATTGCTGCCCCTCCTGAGGGGCAGAAAGTATTGGCTGACGCTGTCGTAGAGTAGCTAGTGCTGCTGGAGAAGTGAGTATGCGTTGTCCAAGCTCCTGAGACTTGAGTCTATCTCTTCTACTCACCTCCAGGGTCTGACGACAATAGGCCTAGCAAACCCTTCACGGCTCTCGTTAGAGCAGATATTAGAGGGAAGAGGCAAGATGTTTGGAAGAGAGGTTTTTCAACAGGAAGCTGACCAGTTCGTGCGATCGTTCTACTACACAGATGGGTTTGGGTGTGGGGATTGGACAAGCAACGACAGAGCCGCACAAAACCCCTTTCGACGCAACGATTCAGACCTATCGCCTTCGTCCACTTCAATGATTCAAAAATATCGAGATGCGTACAACCAGCCTGTCAAGTATGACCACTCGCTTGCCGACGCAGGTGACTTCTCGACGGCGGAAGTTTCGAATCGGCCTGCGGATCGGCATTCTTCAATAGTCCGGGAAATGGTGCCACATTGGAATTGCCCATCTGGAAGTCGTGGGTGCATGTTATCCGCGATTGCAGCAGCAACCTGGTGTCTCATACCGGTCGCTGCCGCAGTGATATGGACTCCGCATTTGCGTATCGGAGCGGGATTCGGGGGTTTCACACTAGGAGTGGCGGCGATTCCTCTTCGCCGAGACGAGAGCGTCAAACCCACGAGCCTGATACCGTGAGTCGTCTATTATAATTCTACCGCGCGCCGCAACATTCTCTGACAGGACCTAGTATATACGTCCTATCGTTGGCGTGCACGACCATATTTATAACGTCACAGTACCACAACATCACGAGGCGTCGAGGCCAGTACTTGTTCGGGACATTCGTGCTCGCCGGGCACTTTGTTGGCGCATTATCGCAGACCTCGGACACCACACTTGATGGAATCATTGATCTCGGTCCTGTCCTATTGCCTGCTATTGCGGCGCTTGTCTCACTGCTGTACCCCCGGCGACGGCCAACTTTCTCTCAGTGCACGCGTCGACCTCTTCTTCCAATACAGGAGACAGCCACAGGCGCTGCAGCAGAAGATTCTCAAACACAAGAAGAAGGCGACATCGGGATGGAGCGATTGGATCAGTTAAGCGACGTAGTGGCAGGTCTCCCGCTATCAGACTACTAGATATTAAATAAAGGGAGGTTTACAGACTCTAAGATGAGTCGTTCGCAAAGCGAAAAATCTGTAAACTCATGCGTCACGACATTTACTCTATAGACAGAAAAGACATCTGATATACTAGCTCTGTTCGGCGCTAATAGTAACGACACTAGCTGTAGAACTTGACTTTCTTCTTCAACAAGACCTGGTTTCTCGTCGGTAAATACTGAAAGTACTCAAGGTTAAGATATATCTATTTTGAGGCGCTTTGCTGAAAGATAGGTGTCTATCACGTAATTATCCCTACCCTTGGTCCAAAGATCATCATGTGGGTGCCTTATCCACCAGTACAATCAGTCTCTAGTCCCCATGACTTGAAAAAACCCAAGCATACAAAATGGCGAGTGGCATTACGAGCAGCAAGGCACGAAAGGCTTTATAAGCGATCCCCATTTCGGCTACTATATTGATCGTGGGGCTAGAGTCGCTGTTCAAGTACTGATTTTCGAACCGGAAGGACATGTTCATAGTGTATTATAAAGCGGCAGGCTGCTCAGGTTCTAAGACGAAAATGGATTGCGGAAATACAAGATTGACGTGGTATAATTGTTTGTTATCCATGCCTGCCAGAGCTAATACTGAATTCTCATTTGGACGAAGCCATCCATGTCCTTCATAAAACCCAACGCCCAAGAGGTAATTAAACAAGCAATCATAGCTCCCCAGCAATCGTCGACCAGTTCGTGAGACCCTTTTCCGAGGCTGCGCCATCCATGCAGCCAGTTAATCTGCCCAAACCAAAGTAACTCCATCCGTTACCCATTAAAGAAAGTAATCCGGTCTTATCGCGATCATTCCGAAAGCCAGATGCGACCCCGTCGTTTCTGCTAAGAACTCGAAGTTCGGCCCTGGGGACGCCGTGCCAACAACCTTCTCGATGAATGAAGTCGGCGATGCGGTGCGCCTGACGGCCCGACACCAGGACCACCCGGTAACGGCGCAACAGTCGGCGAGTTTGGGAGGGTTTTTCTCCTCGGCGCATCTTGCGAAGGCGCCCCAATGCGACCAACGTCGGTCGTCGGGCTCGTGTCGCCGGTCTCCGTGCTCGAGTTCCTGTCGGTGACAACTCCCTTGCCCTTTTCATCCGAGACAGTACGTTGGACATCGTTCACTAAGACAGTAGCCCCAGCGTTTCCTCCAACGCCGGATTTAAAGGATAGCGTTGACCGGAAGGTGTCCCAGTTCTCGCTCGTCGTCTTCATCTCATCCGAGAACATGAACACGAGCGCCACGAGCAGAGCCGCAAGGACGATGAAGGTGACCACGGCGGCACCGGCGCGATCGCCGTCGTTGATGGTGCCGTAGTGCCAGCCCACCGGGTCGACGCGCCCCTCGTCGGACCCGCCGGCCGCCGGGTTGCCAACGCTGGTCCCGCCGGTGCTATTCGTAACGGGCGGCTTGGCTTCCTGGATCATGTTGGCGAGCACCACCTCCATGGCGGCCATCTGCTGCCCGACGCCGGTGGTGCCGTCCCATAGGCCGCTATTGTTGGCCCATTTAAGCCCGCACATGCGCCCATTGGTGCCGCCCGTGCATTGTTTCACGGCGGCGAGCGCTGAGTTTTGCAGCAGGGTCTTGATCCGGCCGAAAGTCCACGGGGCCCACTTCGTCGTCGCGGCCATCCACCGGCTCAGATACGCTTTAAATGACAGCTGGTCCACATCGCAGAGGTTTACTGACTCGCAAGCAACTTCAATCATGACCTTGTCGGCGGTGTCGTTTCCGAAGAAGAAAATCAGCTCTGTGCTATTCAAGAGCCCATCCACGCGCTCATGCCAGATGGCAACCTCGTTCGTGTTCTGCATCTTGTCCGAATACTCTACCATGGCAGCCGCACCGAGGAGGAACGCGCCGACGTTGTAGGAAAATTCATAGGGCGTAATGTGTGAACAGTTATCCTGGATATGCCCGCCATCGTATATTCTGTAGGTTGCATCGAGAAACTTCACGCTCACCATCCAGTCCCAAGTCCTGATAGCCCAGTCTGCGTACGTACTGTTCCCGGTATAGAGAGCAAGCCGTGCTGCGAGATTGAAGAAGCACGCTTGCGAGATGGAATTCTTGTAATCGTAGCCGTTATTCCATGTGAATATCTGCCAGCGTAAGCCACCGCCGCAGTTCTGCTGGTCCCATCTTAGTGCTTGGGTATTGAAAACGGCTTGAGCGAGGGCTAGCCATTGAGGCTGGTCACTACCAGGATTTTGGAAATTGTATTCGGCTGCTGACATGGCGGCCATGCCCCAAAACCCCTGATCATCGTTCCCCTCCGTCAATGTCTGGTTTGGTGGCATATAATCATTGTATGGTCCAACTTGGTGTAACATCCCTTGTTGAGTAATATCGTTATAGGTAGAATCACCGGTGTAATACCAATAATCAATCATAGCGCCCATTAAAGCACCGCCTTCCCACCCTATCAACTAGTTAGCGCCATTAAGGGTTCAGTCTTTGATAATAACAGACAGTAATACGGCTGTGGTAGGAGGCCAGGTGTTTGCCCCGGTTGGTTACCAGTGTACATTGACATGAGATCCGCTGCTATTTGTTTAGATACATCCTTTATTGAATCTGTGAAGTATTATGGTATTAGATACGCCCTGCTTGGCCCGTTGGCAGAAGGCCGCTCACTGACCGGTTGACTGAACGTCGAGTTGGTAGGCGTTGATTAAATCACTCGCAAGCAGCAGCGAGGCCGTCACAGCTGCGGATTTTCGTCGGACGTACCACATGGCGGAGAATCAGCTTTAACTGGTTCTAGAAAAGACTACAGTCTCCGCTGACCACAAGCAAAGCAGCAGATCGATTGCAAGGCAGCCCATTGAGACCAGAGCCGAGTTTGTTCAACCCTAACAAACCTGTGACTGAGCACAGCCTTGCCTTCCTTCTTCTGCACCTCAATAAAGTAGGAACGGCTGAAGTTAGTGGTGTTTCGGGTCACATGTCATGGACAAGCCTATCGTGATAAAGGTAAGTGCTACCAACTAGATGGAGTGTAGCGAGCAACAAATAACAAGTCACTAGGCCTTCCGTCGATTTTAGGATGTCTGAGGGCGTATGCAAGATAGGAAGGATGACATAGAAAGCAGACGCAACAGATGAGTGGCAGGGCTGGTGGTTGGTGGCTTAGGAAGCAATGGCGAGTAAAGACAGAGATGGAGATATAGAAGCGAGCACAGTGATCGAGATGGTATATGAACTATATGTCTAGCTAGAACCCGGCTCGGGCCGGTATAAGCAAAGATGGGCGTTCGCTGCAACCTAAGCTGAACCCCTCTTCCGGAGTGCTTCGCAGAGGACGACAGCTAGTCGGAGTTGGAATGCATGTGGTCGACGGGTAAGAATGACCAAAGGTGCAGTTGATAGGTGACACTACATAGACCGCGGGGGGGGCTCACATGCCGGTGTCTATGGCACACCTTAATACTCTAGTAACTGTCTATCGATATGTGCGAAGGTTGAGCTGATATCTTACTGGGCCCGCGAAACCTTGAGCCAAAGCTGAAAAGCACAGCAACCCCCAAATGCGGGGCGAGGGTACCATGTAGTGATTTTTCCTGCATCACCCATGGTTCAGGAACGAACCTTTCTATTGTAAAAAAGGTAGGTGGAATCTAGTTGTGAGCCACGGCAAGCTCTTACCGGTAGATATCAGAAGAATGACTCGTAGCTGGCTCATCTCAAGCTCTGACGTCGCTAGATGAGCATACGATGTCATATTCGCCGTGGAGAACACCTGAGAGGCTCTGCTTTATGTGGTTCATTGGCCACGGTTTTCAAGGGACCCTGAATTGACAAAGTAAGGCCTGGGTTCTAGGGCCTGCCTCTGCACCCTACTAGCGAGAGTTTGTTTTATGCACAACACATGACCACGGTGCGGATTGAAGCCGGTGCCGAATCCTCAATGGGCGTTTTAAGTTCGCATCATGTCGCCAGCGACGATGAAACTACCCCTGCTACAGATCGAGCCGAACCGAAAACAATGAGGGGTAAACATACGGCTTATCGTTGCGAGGGACCATAGTCAGAAGCGCTGTCGATAGCTGTGAGAACCATTTGGAAGCTGAACTGATTTTCAAGACCCCGGCGTGGATCATTCTCATATATTTGCTAGTCCCCGCTGAGGCTGATTTTGAAGAGTTGCACCCCGAAAATACATGATCGGCTGTTGAAGAAAGTGGGGCTTTGAGCTATATGATTTGCCACATCATTCTGGTAAAAACATCAATTGGGCACTTGACTTTTTGCATCAGATCACTGCTGGTACACTTCTGAAAGGCTTGTAACTGTACTAGTTCGTGATGAATATCTTATGTCGAACGCAATCCCAAGCTGATATTGAAGGGTGCAGAGTTCCCATCTGGTATATGGAACGATTGCGCACAGCATAATTGGTAAGAGAGGCGACGACTTATATCTGCTAATGGGCCGACCAGTCCGAGTCATTGTTTTGCGGTGCCGAACAGCGAGGATGCAGTATTCCAGATATACTAGCAAATTAGCAGGTCTTTCGGCTTCACAGGAAGCCTAGGCTTCTTGTAAGCTCCTAGGCGACGTCAAGCCACTATGAGGAGCAGCTATTTGATTTTAGGCAGCAGAATTCTTACTAATATGTGTTGGTCGACAACGGAACATATATAGATGTATATTCTACACTAGCTGGTCGCTGTTAAAGCACAGGAACACAGGAATTTCAAATCCTGCCAGTCTTGAGCACTCAGACTCGGAAGTTGGAAGAGCTAGCAAATTGCTACTGTACAAAGAATAACTGGAATAACAGACTGTGGCTAGTGAGTGATGGAGAGAAGGCGAGGCACAGCCTCACCAACTGCGTAACCGCCCAGGTTGTGATCGCTAGTCCCTTAATGAGGTAGGTCGTATGCATGTACCAGCCAACCTTCATGAACCCATGGACCGCTTGACTCTTAATGCAAGAAAAACCCCGTAACAATGAGTTTTTACTTTACTCTATTCTGCGGTAATTAAAATTAAATTACTAGATATATTTAGTAAGACGCTAAACATTGTAGCTTCTTCATGGTAAATAATGGAAGCTGCGTCGGATATTATTCCTAGCTTCAAGTGCCTAAGAGAAATACCCGTTACATGTACATTTAAGGTACATAGAATTCAATAGTTGACGCTGGCTGGGGCTGGTCGAGCACAGCCGAAACAGGTTCTAGTGAGGGTGCCGGGTTATTGCGTGGGCCCCCTTAAGCCTAGTCAGGCGTCTCAGAACAGCAACGCCTTCTTTAACCACAGCAACCTGTCACTGTTGATCCAACCTACTTCATTACACCCGCTTCGTTTTAGCCACCTCTAGTCCACCTTCTCCATTCCAACCATTTACTGCTGCACGAATCCGTCTTTTCATCAACGCGACAGTCGAGTCATCAACACTACATCGAATCCATCACTTTTGCGCCCGATAACGTTTCGCTACTTGATTTTCAAACCGACAGTTGACTTTAATCGCCATCATGTCCGCCCAAGACGCCCCCTACGACCCTTATATTCCGACCGGCCAGGCCGGCGCTCCTCAACAGGGCGGCAACACCAGAACTCAAGCACTACAGGCTGTAAGTTATTTCAATGTTGGATGGTTTGTTTTCAGAGGGGCCTGTTCTTTTTCCTGGATCGCGCCAGCTTCGGCGTTACCACGACCGATCCGACCATTTGAACGACCGAGAGCGCCCTAAGCGACGAAATGGGCAACCGAATCGCTGCGTATAACTCTTACATTACTGCGAAAACCATTATCGGAATGCATGCGACGACTAAAGTATAATCACTGAAGATGCCAGGAGAGCAATTTTGGCGACGCAGATAAGAGTCGAGGTTAGCTGTAATCGCGTCTGTAGACTTATCGAGTTACCTGCAACCCAAATGTGACGACACGGTAGCCGTAGTTACTGGGCACCAAGGACACCCATAGAGCGTATCTTACTATATTAACGCCTCGCACGCTATGGCTCACGCGATCGGGGAGCAAAGAGGTTGGCTCAGTGGTAATATACCAGAAACTAACTTTTATCGTATAGCAAATTGATGACACCGTCGGCGTGATGCGAGAAAACATCAACAAAGTCTCTCAGCGTGGTGAACGTCTCGATGCCCTCCAAGATAAGACCGACAACTTGGCTGTGTCTGCCCAAGGCTTCCGCCGAGGCGCCAACCGAGTCCGTAAGCAGATGTGGTGGAAGGATATGAAGATGAGAATGTGCCTGATCGCAGGAATCATCATTCTTCTCGTCATTATTATTGTTCCCTCAGGTAAGATACTAGGCACAATTATTTCACTGAGAAACCAAAACCTAATCTGGTATGCCAACAGTCATTTTCGGCGGCAAGAATTAAAGACATGTATTGGTTGCCATACCATTTGGGTATAATGCACGAGAAAGCTGGGCTTGCTGGATTGTTTTTAATTGCTACGATGATGAATTGAATCTCGCGGGCTAGGACCACCTTGTCAAGTCTAGCCATCCGCAGGAGACACAGCACAGAGAGGAGTTTTGTCATTGGGTTTAAAGGGTTCCTGGCCTTCATGGAGCGGAAAGCTCTGTTGTCGTGACCGAGCGCCTATGGAAAGGCTAATAGAGAACCAAACTGTATGTATGACTTGCGAGGCGTTTCCCGACCACTAATTGAGATATTTCACGACCTTAATCGAATGACGCGACTGTTGCTACCAAGGATTGTGTTGGCAATACAGCCCTGACAATGTTTCGCGGCTCTCAGTGCGAAGTCGTATGGAAATTATCAAAGCATTACGTTTGTTCATTTTTTGAGAGTATTCCTTACAAACCCCAAACTCACACTACATGCAGTTGAATTTTAATAGTGTTGCTGGGCTTCTGTAACGACGATAATCAACTCTTGCAAGTTTCCTCAAGCTTGTTCGCTTCTATTCACAACTACTAAAGGTAACTACGTAGAGCAACCTCTTGGATTATGTGTATTTTCAATCGAAATGAGCAAAGAGCCAGCATCACACGAGTATGACGACAAATCATTCGATTATACCCCGTTGTGCACATCTCCGAGCCACCACTAGACTGCATCTTTATGCACTTTACGCAAATTTAAAGTGGCTATTTTGATTTCTTAGTTCGAGCTCTGAAGCTCAATTAAAGGTGAGCAGTTCAGCTTAAGAAGAACATATATTCGATCTGCAACCCATTTAGCGCACATAGTCAATAAATCTTCCAAAGCGTCTACAGATGTCCTTGATATACCTTAATCTCCCTAATCTTAAGCGTTACATCTGGAGTCACAAGGCTGTTGGAGAAACCGCCATCTTGCGGTCTTTCTGTGTTGCTCAGTACCTACGGAGAAGTACCTCAAAGCATGCACGTGCCGACAGCTTCCATGTTCAGGTCGTATTGAAGGGAATTACTTAGCTAATATTGCATAAACACGGCGCTATCCACACCGATGACAGGGAAAGGGAGTCCGATAGTCGACTAGCCGGGCCTCTAACCCGCAGTCATGCTAGAGCTCTACACTAAATCTGCACTAAGCCGGCTGCGATTGTCGGCGCAATTTTTCGACCGTCACTGTCCAGGCTTTGGTAGGTTTTACTCTTTAAGGTCCGCTGCCACTGCCTTGCACCAATTGGTCCTTCTTCCGAGTGATTTTTAGGATGTGAAGGAGACTCCAAGCGATTCCTAGACATTATCGCAAGTCATCTATTCCTGCCTCTTTGATTGGCTTTTGTGGTTCCGTTTGTTGACTCATGGAGCAAGTATCCGGTCACTGAAGAACCCCTCCATTCGACGTTTCACCGAGTTTTGACAAGACCGACTGCAAAACACCCCAACGTCGTCCCCAGCCATACTTGAGTACCACGGTCTCTGCCACCGTAGAAGAATTGGAATAGCTCGAATTAACTGAATTGTGCTTTATTCTGTTATTATATCTCAGGTCATTCCCGTTTTCGTCGCCGTTTACACCCCCACACCCACGATGTTTTGTATGAGAGCCGCCCGAGTAGCCTTCCGGGCTGGGGCTCGTCGCGTTGCCCCGAGAGCAAATCGTCTGAGCTGCCCGGCAGCAATCGGCGCCCGTCGAGCTGTCTATTCGACACAATCGAACGGCAATGACTCGGCTACACGTGCTGCCGTCATTCAGGTCCTGAATAATGTCGGATCAAAGCGAGAAGTTCAGCAATACCTCTCTCATTTCTCGTCAGTTTCTTCACAGCAATTTGCTGTTATAAAGGTTGGAGGTGCTATCCTGACCGATTATTTGGACGAACTCTGTTCTTCCCTCTCGTTCCTGTATCACGTTGGACTGTTTCCCATCATCGTTCACGGTGCTGGCCCTCAGCTTAATAAACTGCTTGAAGATGCCGGTGTCGAGCCCGAGTTTGAGGAAGGGATTCGTATCACAGACGGGAAGACGTTGGGCATTGCGAGACGTCTGTTTCTGGCAGAGAACCTGAAGCTCGTCCAGCGCTTGGAACAAATGGGTGTTAGGGCCCGACCCATTACTTCAAGCGTCTTTACTGCCGACTATTTGAACAAAGACAAGTGGAAGTTTGTTGGGAAAATAATCGACGTCAATGAGAAACCGATCCTGACTGCCATTGAAAATGGCTATTTACCAATCCTTACATCCATGGCCGAAACTGCCGAGGGTCAGGTCTTGAATGTCAACGCGGATGTGGCAGCTGGAGAGCTTGCTCGCAAACTCGAACCTCTAAAAGTCGTCTACCTTAGTGAAAAGGGCGGTCTCTTTGACGGTGACGCACAGAAGATTTCTGCCATCAACCTCGATGAAGAATTCGAGCAGATCATGTCCCAACCTTGGTGCAGGTACGGAACTCGTCTAAAGATCAAAGAGATTAAGGAATTGTTAGACAACTTGCCTCGGTCTTCCAGCGTTGCCATTATACACCCTGCCGATCTTCAGAAGGAATTGTTCACGGACTCCGGTGCGGGCACCCTCATTCGCCGGGGAGACAAATTGATGACCGCGTCAAGCATCTCTGATTTTATGGATATTGAAAAGCTCAAGGAGGTGCTTGTTCGGGACCGTGAAGTTAGAGATGCTAGGTCCACCGTCGATCGATATCTAGAGTTTTTGAAAGAGCGCAAATTCAAGGCTTTCTTCGACGAGCCCATGAAAGCTCTTGCAGTAGTTCTCGAATCATCTCCCGATCAATCCTATGCGACTCTTGCCACCCTTACGATAACGAAGTCTGGCTGGTTGACAAATGTTGCCGATAACCTCTTTGCAGCAGTTAAGAAAGAGTACCCCAGTTTAGTATGGACTGTCAAATCTGATGATGAAAATCTCACCTGGTTTTTCGACAAATCGGATGGTAGTCTAGTCAACGGTAACGACGTTATGTTTTGGTATGGCATCGAGCCTGGTGAGCAGTTGAACAAGCTCATGAAGGAGTTCACATTACACGGCAGAGCCATGCTTGGCGACTCCAATCTGGAATCACGGCTCCACCGAGCAGCTCAGGTGGCTTCAGAAAACCTGAGGACACACTTTGCTTCTGGTTCGGCAGCCAACCAAGCGCGAGGCTTCTCTACCCTGGCCCGTCGTCCAGTCCAGTGAGGGAGCTATATCTACAGGTATTTTTCCAAATAATGCTTATGTGAGTTTTTCTTCTGTTCTTCCGTGCTCTTCCCCCGATAACACAACGCAAAACCATAAGCACCATTGCACACATCCACCTGCTCATTCTTAAGCCATTAGAATCACGAGGTAATATTGTGTTTGATGACAATCCTATTTATCTCTACCTTGTTGTCCTACTTTTATGGATAGAGTACTGTTTGATGTCACTCTTCTTTCCACCCTGCGTCTGAAGTCCCTACCTTCACACCTTATACAGCACTCTTTTTTTCCTCCATGAACTAACTATCAAACCAGAAAATATCAACTTAGCCAGCGGCTATGCGGGGTTTAATGGCACCCCGTTAATGGACGAGAAAATTAAATCGTTTTTATTATTGTTTCCGGATGGGGAGTTCAAGGTTCACTTAATGGATGAAATAAATAAAAACTCGGACACAGCGACTGTTTCACCCACTTTGAAATAGATGGCTTATTCGACTATTGGTCGGCGTATATGCTAAGGCAGATGTTACTCAATAGAGAGCGTGTTATTGAATACAGGTTATCTCAAAAAGCCCTTGAAGCAAAAATATTGTTACTGCCGATGACGGCCTTTGATTTGATACTATCATCCCGCGGTGATTATGCGATTTCTGTCAGTCAGCTGGGGAAACACAGCTAACTCAGTCTAGTGGTTCCATAGTGAAGTTCCAGTGGTTCTAGATTGCCATGTGGACTATTAGATGTGGCCGATTTGTTGTATGGATGATGCAGGTCCAGTCCGCGGTATTTGAGCCGATAGCGGATGGCGGGGCACAGGAGAATGACTGAGTGACTTAATGACAGCGGGGTCTTTGGTTTTTGGTCTCTGTCAACTTACACCAACATACACCTCGCCGAGAAAACTCCTACTGTAATGCGCCACCGACTCCGACCCGGCCTTTCGAAGGTTTGGACCTCATTCTTATATGGATAATTCCCTTTACTCACCAACCTGTCTGGGCAGTATAGTAGTCAATTGAGTCTGTACCAACTATGGCCTCTCAGTTTCCTACAAAGAAATGCGGTATGATCTCCTAATGGGGAGTTACAATTTGGCAAACCTGGAAATCTGACCTTCTGCAATGATCTAGGCGTCCTAGGATGCACGGGTTCAGTGGGACAGCGTTTTATACTGCTGCTGTCGCAACACCCTCACTTCGTCCTCCACGCGGTTGGTGCTTCATCTAGGTCCGCGGGCAAGAAATACAAGGATGCCGTGCGCTGGAAACAGGCGTCTCCCATGGGGCCTGTCGGTGAGCTTGTCGTTCGCGAGTGTAGGGCTAGCGAGTTCGCGGACTGTGACGTCGTCTTCAGTGGGTTGGACTCTGATGTTGCTGGCGAAATAGGTGAGATTTTTGTCTTTCTTTTCTAGTTCTAAGGCTCAAGTGCTGGTTCTTGATCAAGCCTAGGAAAACTAAATAGTGCCCTTCATAGAAATGGAGTTCCTCAAAGCCAACCTCGCTGTCTTCTCCAACGCGAAGAACTACCGTCGCGACCCTCTCGTACCACTCGTGGTACCAACCGTTAACCTCCCACATCTTGACCTCATCCCTCACCAGCGGAGACACCACAACCTCGAGAAGGGCTTCCTGGTCTGCAACTCGAACTGCGCCGTCATCGGACTCGTCATCCCTTTCGCCGCGCTGCAGGCGCGCTTCGGACCCGTCGATACAGTCAGCGTGGTCACGATGCAGGCCGTCTCCGGCGCCGGCTACCCCGGCGTCAGCAGCATGGACATCATCGATAACGTGGTGCCGTTCATCAGCGGCGAGGAGGACAAGCTCGAGACGGAAGCGCGCAAGATCCTCGGCGACATCAATGACGAAGCCACCGCGTTCGTCGAGCAGGAGGGCCTGCGCGTCTCGGCCGCGTGCAACAGAGTCCCTGTCCTCGATGGGCACACCGCGTGCGTCTCGCTACGCTTCAAGAACCGGCCCCCGCCTAAGGCCGAAGACGTCAAGGCGGCGATGCGGGAGTATGTTAGCGAGGCGCAGAGGCTGGGGTGTCCCAGTGCGCCGCAGCCGAGCATCATGGTCTTTGATGAGCCGGATCGGCCCCAGCCTAGATTGGATCGCGATCTGAGCCGTGGGTATACCGTTAGCGTCGGCCGAGTGAGGGAAGACGAGAGTGGCATCTTTGATGTCAAATTTGTTGCTTTGAGTCATAATAGTGAGTTCCTTCGATCTATCCTCCTAGTCCATGCACTTTTCTGTCTAGCCTGTGCTTCTTCACCTTTCTGCTTTATCATTCTTAGCCATCATCGATCTCGACGTAGAGCAGGACATAAGATACTAATTGCTTATAGCTGTTATTGGCGCCGCCGGCTCTTCGATACTCAATGCCGAGGCCGCTGTTTTGAAGGGCTTTATATGAACTGACATGTTGCATTCAATGGCGTTTGGTATGCTACCCCCTTTTACCCGAGCTGCAGATTATTCGTGTGGCTCATGTTGGCTTAGGAACAAAAAAAAGGATATCTAGCATTCAAAAGGTGGTTCTGGTGGAAAAGCTGCAGCTCTGCTCATAGATTCAAATAGGCCGTGGACATAAAACGGATGTAACCATGTCCCTTTCTATCAACATTACGATATTGCTGTATGACCACTTCGACGTTTTCGAGCTTTCTAGGTTTACATTATAGTGATCATCTCTTTTCCTTCGTGCTAACTAAGCAGCTTTATTCGCATTTAACACTACTAGCGTAGTCTCCGGTCCTAGTTGGAAATTATGCAGCTAGCTCGTCTTTACCCATTATAAAGCCTGAATGGCTTCTAGGTGATTCACGATGTTGATATTGATGTTACTGTCTGCTAGTATTCACCGAGTCATTCAACCTAATCTGCCACTAATTACCATGTTTGAAATGAAGTTCAGATACTCGTACATCTAGGCTCTAACTTCTCTAGAAAAGCTTTCTAGCCTTGCAGTCAACATGAGTCAAATTTATAGGCTGGGGTGACTACCTTGTATTGTGAGAACATTTTCGCGCCGCTGCCGCCGCCTCCGCCACCGCCGTGCATATTGCCCCTGTATATTTATATTTCCACACCTATACCAGTCAACGAAGCATGACGGAAGCATTGAGCAGTGTGTTTCGGAGATCTCCTCGGTACCTGTCGCTCAGCCGCATCCCGAGAGTCTGGACCAGCCGTCCAATAGTCGCCAAGCCTTAGACATACCAGGACTTGGTGGCAACAATTCCTTGACGACATCTTACTGGTTGGTTAGGCTATTGCTTAATCTTGGTACAATTCATGCACGAATGAACTAGGTTCGACCCTGAAGGTGACAGGCTCCTCGAAGTTTTATGTCGACTTACCTCTTCGGAGGTAGCTATTCCGACGTCACCTACGGGCATTTCACACTCTGATCTTAGAGAGAGACTGGGATTAGGGGATTTAGACGATAGAAATGAGGAGGTGGTGAACGGGTAGAACCTATGTAGTCACTTGAGGTAAGACAGATAGTAAAAGACCCGTTTTCACCGAACACGTATGTAACAGCCCGGTCATTCTGGAGCCAAGTTTGATTCATAATCTACTATACTCAGTGTGCTATTTACTGTGCTTAAAATTTGTTGTTCGTTTTTACACGGTCTCTGGAGCTTTCTCCTCAACATCCTTCCTCCGACGTTGCAGCTTCTTAGCAACATTCCGGCTCAGGAACCTATCCATGTCGGGCACGAAGCAGGACCCGATGATCAAAAGCACCGAGAACGGTATAGTGACGAGGAACACTAGCCTGAATGAATCCGCGTAGGCTGCCTTCAGCGCGCCGGCGACCGCGGAAATGATGCCTGAGTTGATCCCCGGAACGCCGGAGAAGTCGCCGGTCGCGATCACCGCCAGCAGCTGCTTCAATGAGGATTGCGGCAGACCGGCGGAGACGGCAGCGTTGCTCACGTATGTAGGAGTCAACTCAGCGAGTTTGGTGGCCAAGATAGAGCTATAGAGCGCCTGGGCGACGGCACCACCGAGCGCTCGAATGGAGCCCAGGACACCCGTCGCGAGGCCAATGTCTTGTGGTTCGATGATGAGGGTGATGCCCGCAAAAGCAATGTTGTCAATGATGCCGATGAACGTGATGGCGAGAATAGCCAGGGCGATGGTCGTTGCCCAGTGGTCTGGGCTGATCGTGTACAACGACGTAGTGAAGGCGAAGGCGATCAAGGAGGAACCGACGGCCTGCCATTTGGTCTTGGGCACGAAAGAGATGCTTAGACCACCGATAGACTGTCCAAGCAGGACCGCGCCACCGACCACTGAACTCTGTAGGCCGATCTTGATGTCATCTGTCGTATATAGCGATCCGATGATTGTGGGCCACAAGACTGTGAACGAGTAGTAGACCGAAGCTCCAATAGCCGCGATGAGCACGACGGCAGCAAAGCCGGGGCCCTTGAAAAGACGTGGTGGCATGAGGGGAGGCACCTTGCATAGATATGCCTCTGGATAGTGTTATGATTAGCCAATTCACTCTTCAAGGGGGGAATTCAACACAATCTTACCATATAGACCAAAGGCGACGATCGTGAAAAAGCCAACAATCAGAGTAGCGAGGACTTCCGCGCTAGCCCAGGGGTAGCTAGTCCCACCCCATGAGAGCGCGATGAGGAACAAGACGACGCCGGCGATGAAGAGGAATATGCCAATATAGTCTTGCTCCTTGACCTGCTGCCACTTTGTCTTACCACCTACGTGCAACTGGGCATAAGTCGGAGGGTGGTAAAAGAAGACATTTAGGGCAACGGTTATAACACCGAAGATGACTTCCAAAGTCAGCAATTTCTCCTATAGGTAAGATCTAAAAGGGCGATCACTACGTACTGGCCATATAGTAGCACCAGCGCCATCCCGCAGCCGTGTTCTGGATGAGGAGGCGGGCGAAGACGGGGCCGAAAACCGCAAAGGGCAGCGCGGCTAAGAAGACCACGTTGATGATGGGGCCTCTGTACTTGTTGGGCACGAGTTCACCCAATATGATACCGAACGACAGCTGGCCCGCCGCCGCGATGCCGATGATGAGCTCAGCAGCGATGAGCGTCGGGACGTTTTGCGCCACGGCGCCGATGATGTAGCCAATAAGGCCGAGGACGGACGTTCCGACCACCAGGTATTTCCGGCCGAAGATGTCCGATAAGCGGCCGAAGAGGAGAAACCCGATGGAGCTTCCGAGAGTCCAGGCCGTCGCGACCCAGCCGATGTCCTTTGAGTTCCCGAGACTTGCGTTGATGAGAGTACTTCGCTGCCGTCAGCAATAGTTATTGCAATTGGGATATGAGGGCTTGGTTACAGCGTGTTGGCGGGCATCACCCATCCGACATATGCGCAGATATTGCCAAAACATTGACCCTGGAATGTGTTAGATGCGCTGCGGGACGTGAAAAGTCATTCGCAGAAACACTCACCAACACGGTTCCTATGAATTGAGGACTGGTGAAGTACCCATCCGGCATCTCGGCCGCATCACCACCGACGGCATTGCGGTCGACATAGTCGATCGTGCCGTCAGTGTGAACGACCTTGACTTCAGTTTCGTATATCGGCTTCTTCCCCGCGTGCTCGCTGGGTGTAACCTTGGCTTCGTCCTCCTCGTGGTTAGACGAGTGTCTTGACGACATGATAGCAACGGCGATGACGAGCCGATTCGATCAAAGACAAAGAAGGTCGAAGTTCGTAAGAGCTCACGCGCCGTCCTGTGCGCGACGCAACGAGGAAGAACTCAGAAGGCTATGAGCTGACAAATCCAGTCCAGCCAGTACTGGGGAAGGTGAGTGCGATCGGGGGAGGTTATATGTATATGCAGCTGTGGTGATAATGAAGTCTTGAGTAACAGTCGGCAAGGTTCGTTCACCCAACCCCGAAGCTCTCTTGTCACATGCAAAGCACCAAATAAAGACATGGCCGATTAGGTCTGTTCCAATTGCACGGGCTCCAGACACCATTCACCAACCTCCCACAAACCGAACTGAAAGAGTCGCTTACTCTGAAGTCGCAGCAGGGTGGAGAAGAAGGGTCCTCAAAGCGGAACCCCCGGACGCTGTTATGCACAACGTACATATGCATCTCAACTAACACGCGTAATATGCGAGATTTTTGTTGTATCATATACCCCCCATGAAGGAAGGTGGCCGTTAGACCGACCTCACCGGCGTGTCCCTCGGCCCCTGAGACGGAGCTGAAGAGGGATGTACAGGACACCAACGTTCCAAGGGCTGGGTAATTAATCTCCCAGTGAAAAGAGGCTCTTCTCTATCCCTGCACTGCGAAGGAGGATGCTCATCATTGCCCTCCCTGTGTGACATTCTAGATTAGCGGAGGAAGCTGTTGGCGACGGGGGAACGTAGCCTGCATTGACGAAATGCAAGCCATGCTCGCCATGCATGGCTGAAGACATCGCAGCGGGCATGGCCTTTTTCGCTTGTTCCCTATCCGGGTAACTGTGGATCTGACCCCCCTTCCAATAAGATAATTGCCCATGAGGGTTGCGGGAGGGCCGGTGGGTCAATCCTTGTCGATTGAAGATAATAAATTGGAGATCTCGTCTGAAACCTGAATGAGGCATGCCATGGGCGGTAGCATGGATGTGCCAGCTGGGCGGGGTGTAGAATTGCGGTGTGCGGCAGGATAACCACTTCCGGCACCCTAAGTCCTAACCTGTCCTAGACTGCAGCAACTATATCTCAAATCGAATACAATACGAACTTAGCCAAAGGGGAAAGGCAGTGTGCTATATAAAGATTAAATCAGCCCTAAAGCCGTTGGCTGTGAAGATTTTTCTGAGCGCCCGTATCGCGTTCAGCGTTGGGAAGTCGAACGTTAGTTACTAAAGAGACCTTTAGTTATGAAGTGCAATTCCTTTAGAACAAGCTGTCGAATATTGAATAGAGATTGGTATGATTTCTAGTGAGATATTTACCAATATCTTCTAGACTCTATGATAGGTCTGTAGTAAATAATGGAGCTCCGGATGATAGGATCCTGGGCTCCCGTAACCCGATAAACTTTCAATATTATGACTCGTAACCACTCAAGTTTCTATGGAAATGTTTTGGTTAGAAGTCATCCGGTATTATCTAGAACTATGTGGTATGTCAAAGCCCATTGTCAACCATCAACTGTAGTACTCAGAAACCTCGGTTCTTACTAGGTACGGGAACCTTTAAGAGATTGTGAACGCGTGTCTCTGTTTTAGTCGCCTATGATGCCGCGAGGCTCTCGAAATTTGTGTGTTATTCGCTCATGTCTCTCTCTAAAAGTAATGTGTTTCATTTAAGATAACTTAAACACTATTAATAGAACTAGTCTAATGCATACAATGACAAGGACACTCAATGTAAGAGCCTTTTTGGTCTGGGGTAGCTTGCTCAAAACTTTAACGCACTGACACAATTTGTTTAGATAAAACATGCATCGCTTTCCATTCAGATTTCAAATTTAGGGTCCTAAATTGATTCTTGCATTCTATTAAAAATTTCTCATTAGTACGACTAAGCTAGTCGCGAGTGTATGCTCAGTAGTAGCTTTTATCTAGATTACGTGCGTCAATTTGTATCTTGGTGAAGCAGGTTATTATGGTAACCTCGCTTCTCGTGACCATCCACTTTACAATCATCACCAAGGTATCATCTATAATATGATCACTTGTACAGCACAGAAACAAAGCCGGGGCAAGCTTCTGTTCTGGAGTTGAAGATACGGGTTCCTCAAAGCTTTCAAACATGGACGACACAAGCGGATTCCGGCGTTCCTCTGCGCTTCAGCCCGATGTATATGCATCCAGTACAACAACAAATTAGTAAGCATTTTGTGATTCATGGAGTACGTAAAGCTACTAAGATAACAATAGCTCCAACAAAGATCTATACTTCTGCGAGTCACCAGAACGGAAGTGCCAGGTGTGTTTGTGCCAATACCCTCTAGGGTGATCATATCGAGCCTTTGGGCATATACTAGGGCCTCACGGCCCTCTTGGAGGGTTGGGGATCGCCAGGGATCAACGGAATTGAGCCTTGACACCTACGTTCCAGCAGCTAAGAGGCTTTTATCCATTCTGTGATCAAACCCCTCGACAGGAAGGAAATAATTAGCCCTTAATATTACGCACTAGATTTCCTCGTTATCTCGTGATTGAGCAACGCAGGTTTCTTAAACCCGACCAACAATGGTAGCCCGAGTGCGATTGTACGGCAGAATCAAACCTCTCAGAACGCGTTGAGAGCGTAATTGGATCAGATGTAACGCCATGACAACCGCAAGGTTTGCCCTGGCGGATTCCCCACCCATGAAGAGTAGTTACCGCCGAAGCCTTGCTCGACATGATCCATGAGATACTTCTTGACATCAATGCAATCCTCTCCCCCCCTAGGCCAGGGGTATCTGGGATCAAACGATACCCAACGAACAGTGCAGTGACCTGGCAAGTATTTACGTAGTGCTTAGGGAATTTATCGGAATTTGGGAGTGGAAAACAAGCGTTCACTCTATGTAGTAGCGAGCCGTCGGCCAGAGAAGGCATACTGCGGGGGAGCCAATCATCTATTATTTGATGAGTATCCCTAAACGCGTTGAAAGCGTGAGAGCCTAATACAGCAATCCGCCGGAGTAACACAGATCATTATAATACTTGCTTAAGCTAAAGTAAGGAGATCTTGTCACGTGCCTGGATATAGTCCGCTGGTTTTGCCGGCTTCCATCACCCTACTGAAACGCTGCGCCCCTAATCACTTCCCACCATTTCGGTGTTTCCGTGGTTGTTTCTCGAGAAAAGCGCATATTACGGTGTTTAGGCCGAATTTGGAAGCATCGAGACTAACATCGCTGGTTATAGACATGCTATGTATTTCATGAGTTGCTTCTAGGATATGTTGATATGATCGATTTCATCAGCTTGCCAGTCAACGATGCTTTCAGCTTCTCTTATAGACTCCTTTGGTAGGCCATTGGGACTAAAATGCTGTAGCATTAGCGCGATTTGGTAGAAATAACGCCCTTCGCCATCCCAGACTAGGAGAGACAGTCTTTCGACTCGAGGAATATTGCGATATTGTGTTCACACCGTTCAACACTTCGTTATAACGGTTGAAGGGGTAAGCAACTGACCATAATACTAGATCTAGCTCCACGAAACTCCTCTCGGAGCATTAGGATAGCTCTTAGCTTAGATTTCTTACCGAAATCATCGACCCGGCTGTGGTGCTGGCCGTAACTCCTCTGTTATCGTCAAGTTAGTACAGGAGGATCCAATGGACATCTTAGTTGACATTAATACGCTAAGGCAGTCCCGAACACGGCAGCCAGCGGAAGCCTACGACTCAGAGGAATCTTTAGCTGAGCAATCGATGGGAGTGGTAGAATGAAAATGTAGAGATCCAAAACCACAGAGCTAGCCCCTTGTACAACTCCCCAATATACTAACATATGACTGTTTTCATGTGGTGCAGCGAGTGACAATAGGTGTTCTTCCCAACTGTGGCCCGGCCTCGGAGCTTCGTAGATGGCGGATAATGGTATAGATGGGAAATAGATTGCAAATGTGAATAGTAAGCCAAACCAAACTCCAAGGCGCATGGATCGTCTGATATAAAAAAGATCCAGGAACATGATGAGGATGGCACATTTTGGAAAGAATAAGACAGCACCAACGATAGTCGTGTGGGCATATATAGTCCGTTGTGGTAGTCTCATATTAGTATCTGTAAAGTTTGAAGTCGAACAATGTCCAGGTATGTATGTACTTTTAGATGTCCCGGATTTGACCAACAAGCGGGCACATCCCACATGTGCCGATTGTTACGATGTACTGCTTGTTGGTAAACTTTAGGCCCCAAGCCTCTGCATATGCTGTCTTCGAGAGGATAGCTCACAAGAAATTATCAGCCCTGAATAAGTGACTATGAGGCTAATGCCAGCAGTCATGAAGTCTAAGGTGCCACCGCATCAGTTAGTGATACCCAGTAATGTGTATGAGAGAGATTCCCATACGATCCGATGGTGGTAGCTTGTGCCTATTGACAAACAATCTCATCATCACAAAAGAAAGTGCCAACGCCGTAAGAATACTGATAATAGAGATCGTGGCCATCGACAAGCTCGCTGGGTTAGAGAGATTAGTATACTAGCCATCCTGTGGTTTAGCTGCCGCGATCTTGCAAAGATCCACGTTTGGAGGCAATGAAGCCACCATGGCCTCTGGGTCTGAATACGTCCTCCGGAACCCATCCTACTTTGATCGTCTGCATGAAGAGACCACAAAAGCATTCCAAGGAGAAACCTTAATAGACATAATCACTTGCACAACTACTGCCTATTGCTTGAAGCTGTATGGTACGAGATACTGCGCCTCGCTTCCTATGCAGCTTCCGTTCGGCGTGTCGTCAAAGACACAGTCATAAGTGGTAAAGTCCTTCAGAAAGGAGCAAGAATCAGTGCGTCTTTTTCTAGCGATAAATAGTCCGATGATAAGAAAGGCTTCGTTGAACGAAAACTAACCGGGGGAACAGTGATCTCATACCGACTTCTCCACTTGGACAAGATAATCTATGGTGAAGGCGTTCAAAGCTTTCAACCCGAGCGCTTTATGGGGCCGAAAGGGGAGAGGCTCGTGCGGGGAGGCAGTTGGCGGCCTTTCGGTGGCGGCAAGACAATGTGTAGCGGACGCTGCATCTCGAAGCGGGCAACTCTTAAGTCATCAACATGAGTACTAATTCTAGACAGAGGGAACAGCTAATATTCCTGTAAGTTATGTATATGCTGCTAAGGTACGAAATATATATAAAATAAATCTTGGCCTACGCCACGACCTGCACAAGTTCCAGGGCCGTTTGCCACATAATGGTTATTAAGCCTTATTATGGCCATTACCATGGCTATGTATACTACCTATGTCCACGTGCATCACCAAGTATATACTTAGTCGTCTTAGTCAGATTTAATGTTATCGTTTATACTGGTAAGACTTTAGGTTATGATTTATTATTACGCAAAGAGAGAAGAGCAAACTAGAGCCTGGCTTCAACTTTACTTTGTCGCTTTTCAGTCGGCCCACTAAGGTCAGATTAGAGATACCAGAAAGGAGCTTGAGGCTGTACTGAGAGTATCACTCTAGCCAATTACGCACGTATGTGGCTCACTGACAAGGCGGTTACCGAGAATAATAAGACTATCCACCCTTATATCTAGCCACCATCTTCTATGCTGTATTTGAAGCAATTTATACCTAAAAACAATGATTATAGTGTAATTTTTAGTAAATTAGAGTAGACAAACGTATTATTGGTGTGTAGATACTAAAGAAGAAAAGTCATTAAGTTAGAATAATGAATTTTGACAATTAATTAAGATAGGGTGACATACGGTTGTGGCTGGTTGTAATTAGTCTAGGGGGTGAACTGTCTCATTATTTTCCGTGGCCGCCCCGACTAATTAGGTAGCTCGCGCCAAGGTGGCTGACACGCTCCACCGCGCATATTGTCTTGTACACGATAAATCTTTGAAGCAAGCTAGTGGACAGGAGATCTAACAGGACATAAGACGGGTCAGATAACTGGCTACAGAGGATAACTATGTAGCTAGTTAGCTAGGTGGGACAGAAAACCTCCGGCCACCTTTGCTTACAAACCCTAGAACTTGTGCAGGTCGTGGCGTACGGCTAAGAGCTTTATTCCACCTGACCGAGATCGATAAAGATAAGGAGAGAAGATCAATTTGGAAAATAAAATAAAAAATAAAATAAAATAAAATAAATGGAAAGCTAATCATGACTAAATTGAAATAAAAATTGGGCTTGGCCGGGGATTGAACCCGGGACCTCTCGCAAGCAATGCTGTAGGGTGTACCCTAAGCGAGAATCATACCACTAGACCACCAAGCCACCCCATCATAGATACTACACCAGCCATGGAATTCACCTGTTGAGTGATAGTTTTTGGGGCCGTTATACTACACTATATCACCAAATCATAACTACCGATAATCAACCGGCAAATTACAGCCAATCACCCATACTTTCAAGCGGTTGTAGTACGTCTTAGCACAGAAGCACTTTAACTGCTTCATGTGATGAAGTAATAGGCCTCTTAGGTATGCTTGATATGTCTTCTTTCCCTTCTTTTCCTTCTTTACGTGCGCGTCTGTGTGTCTCCAATTTCTTTTGAAAATTAAAATAAAATAAAATTAAGGTTTGAATGCAGCCGACTTGTCGTTATTATCAGCACTTCTTTCACTTGTGTTAAAGTAACCAACGTCGTTAGTCCCCTAACCGAATCAATTATGCTAGCATCGATGTGAGTCAAACGCCAGCAAATTACTGGCCAAAACTGAATAGTTCATATATTTATATCAATATCGCCAATATAATCAAGCTACTAAACACTTATTAGGTTAAGTAATAACCACTGTCTTCCAACATGAAGTATCCACAATCAAATCACGATGAAGCGACGTGAATGAACCCGGAGACATTCTACATTATTCTTCACATATGTTTTCGGGGGACGAATCGAGTAATAGTAATAGTATCGCAATATTGTGGATATACCAGCAAAGTGTAGTAGTCATCGCTGCTTTGATCAATAGTGCACTCAGTGCCATATATTAGGACGATCTTCTAAGTAGTGTGATCAGGTAAAAGCACTCCCCGAGATCCTTAAATACCTGTGATCTCCGGGAAGACTATTCATCGATCCGCTGGACCCCCTAGGGGTCCCGTATGACAAGG
Organism: Xylariaceae sp. FL1651; assembly: GCA_025201745.1. NCBI lineage: Eukaryota > Fungi > Ascomycota > Sordariomycetes > Xylariales > Xylariaceae > Xylariaceae sp. FL1651. The sequence continues at coordinate 662,118 of MU624251.1, read as the reverse complement.
CTGAACTGCGAGGCTGTCACATAGGGATCCACAATCCCGCGATAAGTAGGGAATGAGTCACGAAGTTAATTAGTGTTTGACCTGAATGGTGTCTTACTTCGGTAAACCGTAGTCCCAAATCTCGAGCGCCAGTCAAGGTAATACCGTTCTTCCTACAGGCAATCCGCATTGATTATTTCAAGTAATTGAAAAGGGACTGAGGGCGAATTTTTGTTAACGCAATGGGTCATCATGCTATCAAATCCACTGCGTACGTTCATCGACGCGGCACACACTAACATTAGAGTTACACGTGAGTTCGTGGATTTAAGATTCGCTCCGCACTTTTTTTGGTTGTAGTCGATCCTGGACAATGTACCAGTTTCCAGTGGAATATTGAACCCTAGTCAAGGCCTATTGTATATTTACCTGGTACAAGACGCGTTAAATACTGAATAGGAACAATATCAGAAGGCAGAGCATGCCAAGAGTCATTCAGATGATTAAACGTAAGATCATCTACTTTAGGCATACAACGCCTGAGTTACCAACCCATTAATCAGGGGACACTTGAGGCCGCTTTTATTGTCGAGACAATAAGCAGAGAATAATTGTTTGAACTGAATATAACTAAACAACTGGGCTCAATTTTATTCGAGATAAAGTATCAGTTCTCCTCTCCAACCTTTTCTCAACAACGTATATGCAAACCTAGGCCTTTCTGTTCCCCTTTTCTTTGTGTGTGTACTTCCCTGGAAATTTATCCTTACGTACCACTCGCGATTATCAGTTTAGTAGCGACGCTAGATGGATCAAGATCGCAACATGCTCTATGGCTCTAGAGCCATTGTTGACGAGTTTGACGAGTTAATCTTCGACGCAAGATCCCCGACCATCTCGATTGGACCCGTCCGCCATCAGCAAACTCCTCAGCAAGGTTTGTCATTGATTATTCACCTCGTTGGCCCGTAGCATAGTATGGAAAACGCATCTAACAGCTGGATATTTAGTCGGACCGCAAATGCCACCATCCAATGTGGAGAGCAGCCCGATCACTTTAAGCCGTCTTGCTTATCACAGACGTCCTGGACTAAGCGATATCCTTCGTGTGCCACAGCATACTTCACAGTCCTCTACGCCTACTTCAGGGCTCTTACAGGCCACACCACCTACATCAGGTTTCTCGATGAATTACCGCGGGAGCCGAACACGCAATGAAAATCGCTCGCAAAACATTCCGGAAGAGGCAAACACGTCTGTGTGGATTTATGGGCTACCGCCTATGTGTGACCATGCAAGTAAGTAATGCTCCGTGTCGTCTTTCACTGTTTCGGTCCTTATCAAGAGGCGCAACATACCCTATTTAGGCTAGCCCTGTATCCCAAGAATGCTACAAACTCGCGAAATTCCCTAAATACGGGCTGAAAGAGAAGCTGCTGACTTTGAATGTCATAGTGCTTCTCGGAGCCCTTCGCGGAACAGGAAAGATCTACGCATGCGTTGTGAATCCGGCTGAGGGGCGATACACAGCTGCAGCCGCCAAAGTCGTCTTCTGGAATAGAGCTGGCGTTGATCGCTTGTACAACAAAGTTCTCCACGGAGGATTCACGTTTGATGGCGACTGGGCACCAGTTGTGGAGCCAAATCGAATCAAAACGTGTGCGCAACCAGAGAGCGAACGATCACGAGTGATCTTAATTAGAGGGCCAAGGTCTATTGTAAACTTTGCGAGACTGGCCGGGCTTTTTTTGGAAAGTATACAATACCAACTTGAGGACGTTCAAGACTTTCAATTGCTCGGAGGCATGGCAGCTATGATATGGACCTTCGGTTCTTACCGACTTCAAGCCGAGTCAGCATACAAAAAGATCGCACGATTGGTGAAGGAGGCCCACGATAGGCAAGAGGATAGAGAAGGGTGGAATCTGGTGCGTATTATTTGGGGTGATGACCCGTGTGGGTTGCAAGACGAAATAATCGGACAAAGACAATGATTTACTATATACCAACAGTTGCATTTGCTGGTGCTAAGTCTAGTAGTATTGTCGAGACAGTATGCGGCCTAAAGTAGATATTAAGCCCCAAGCCACTTCCCAGGTTTCCTCGGGTTAAGGAGAAAAACGGTCTTCTAGCAGTCAGCATGAAAATTCTTGTTTATTAACAGACGTTCTCTTATGTACCATTGTAAAGAAAATTCGGCATTACTGAGGGTTTCACTGTTACCAATCAAAACGCTAAGGTAAGTAGTAGGTTAATTGGAAAGAGCGTTTACGAAAGAATAAGCTTTCCAATTAAACAGATAAATATGTGACATGACTGGATATGTAGTAATAATTATCAGTTCAGCTCCAGTAACCGTGAAGCTATATACAACTACAACTTAACCTACAGTATCCTAGTTCCCGAGCACTATCGCATTTCATGAAGAGCTAAGTAGGATTAACGATTTTCATTCATCATTCAAAACACTACCTTCCCTATTTTAGATTTGATGATTTTTTCTTTAGCTCGCCTTTTGTTATCCCGCTGGTCCGAGACGCTGGTTCGTAACCCAGTACATCTCTCGTAGAACCTTCATTATTGCCCAAAAGTACGATCAGAAGAGACAGTCAATATTTGGTAAGTCCACAAAGTCCAAGTAGTGATAAGTAAGAGATCATGAAGGCTGTATGAAGTTCCGGAATTTAGTCCTTCGGTGTTCTGACCACTGCATTGCATTATCTTCTATCCAACTACAGAAGCAAGGTTGAGCGATAGGACCATTCAGCAACTAGTGTAAGTCTAGGATAAATGATCCCCTGAATCCCACTAATTATAAGGCGCCGTCGATGGACAACAAAAAGATTTCGGGACTACAGCAAAGTGATTGACTAATTCCTATGATTAGTAAGTCATTCACAAGATATTAAGTTTCCAATAAGATTCTACAAAACGCGTGTATGATTAAGATAAGAGACAACCCAGGGAAGACGCTCGTGAACTGCAGACGCCGTTGCCGTTGCCGTTATTGCCGCTTTAAATGCCGCCGTACACGCCGGTGGAATTGCAGTTCTAGATGTCGAAATAGCCGCCTAAATGGGCTCGCACGTATTGATATCGATGAATTGCGCGTCGACGACTATTTCAACGCCCGGCTCGCTCTCCTTTAGATAGCTCTGCACGTACTCGCCCCTGACGTAGAACGGCCTGGCCTCGCCCTCGTGATTCAAAACCGCGCACTGCGTTCTGTTGAAGACGTATAGCTTATCACTGATCGCCATGCTGCCGTTGAGGATACCTTCATGGTCTTTGGCGCGGGCGTCTGGGGTATTACGCTTCTCCTTCTTCATGTTCCCCTCGACCGAATTACGCTTGACTTGTCCTGGAGGAGCAATCAATAGGCCAGCCGACATGTCACGACAATGGGCTTTTCTTTTCCTATTACTTCTCTTTTGGAGAATACGCTTTTACATACCGCCATTTAGAGAAAGGCCATGTGCAAGCGTCTAATTATTTAATTCGGCCTAATGGCGCTCAGCAGCACTAATTAGTGTAAATCCCACGAGAAGCAAGGGAAGCGGCATGGTTTTCTAATGCACTTTTTTTAACCGCGATCTTGGAGCGAGAGGCAATTGCCAGGTGCATCTGTTCTTTTCATGACCGGAACGCGCGGTCGCGAACGTTGCTAGGCCGAAACGAAAGACGTCGTGAAGATCATGTTGGGACGAGCTTCTATAACGACTAATTGTGTAAGAATTTCGAGAGGACAGCAGTTTGGCTTGAGCAATGAGCAGTTCTTTAACTTCCTCTCTATCTCTAAGCCAATAAGCACTTCTTGGTTCATATTACACCAGAGTTTGCTCTGCACCGCACATCATCACCTAAGATACACAGTGGTCAACCTGCCTCTCTTCCCATTAAGCCTGGGCAAAGTGTACAAAATACGGGGCACTAGATGAACATAACACTAGATTTTTAAACATAATTGTTTATTAGTTCGATAATAGCAAGATCCTTTCGAGGATGCAGAAACTAGATGCATGTTTGGGATACTGCTCTATCTTTCGGCGAAATAGATTGTTAAAACATTGGCTACAGAGCTAGGACGATGATTGATTATGCGGCTACACTGAGTTCTCGAAGTAGCTTTCATTCCTGGGTTAAATCATTTTGTGTAATGATGATTTGACATGTTACAGTGGCATAAACATGATTTGTTGAGGGTTATGAAGGTCCAGTATAGCAGCTCATAGCTAGGAGTTTGACGAGTCTCAAATTCACCGTAACCAATCTTTCTGTATGACAATAAATATTGGTCTATATGATTGTACCGCTAGTATGCAATGATAGTTCTGTAGCTTCTCTGGTTCTTCACATGTACTTGAGCACCAAGGGCTAACCTATCTAACAATTTCGGGAAATAGCAGGTCGGGATGTGAAGTGGAAGGATCTCATTTCGGATGAACATCTGTCGTATCAGGTTGATCGTCCAAGTGTTCACACCCGCTGTAGTGCTCCGCACACAACATGTACACACGGTTCTATGACCCATTCCCGCTAACCGAGAGGGTTCCGACACGTAGATTTCGGCAAGCCGTCAGAATAGATTTTTTTCTAAAAAGTATTACTGTCACAAAACTTTGAACTTTCTAAGGTAGTAGAGCATTACAGCTTCGTGTGTAACCACATATGCCAATCTTCGATCCGAGTGCTAAAAAAACCCATCCCAAGTTGATCACTTATCTTACTCTATCCGTCGTCTTACCTACTCAGACAGAAAATAAAAAAGAGCTTACGTGGATGTCCTATATAGTAATTACACAGGGCGAATTTGTCAGCTTAACTGCACACCTCATCACTTATTTAATTTTTGTTTCACGGCAAATGAAATCAAAATCTGCAAGCTCGCTGGTTCGTAAGTATCATTATGAGTAGATAATTCACTGACACTTTCGCTGCTCTGTAGAAGTATTTTCTAGGCTGACAAATAGGCTACCGAGCACAACCCCTTAAAGTTGAGTTCACCGAATTCTAAGCTTAGGCCTATGCTACAGGACTTGGGCACATTTAGGAACTCAATCACCACTGAGCTGCAGGCGTTATCACATAATTATTTGTTCAATCATAGTCTTTTGCGTGGCCTTATGCTTGGCCTTATGCTTGGCCTTATGCTTGGCCTTATGCTTGGCCTTATGCTTGGCCTTATGCTTGGCCTTATGCTTGGCCTTACGCTTGGCCTTACGTTTGGCCTTATGCCTTTGCCCAAGAGACATAGCTTGGTTTTTTTTTCTTTGCCGCCGACTGTTTATCTCATATTGTCTCGGATCAGTCCCTCTGCATATAATTTCAAACAGCCTTCTCGCTTTGAGCATATGCTGACACTTGATATATCACTTAAAACGAGCCCTACCTGCGCCTAGCGCGTCGATTAACTAATCTCTCTGGCGTTAATATCGGTATTATCTCTAGGCAGTGCATAGAGAATACCCAACTAATAGAAATAATAGCCTTTTAAGGGTGATATAGTTGCTAAAGGCACCTAAAATCAATTGGTGTTGGAGTAATGACTAGAAGGTGCCTAATTACTTGCTTTCAACAAATGAACTCACACTCACCAAGGAGCTCGCTGTTGAGTAACTACTTTATACCATAGTAATGATTTACTTATACCATTGATTTCTTCGGGTTTCTCTCTCGCGTGGCTATTCCAGGAAACAACCCTTAGAAGGTTGTTAGGTGTAAATCAGATGTATTTGGGGCCAGCGAAAGTTAATTATTAATTATTACAACCTTCATAAAAGCTCGCGAAGCCATTGGTTGTGAATTGCTCTCTTGTGAGACAAAGGAGTTCATTGGATAATTTGAGCAGAGCTTCACAACTGCTACTATACCCTTGTTCCGGGCAAGCTGTGGCGGACACCTATATATAATTTAGCTGTTTTCTACTCTGCTGACTCTTAAGTATACGCCTACAATTTATCTTCGCAGAATTATGGATGAATTGGCCAGTTCTTAGTTAATGGCCTCTCTGCGTGCTGGCAAACCTTGGGTGCGACACAACTTGCCGTTGATGATCCGGAACCGCACCCATGACTATTATCTTTCGAGAGTGCTAATATTATGAAAAGAATTACGCTAGAAATACTAGAAACTGGCGGTAGATTTATAAGTAGGTCAGGAGATGTTAAAAAGAAATAGGTCGTTGTGGATTCACAATTACATTTTTCCTCCCATTGTCTATTGATTATAGAAGAGCAACTATATGATCCAGACATTTGAACCGGTCAGATATCTATAAATACAGAGTATATCTTATGTAAGATAATATTTGACTACATAGCCTCAGATTATACCCTGAAGAGGCAGAGAGAAAGGGGGCCTACCATGATCGTATATTCGTCGCATCGCCAACCATGTGGCGTTAGAGTGAAACCCACACCTTAGATGGTTGGTCGTCAATTCGCTGTTGTCATAAGAGACATTGAATGCCCTTCATAAATGAATCTTGTGATTCATAACCGTAGATTAATTGTCTTAGCGTCAGTCTTAAAAGTTGATAAATAGATGGTCAAACTGGCGGACCATCGACTCAGTATATGGATCTCTTTTGCCGTCGTCCTCGGGGTAGACATCAAAGCACTGTGCGTCACCAGGATACCGCACATTGGGCTGAATTGGGGGGCGAATCTGGCGATGGTACAGTGCCTCCCAGTCAACACCATGGAAAAAAGGATGCGCTTTGACCTGTTGAGAACCACCACTAATGTTTCCTAATCGTCTAGAGCGATCTACGGTGCAAAGGGACCGTATGATGTGCTGGGCATTCGGGGAGATAGGAGGCTCTTGTGGGAAGAGCACGGGTTTCTCGATGATCCTACGAGAGTCAGCATAAAGCCTTAGCGCAAGGCAATCAAGGGTCTCTACTGTTTGTAAATCTCAATGGGGTTTTGATGCCAAAACGGTGGATACCCAGTAAGAAACTCATATATCAAAATCCCTAGTGCCCACCAATCGACTGCCGTGGTATGGCCTTTGTTCTGAATGACCTCAGGCGCAAGATACTCCGGGGTTCCGCAGAGGGTATAAGTTTCGACAGGCCGATCATCTTTACTCCCTAATCTCTTCGCGAAACCGAAGTCCACGAGCTTAACATGACCTTGGCCGTCTAAAAGCAGATTTTCAGGTTTAAGATCCCTATATGCCACGCCACCTTGATGCTCGTGGAGATATTCAAGCACTAAGACAATCTCGGCCGAGTAGAATTGTGCCCATTCTTCGGGAAACCGGCGATGCCTTCGTAGGTAGCTGAACAGTTCGCCACCAGGGATGTAGTCGAGTAGCATGTAGAGGGAGTCGAAGTCGGAAAAGGTAGTGATTAGTCTCGTAATGAAGGGATGCCCAGCAACATCGCTAAGGATTCGGCGCTCGTCTCGCACGTGGTCGATTTGTTTGAGCTTGATAACTTCGGTTTTTCGCAAGATCTTTAGGGCGAAAACTTTCTCTTTGTCCTCGTCACTCCCTACAGCTGGACGAACAAGACAGACTCGAGCAAAGGTACCTGTTGCGCCACAGACGGTGTCAGCATGTTAGCCGCCAGGGTCTCATACAAACACACACATGCGCACACACACACACACACACACACACACACACACACACACATGGGGCGCGCGCGCGCGCATGCGATGCGCATACCCCACGTGGCGCCAGCCTGATAAGCTTTGGAGGGAAGAGATGAGACGAAGTCCATGAGGACATACCTGTACCGAGAGTTCGGACCAGCGCAAAGTCGCTCAGTTTCACGCGCTGGTGCTGCGGTGGTACTTTAGACTCTGCACTCTCAGTCGTCGTGCTCCCACCTTGGCCCTCTTGTTGCGACACCCGGCCAGCGTCCATGTCAACCGTGATAGGGGTCGAATTGGGGTCTTGTCCGACACCTGGTACGGGACCGAGCGTAGAGGTAACTGTTGCGGCCATCCCACGACGTCTCGCAGTTGTGTAGATTCAGGTCGACCCTGTGCTGTTCGAGGGTCAGCATTGGGAAGCCATACAAGGCGCAATGCATCGATTGGTACCAAATGGGCTTGCGACTGGCTGGCGCGCCGCGCTCTTGTAGGGTGGGATATTAAGTCGGCGGGATAGCTGAGGCTGTCAGATGCACATCCACATCCAAGTGAGCCCACCAAGAGCGGCGGGCAGCGGCGGGCGGCGGGACGGCTGTACTGGTGTGCTGTGGGCTGTAGGCTGTGCACTGCGGAGTCAGTGTCAGTCAGCTCTCACAAAATACCCAATACTAGTCTACTCCTTAAAATGTACAGATTATATACTCTAAGGTTAGACTACTACTTGCCCGTGGGGAATTGGCATGGTGACACAAATACGATAATACGATTCAAGCAGCCGCAAGAACTGTAACAGGCTTGAGCCTACGAAGATTAAGCTCGGGGAAGCTCGACCTTTCATCGCAAGGCAAAAGTCGCCCAGGGATGAAAAGGCAGGTTGTCAGGCAAAATGACGTTATAGCGGTTTGTGGAACCACTGGAAAAGGCGGGGGAGCGGAGGAAACGTATACCGATTATTACCTATATACCTGTAGACGGTTTGGATATGGAATTGACCTGGGCTTCGATGCCTACATGCAGCTAGATCATGGTACTGCCCAGTTGAGTGGCTGCATACATAGGTCCCACTGCTTCTCTGCCTCGACCTAGTCTACCTAATACTTGTATAGGATACCTATAAGCTCAACGACCTCACCTACATGTTCTGTTTTCTTGAAATGGACACTAACAATATTGGATTCAGTCGCTGTTCACCATGCTTATCTATTTCTGGTCATAAGAGTAAGACACAAGCCTAATCCATCATCTCACCAGCTTGAGTTTTCATGTATCAGGCCACTTTATATTGTAAACCGTTCATGCAGTACCGTGGGATATGTATACAACTACTTTATCTACAGAATAGCAAAGGCAGAGTCTTGCCCAATGGGAAGCCTTCACATACCAACGGGCTCACGGTAGCTAACTTTTCATTGACTTGACTTTTACCTGGTATCTTATCTTTGTCTTTTCAGATTTAACGCATCTGTGCTAAGTCCTTGCCATACCGCTGGGGAACCATTGAAATGGGGGGACAGAAAGAGACAGAAAGAAAACAGCACTAGAGATGTATTTCGGTCTAAACTGAATGGAGCTCTGTTACAAAGTCTAGCAGTACCAGATAATTAAGGTCTACTATGGTAGTCTAGCTGGTCAGCTGTGCCCAATCAGTATCTAGATAGCTTCAGCCACATCCAGGCAGCCAGTGCCTCAGGTCTTGGGGCTGAGCCGTAGTAGTAGCAGTAGGGCCTTAGCAGCAGTACCTATAGGTAGCAAAGCACAGCTGATCCATTCAGGTAATAGAGCCATGCCTTGTTGGGGCAATGTGACGGTACAAACCCGCAGTAGCCCCATCCCCTGCCGTTGCTGCTGCTGCTTTTGACACTATGGGTTGAATCTGAGATGCTCCTGGCCTGTGCCTGTGCCTGGAACCCCACGACAAGCACATCTCAGTCACATCTGACACAGCTCTCCTGACCACATCCACAACGACAGACACAGGCTACCTGCGCCGGTTTTCTTCCCTTTCTTCTCTCGTCCTTCATTTCTTGTCCCTCGCCTTCGTTATCGGAGAGCACGGCTCGTCATCGTGCGAGCGCCCACCACCAATACCCGCTATGAATTAACCCGGATATCGAAGGGCTCAACTGCACCAGGCCGGCAATCATGTTCAATCTCACCAGCTTCGTCCAGAAGGCCCAATCAGCTGCTCAACAGCTGATTGATCCCATGCAAGGCCTGAATTTGACCAACTCCGACCGAAATCCCTCCAAGGCCTCTCTTTTCCAGAATCAGTTTCGTCTCCCGAGCTCTCAGACGCCTCTGTTCGAGATCCCCGCCGAGCTCACCATCCCTCCTTCTAACGTTACCCAAGGCGACAAAGATCGCGATCGAGGCTGGCACTACGCAGGAAAACTGCATCTTTCCGAGTCCTACATCTGCTTCTCCACCACACCCACGAGCTTCGTCCACACAGCGAGCACCTCTACGTCCTCTGTCTTCACTGGCCAAACCCATGGCGCCGGGCCGAGCGGCAACGGCTTCACCTTTCCCCTCTGCGCTATACGGCGCGTCGAGCGCTTGAACAGTCAAAACTTTCAGGTGAGAAAGACCATTTTGGTGGTCTAGAGTTGTGATTCAGCTGACCGAGCCTACCATCAGTTCTCTCTCGCGATCACCACGTGGAATGGAATCACCCAAGATTTGGCCAAGGACAAGGAGGCTCTCAAGGAACGAAAAGATTTCCGTGAACAGAGAATCACAATACAGCTCGCAGGAAGCCGCCAAGCCTGCGAGAGATTCTGCGATGGCCTCAAGAAGGGCCTGCGAGGAGCGGTTGGCAACGTAAGCAAGCTGAAAAAGGTCACTGCTGAATGCTATTCGGAGTACCTGCTACGACCTGAGGAGAAAAAGAATGCTCCTTCGCCTGACGCCGGCTTAGGCATGGTTTTCAAATACCCTGGGGACCCAAAGAAGCTAAGAGACCGCGCAAAAATGAGATTATGGGCTGAATATCTGCGTGATAATGGCCGCAACGCAACCTTGATTCGTCAACCGACCTTCCATAAACTGATAAGAGTTGGCCTTCCCAACCGTCTAAGAGGAGAGATGTGGGAATTAACCTCTGGCTCGTTCTATCTTCGACTTGAAAATCCAACACTCTACGTAGATACTCTCGCAAAATTTTCAGGTAGAGAGTCACTAGCTATCGATGAGATAGAAAAGGACTTAAATCGCAGTCTCCCCGAGTACCCCGGATTCCAAAATGAAGACGGCATCAACCGACTTCGTCGAGTTCTTACAGCGTATAGTTGGATCAACCCGGAAGTTGGCTACTGCCAGGCCATGAACATCGTGGTAGCCGCCCTCCTTATTTACATGTCAGAAGCGCAAGCATTTTTCCTGCTTTCGGCGCTATGCGATAGACTAGTACCTGGATATTATTCGTCCACTATGTACGGCACACTCCTAGACCAGAAAGTGTTTGAGTCCCTCGTGGAGAAGACGATGCCTATCTTGTGGGAGCATTTGGTCAAGAGCGACGTACAACTTTCAGTTGTGTCCCTCCCCTGGTTCTTATCACTTTACATTAACTCGATGCCCCTAGTATTTGCTTTTAGAGTTTTGGACGTCTTTTTTGTTGAAGGACCCAAGGTCCTCTTCCAAGTTGGATTAGCTATTCTACGCATTAACGGCGAAGAGTTACTTGATGCAGCAGATGACGGCGCCTTCATCTCAGTGCTCAAGTCCTACTTCTCGCGCCTTGACGAGTCTGCGCACCCTAAATCTGAAAACCCCAAGCTCCGTGCAATCAACCGTTTCCAGGAACTGATGGTTGTCGCTTTCAAGGAATTTTCCGCTATTACTCATAGCAGCATCCAAGACTTAAGGCTGAAAAACAAAGATGCAGTTCTCAATAATATTGAGAACTTCGCCAAGCGAACAGCCATTCGAAATCTCGGTCCTGACAGTAAACTTCTAAGCCCAGAAGAGCTTGGGTCTTTATATGATCGATTCTACGGGGTGCTGTATGAGCGGCAACAGCGGGATTGCATTATTCAGGAAGAGCAGCTCCGTCGGGCAAAAGCCAGCAAAACGAGAGCCGGTGAGGCATTTCCAGAGCATCGTGATCATGGTGTGGAGAAGGGCCGGGTTGGTCTGGGTCCTAGCACTAGTCTGATGGATTACAACGCATTTCGAGAGTTCTTGGCGAGTGTGTCTAAATGGGCTATTTCGGACGCACCCACGGCTTCTCCAAGACGAGATCAGTCTTCCGACCGCAGCCCCTATTTTGGAAGCTTCAGGCGCTCTGACCCTAACCTACTCTCACCATGGGGCAGTGGTCCTGAACCTGCCGATCATGAGTTCATGCAGAGGTTGTTTCGAAGATGGGACGTAGACGCTAGTTCAAGTCTTACATTGCAGAACGTCGTAACTGGACTTGCTCAAATAAAGGGGAGAAAGGACATTATGGGAACCATAACCTACTTTTTCGAGCTTTATGATGACGACGGAGATGGTAAGGTAGACCGAGAAGGCATTTTGCGGGTATCGGAAGCACTTCTGTTTCTTTCAAGACGTGGCCTCGAGGGAGCCCTCAGTCCTTCCAACTCGAGTATGACGCTCAATGGGGTAGCAGAAACAGACAGCGCCTCAATGAGCCCGCCGATAGGTGGCACTGTCAATGAACGCTTCCTAGGCAGCGTCAGCGCCTTTATTAGACGTTGCTTTGAATATGCCGACCCTGATCATCCCATTAACCAGGATGGAACTACCCAAACAATTGCCAGCTCTGATGCACCAGTCTCACCCAACGAAGACAAGTCAGCTGATAACAGTGCATTCGCTATTGGCGATGAAGAAGACGATGAAGATGAGGAAGGAGACCTTTTAGCCTTTGAAGACACAGGCAAGAAGAAACCAAGTTTAGGGTCAAGGCCACTGGCAATGGGCAAGCCATCGACCGAGGACGTCACAAGAAGAGCCGTATCAAAGGCTCAATCTGAGAAGGCAAACGCCGCATTAGATCCTTCAAATCCTCTCCACATCACTCTGCCTACATTTCGCATGGTGGTACTAGCAGACGAGCTACTTGAACAATTTTTCGAGTCATCTTTCCCTACCTCACTACATATTATGGATGGCCTGCCTAGTGCAACTAACCAGTCATACCCCTCGCTTACAACTTTCTCCAGCCTGAACTTCGGTCGCCCAGCTGTGGCATCTCCACCGGTTGCACCACCAGGATTAGCAGGCGCAGGCCGCGGTCTACGAGGTGTGCTTGACAACATAGTCACAGATGCGTCGCGCGTCGCGGCCGAGGTGCGACGTCGAATGGAGGAGGCACAGCGCGAATTAGAGAAGAATGCAGTACCAGGCCAGAGAGACGATGATGAGGACGATGAAGACGATCTTCAAGGTCCTGTTAAGACTTCTAGTGCCTACAGTGGAGACGCTGAAAGGCGGAGCGTGCGATCTTCTGACAGAGACTTGTTAGACGGTGCGGACGCTGACGCCGGAGCCGCCAAAGGGCATGAGGGGTCTAGCCAGTCCCTTCTTGACACCAATAATGTGCAAGGGGAGGGTATAGATACAGCCAATACTGCAACGCAGGGGATTGTAGAGTTTGAGAGTTGAAATTAATGTAGAGGATACAGCGGGCGGGCTCAAGGGGGGTTTAGGTACTATCTGGAACATGAATTAAGGTCTCGGTATTCGTCTCATTGCTTTGTTCGCAGGGGCGCATCTTTAACTACGCTATTGCAGCAAGGACTGTGTGTTATTCAACCCACTGAATCAACCTCATGATGGTACTGAGACATAGCATTAGTACTAAGAATTTAGTGAGATGACAATTTATACCCAGAAATTTTGCAGGCTGGCCCTCCCTGTCAATACCTGTTCGCCGTCCGCGATGAAACGATATACATGTCCAGACTGACAAGGATGGTTAGGAACAATGATCTTACCCCTGTTGAGATAACATGCTTTATGAGAAGCTCAAGTCCAGTCTGAAATAGTTTCCCTGGCGAATAACTGCCACACAGCAAGCAAAACAGGCCAGATAGCGAACCACCGCCTAGGATCTTCACTCTCATTCCAAGGACGAGAAGAGAAGCTTCAGATTTGGATCAAAACACTAGCCTGTGAATGCTAGTTGATGATGGATCAGAATCAAGCGAGGGGAATGCTATTATGATGCGAGAATCGCTGCCCCTCTCAGCCATTTTACGGAGCATTCCACTTCGAGACATTTTATCTCGAACATCTGGATGATAAACCGTGTACCATATCCCTTTGAATATGCTTCGTACTTCAAATATCGTGCTATTCTTCGCATTCAGTCTGTCGTTTCTCTATTCTTTCATCACCACGCTCATTGATCCCTATTCGCTCCTTTCATATTCATGTTCTCCAGCTAGGACTTCTTCCCATCTCGAGCCCAACGTATCGTACGCTGCGAGAATTTTAGGGGGTTAGCTTGTCGTCATGGGGTTGTCGAAGCGGGTTGGGGCTACGGCTCTGGCTTCTTTGCTGGCCATCGCGTCTGTAGCCAACGCCCAAGGCTTCTACTATCAGGATCTTAGCAAATCATGCGACAAGACGACGTTAAACTATCAATACCTGGGGTGTGCGCCGGCAACCTCAGCGCCTTTCTTCTTCTCTCCTGGTAAATGGGATCCTTCCAGCACAGCAGACAACTCAAAGGACTACATCAACTTCGACTCAGGAGACTTTGTCAATCAGACTACAACGCCTTACTTCTGTGCGCAGACCTGCCGAGCACATGGCTTCAAATACACCGCCCTCTATGACAAGAGCTGTAATTGTGGTAACTCTCTGACCTATACAAGGATGGGTGTTACTACCACGCTTACTCCTGACGCGTCTTCCGATAATATATGCCTAACCGACGCGAATGGAGGTACCTATCCCAATTGCGGCGGTGACCTACGTGAAAACTGTGGTTCCAATCGGGGTGCTCGTATTTTCGTCGACCCTTCGTTCCCCGATGAGAGAACAACTGATGCGGCGACCATTGCTAATGACTATGGTGTCCTTGGGTGCTTCCAAGGTCCTAACTTTCCCTCTTCGGATTCCACAGTCACATCAGTCAATGGCATCACAGATGCGGCAACTTGCCTCAGTTACTGCGCCGGTCTGGGCATGCCTTTGTCTTACATGATAGCAGACAGCGGAAAGTACGTGTAGACCCATCACTATGCAAATGACAAAAGAGCCATGCTGATATGAGTGCTCAGGATCAACTGCAATTGTGGTTCCGAGTTTGGTAAAGGCGCAGCGCAGGTCAGCGACGGTACCACTGGCTGTTCCATTTCTTGCGCGAATCCTGCAAGCACCACGTACGTTTCCCTCATATTATTAAACCATTCTCATCTCCAGCTTCTCACCTAACGTGATCATAGCGCATGTACCGGTCAAGACTGCTGCGGTCAAGGGAACGGGCCCTTCCCTGTGTATGCAAACCCGGAGCTCATGGGATGCTTCATCCCTAGTATTCCCGGCATTGTGGATGCAGGGGCGAATACATGCTTCCCGGTGCCGCAGAGCATCGTGACCCGCGCAACAGCCTCTGTGAGCTACGCGGCCAAAACCATGTCGGCTTCCGCCAGCTTCATCGCAACCGCCAGTCCCGCCGCCGGCACCGCCTTCGTGAACTATGGCTGCTACCAAGACACAGCTGTCACAGACTTTTTCGATAGTTCTTACGCGGACTCAGGTTTACCCGCCGCCACCGTGAATGTCGATACGTGTGTCAATTATTGCAACAGCAAACAGTTCCAGTTTGCCGCCCTCTATGCAGGGAACAAGTGCGCCTGCGGGAACGCCCTCAACGCCAATACGCCCACGCCCAACGGCGCTATGGAAAGTTGCAATCAGCCATGCGCGGGCTCGCTTGAGCAGAACTGCGGTGGTTCCAACGGTCCCGTAGTATACGCCAGATCCGACGTGTCTCCGAATCTCTGGGCGAGTTCATACACTGCAACCTGGTCAAGTACTCTCACTTATTCATGTGCAGGTAGTAGTAAGTATTCTATCTTGACAAACGCCCACGCCTTTAACCCATACCTTGACCCACTGCGACCCCTTTAGTCTCTCACGACAGTGGTTGATCCATACTGGCAATTCATACCCTTCCACCCTATGGAGCTGTCTCTTTTACATGTACCGCCAACCACATACCCCTCGTTGTCACACTTTATAGCGATGAAAGACACTGACATTTCATACAGCTACTGCACCACCCGTTAGCAGCAGCGCGCCGCCAAGTAGTTCCGTCGCTATGAGCAGCGGAGCTTCGTCTAGCGCTGCTGCTTCTAGCGGTGCTGCTTCCAGCGGTGCTGCATCCAGTGGTGCTGCTTCTAGTGGTGCTGCATCTAGTGGTGCTGCTTCTAGTGGTGCTGCATCCAGTGGTGCTGCTTCTAGTGGTGCTGCCTCTAGTGGAGCTGCCTCTAGTGGTGCTGCCTCTAGCGGTGCTGCTTCTAGCGGTGCTGCGTCAAGCGGTGTTGCTTCTAGTGGTGCTGCTTCCAGCGGCGCTGGCTCAAGCGACGGACTCCCCACGACGACCATCTCTATCAGCGTTACCCCCACTTCTGGTCCATCCGGCTCTGCTACCGGTGCCCCGTCTGGCGGTCCCTCTGGCGGTCCCTCTGGCGGTCCCTCTGGCAGTCCCTCTGGCAGTCCCTCTGGCAGTCCCTCTGGCAGTCCCTCTGGCAGTCCCTCTGGCAGTCCCTCTGGCAGTCCCTCTGGCGGTGCCTCAGAGAGTCCTTCTGGAGGAGCTTCCGGCGGTCCATCTGGAGGAGCTAGTGGTGGTCCATCAGGCATTGCCACTGGCGCCCCATCCGGAAGCGGAAACGGTAGTATGCCCACAGGCAGCAGCACCGGTATGTCGACTGGCAGCGGAGCAAGCCCATCTGGAAGCGCCACCGGTGGTCCGTCTGGCAGCGCAAGTGGCGGCGCATCTGGCACAGCTACTAGCTCGCCCAGCGGTACTGCATCCAATGTTCCTGGTATCACCAATCTCCCCGCCGGCACTCTTGTCATCCTCGGCGTCATCCCCGATATCCCGGCCGCGAAGAAGAAGCGTGGTGTCTGGAACATGCGCCGCCAAGTCACCACCGGAGGCTTTGTCGGTAACGCCGGACCTGTTAACCCGGATTCTTGTGATCAGGCCTCCCTGTTTGGTGTCGAGGACGGACAATTGCTTGCTGGTGGTCAGGATGTGGCGACCGACCCCGGTGTCGCCTACATGGCGTTCAAGGTGATGCCTTCTGGAACTATTAGCACCACCTTCAGCATCGTAAATGGAGTCCTGCACTGGTACAACGATGCCTTTACTGGTGGAGAGGCTGGTTTCTGCCAGACCGCTGATGGACAGGTGTTCATCACGTTCCAGGGCGACGCTGCCGCACCTGCTAACTGTAACTCTGTAACTATCGTGGTGTATATGGGTACGTTTTCCCTGGTTCTCTTACACTCATACTCTGCTCTTCTTTACCCCTGATTCTCTCTAATTCACCTCCGCAAACCCACATATCACAAGGAAGCTGGAAGCTAACACAGAAATAATTCCAGCGACCCAATGCGTTGATGGCCAGATTGTGCCCGGTAGCGGAACCGGCGGCAGCGGTGTTACATCTGCCCCTAGCGGTGGCGCAACCAACCTCCCGCCGCCCCAGGAGCCGTACATCTTCGTCGAGGGCCAAGCCCCTGACGACGTCCCGTGCTACGAGACCACCGAGACCTGGATCCCCGGCGAGCCCACCTTCCTGCCCTCGCACAACGAGCTCTAGACGCAGCGCACGGCCACAGACCGCCTCTCTGTTACTGCGAGTCTCCGAGCGTTAATCAGACGAACTTACAGATTCGGAAGCCGGAAGAGGCATAAACATAGAGTCAGATTTACTCCTAACGCCCCCCCTCTCCTCACGAAAATGAGCAACGATGTAAACGGAATTGGATCATTTTTGCTGTTTTCTTTTTTGGGTTCCTTTTCCGTTCTGAAATTTCTTTTCTCTTTGTCTTCTGTACTTGTCGAGTTTTGTATTACCGCTCAAGGGGAGCATGTATGAGATGTCTTGGATTGGTAGCCAGCGAACGAGCTTAGCTGATTCGTTGAGAAATGTGGAAGGGTTGAAATGTTGTATGCATGTTATGTATGGCTTGGTGCGGCGAGGGCACGGCTAATAGTCGATTGTAGTAGATTCGTAGTGCTCAATTGGAGTCTCATTGTCTTTAGCAATTCTGAATATTGCATATTGCCTGTGTGTGTAATTTCATAATCAGTAAATCTAATTGCCAGAGTCTTTCAGTCACTGAGGCAATGAAAACCACGGTGTCTTGTTATCATTGCGAACATTGCGTACTGAGTACATGGCGCTGTTACACCCTCATCGAGTAGTTTGACATCTGACACCATAATAATATCCTAAAATATTACATAATCTTGTATCGCGTCGCATTTTTGGGGGGCCATATGAACGGCCGAAAAGAAATCGTCAGTGGTAACTCGAGGCACGTGCTTTGTAAACAAGTGCCTCGCCGATCCTAGAGTAAGCAGTAGGGCCTCCCCAGGTTTGGGGACAGATTGTCAGGGCATTGCCTAAACGCTCGACAGGAGGCAATAGCGGCTCGGTGTAGACTTAGCAATTATTCTGAAAGAATTGGCAAAACGAACAACGCGCGTCTGTTTCAAAGACGAGGCGTTGCGAAGGACCGTGGGTTTGTGCCACCCAACACGAAGTTGGCAGTATGGTCAACCCGGCTAATCAAGATTTCACGATCTATTAGTCCGTATCCTAAACAGTTCATGAGTCCAACTAAGCAGTTTATCACCAGGGACTTGCTTGCTGCCTAGGCAAGTTACGTAATAAGATTCTCTCGAGAGGATGCTTACACTGCTGTGTTGATATTTGCCGCGGCGTCACCTTCGGTGATAGATACCTTACGATGTATAAAGCACTCGTCATGTCACGGTATTGGCTCTTAAATGAACCAACATCCTGTTTCTAATTAATGATACCGTGTATTGACATGATTTCGGCGGTCTCTTCAGGCTAGGTCGTGAGAATGTTCAGATGTGCGAATAGCCTTATATCGAGTCTGTGACACAGAACAACTTGTCAGATATGGTCATGACTCGGATAGATCGGGACCTTAGCTACCGATATATCGCCGAATACGGAAAGGCCTCATAGATCGCCAAAATCTATTCAGTGATAAACCAGGGTTTATCCGTGTCACGAGTAATAGTAGGCAGGGTTCTAAGTCCATGGATG
Organism: Xylariaceae sp. FL1651; assembly: GCA_025201745.1. Taxonomy (NCBI): domain Eukaryota; kingdom Fungi; phylum Ascomycota; class Sordariomycetes; order Xylariales; family Xylariaceae; species Xylariaceae sp. FL1651. The sequence goes on along the minus strand of MU624251.1, from coordinate 643,259 downwards.
ATGGCCCACGTTTTCGGTGGCCTGTCAGACTAGATGCTAGTTGTCAGCATATAAAGGCATGGCAACTAACAGGGTAACCCTCGGAATTCGGGTTGCCCTGACATTAGCGCTGACAGGTTCTAGGCGTTCGAATGGGCTCTCTTTCTACAAGGTTACCATTGCTACCCGTCAAACGAAAGGCACCATGCATGAACAGTCGCCTCACCAATGTTTTGGCAAGGAATACTTCTTATACTGGTAACAGTTGGGTTTCTGCCACTTACAATTTTGCTACGGTACACTTCAGACAGGCCTTAGGCGCGCGATTGGTTTGAGGCGAACCGCTTGGCCTATGCAGTCATCATGGCGGCCCTAGGCTGCCTTTCGTGGTATGTAAGAAGCTCACCGAGCACCGATGAAATCATTTTCTGAAACGAGGCAAATCGGAAAGCCGGACGAACGCACGTCGGGATTTTGGACATTTGCAAGGCCGAGCTCCGTCTCCTCCGTCCTTTTGCCCCCTCTTCTATAATTTTGGGTTACTCAACTCATATAGCATCGAGAGGAGTTAGATATACACGCGTAACCACATGTGCCAGATTATGTAATCAGCTCCGAGAAAATGTGATGCTGGTAACACTTCCGTTTCATGTAGAGGAGATCAAATGGTACCACTTATGAAATCTTTGCCAAATAATATGGTAAATATGGGGGATTAGAAAGCAGGCATGTTTTGACTTTGGCTTCGTCTTACGGCCGGCCGTGCCACAGCGCAGTGTTTCGAAACAAGAGACGTCGATAACGGATCGGAATTGAAGCATTGTATAGAATGTCAACCTCGTCCTGGCCCATGATACCAAGCGGAACAGCGATAGCCAGCGTACAATGCCGGCAAGACAGTTAGCAGCAACATTTATTCCAGGAAAAGAGGATTTAGCAGTTATGGACCAGGAGAGGCGAAAGTATAGTGGAGTTAGAAGGTGGGGAGGCTGGTTCTCTCATTGGTTTACGGTAACATCGAAAGATAATTCATTTTGCGACCAATCAATTTTCTATCTCAGGCTGATTAGTTTGGCCTCGTTCTTGGCTCATTAATTCGTCGCTATAATTGTAATCTATATAAATGTTTCTTGGAAACTACAGTACAACTTCATGGCTCCACTATTTTCTCTATACATGCCTACAAAGTATGAGCAAAACAGGAACTTATGTTCTAGTGAATGTGATTCTCGATACTGATCTGGGTAGATTAGAACTTGCAGACCCATGCATATTTAGCATCCCTTATCCCTCAGGACCAACAACCAATTTACGTTGTTTCAAACCAGCTCATCAATATCGACTCAGAGTTCTGGTCAAGTATCTCAAACTCTATTCGACTTTATAGTGCCAATGCTTCCAGTTTCCACACGCCTCTCTCCTAAAACGAAGAAAAATAAAAATACTCGGAACCAGTAAACTAAAAACGTGTTTTTTTTTTGCTAATGTTTTCAAAACTCCTTAATTCAATCCCGTTTTTTTAACACCCCGAAGTACCCTTGTACTGGGAGCTTAAATGTGTTATGGTTCAAGCTCATTGGGTTGAAAATGTTTGCAACAGGTCACTCGAACTACCATCCGCAGACATAGAAGCCCCTTTTTGCTTGATACATTGATCGCCCAGTCAAAGAAAGTACAAAGAAAAAAGGCCCTGAACTTCTCTCTATCACCCCATTGCGATGGATTAGCATGCTATCTTAAGGCTAACTCGTAGGTGATTGGGGTGTAACGAATCGTAAGCGCGTTTGAAAAGGCCCCGGAGTAACTAGTACGAGTGTTGTCTTGATTTGACCGTGTAGGCCAACGCAGGAGATTTCGAGGAAGTTCAATAAACCTCCACGTCTCTTTCGGTCCGTTCTATTCGAAAAAGTTAGTGGGAATGAAGTTTGTTCAAGTGTTAAGGCACACGCACCGATCTAGGACACATAGGTAGCACAGATTGGGCAACTTCGTCCAGCAAAAACCCAAGTCTCTCGCCCAGCCGCCTGGCAGGTTGGGCAACGTTTTCCCGGAGCCTTCGACCATGGGTTAGCAATAGCCCACAAAATAAAGAGAGAAGTCACATACCGTTCCAGACATATCCACCAGTGGAGTGGTGTGATTAGAGAGTGACCTGCACGATCCCGCCATTACGGAGTCGGATTGGAATTCAAGATAGTTGTTGAAAGTGAGGAGGTCAATCGATAGCAGCGTAGTGAGGCTGGTTGGGGAGTGGATGGCAATGATCTATGGTAATTTGTAATGCGTGACTTGGGGCCCTTGAGCATATATATAGTGTTCTAGACTCGTGGATGTTATCACTAGAACCAGGCCCGTAGGTCATTGTTCGATTTAGGCGCACTCCGATAATCGTCGTCTAGCAGGGTGGGCCACGCGAGTTGTGGAACAGGAGGCTCGAAGCAACCAGGATCAGATGTGTGTATCCGCGGAGATCATGGAGAGAAAAGGCCACCAGCGCAGGATCGGGCGGTCAGATAGCAACAGTGTCGAACAGGGATGCCAAAGACGTGAGGCTTGCTAAGCTAATCATCGATATCGCCCGTAGTTACTCTTAGCCTGTTAAGAAATTCATACCAAGGTAATAAGAAGCAGTCTTATTGGTATGAGGAAACTGGATATCCCCAACTTCGTTCAGTGCCGATAGGGACTTTGCAGATATGGGTATCCCGTCCAAGAGAAGACGTGGGACTGACACAACTCGCGACAACACGTGGTCATTCTCTCGGCTCCGTCCGTTTGACGCCATTTCGTATTGGCATTATCAATTCTATTATGGAGGGATAGGATTCGCTTAAGGAGGTGATAGTGGTAACTTGTTGAGAAATGAGAAGCAATTCTCGTTGGGGTGTAAGGTTAGTGCAGAACATTGTGGACGAAAGCAGACGGAGGGTTACAGCTGAGCACGGCAGGCGTAGGAACAGAGATGAAGCAGTGCGGTATATGTGCAGACGGGGGAGGGGTGGAGAAGTGTGATGCGGTGATACTGAAGCACAGTACTTCTGCAACGGAGGTCGATCCCTAGCACTGGTATCCCGGTATCCGGGCCCTCGAGGCTCGTTTGACTATGTCGTTACCAACGAATGTTACAGCGATTCCGGGGATCTAGGGTTTGCAGGGCCCGATGAAGCGTGACCATACAAGTAAGAGCACAGTCAGGAGCATCAGATAGGACGTAGGATGTATGACAAGGAGGGATAGGAGCTGGCGCAGTGACAGCAGCATATAAGGTGGAAGACAACTCCTTCAATTCGTTTATGTCCTTATATGCGCACCTGGGCACATGCATGTGGTCTGGTCCAAGGCTTAAGTTGTTTAATGCATCTAAGCAAGATACCAGCTTTAGTACATACATACCATATCGCACTAACACACTATGCGCCTTCTTTTCGAGTAGTATGCGGTGAGCGAGATACTTATCACACATAAACGAACTTATGCTAAGTCAAACAGAATGGTGAGATTGGGAAGGTGCGATATAGAAGCTGAAACAGATAAATCCCATCTCAAATGACCATCGAGACGACATATCCACTCCCACTCTCCCATGCTACTGGGTTAGGCTGTTGATCGAGCTCCCATCGCACTCACCGCCAAGTAGGGCCTTTTCTTCTTGTTTACCGGGCTATGCTGGTATTCGTTGTTTGACCCCCTGTCTCTCCCCTTAAATTCCATGCATGCCTAGTCTTGAGTCAGTTGCCAATCCGTATAGATATTATTCGAGACCCTGTAAAATGGCGCTACTGTTGCTCGCATATCTATCATTGACCATAGCTGTTGCTGTTGAGTAGTTGTTGTCGGTAACTTGTAAGGCCTCATTGCCTAGCATACTGTGCATTGCTAAGCTAAAGACATTGCGACTTCGGGTCTCAAGGCTTCGCAGCATCAGAAGTGTTGTTCCTCGTTTCGCCATCGTTACAATCTTCAACATCAAAAGAATACAATAACAAGCGCGTCAAGTACTAGGGCCCACTAGCCTGCCTTTGCTTTTTCCGTTACTGGTCGCTCGACTCCTTCACCGGTCTAGAGTTAGACATTCTCCAGCACCTCGATTTTCCTTTGGATTATACGAGTCATTTCACAATGATTCGGTTAGTTCGCTAGTGGTACTCGAGCCTAGGCGTGAACCGGACAAGGATATATCTACATGTGCCCTCTACTTCACGGGTCTCTTTAGTAATTCATCCGGTTATCTTACAGTAACCGTCACCTCGTACCAAAGAATATCATTTTCTTTGCTCATTAACCCGGAAGGCTGCGGTGTTGCTTTAAATGCCTGGCTCGTAACAAACGCGCACAACTTCCATGAAAAGCACGCGCTGTCGTCGTTGTCCGTCAGCCCTCAGCGAAGATGGCGTCAGACGGAAAAGGTCCGGACATTTTCAACCAACAATTTTAGTTTGTTCAGCTTGGGGTCTTACCCTGTACTCATATATGACAGGTCACATTAGAACCGCTCTTACCCATGTTTGGCGAGTAAACAATAACTATTCTTAGGTATCATACCACAATGACCCGATTTCACTCGGTGACGTTCATTGGTCTTCGGAAACATATCAAACGACACAAAGTATAAGCGTTTGCAGGCCCAAGAAAATATTCACCCATCGCGCGCGCAACCTTCTATGGAACTGCTAGCCAATCTTATTTGGTATGTTCCTCGAGTTCGGAAAGAAAAGAGAAAAGGAATGCCCCATGTTGTGTCTCGGTTAACTACAGAAGGCAGCAGACAATACCTGTCAATTACATAGCCTACCGCTGTCATGCGCTTGGCAGCGCCACAACCATTTTCCATCGACTCAGGCCTCATTCAGGCGTTCGTCAAGGAGCCCGCTACACAAAGGACAGTCGCAGGTTACGTTACCAGAGTGTCGGGACGTGATGAAGAACCAACATAACGACAACCTTAAAAGCACCACAGCCTATGTCCTGGTTCCCAGCAACCCGGCATTTATCACAGTACTAAGCAACTTTAGCAACGGCCTAGTTCCTTACGCTCCAGGGGTTCCATTAGTGACGTCACACAACATATGCATGGTAGTCTTTCCTGCATCCTAAGACTTCACAGCTAGGATATAGCACGGTTTAGCGCACACTGTTCTATCATTCGAGAGAAGTCCCATCCCTTCCGACATCCAGTGATTCATTGCATCCAGTAAGAGACATGTCGTTGAGCTTGAACCGTCTCATGGTTTAATGGCAAAGTGTCCGAAATGTCTTAAGAAGATCAGGTCCACTTAAGGCTCTCGAACTCGAAGTTGAAAGCTGCGTAAACTGTACACTGACCACTTTCATGCCGTCAGGTAACCTAATCTTTGCCTATGTTTATAGCCAGGTAAGTTGATTTCCTACAATCTTATTATTATCTTCTCATATCAGGCTCACAGCTACGAGAGCATCCTATTCAGTCATATCAGTCAACGTAACCACATTGGTATATGATGGTAGCATCTAATTCGAATGTTCTTATCGTTAATGCCTAGTCACAGTCCGATCTTGGAGTCGTTACCGTACTAAAGTCCAACCGAATATTTAGGTAAAGTTTCTTCGGTGACAGTACATTTGAAATGTAATAACTATCAAATACGACGCGTAAGGTGCATTACGCTCCACACATCATAATGCTAGTTGCAAAAGCAACATGTCGGTTTCTTAGCCCACTACGACTTAAGGCTCGTATTGGGTTCGCCGAACCTCTAATCTGTATCCGCGATAACCGAACAGCCACCGGATATAGTTGAATCCAATACGATGACATCACTTTTCACCTCTTCCAGTACCCATCGTAAGTATTGTCACGTTTTCTTATATTGGCGTTGTTGGAAATACTGCATCTGGCATGGCTCTGCTCTATTTTGGCCTAGATTTTGGAGCTAACATATCCAGCTTCCCTTTTGCAAGGTCTAAACCGACGCCACCGATTAATGGCATAAGATCAGAAAGTGACAAATAATACGTTCATAAGTCTTAACATTGACATGAAACCGCTGAATAATTCTTCCAGTCCGCTGATTTATTGTATCTTCATAGGGATTGGCTCCTAGAGGAACCGTCCAATACACTCTTGTATGTCACAGCGTCAACTTATCGCTCTTTTTATGTCAATAGCGAGTTGGTCAGATATCACCGTCCTCTCTCCGCTTCCATTCAAAAAAACAAAAAAAAAAAAAAAGCACTCTTGCTAAGCCACGGGGGCATGTAGCATTAGAAGACCACCAATGGGAAAACCAACCAGTATTGGGCAACCCCCAACCTCGGACAGCCGCAGGAGGGCTTGTAACACGACACACTCTGGCCTAGTCTACAATGCTCATCGGGCTCCTGCATACATAACGTTGCCACGCACGATGCTCAGGTGCTTAACCCGAACCGTTGACTCGATTGATGCCCAAGATAGCGATAAAAGTCCGAGGCGAGGAAGTGGTGAGGCTTACATCCTTTAGTTCCCGTCATAACCAAGGTAACGAAGTTACAAAGACCCATGCGTCCTACGTTACGGCGTCTATTATTCGAATAACTAGCACTCCTCGCGACAGCTTTAACAGGATGCAGAAATACTGTTGCAGCCACTCCAGACGGCGTCTTGTCCTACTCTGTCTGTGCCTAATGTACCTGCGTGCCCAGGACCCCAAATACTCACTTGACGCGACACAACATGAGTTGACAGACGCAAGACTTGCCCCAGGCTGTGTATCCGTTACTCTCCCGCTCCCGATCCCGCCATTTCCCTCGGCTCGGGATGTTATAGCCCACATCGAGTGCTCCGGTGTGCCACTATCCGCTGCTACTTACGGTTATATTCTTTATGGATTTCTATGACCCGTGACAACCGTGTTAGTTGTACCTAGAGGCTGTTTCTGTAAGCAATGGCGTCCTTTCACCAGATTGTTGTCCCTCGTGTCCAAAAGCAAGTCATACATACACAAGCGTCATTTAGTTGACTAGTCTGTAACATGGCATCCTTGGAGAATATAAAATAAAAAGAAATACAAGCCCTCTGTAGCGTACAGCTCCGCGCATTACACGAGAATATCGCTTAGATGAAAAGACACAGCGAATATTATCCATCTACAATGATGCAGCCTCGGAGCTGCCCTTTTGCGTAAAAGTGTTCTGTCATCACCACGCCTCTTCAGCCCACCGAGGCTGGCCAGATTAGAGCAGCAAGGAGAAGAAGAAAAAAATTACTGGACTCTTATCGGACTACCACCACGCACCAGGCAATATGAGCCGACGAGTGTGACAAATATCGCCGCCGGCGCCGACATATGCTCTGCATATTCTAGAACCTCGATGATGACCGCGATACCTACTTTTATTTTTTTTTTATTTTTTTTATATTTTTATTATTATTATTTACAGGTATCTACCTCCTAACTAACTACCTAAATTGTGACTAATGAGTCCACATACATACTTAAGTATCCCTGGGGCAAACAAGATCCTACAGCGTGGTGGGAACTGGTCTGTATTTCAAGCCTCTTCGCTGTTGCGCGCTGTCGCCGAGTTACGCGTATACAACTACTCCGTATCCGGCGGACATACCCGGTGCCCGTCTGCATATATGTGTGTGGGCTACCTATGCGTGATACCCAAATTGCAAATTACGTGGACCTCTTGGCCGAATGAAGAACTGTGTGCTTTGACATAATCACTTGTCAGCCATACTTCATAGTCAGGCTCTGTTATAAATCAAGATCTCGCAAGACATCGAATTTGATTTTCGCTATATACTCCGCTTCTATTCTATACTTTTGCCCAGACTTAATGGCTTCTTAGAGGAGATGTCGTTGCGGATAAACCGGCAGTCTTACGTACTCCTGTTTCATGTAAAGTCGCGGTATTTCTACGATCTGCAATTAACTATCCATCAGATGCTTATAAGTAAGCATAAGACAAGCTGTTCTGTGTTGGTAAGTACCCATGCAAGGAGGAGCACGAGGTACCATCTAGCCCACGGAGATGCTATCCTGTCGCGGAAGTGCCATCGCCAGTATGACAGCGATACACGTCATCACACACTCATCATTGCTCACCACACTCGCATCACCAAGGAATTTATTGTACTTGGCAAGTGAATCTTGAAACAAAATTCTCTGGGCGTAAGAAATGGTGTCTGTACAGATTGTAGTAACAGCTCTATAGATCTATGTTCAAGTTTCCCATGTAACCATTGTGTAAGCAATAGATAAAAATAGCTCGATGTAAATGCAATGTGCAAGTGGCGATATATAGAAAGATATCGCCGTCTCTTGGGTATCCTAACCAATCCATGCTCCTGGTCATAACTCCTAGCCAACAACCGACAAAAGGAAGTATGCATGCCCGCGCTGTCAACATCAAACTAGGCTCGTTGTAGTCCCAGGTAGGATCGTAGCATTACTCCTTGTAGGGATCTGTCACTGGCTTCGCTCCTTTGTATCCTCATGCTGGGGTTACTGTTCCGAGCGAGAAGTCGATGAAATGCAAGTGATGTGTCTAATTAGAAGAACGGAAGTTGCGAAATATTTCATGGCATCAATGCGTCTGTGACTTGTCGTAATAAAGCAGAAATCCTAGTTTTGGGCTGGCCACGAGCTAGGGTCATCGATAGTTCTTCAGTACTTTTACCAGAAGAATACCCTCAGTCTCGTTGCCATCGCGATCCAGGAGCGGGACGAGACGATAGCCAGTCGCCAGACGGTCGAGGCGGATGCACGCCCAGCCCGCAAAAGTCTCTTTCAGGTATGGTACCCGGGACTGTTCGTTTTCGATCCTAAATCTAAATACGAGAACATTAGTAAAAGAGTAGCGGAATCCCGGCAGGATGGAAAACTCATCGGCGTAAGCGCCAGACAACGGTGGACTGCATTGTGAATGGGCAGGGAGTAGAACGGGAAATAATGGGCTGCGACAGATTGTCTCGTGATACACGCTCGGCTGTTGTCAGCATTTCAACCCGCTGCTGTTGGATATCTCCATAGAAGAACGAGCCTGCCCCTATTGTAGCTTAACGGAACGCTGCAGATGACAGCTCACTTTTCTTGATATGGACATAGGGCGTGCTAATTGGCCATCTAAGGGAAGAAGTCCCAGGCGTTCGGAGCCGGAAATACAAGCAGTAGGCGGAAGACCGAATGGAAACAATTGATGCCCAACTCAATGAGAAAGTGCTTACCTGACAAAACTGAGAGTCTCTACGACCTTGTGGATTCCCATGAAGCAAAGTTCCCGATTACTCGGATCGAACTCTGGATGATCCGTTCTCCCGCTACCTGTTTGCCTCTTCCATTCAACCGTGCGTAATTTCGTGCCTCCCTCCGTAGAGGTTCCTAACCGCTCTTCCGCCTTCTCAACGTGGAGCTCGCATTTCACTAGAGGCCGAAGCGATCTCGCCTTGTGACGTGGCATACCCTCGGGAAGTGGGATGTGTTGGCCCGCTAAAACCGTGACGATGAGGTCAAATGTGCGGTCGGAATAACAGGTGGTCGACCCGGTTGGGTCTCCGTCGCTGCTACGATAACCGGGCGGCTTCAATACCCAGCCCTGCTCCCCTGAGAACATGGCTTTATTGAGCATCATGCCGTCATCCCACTTCTGCCAATTCATGGCAACCATCTGGACACCTTTGCGCCAGAATAGAGAGGGGTCAGGATTTGATGAATCCCAGCGCGAGGCCTTGGGATAAGCCCGCATGAAGAAGTTACGATTATGTGCAAAAAGCTCGTCTCGCTTTGATTCCCAGAGCTCCAGGATCTTATTCTCACTAATGGAGAAGATATGAGAAGGTGTCTTGGCAGCCGTCGAGTCAAACTTGACAAAGTGCTCGCTATGTGTATACACAGCTAATTTACTTAAATTCTCGCAGATGAGTACTTTCGGTTGCGTTCGTTTGCTGGTGGCCATCCGATCGTCTTCTGATCCGGAAGCAGTATCGTCATCAACCGTTATTCCAGGAGATAGTGACGGCATTGACGTTGAGCTTTCCGTGCTTAAAGGCGCCTTCTTCACCTTGATCAGAATCTTATCGAGCAGGTCCTCAAGCCGTGGCATCGTACCATTTGGACAAGTCTCGTAGGGTTTCTCAACTAGGAGTCCCGCCCATTCCTCTCTCATAATCTGAACCATTTTCTCTTGCTGTTCCTGGTCGGCATGGACTTCCAGACTGATAATGATGGGCAGGTGTGTGGTATCGAAAGCAGCTTCGCGAATGGCCTTGCAAACTTGACGGAACCCAATGGGCTGGTTGAATGTAAACCCATGCATAACGATCGGCTCATCTCTTGGTAGCACTAGTTTAGATCTAACCGCAGGCTGCTCTCCATCCGCCCTGTCAAGAGTGGCAGCTACAAGGCCAAGTATGGCACCATTCTCGCGCCCAGGTTCTGGAGCTGAGATATCGGATTTACTACATCTCGGGCTATGGCTGTGGACCTTCTCAACGCCGAGTAGTTGCCTGGTCTGGTCGATTTTTTCGTCTACGGCTCCCTTGATATGAGCCGCGGCCGTGTGCAAACCTGATGCTGAGAGATGCCGAGAGTGTTCTCCTCTTGAGCTACCTTTGGTCGATCCTGCTCGCGACTTCTCAGGAGAAGGAGCGATATCGTTGTTCCAGACATCTATCTCAACACATCTGCACCCTTGACGGAGAACACGTTTATATGTCTCTGTTGTCGCTTTCCCGCTCAATTGGTTTCCAGATAGGTACGTGTTGTGGCTACTGTCGATAAAATAATTGCTAATTGGCTTGGTGAGATCCTTTTCGGTGATACAGACCGGCTTCTCGATTGTGAGACCAAATTGCATCCACCATACTTCAAGAAACTGTTCGAATGTGTAGGTTTCTCTAATGAGCTTTATAGGAGCTTGGTCGCCTGCCTCTTTCTGCTCCTCTATCAAGAAATTCAGGAAGTATTTGCGAGCTAACGTGGGTTCGCTTCGGCGTAGGTCGTTGAATAATTTTCGCAAAGAACGCTGGATTGCAGCGCTCAAGTATATGTCCTTCTTTCCACCGGGGGCACCATCGCCGAGGTGTATAACGGTGGGTGTAATAAAGAGTGCTAGGTTCAACGCTCGTTTGAGTGAGGACATGGCTTCGGTTCCATGGGCGTTAAAGGTGAGGCGGCGGCGTGGAGGCGATGCGGCCACGGATTTTGGCATCTAGGCAGTGTAAAGGTCAGCAATTTGTGGGAGCACAACTAGTCGAGTGGTAGGATGGAAGGGAATCGAAGTAAATATGTATGAATGCTGGTGGAGTCATCTTGGTCGTACCGTGAAACACATGATCCCAAACCTATCATTGTCTTGGGGTTGGGATAGAAGCATAGTAGACGGTCCGCGCTCTCGCAGAGCACGACGTCTGGGTGACGAGGGTCATCAGGAGAGTGAGACGAGGGAAAACAAAAGCGCCAACGATGACAATGCTGACGGTGTTTCGTAAGAAATGTCACAACACGATATGTGAAAGTCGGTGACGTATCAAGCGTGTTCAATATCGACAGAGAGGAAGGAAAAGAAAAGCTCACAGGAAATTGGAGGACAGGAGTAAGGGACGAAAGTGTCGATTCGATAATGCAACCAAATAATGCAGACCCAAAAGACGATTTACAGCAAGGGTGGTTCAGCTCGGGTTAGCCTTATTGGCAGCGGCCCTTGTTGGCCTAGCGAGCCCAGCTTAACGGGTACCCCACCACCAGAGGAGAGCTACAGGACTGGTACAGCAAGGGGCTAGAGCCTAGACCGGACGGTTCGAAGCTAAGCTGCCAAGCTCTTAATTCCCCCTTCGGTAGGGCTGGCTGTAGCGTTGAAGATACTGGGAGGCTCCTCTTTTAGTGACCGACGTGGGAGCGCTCGTGATGCTCAAATCCCTTCGTTCATGGCAACGAAGAGGGGGGATAAAGCGGGATTTTGTAAGAGCTGAAGAGCGAGAAGTTCGATACAGAAGACAGTGGTGGAACCTTTGTTTCTTTACTAATCTGCTGGTGACTTGCCAGCGGACATCAGGCTCTGACCTAAGTATCTACAGTACGTAGGTACTATACGTGTAGAGGTTCTGTTCAATGATTTGGGGGCTGAGCCAGGGTGCAAGGGTCCGAGCCCACCCCATCCAAGCATCCATCCACTTGATGGGACGGGATCGCCAATTGGACCTGGAAGCTGGGGTGCGACCGAGGCACTGATTGGTGAGTGACGAGCAAGCGACCAAAGTCAAGATAAAAATAGAGGATAGAGAAACGAGCTAGTGTAATAGTTTTGGGAAATGTTTGTCAAGAACAGGTCAATTTGTGCCCTCCCCTGAGAAATTGACTGATACAGTAAAGAGTGTTGACAAGGCTGCGATGGGAAAAAGAATGATGTCGGAACGGCAGTGCTTTGATGGATGCTTCAGGTCGCCGATGTACAGTAGTGACACTGAAGATTGGCCCAGGGTCGACCTATGATATGCAGGCACTGCCAGTGCAAGTACACACCTACGTACCTTGCCAAGGTAGACCAGTAACCTTAAGTTAGGTAAGTAAGGTAGATACTACCCAAAGACCAACTCACACGTGCATAGAGGCTGTGTGGTCGCTGTAGGGTCGCTGCAAGTCTTAGACTGGCAGTGCTTCAAGCCGCTAGAAGGTCTCACTTCCAGCGGGTCTCTACAGTCTTCAACACTTCCATTGGCCACTATGCAAGTCAGCTAACCCCAGCTGCGAGGCTGCCGTCGGGCAACCATTCAACGACGTCACTAGCCTGAAATGGTGCTCAGAGGGGTTGCATCAACACTCTCCACAGCCACAGCCATTGTTCCCAGCCTGCATCCCCAACGAACCAGTATGCCTTGGTCCTGATTGTCTCACCGACCAGCAAAGTCCTCCAACCACTCAGCTCCACAGCCCACAAGGCAACTATCTGCGCCCTCTAAGAACAGGGCGAGGGCGCTGTCCAAAGACAGCTCGAACAGGCGACTTTCCACCATGGCGCCACCAGCAAAGACTCGCGAAGACTACGAAGCAGAGGTCCGGTCCTGGGGCTTCTCAAACGTCTTCACGTGGACAGACTCTCCGTACGTCACCCATCCTGACCCCGCTGGGGAAAACCATGCAAGGTAGAGATGAGGCTGGCTGGCTGGCTGTCTGACTGATTGTTTGTGGATGCGCAGCAATGCATACTACTCTCCGCATAGTCACGCTGGCCTGACGACACATCTGATTATTGACGGCCAACTCACCATTACATACCCGAAAGATGCCAACCCGACCAAGGCAACCTACTCCGTGGGCGACCGCGTGGACGTCGATGCCCGCCGTGTACACGAGGTCTGGGTCGGTCCGCAGGGATGCACCATGGTTATAGGCGAGTAGGGGGGTTTTGCATTGCTGTACACCTGTTAATATAACGTCCGAGTTAATAGATAATGCAGATGCGACCAGCTCATACAAGTGTCCTACATATGAATTTAAATGATTTGAGAACCTTCACTATGCGATAGCAGCTGTACGACTCACCGGGGACCTTATTACTAACAGCGAAGCTTGTGCAATATGTCATTCGAATCTCTTATACCTTCATTATGTGTGAAATAACTGCCAAATGATTCCAGAACCGCTGTCTCATATAGAGTTTGGAAGAAGAAGAAGAAGCGCCTGTCAATTATTCATATGAAAGATTCGATGCCTCGATGATTTGGATCGGCTCTACGGGCTCTACCGAAGAGCCGCTGTCGCTCATTTAAAACCAACGAGCACAAGATCGTTCGTGTCTCGAGACTTGAGCCCACCGTTAGCGGATATCTCGACGGGCGTGATCAGGTCCCGAAGTCCGAATCCAGTTCTCCACTCCGGACTCCTGTCCCAATCCTTTAGCTCCATCTCTGTCGCTATTCATCCCGAGTAATAAAAGCGGCATGGAACGGGTCGATGGTGTCCTCCGCTTTCCTTCTGATGACTCTGGCTTTGATTAAGTTGCAGTCAGCGGTCCATGCATCAAATATCGCTTCTTGATGAGTCACAGGATTCTACACAGCAATGTTGTCTCCACCAAAACCAAAGAACGTCGACGACTATCGCCAGAGTTGAGTTCTCGATCCCCTGACATGGGTTTTCAGATCAGGTATACATGTAAACTATAAGAATACTCTGAGGTTCCGCTATTTGCTCCGTTTCACCTCCTCGTTAAGCTCCAAAGTATAAGTCGTCACAGCTGCTATCAGTAGAGCAAGTCATCGCCAGAAGTCCGTCACTTCTTACCCTAATAATCTTATTGTCTGTACACCTTAGAGAATACCACATACGCACATGCAATCATGACTAAGCTCTACGATGTCGTTATTGCCGGCGCGGGGCCCATTGGGCTCTTTCTCGCCTGCGAACTCGCGTTATCCGGCGCCTCAGTCCTCGTCTTAGAGCGGGACGTCAATCCTTCATCACCATGGAAGGCAATTCCTCTCGGTCTCCGAGGCCTCAACACACAGTCAGTTGAGTTCTTCCATCGCCGGGGCCTCCTCTCCAAGCTCTGGGGGCCCGGACAGCGTGCCACTTTCTTCGAGAAGACTGGCCCCAAGTTTGCGGGTCACTTCGCCGGCATATTCTTCGATGGGAACAAGCTGGACCTCAAGAGGTTCAAATACACCCTCGATGGGCCTGCGCTGCAGCCAGCCCCCACCAACCTGGAGAAATTGCAGACCGTACTGACGCAGCGCGCAGAGGAGCTGGGAGTTGAGATCCGCAGGGGATGCGCCGTGACCGATATTGCGGCACAGGACGCAGGTAGCGTCACGGTGGAAGCCACGCTGGCAGGCCCAGGCGAGGGCGCACACGAGAGCAGAGAGCTGTTCCGTGGCAGGTGGCTCGTAGGCTGCGACGGCGGGCGCAGCGCCGTGCGCAAGGCCGCCGGCTTCGAGTTCGTCGGCACAGAGCCCAAGACGACCAACTACGCGCTGCAGTGCGAGCTCGACCACCCCGAGAATCTCAAGCCCGGGTTCCAGCAGTCGGGCACGGGCATGTACACGATGATGTCCACCATCCCGCTGATGGCGCATATCTACGGCCAGTTTGCCGGCACGGTGCTTTTCTTGCAGGAGTTCGACAACGGTGCGTACGACCGCTCGCAGGCGGCCACGCAGGAGCATCTCCAGGGCGTCCTGGAGCGCGTCACAGGGAACAAGGACACCAAGATCACGAAGGTCTATCTCGTGAACACGTTCACGGACCGCACGAAGCAGACGACGCAGTACCGCCGGGGCCGCGTCCTGCTCGCCGGCGACGCGAACCACATCCACCCGCCGCTGGGCGGGCAGGGTCTGAACCTGGGGCTCGGCGACGCCATGAACCTTGGGTGGAAGCTGGGGGCTCTCATCCGGCGCGAGGCGCAACTCCAAGCCCAAGCCCAAGCTCAACAAGCAGCTACTACACAGCCCGAGCTGGAGAAGACCCCAGAGCAGCAGCTTGCAGAAGCCGATGACCTCGCGCTCCTCGACACCTACGAGAGCGAGCGCAGGCCCATCGGCGCCTGGCTGCTGGACTACACGCGCGCGCAGGTCAACTCGCTCCAGCCCGACGAGTACGGCCGCGCGACGTACGCGCTGCTCCGCGACCTGATCGCCACGACGGACGGCGCGAACTACTTCATCGAGCGGTCGTGGGGCCTCTCGCTGCGGTACGTCTTCGGCGACGGCGACGATCAGCACCCCGTCGTCGGGCGCAGCGTCCCGGACTTCGAGCTCGCGGACGGCGCGAGGCTCGGGTCGAAGATGGAAGGCGCGCGCGGCTTGCTCGTTGACTTTGGGGAGAACGCGGAGCTGAAGGCCCTGCTGGGGGAGGGCGACCCGAAGTACGAGGAGAGGGTTGACTACCTCGCCCTAAGCGCGAAGGACACGTGTGGGCTGAGTGCTCTGCTGGTTCGGCCGGACGGCGTTGTTGCGTGGGCTGTGGATGAGGGCTCGGAGCCTGATGTCGGCGCTGCGAAGGCTGCCCTTGAGCGGTGGTTCAGGTTCTGAGTGTGGGAGTGATGGACAACTGGATTGCGGCCGGTGAATATAGTGTGGATGGGAAAATGTACATATCACTATAACTCTACTCACTTTCAAAATCTGTAAATATATCTCGAGTTTAAAATAGATAGGTTCGATACTCAACTCATATTTAGATTTCAGAGAGAAACACCGTTGAGCTCTTAGACGATGTGACTGTGCTAGTTAACTTTCTTAGTGAGGTTTGATATTATGAAGCTCGGTCTAACGTTCGGGCGTAGTATAACCCAGTCTACTAAACGTGATGAGAGGCTAAGATGTGCTTACTAAAGTCATCATCAATCGTCGAAGCGGCGTCCAGTAGAGTGAAGTATGGGAGCTACGAATTACCGGATATCTACCTTTTTTTCTAAAGTATCTTGAAAGACAACATGAATCTACGTCTATTTGGCCAGGTATTAAATATTAGTATTAAAGACATATCAAGTGAATGTAACTCGATAATTACTCTCGTACCTAGTTGGTTAAGCACGCCGCTTCATCTCCCTTCCTAAGTCTCCTGTCACTCTTTAAGTGCCTCGAGATATCTATCGACAAAGTCTCAAGGGTTCGTAACCACGCTACTTGTACGTTTAATGCCCATGCTGCTTCAGAAGCCTAGGTCGGGAACGCTGCTCGGTAATTAATTCTTACATTACGGCAGTTGAAGTAGGTATACGTGCATCAGCATGTGTCCATTTTCACATGCCAAGAAACAGCAGAGCGTAGAGTATATCCCACTCATCAAAATTCTCAAAAATCCTGGTGGAAAAACGTACTTTAGATAAGTATCGATATGTTAGCGCCCGATCTTTTGCCAAGAGAGCCTACAGGGTGCAATCTCGACTGGCATCCCACCCGTCGCTGGCCAAATCCTATTCTTCATAGCCAGAATACAAGAATTGAAACTCTTTATGCCCTAAGAATACGCATCGAAGATCTTCGGTAGTCTAGCTGGCGATCTATACTAGTGTTACCCTCCCCAAAAGTTGCTACGCACCAACGCCGGAACTGCTTTCCCTGAGCTGCGAGTCAGGTAACAGGATCGGTAATATGATAAGGTTTTTTTTAATATTCAAAATACGCTAGGTAGCCCAAAAAGCTCTTCGTCTATGAAATGAAATCGACGCGACACTCACTCGGCTTGATGTCCTGGATGTGTTCCGACGATGAACCCGAACGCCCATTGGAAACCATACTTCTTGTGTACGGCTTAGTTAGCATCTTAGGGAGATTGACAAGGCGGCAGAGCGCCGGATCTAATTTGTCAAACACGTAGAGGAATAAATACGTAATAACATTTGTATCGTGTCTCTCTAAATTGGTGGTCTTCGGGCGTAAGAGTCGGTGTAGTCGCATGAAGTGCTTTCACTGATTAATAATATCCTCACATCACACCCTTGCCGTGGACCGTCGATTGACATCTGGAGCCATGTGTTCTTAATCACTGGGCGAGCGGACGAAGTTAGAATTCTAGATTCACCTTTGGAAAGAAACTTACAGGCAGATCCATCAATCTGCACGCTAGTGATCTTTCCAGTTCTATTCCAGAGGAGGCACTGTGTGGATCGAGGCCTTAGCTAAGTAGGTAGGTATTTATCTAGTGGAGAAATCTTGTGTTTTATGCTTGTCGGCTGGGAAAGCTCAAGATTGAGCGGAACGAAGAGTTTGCCCGGTTTACATTATGATCAGTAAATAGGCAGCATATCTCTCAGGGAGAATGAGCTCTTTTCCCTGGTGAGGTGTCTCATCTCGACTATCAGGTACTTTCATTGCAAAGTCGAATTAGATTACAATCCAGCGAATAGTATCGCTTCGTAGAAGGCAGAATTAGAACTTGGGGGGGGCAGTTACAGCGCACTGCTTCGTTTTTTCTTCTCCAGCAACCAACAAGCTTATTTGTGTTTATGTTTTATTTAATTTCATATTATCACCACGGAAAACTCAGGAATGCTATTACCACAATGCTGGAAGCGAGGGAACATGAGGAGAAGCAGTCAAAAACCGACAGCACATATTCCGAGTCCATACTGGGCAAACCGATATTACTGCGTAATAAGGGCACGTTGCTTCGATTTTGAGAAGCTCATCTGATGTTAACAATGTCTTCAGTTGGTCTAAGCAGCATACTTACCACCATTGATGTAAGATCCTCTATTTGCTGAGTTGAATACAGAGTGAATGCTCTCCATCTTGCTTGTACCTTTGAAAATGATTTTGACGGGTTAAAAAAGAAGCGATCCCGTTTCGTAAGTCTAGGTAAGGACTATATGCAAGCTTTGAAATTGCTCTTACAGACGCCTCTCACCCATAGAGTTCCATCCAACATTCGGGCGTCCGGTGCGTGCTTGAAGATATTCATTGTTCTCCTCTTTCTGTGCGACAATACGTCGAACTCTGACCTATGCTGTGTATCCAGGATTTGGTCTCAAGATGAAGCGCGGCACAATATCGGCTCAGGAGGTCTATCCGCGGCACAGAGGCTCTTCTACCGCTGCGGCTATATAGAAAAGGAACCGGCTTAGCTGATGCGAGTGTCTCATGTTGGATATCAGCACTCTCCCAGAAGCATATTCCAACGATCTTAACGGCTTGAGTGCTTGATGTTTATACTCCCTACATCGGAGTCGGCGCTTCCTGGAGATGCAGGTTGGCCCAGCCGTGCCAAGGATGTTGACATGGCCTGCATTGGCCCGGTTGAGAAGCACACGGTTCCCCTCAATTGAATACGCGTTCATGCGGCTCTCGGAGATCGATAGCTACTATGTTGTTCTAGATTGATTGGTTTCTATATCGGAGATGATCCGTTTGGTGGTGTGCAGAGTATGTAATGTTGTGGGATCTTGCTTGCATGTGTGCTGCCTACCACGGTAGCATCTCACCTTTGCTGAAGCTAGAAAAGCTTCTGTTCCTCGTCTGCTGCCTTGGGCAGCATGGTTTAGCGATCTGCGTCATGGATATAAAGTTAAAAGTGTAAAGCTCCGGGCTTCTTATGTACCGTATTCGTTCTGGGATTTCCCTGTATCTAAATGCTCTTCCCAAATACTTACTACGTGCTTGATATGGATTGAGCGGAGAATTCCCCGTAGCTTTGACCGCCTCTGCGCTGAGAGTCAACTATCTGCAGATGGAGATGCTACCCACTATAAGCTGTAGAGCGCAGACATGTGTGCCGTGCCGTAGTATGTAGGCTGAAGATGAAACAGATGCTTATGTCTTCGACGCATTGGCACTTATCCCTTCAGCTGGACGCTCATTTGCTGGACGGCTCTGCAACGATCGGCAATTGAAGGTTTGTTGGAGAAGCACGACAGACACGTATGAGCGTTTCCCCACACGCCGCCTTGAGATCTTGTATGGGCTGCATAGCTGGCAACCCCTTCGTATGCTTGCGTATATGATATGGACAACAAAAGAACTCGCAGTCAGATGCACTTACCAGGTACTGTGAACATGAGGTGTACCGAGTAAGCACCAAAACAAGATTTCTCTACACAGAAAGCTCGCAACCTCACCTTGCAAGCTTGTTTTCTGACCTGTCTGGGCAGGATAGCAACTGCGGGCGTGTCGTGAAACTGGCAGGGCAGGTTAATAACAGGCAAGGTCGGAGCATTTACACCATCCCTGATCTTCTGCCCCAGGTTCAATGGCCAAATTTAGTGTTAGTGGCTCGGGTCCCTGGCTCGTCTGGCTTATCGCACACTATTGGATTGCCTATACCAGACTGGTAATAAGGATGCTCCATATCATTCCAAGTTTCTAGGTCGTAGATGTTTGACACAATTTGACAGTATCTCGTGCAGTGGACTGTTGCCATGGAAAAGCGGTGTTGGGCTACTACCGAAAGCTCAAGATCGAACGGGTAGAGGCCGCGTCAGTAGACAAGACTGAGTCTTGCTTATGGGAAGATTAGGGAATGATCACCATAGTAGCACGCTCACCAATCTGGATCACATTACCTATGTAGGTTCATGTTGTGCTCAATACTGCATGTAAAGTATGTTGAACTTCCTTTTTACCTCCCTTCCTGCCTGCCTGGCGGTGTTCGCGAGCGGGTTGGGTGCAGAAAGCGGGATTAGTTGTCAGTGAGACAGACATACAGCCAATAGCTCTGACTACATTAACTAGATACCTGGTCTGAAACAATCTCAACGGGCAGAACCATCATCCGGCATGTTGATCGCCATGGCGCATTTGGTGGCGGCGGTTGGCGCCAGAGTCGTCGATGTTTAAGAAAAGTGTTCTGACGCGTATGTACTTTTACTTTGGCAAGGGCTAATGAAATGAGCATTTCCAAGGCCGCTTAAAGGTTGGTTCGTACACAACTAAGGCCAACAACGCGATATACAGCGGTAAGGTCGTGGTACTCCTTCCTGGGAAGGTAATATAATAGGAGGTGATATATGCTATAGGTATGTTTCCTAAGTACCGGCAGAGATACGGACGCACACAACCCATGTGGTATGTAGGTAGCTTCGCTTCCTATCTTCATAGGGCTATTCTCGCTACGCATGCCGAACTGCACACTAGGATAAACAGTAACAAACTGACTCGGCATGAAAGTGGGCATGTGTCCAGCTAAGTCATCAGCCTACTGTATGCTAGACCTATCTAGTGCTGTAGAGCTTGCAGTTTCAGGGAGGATAATGACCGGCCACAGGGATGATATGGACATATAATAGCAGGGAGATACAGCACAATCTCGCTAAAGGTTGACATGTACAAATCTTGGTTGATGGGTACTCGAGCTATACCTATGGCTTCCAAGGTCATCCCGTCTTCCCAGATGTTGCGAGTAAGTCGTGCAACCGCACTACGTTTCGTCCGCCCCTCATCTGTACCCACTGTTATACATAAGTAGATAGTGTAGATAGCGGACTTATAGGCCGCTGAGATCTCGATTTGGCAGCCCACTGTCCGATAACCTGCAAGTAGAATTCCATTCACCGATTCCCATTCGGGTCAGAGCAGGTTTCTGCCGTGGCCAGGCCCGTACCGCATTGGTTACAACTCATAGCTCCATCTCCACGTACATCATACATGATACAAAAGCAGCCTCCTGCTTCAAGCGCTCGTCCTCTGTCCTCGTGCTAGCGTCGGTACCGGTGCCGGGCATCGTCATCCTTCACCATTCCCTTCTATTCTTCTGTCTCAAATCACGAAACCTGTTCATAGCAAGAGATACCTTGGCCTAGAACAAACGCAACTGGTCTAATAATAAGCAGCGGACTCTGGTAGCTGCCGCAACTTTCGTCGTATCTATTTCTCTCCGTTTATGATCGCTAGACTCCTCGTTAATGTACGGAATAAGGTGCAAGGCGTATTTGCATTGAGCTAGACTAGGTCGAGCTATTGTATATGGTGACCAGCATACCAGCCTTGATCTGTGCCGCATAGTGGTTGATTCCGCGCCGCCTACCTCCCAACCTCATCGAGCCTCGTCTTGCCTTGCCTTGCTAAATGAGCACACCCCCGGCTACTATACCTAGTCCATGCTGCATAACGTTTAGCTTTAAACCCTCCCCCGCCTGCTACCGCTTCTTGCTTGACCTCCTCATCTACGTGCCGTGTTAGCTCATTATTCGCTAACATCCAGCCGGAGAGGTCTACGGCATAGATATGTTAATTTATGTATAGCAATATACTTGCCGTCCTCTCGGCTGGCGCCCAAGACTCTCTGCCAACATCATGGGGAACACACCATCTGTCGAGGCTCAGAAGAAGGGCTCAAGGACTGCTCAAAAGCTCTCCAAACCCCGGACGGGAAATCATGCGACAGCTGGTCTGTTGAATCCCAACGGTGTCTCTGAGCTGATCCGCCGCTCCTCTACGTCGACCATGGGGAGACGCCTCTCTCTGCCACACGGCTCTACGCCTGCCCCCTCCCCACGCAATATTGGGACAGATGCCACTGCGATGGAGGGCTTACTGGATAGCCTTAGAGACTCGTTGCCTAGGGACCGTTCCTCTCGTTCACTGTTTCAGTCTGACCCGTCTCAAGGTGCTCCTCCGCACGAGAGAAGTCAAAGCGTTGGGGTTGTTGCCAGCTCGCACCGCGGCCGTCGCATGAGCAGAACGAACTCGGTTCACAAGGGCCTGGATGAAGACTACGGACAAGTTCAGCTGAGTCTAACAGCGTACGTTACTCGAGTACGGAAATCTCCTGAATGCAGACTTACAAGTTGCTTTTAACAGTAGCCTCTCACTGAACGCGCCACGCTCCTCGATTAACTACGATTTATCGTCCTACGAAGCGAAGCGATTGTTGAACCTCGCCGAAGAGCCCTCCTTTGAAGAGCACTCCATAGCGTCCGAAAGTCATTTCCACGTAGCAGTATCGAGGCGGCAGAGCTATACAGCCTCGTACCAACCGCCTAGCTCGGGTACGATGACACCCCTTCCTCGAGTCCACTCGGACGTATCGCTTTATACGCCAGTTCGCAGGAGATCACTGATGACTCCTGGAGTTGCAACTCGACCTGCTCCAGCAGAACCCGTCATAGTGCCAAAGCCGCAACCCAGACACAGTCTCCCTGCCACACCATCTCGTCGTGGCTCTTTGGAGTCTATGGAAATTGAAATGCCCTCTCTTCCTGGTCCAAAATTTGATCCTAGTCTCATATGCCGTGCGCACACCCCTTGCGAAGCTGACTACAAGCAAACGGGTGCATTCAAACTTGGTACATTAAGGATTACAAACGGCAGTCCCGCCAGGACTCCAGCACGGGAGACCATTGATGACGGCGTTGATGTCGAAACCTCTCAGTTGGGCGTGGGACAAATTGACTATTTTGAAGCCAATGGTCGGGTAGGGGAGAAATCCAATATGAACCCAACCGAGAGATCTGATGCTATCCAACAACCCATTCAACCTAGTTTTGTCACTACATCAGTGGCAACAGCAAACCAACTCACTAATCTAACTGATAAGCAGAGGGCTACTGGACGGTTTCTGCCTGAGCTGAAGCTCACTACGAGCCCCATGTTAATAAACGGAGCAGAATCGAAATCCCCAGAGTTACAAGTTACTAGTAAGCATACAGCTGACGAAGACCAACTGTTCGAAGATGCGCCAATCGAATATTTTGCTGAGGTTCTGAACGTACGCCTTGATCCCAACGCCAAGTCTTGCCCTTCTCGGCCAGATTCTTCATTGGAGATGAAAAAGCCCGAAGAGATCAATCGATCAGATAGTGGAATTATGGCTAGCCCAACGTCTGGAGCCCCTCATAAATCCTTGTCCAAGGCGGATTCTGGATATAGCTCTAATGTCTCTCTTCGCTCATTTTCCTCAAAGCAGAATAGCCAGAAGATTACGTCTTACCGTTGCTCTGAGACAGTCTCACCCCGAGTCCCGACTTTTGAACCTACAGGGCTACAAGGGAACAGCGTCCCGATATCTCGTCCTGCTACTGTTGGTCCTCCTGAGATGACAGTTCGATCACCATCATTTGACAGGTCACCACCTCCAGTCCCACCAAAGAAAGACCAGTTCCCACAACGAGGCATAGTCAAGATGCCAAGACCGAGGTTTGGTCTACCAGGTGATACTCAATCGCCTACCAAGCGACCGGAGCCGCCATCAAACAAGATTATGGTGGACAGTTCTCTTCAGTCTTCCCAGGCCTCACCACTAAGCCCAACTAGCCCAACTAGCCCCTCCACCATGACTTCGACTCTAAGCATCAGTAATGCTCCTCGAAAACAAGGAAAGCTACAAAGATTTTTAAGTGGTGCTCGCACACCTCTCACTGTTCACATCACACATGCCCTGGACAGAGGAGCCGATGTCCCTCCTGTTCCTCAGGCAGTACAAGCAAAATTGCATGAACACGCCGGATCATTAGCGAACGTTCCGAATGATCATCACTCAGAACTCAAACCTATCGAAGACAGCTCTAGATTTGTGGCGAACTCTAAAGCACAAGTAAACCAGAAGCACGATTCTTCATCAACTCAAGACCCCCCACCTAGGAAGTCTATAGGCCAAAAAGATCAGGACAATGCTCATGAGCACAAGTCCAATCTTCACATTTATTCATTAAGCTCCACGATAACTCGTGCAGCATCGTCTGTTCTCGCCAGGAATCCCATCAAAATGTCAATGCACGCTAAACCAAAGCCGGGGTTCCAGGACCCAGCACCGAATCCTGTGGTATACACTTCCACAAGTACTAATCAACGTCTTGATGACATTGTTACGTGGCGTCAAAATGGCGAAACTACTAGTTCAACGTTTCTCTCCGTCGAGAATGAAGAGATGCGATATTTCCGGCCAAAGTCGACGAGCAGCCTATCAAATACGACTATGAACGTTACTACGCAGCGTAGCAACCGAACGGTCGAAAGCGAAATGCACACCTCCACCTTTCTAGAACTACCATCTGCAACGCAATATCTGGTCTCCAAGACGCCACCACCTGTAAGTATGAAAACAAGGAATATGGGTTCGCTTCGAGTCCCACCGCCACTTCGGACGCAATCGACTCCCCCTGGCATATCTGGAGCACCTGTGGTATCTCGCAAATCTAGCCGAGAAGGCATCCAGAGTTACCCTCCCACTAAATATTCGATGGAATCCAAGAAATCTAGTTTATCCCAGCGGTCAAGCCAAGAAAACTTATATGCGTATACACCAGCACAAATCCAATCATTATTAAGTAGTCCTCCAACACCTGTCATGAAAACGAAGCGATCCTCGAGCTTCCAAACCCAGTCAGGAGAATACAGAGTCCCAAATTGGGATGTTCAGCCAGATCATGGCGCTACACTCTCACGCCGGCCGTCGTTTGACCATAGTAGACATAGTTCGCTAGCTAGCGAGATCAGCCAACGAAGTGCCCCTACTAAAAGACAATCGCGGCCACAGTACTCGCCTCATAACCTCCCGGGACTAAAACATCGATCAAGTTACGATGGATATTCATTTCGGACACAGCCGAGTTACGGGCAAGATAACGGACCATACCAACCACTTCCTAATCCAAACAGACAGGTGTATGTGGCTGACCCTTGGAGCGGTCAGCCTATACTCCAACAGTCCAACCAGCATCCTCAGCATCCTCCATACATCACTCGGGGGCATCATCGGCATCACAGTCTCGACCAACACGGGCCTCCGGTCCCATACCGCGTACTTCATAGTTACAATTCTCCAGCATATAGAGGTGTACCAATCTGGTGAGACTGAATTGATCCTATCGATCAGCAACTTTTAACAATACGCTCTCTACATATCCATTTGATGACATCTCATATCAAACCCATTTTGCTCTCGATCAACATCATTCAATAACGATACGAGTTAAACTCCGGTTTCTCGACGCTCATCCACTTTCCTTCTGTCATAGCTAAGACTACCAGCATTCAATATCATACTATGATACCCTTTAGTGTCTAGGTAAAATAATATGTCGGTTTGGTACAGGGTTATATTAAGTTCGGGATGATGACAGCAACAATTTATGACACCAGGCAACGGTCACAAACAAGGAATTTATACACAGGAAAGATACCAGATTCTAGAAAATTTGAGGGCACGGTATACTTCAAGGTATGGATTTGATACCCTATTCCAGCGAGATATCAGCATGTGGAGGAACCATAAACAGCATACCATGGCCGACCTTTGTATATATCATTACACTGCATTTTGCAAGTACAATATCAAACATTTGCTCTTGTTTATTTTTTCCCTCCCATTCAGCAGGGTTAGAATGTCGTCACTTCGAACAATTCTTTCATGCGAATAAGCTGTACTAGGCAGCACCACTCCCGAACTTACCAGCTAAGATTCCGGGTTTGCCTAGTATCTAACAACGAATGTAAATTTCTAGGCACTGAGATATCAGTATGCAATGATTACATTACTTTGATGTGTTAGTAGCCGTTCCTGACTTCTATTACTGGATGTTCTGCTTGTTGTTGCTGGGTTGCATAGTGGGATTGGCTAGGGCACTGGGTCTGGGCCTCTCATTCGGGCAAGAATCATCATAACTGTAAGAACTTGTAGTCGAAGTACGTTTTATATATATCCAAATATTCGATTCAACCAATCAACGACTCCCCCTTGGACGAATCACGCGGAAAAACCAAACACGATTTCCGCTTAAAAGCACATGCTCCCTCTTCAATAAAAACTGTTATATTAAACCAGGTAGAGTGACAGGGCATATGGAACGGGTAAGCCATTACACTGCCCATATAGCACGGTTATCTACGTTAGAACTTAGGACATCACTAGTACTTCTAGAATACGCTCCCTTCAAAATTCCAGACCTCCTTTAAGCCAGAAGCTTTTGCACTTCCCTATAATTAGAGGAAGAAAGAGTTTGTATGATAGTGAAGTATCACTTTTACCAATGTCACCCAGTCGCACAACTAGTTTTGTAAAGGAGTATTGAACACACCTTGCTTGAGTCTATGACATATCATAGGTGGCACGCAGGACAACACATCGCCTTCTCAGCGTTTAGTATCTTATGTATCTGCCATCAAGCCAATATTAGCTGTCTTCGAGACGTATGTGTTACTAAGTGAAATGGAGACAGGAATCCACCGCTCTATTTGGTATTGCAATCTACCCTACTACTACTTCCACGTGTTTGAGCTTCTGCAGAAATGAAGTTGCACCTAGTCTTTTGCTTACTCAAGTCTATCAACTCGATTCTAAACTGTACTTCTAAATCTCTTCATCATTCATCTCTCTCTCTCTCTACCGCATCTCGTTAACACCCTCAGCTCCTAGTGAACCCCCACCCCCTCTTGACACCCTACAAACCTCTAAATCAAGTGAAGACCACCCCTCGTCTTAAGCACCTCGCCAGTGGCGTTTGAGTCTCGAAGAAGGTACATGTACGCCTCGGCCACCTCCTCCACCGAAGCAGGCTTGCCCACAGGCAGGTGCTTGAACTGCTCGCGAAGAGCAGCCTCGCGCTCCTCGACGCTCTTGAACGACGAGTCCCACAGCCCCGTGTTGACGACGCCGGGCTCGACGGCGTTCACGCGTATGGGCGAGAGGTCGAGGGCGAGGTTGCGGGTTACTTTGACGCGGGGAATTAGTCTGGATTGAGCGCGCGTTTATTCAGAAAGAGAGAGAGAGAGAGAGAGAGCAGCAGTGTAGGTATACCGGGGTGAAAGTAAAAAGAATGAACGGAATTGTTTACTTACAGCCCGTAATCCCGGCCGCGAAATACGCGATCAGGCTCCAGTCCTTGACCGGGTTCGAGGCGATGGAGCCCGTAGTGAGGATAAGACTTTTGTCCTTGCCGGCGGCGGCGAGATGCCGCTCGGCGACCTTGCCCATCATGACGGGCGCGAGGAACCGCATCTGCGCGGCCTTGAGCGCGACCTCGGGCGTGAGGTCCTGCAGCTTCCCGAGCGTGAGGTGGTCCGCGGCCGTGTAGACGATGTGGTCGATCTCGCCGCCCAGCTCGGCGGCGCGCCGGAGCAGCGCGTCGAGGTCCTGCTCCACCGTCGTCTGGCTGAGGTCGCAGCCCAGGCCCACGAGCTGCCGCTGCGCGGACGGGTACTCGGCCCTGATCGAGGAGACGGCCGCGTCGGCGCTGGCCTGCGAGGACCCCGAGAGCGTCACGCGCGCGCCCGACTCCAGCGCGGCTTCCACCACGCCCCGCCCGATGCCCTTGCTGCCGCCGATCACGACGATGTGCTTCCCGGCGAGCTTGTTGTACTTGGCCATTGTGGTTGAGTAGATATTTTGATGACGAGACTGATTCGATAGAATTTTAAGATTTGGGTAGAGGTGATAAGCAAGCACGTAATGAACTATTGAATTTGATTTTCTGTAGGGGCGTTCACGAGTTTATAAGCATATAAATTACTGATGAACTATTTTTTCTACGTTTCATATCTTCGGCCATTCTCCCTTCTTATATCTTCATCGCCGTGATCATGCGGAATCTGTTGTCTAGCACTCGTCATGGAGACAACATTGGAGATAGGAGACAATCGGCATCGGACCTTACGCGCCAAATCCTTACATCCGTGATATCTTACATGATAGAGGAGGATAATAGGAAACAACACGGTTATATTTCGCAAGACGCTGCTTATAAAAAAAACAATTGACCGAGGGTTGATAGGTTAATGTGCCCGTCGGCGTTGTCTGCACGACTAAGCAGACGAGTGACTGCATCTCAGCCGGAGAAGGCCGGAGATGCTGAGTATTTCCCCACTAAGTAGTTCTTATATCCGAAGCCGATTGATAAGCGACTATCTGACGAAGGGAGGCGCTGGGAATCCCAAAACTGAGAAAACACATCTAATCCGTCCAATGTAAAACTCAAGCTGAAGTTTACGTCGAGCAAGGCGTGGGATCAATGGATATTTTATTCAACGCAAGTGGTATCGTAGATGACCTATCTATTGGCCATCCTAATCATCAGATTGGTTTTATTCATCACGAGTCATATCCTCAGAGAGAGTGGATTGACTACAAAAAAAAAAACAACGCAATTATCTGCAACGTTCTGAACCCTCAGTTTCCTCCACGACGGAGCTTGTTCAAAGCCCTAACTTGGTCGGCAGTAGGGCAGTTCTGACGCAACTCAGCAAGGGGAGTCTGACCTTCGATTCGCTCAAGCTTAAACTGTTCGTAGAGTCCGCCGTTTTCGTTTGTGCGATAGCGAAATAGTACTACGCGGTAAAGGCCATCGTAGCGTAACCCACACGATGGGAGGAACCCATTCGCATTGCGAACGTTTGGGGAGCCGCCAGATCGGAGAACACGGACGGGGTTTCCAGTCGCGATAGAAGCGTGGAGAGATTTAGTGCCTTGGCTGGATTCGGCTGCTCGGGTGGGATCCTTATTGTCATGGCTGTTAGAGCCTGAATAATAGAGGACATCGCCGTAATCGGTATCCAGATCCTCGTAGGTACCAGCCACAACGACTGAGTACGCACCTGTCTGGACACTGCCAGCAATCTTCGGAAATAACGAGTCAGTAATTGCTATACATGAGAAGCATCAGATAACACTTACACCACCCATACGGGCACCGTGCGCACCCCAGAACAAAGCATTGATTTGAAACGGGAACCAGGTGCCAAGAGCAATGCCGTTATGGCCGTATGTCTTAGCAGACTTACGTTGGACACCGGGTTTGAATCGGTAGTCCCGTCTCTTCTTGCTGGTATCAATCATGATACCATACATGATGCCACCTAC
Source organism: Xylariaceae sp. FL1651 (assembly GCA_025201745.1). Classification (NCBI taxonomy): domain Eukaryota; kingdom Fungi; phylum Ascomycota; class Sordariomycetes; order Xylariales; family Xylariaceae; species Xylariaceae sp. FL1651. Next base: position 614,088 of record MU624251.1, on the reverse strand, counting down.
ACCAAAGATGGGGTCGTTTGCGCCTGGGACTGTGATCTCTTCAACCGCAGCCTCATTAGCAGGTACCGTCTGGGAAGGAGCCGAAGGTAGGCCATCGAAGCCGTCAATGGGATCCTCATCCACAACCGCATGCTGACCCCATTCTTCAGCTTGGTACTTGTCCAGTAGTTTTTGAGCCTTTGCTTTCATGTCTTCAGGCAGATTCCACTCTGGCGTTTCGAGAATCATTGTGAGAAGTTTATCGACGTGTGATTCCTTCTTGATCTTTGGTGTCATATCTATGTTAAGGTCCAACCAATCAAGATACAGGTGACCGTCTGCAATGCGTCGCTCGAATTCGTCAGCTTTCTCTGGGCGCACACCATTCGGGTCTTTACTGATTAGACCAGCCGTCATGATGGCCCGTCCCTGGATTCGCATGTTCTTCATCATTGTTGCAAAATCTCTACCCATATGAAGGACTCGGACAGTCTCCGTAGTGGATTCCACGATTGTGGTATTCATAGGCTCTGTAGCGGTACTCATGTTGCTTGCGGTGTAAAAACCAAGGGAACTTTTGTGGACAAGAGGCAATAGGGTGTGATAGGGAAGGGCAGAAGATGTGAAAGCTTGTTACAAATTAGTGCTGCTTGTGTGGCAGACGCAAGGTATTGACGGCTGGATCGACTGTATAAAGAAACCTCAGAAACCCTACGTTGCGGGTATTGGATTATGAGATGTGACGAAGGGTTAGAGGGCAGTAGCGGGTCTTGAAACGTGAGATGTGACGGAGAACGAGAGGGCAGAAGCTATGCAGCCTTCGTTGTGTATTAGCAGAACGAAAGACTCCAGAACTCGCACAACTCAGGTAGTTGTCATGTAGGCCTTGTTAGTTGTCAATCGAGGCTGCTGTAGCAAGGAACTTAAAGAAGAACCCAGATGGCGTATCCGATATTGTGCAGAACGAGATCAAGCCACCAAGGGTTGCAAGGAGACTCGAGACTGTGCAGAGTTTAGATTTAGAAGAATGTGCATTGGGCTCAGTGCTGTGAAGAGGTGATAGCTTGGAGCTTCAAGCCTCATGTGCAGGTAGGGCCTGTTTGATAGTCAAAGCACCAATACTACCTTAGGCTGGAGACGTTGATCGATACCAGGGTACAATCCTCGATATTCCTGGGAAAGAGGGTTGAGTGGTGGCTGCTAAGGGAAAACCGCAGTGCTAGCAAGAGCTACATACGCACGGACCAATGGCTCAAATGAGTGGATGTTTCTGGTCCTGATACTTCCGTAACCCTTGTCCTAGTGGTTAAGACTTCGTTGGCTGTCTCTCTTGATTTGTAAGCACCACACAGGAGACGTCCTCAACGGCGAGCACGACTTTGTAAGCTCAGTATTCTATGTTCTGTGTATTATCGACGAAAAGGCGACGGTAGAGATAGGCCTGTTAGTTTTCTTCCAGGTAGCTGAGATCGTCCAGAACTGTATCGGTATCGATATCGGAGTTTATCGACACGTGCTTTTTCTGGTAGCCCCACAACAGTCAGGGGTAAAGCCGCAGCCGCCACGACTTCCAAATAGACTGGGTAGGTGTGAGTACTAACACCAACACTAGCCCTAGCCCATGGTAAAGAGGTCCTTTAGAGTGTCTGCAGCATTGTGAGATGCTGCGATCTCCTAGTACACCAGCACTATGCACCGCACACTTGTTGAGACTTCCCAAAGCTGTGTTTAGTCAAGCCATATCTATGCTGATGCCCCGAGATCTGCATGCCAATAGTGTGAGCTGGTCGAAGTCGTCAATAGTCTGTCGTACTTTAACTAAGAGTGCTGGACCTAAGATCACAGCTTCGGGAGGAGTTGCTGATGAAGCTGTAACACAATCACAAGTACTATGTCTTCATACAATTCGTGTGCAAAAAGAGGCGGCTGCTGACAACATAAAGTTGCCAGTGCCTTTACCAGTAGCAGCGCTTTCTCGTTGTTCTCAACCCTGACCAGACACGAAACTCGTTCATCTGCTTCAACCAACTCGTATCGCCGAAGATCGACTGGAACAAGGCGAGAAGCATCACCCCAGGAAGTTCTTGACACTGCCGCCAACGTTCTTGAGATCAAGCAAGAACGTGTCGTGTCCGAACATACTCTGCTCCTCACTTAGCTCAACATGGGCGACATTCCTGTTGCCAGCGTGTCGGAGTGCATTGGCAACTTCTCGCTGCTGCCAGGCAGGAAATAGGATATCGCTTGCGACACCCATGACCAGGGTAGGAATGTCCCTTAAAGGAGCCAGTCCGGTGATGAGATCCTCAGGAGGTCGAGAGTCCGCAGGAAGAGACATGACAGACTCATTCATCGTCAACTCGATATCTGTTTGTTCGGTATAAGGCAACTCTGGCAGCGTCAAGCTGCATGATGGATCATTCGTTCTGGGTTCCAATCCAGATTGTATCATATTTTTGCGCTCAGCTCTTCTTTGAGCTGTCGCTTGTTGATTCATTCGACCAAGATCAAACAGATCCATGGCCTTGCTGACGTATAGAAGGCTGTTAGGGTCATACGTCAGACAGAACTTCTCGCCGGCATGGTCTAAATATGTCTCGATTAAGAAATCTGGACACAATGCTGGTGGTTTAGTGGGGTCAGCTCGTCTTCGGCCAAACCTTTGTTCCCACTCCGGGCCAGACCGGTATGTAACAGTGGCAATCTCTCTCGCCAACTTCATGCCAGCATGGGGTGGGACTTTCCCGTAATAAAACCCGCGACTCCAGTTGGGATCCATCATAAGGACTTGCCGCTGCGTATGACGCATGGCAATGCTGTACGGATGACTTCGCGCACACCCGCTGATTGAAATGATGCGACCAACCTTGGAGGGGAACAAAACGCCTGCTGCCAAAGATTGCATGCCTCCCATACTGGATCCTACGCTCGCGTACAGCTTGTTAACGCCCAGATGCTCAAGTAGTTTGAACTGGGCTCTGACCATATCTTCCATTGTTAGAATCGGGAAACGAGTTGCGTATCTCTGGCCGTCTGCTGGATCAATGCTGCCTGGGCCCGTTGATCCATAGCAGCCTCCGATGACATTGGTGCAAATGACAAAGTATTTATCAGTGTCCAGACATCCTCCGGGGCCAATGAACCTTTCCCACCATCCGGGTTGTGCATTGCTCTCAGTCGAATGTGCGTGTGATGAAGCAGACAGACCTGTATGCAGAAGGATGACATTTGACTTGTCAGCATTCATCTGACCCCATGTCTCATAGGCAACGTCAAATTCAGGAAGAAGGCCACCCCAATCAAGCAGAAGAGGGTCTTGACAATGGAAGATCTCAGTAGCGCCGGCAGTGTACGCGGGTTCGGGACCACTTGATAGGGATTTGGCCTCTAGATTTGCTGATCTCGTTTCAAGCGCATCGAGGCAGGGAAATGCCATTGCGGGATTCGAGGCTTCGCCCTGGCTTGCATTCGACCGCTTGGGGGTTTGTGAGTGTAGTAGCCGTACCGCATGACGAAAGCTCGAGTCGATTGAGGGTGCAGCCAGTTGAGATGGTTTTCTCAGAAAAGCTGGAATGCCTCTCTTAGGCGGTGTCGATCGCAATGATGTAGAAGCCCGCCGAAGGGCCAAGATACTGTATCCTTGAGCATTCATGGTGAATTCTATGGCAGACCAACTGAACTGCAAGCCCAGAATGGACTGCAATCCACAAGATGACTTTTTATTTCATAGCTTGGGTTTGTCAGCAGCGAAGCTCCGGGAAGATCTCCACTGAGAAATAAATGCGGTGGGAAGAAAGACCCCTGTTGGACCGGCTAACATATCGGAGGTTCTGTAGAAGCAGCTCCTGTCCCACGTGATCTTATCGACTATCTGAGAGTTTGGCGCTAAGCTTCTATAGGAACTAGATACCTATAGCTTGTGCAGATGGTATCGGCCTCAACCCCCCCAACTAGTAAATAACGTAATACTGGCTCGACTGGTGGGGTAGCTTGGCGGTTGTAACTAAAGGTGGCGCGGGGTTCATAGGGATGACGTAACATTCACAGAGAAGTCATTCTAATCTGCTATTCACAGGTTAGTATGAGCAAAGTTGTCGTTAACTCCTATTAGAAGTTCTGTGACGATTATAAAATCTCATAGTTGAAAACTTTATTGAACTTAAGTCGGCAAGCTACGACATCTTGCTTTAACAAACAACCAGAGCGAAAGGGGCCAAAAAATTGAAGAGCTTGTCATACTAGGGTTCCTGGCAGTGGGCATTCTGGTCGTCATTGTCTCGGCACATAACATATGTGACTTTTGTGATAACTATACTTATAGTAGCCCGCCTATGCCTTCCGCCTTCCCAGACCACAGTGATACCCTATGTGTACAACCTAGTGTATCCTGTTTGCCTATATAAACATGCACCCGATCCCCACTCGGCTTCTCCATGATTAAACAGGAGCATGTTCGAGTTCCTAGTTTTTATCCTCTTCGGCTTGACAAGTATCATCTTTGGCCCTAGTATCAGTAACCATATCAACACTTTAAGGACCGTGTCTGGCCAACATCCCATCATGATGAACCGTGGAAGAGCAAGAATCCCCTTCCCCAGGATTCCCATATCGAATCGACCTCAGCAACCGCCCGAGCTCAAGAACACACATGAGCCTACGCCAAAGAACTGCGCTGAGGTCAAACGAATTCTGACAAGGGTCTCCAACTTCCCACCAGAACTAGTTGACATTGTTATGGACTTTGCTGAGTATTGGGCTTGTTCGGTGGCCAGTATTGATTACTCGGTTACCGCTAACCAGCAATTCTCCGTCCATGGCACGCATAACGAAGACCAGCTTCTCGTCAGTGCCCAGAGATGCAGTGGCATTATTGTTGAGGCTGACCTAAAATAATAGCTTCGCACCGAACCGCTTGGGCTCACCACATGGCATTCTACTGATCATAAACGTTGGCAAATGGAAGCACCTCCGCGCAGGCTGGAAGAGGAATACCCACGAGAGGAGCTCCAGTGCTTCGTTGAAGGGCCCCCCTCGACTCTAGAACACCCGTTTCGCAAGATCGTCTTTGACATTGTCAGTCGAGATCAAGGCCACGCGACAGAGACTCATACCTCCTGGACATGGTTTGATGCTGGTATTGACAGATTCGACAAAGGGCACAAGTGTAAGGTATCGATAACCACTGTGCGGTGTGTCTCTGCTTACTTTGGTTAGGCTCAACCGAATGCATGAGCGAACCTGAACACGAAAAGTCCAGCGGTTCCCGAAGAGTCCCGACTACATGCGCTATACGCCCAGTGTGGCCCCCTTTGAAAGAGAATGCCTCCAAATACCATCACGAACTCGCCCCTACAGTCGAGCACATGATACAGTGTAACCGAGTTGCCGATAGGAACTGGCAGCATCACCATATTGAGTGGTTGTGGACGGATGACATCGATCCCGAGTCTAGTGCAGGCCAGGAGCTGGGAAAGAATGGCCGTGGAATTGCCACTGGAAACGGCAGCTTTCTCAAGAGTCTAAAAGTTGGGGATATGCTGACCGTTTGGGGGCGCGCCAGATTTAGAGGCTGGACAAATAACGTCAAACTAGCTCAGGTACAAGTCTACTGGGCATTGTAACGTAGCTTTCTGGTGCGTTTCGGTATGATCGTCCTCGCGGTAAGGTGTGTACCCTATCCTATAGCCTCTTTAGGCGTTAATATACACTATTCAAAGAGTTTAAGGGATTCTAAGTAATGTGTTAAACTTATCTCACTAACTCTTTCAACGTGTTACAAGTGGTTGTTGGTTTAGCACATGCAGCAGGCCTCTATGTTACTGATAACGTGTGGTTCGATTTTGGCAAGGTTGGCGGAGCAGACACTGAAATTAAATGTGCTATAGACAAATAAGGTACAAAACAGGCCCTCAATAATTACTCTTGATAGGGCCCAGATCATGTACTGTTAAACCTCAAGCCTTAATTAGGCTATTCGATTCTCGTTGGTACCAACATCGGGGCGTATAACGAGGACAAAAGTCCAGACTAACAAAATACAAGTTGGGCCACCAGGAAATACGAAATATTTGGTAGTCGTGAGTATTAATACCGGCTCCTGCACCTCTTTGCTTCTCATGCTCCCCCTCTTCGACACGCTTCAGTGGTGGAGAGATCTCAATAAATATTTTATAGAAGTAGCCGCTCATCCAAACCAACAACGCGTGTAGCAATACTCGGAATATTCGGTACTACACTATGACAGGGCCTCCTCTCGAGAGTATATCTGAGCCTCAACCCCCTAACTCATTGTCTTGCAGGGACCTGTGGATTATCTGCGACTATATACAAAAGTTTAAGGAGAATGTCGGCTTCAACGAAGCGTGGCCTCTTCAGAATGATGCCGTCGGCTCTCAAAATGATATCGGATGGCGTATGTACCAACTTGGCGAACCAATCTTTCCGTACGATGATCTATTCCTTTGGATGTTACTACCTCGTATTAAGCACCTCCTTAACTTGAGTCGGCGTATAGAGCTATAACAAGAATCCGATCTTATTTAGATCTATTTTACGGCGCCTACAACTACCTTTGGGATGTATGCCAAGCAAAAAGATAATCATAAAGTTTGATTATACAAGCCATAGTGTGACAAAGTTACAATTACGATGATAGCTTTCGACAACGTCATCAAATCTAGAATCTATGCCACCTTCTCACGCTTATGTTGCTTCATAATGATTAGATAGTCCTTGTGACCGAGTATTCGGATCTCCTGGTTGATTTAACAACACGCATCTTTCAGCTGGCCTTGGCTACGGCAAAGTTCATATAATCTGAGTCTGTTTGGATGAGTCACTGTTAACCCCTAAACTATCTTGCAAGGCAGACAGATGAAGAAACGCTGGCTGTTAGAGACCGCGGAGAATGAAAAACCTGTCTACTCCATTTCTAAATTTGTAATTACGCGGTTACACGAGTTCCGTTGAATTGAGTCGCTCCAAAATGCTCTCGCAGAGGTGTGATATGTTACACAAGGGGAGTCAGATCAGAAGGGTGGACCAAGATATTTTATCTCGTATCCAATGTGCGCGAAAGCCCAAAATATTAACCAAGGCCGCCGTAATTAACGCCGACTCATGGTATCTAGCTAACCATATGGACTGCGAATTCTGCCTTGCTCCTTGGGGTATCGCCACGCGGTTTGCGTAGTATTGCACGCGTGATAACCAATCGTAAGTTCAAGCCGGCCCTTTGACCAACCCTACTAGCCGGGCATAGCCATTGACGTGATTTACCCCCGAAGTTTCTTTTTATGACTTCTTTGTAGCTAGAGAGGCTTGGTAGTTTTAGCCTTGTAATAGGAGGAGTGGTTTAATGTTTCTATAGATAAGGGTAAGCCTATATAAGGGGCGCTAAGTAAATTGTTGTTCATTAAGGCGTTAAGGGGTTACTCCCATATAGTCGATTCTAAGAACTAGTTATATTGTTGGAACCATTGGCAGTTGGTTACAACATCAGCCTCGTACAACCCCTGTCATGAAGCTATTATCACGTGTGTACATAATTTCCCTTATCTTCTAGCTCGTACGCCAAGCAGAGTTCTCCCTAAGGGAGAACTCTGCTGCGTACGATACTCTTCTTCTTTTCCTTTAGATAGATATACGCAATAGACATAGTACAATAGACCTGTATTCTGTCCCGCGTATGAGACGTACGATATCGTACAAAGCCCATTCAACATATATACTTAGGATAAATAATAAAGTAAGGAAAGACTTGATACATCGGAAATATTCATAGCTATATAGCATCTTCTTCTTTCACCTAACCGCCTGGCTTAATGCTACTCATCTTTTCTGTCGCAGCCTAACGCTTGTTTGCGCTTGAGTTCTTTCGAGCCCCTTTGAGCTGGTTATATGACTTCCTTATGTCATCTGTCCATTTTTTCTGTGACGCCGTACTTTCTCCATTAGGTACTAGACTAGTTAATCCTTTCTTGGTCTTTTTGCCAGGCGGCATTATTGTTGGTTTGTTATAAGATAGGCAATATGGCCAGTAAACATATGCTATAGTAGATATATCAAAGCATACTTCCAACCGAGTAGCTATCTGCCTACGCTTCTTTTTTAATGTCGCTCGAGAACGCATGTATAGAAGCATTCACATTTGTATGCTCCAGTATCCACATGTCCAAGGTTTTTAAGGAGGATAGATAGTTCGGATGATGAGCTCCTAAAATCCTTTGTGTAGCTAGCACACATTTCCGCATTAATTCAAGAGCTTCTAACTGTCGGCCCTGTCTTTTCCACGTATAGGCAAGGTTGTTCATGCTAGTTAGCGTGTCTGGATGATCCGCTCCGAGTTTCTGCTTGCGAGTCTCCATCACTTCCACAAACAGCTTCTCTGCGGCTTCCCATCGGCCTTGATTCTTGTACGTAGACGCCAGATTAGCCATGCTAGTTAGCGTGTCTGGATGATCCGCTCCGAGTTTCTGCTTGCGAGTCTCTATCACTTCTACTTCTAGCTTCTCTGCCGCCTCCCATCGGCCTTGATTTTTGTACGTACATGCCAGATTAGCCATGCTAGTTAGCGTGTCTGGATGATCCGCTCCGAGTTTTTGCTTGCGAGTTTCCATCACTTCTACTCCTAGCTTCTCTGCCGCCTCCCATCGGCCTTGATTCCAGTACGTACATGCCAGATTAGCCATGTTAGTTAGCGTGTCTGGATGATCCGCTCCGAGTTTTTGCTTGCGAGTCTCCATCACTTCCACATCCAGCTTTTCTGCCGCCTCCCATCGGCCTTGATTCCAGTACGTAGACGCCAGATTAGCCATGCTAGTTAGCGTGTCTGGATGATCCGCTCCGAGTTTCTGCTTGCGAGTCTCCATCACTTCCACTTCTAGCTTCTCTGCGGCTTCCCATCGGCCTTGATTTTCGTACGTACACGCCAGATTAGCCATGCTAGTTAGCGTAGAAGGATGATCCGCTCCGAGTTTCTGCTTGCGAGTTTCTATCACTTCTACTCCTAGCTTCTCTGCCGCTTCCCATCGGCCTTGATTCCGGTACGTACACGCCAGATTAGCCATGCTAGTTAGCGTAGAAGGATGATCCGCTCCGAGTTTCTGCTTGCTCGTTTCCATCACTTCCACAAACAGCTTCTCTGCGGCTTCCCATCGGCCTTGATTCTGGTACGTACACGCCAGATTAGTCATGTTAGTTAGCGTGTCTGGATGATCCGCTCCGAGTTTCTGCTTGCGAGTCTCCATCACTTCCACTTCTAGCTTCTCTGCGGCTTCCCATCGGCCTTGATTCCAGTACGTACACGCCAGATTAGCCATGCTAGTTAGCGTGTCTGGATGATCCGCTCCGAGTTTCTGCTTGCGAGTCTCCATCACTTCCACAAACAGCTTCTCTGCCGCCTCCCATCGGCCTTGATTCCAGTACGTGGACGCCAGATTAGTCATGCTATTTAAAGTCTCTTTATGCCCTCTTCCAAAACTCTTCATTCGCACTTTCATCGCATCTTCTGCCATCTTCTGCGCCTCATGCCATTGACCCACCATTCGAAGATACCACGCGGTTTTATGTAAGACGGAAGCCCACTCGCGTAATGACGCCTCAACTTTTGGTCGTTGCGCTGCCGCCGATCTGGCGTGGGGTAGGAGCACCTGAGTTTTCCCCCAGTTTTCGTAATGTCCTGTTGGAAGTTGTACGCAGAGTCGACTAATAAGCTCATTCTTCCATCTTTCCTGCTGCCCCTTGGCTTCAAGCCATCGTCGTGTAGCCAGTTGTACTAGTCCGTGCATTTCAAATGTTAATCCATTCCCAGTAATAGAAATGAACGAGTAGTCGTGCAAAGCCGAAATGTCATCCTCGAACTTATCGTCCGCGCTAGATTCTGATTCAATCTCCTCATCGGTACATTCGTCATCGTTGCCCCGGCTATCGATGTCCGGGCTCTGTTGGCGTTGATTTGATTTAATAGAAGGATCCTTACTTGAAGCCCGCAAAAGACTCTCCGGGATGCCCTGGCGATCGCAGAAGCTCATAAGCGAAAGTAGATCGGATGCTGATGGTCGAGTGTTACGGATGTGGTCGAACGATAGTTGCCATGTAATGATGATCGAATTGCTAGCTTCTCGATCCCGCCGTAGTTGTCCATCTTCGTAATCGAGAAGGTTACCTTTCTTCCGATCGCTCTGCTTAAATTTCTCGAGATATTGTCGTACGGAACAACGCGGGTATTTTCGCAAGATGTAGGCTGTCGCCTGGACGATTGCCAAAGGCATGTATTCGAGCGTTTTAGCGAGAATTTCCATACTGTCGATATCCTCCTGCTTGGCCAACTTTTTTAACTTGTTCTGCGCGAGGGCTACTGCATCTGTTGGACTCATAGGCTCGACCGCGACGATATTGCGTGATTCAACCAGTTTCAACGCTTCATGCTTGCTTCGGGTCGTGATAAGGACGGATCCATGTTGGCAATAAGGAAGGTACGACGCGAGCGGCCGTGTACTTTGACCGCTTGAGTCTTTCCGTTGCCCGTTTCTATGGTCGGCTGGGCTATCGAGTAGGAAGCTGGCTTCATCGACGTTATCGAGGATAAGAACCCATTTCTTACTCTTTTCGCTACATAGCCAGTTGTAGAGCAGTTGGAAGATGTTGTTACGAGTATTCCTCCGTTCAGGTAGCTTGACGTAGTCGGCGATGTCTCGAAAACTCTGCTCGTAACGGGCTGCGTTACTCGCGTGGACCCAAAAAACCCATGTTTCGGGTGATCGTTCTCGGATTTGGTAAGCGTATTCGATTGCGATCTGCGACTTGCCGACACCACCCAAGCCGACTAGCGCAGTTCGGGAAGCTGACTTGCCGCCTAAGTAGTGGACCTGGTCGAGGATTGTGCCCCGCGGGACGAAGTCTTCGTCGCGATCGAAGGGTATAACGGCCGTCGGCTTTGGTGGGGTTTCTGGTCGTTCTGAGATGGGCTATTATTAGTGCTATATCGCTTATCAGCTTCAGCAACCTACCTGGAGCCGCGTAGTGATGATGGGTTACTGTTTAGTACAGTCAGAATTATAGAGGCAAAACTTGGTAGAGGAAGGTAGCCCGTGTCTTAGGCGACTTACAGTTCATCGCAACATCTCCATGGGCAATGCCCTGAAACGATTGACTACCATCGGTTACTGACGTATTACCGAACTGCTGTCGCTCCCGCACAGCTTCCGACATAGTGCACCTCGGAGGTGTCTAATGAGTGGGCCCGTAAATGACTTAAAATTAGGCGGGTAGATATTCTTGATTCGGTCGCCAGTTATTACATAGAGCAGAACAAGTCTATAAAGGATAGCCTTCGAAGACAGGATAGTTGGGGGGGAAATGATAGGTTCTCGGGAGTTCTTGCGCTGACAATGATAACTGTCAAGCCACCACCACTGCATCTGTAATCATGTGACTAGCACACTCTGTTAGGCAGCAATCCGGTAGATAGATTCTTACCCCTCTCATTACTTATTGCTGCTCAGCCTTGCCTCAGCTATAGCACTAAATGCCTGTTCTAACGATCAAAATACAAAGACAACCTCGTCCGCGCTTACCACTATATATAGCTTTTAAACGCCATGGACCCATTAAGCGTTACGGCGAGTGTGATTGCCATCGCGGGCCTCGTGACGCAGAGCGCTAAAGCCGTTTACAAGGTGATCGATGGCTTGGTAGACGCACCACAAGCTATCGCCAACTCGAAGACTCTCATCACAGGGACGCAAAACTCATTGGACACCCTTACAGGAACGTTAGCAACGAACCAAGACATGCAGGCCAGATTTGGGACTGTTTTGCAATCTATTAACTTCGATAAAACATTAGCTTCTACCCAAGAGCTATGCGACGGATTCAATACGACAATTACGAAATATACCAGCCATTCGACAAATTCAAGCCTTAGTAAGCGTGATAGGGTGCAAGTATACTTGCATGAATCACAGATTATCCGATTTAATGATCAGTTAAGTGGCTGTCAAAGAACCATCTCTTTGATTACACAGACAATTACACTGTACGTTTCATATATTTTAAACAGAGCTGGGCTATACTTATGTGGTCTATTGCTTGCAGCATTGTGTCTCATAGTACCTCGAATGATATTAAACAATTAAGTTCACGGTTCCAAGCCCAAGAACAAGCTCTATCCACTTTAGCTACAGAGCTATCGAATAAATGCACCATCCTCGAAGGCGATAATACTATGAAGAACACTATGGGTATTGACGAACAAGAAAGCTTCAACCGGTTTGCGATATTGCAAAAAACTTGTGAAGCTGCTTTTCGAGCCACTCAAGCAGAGCGAACTGGTCAAATCTTTGGGGACATGCAGATAGATCAGTCTCTTGCTATGCAAGGGATAGTTGGTGAAGCTCAAAGAGGGGTGGATCAGTCGTTCGGAAAGCTGTCAGCGCAGAACAACAGCAGGGCATTCCAAGGGCAGATGGATGCGGCTTCCTTCGCTCGCTTGTTTGGATAATATGGGTTGGTCAAGCAAGTGACGGAAAGCTTTTGGGCCCGGTATAGTAACATGAGGCGGTAATGTGGCTGACAAAGGTGAGAGAATGGACATGCGTTTAAGACCACAGGGCGTGGGAGCCACGTAGATACTAGGTATTATCACTTATAGAAGTTTTTAATTTATTAATCTTCGGCCAAACCAAATGTTAATACAGCTTCAAAGAAGTATTAGACTATTATAAAACCATAATCTTTCACTTAAACATCATACTTGTTAACTTCTGTTACACTCCCAAAAATTGAACCATTCGACTCATCTACTATCTGTAACTTAAACGCAGGATGGTCCTCATCTGAAACATCTATAAGACTTCGTGGGACAAGATGCCCCCCAAGACGGAGCTCTCCATGGAGGCCGTGACCAGCGACGGTATAGTCCTGGTGAACAACTTTAGCACCATGCGCCTGAAGGACCCAACCGTCGACCTGCTGTACAACGACTGGATGTTGCATGTGGTTGATGCTGGTGCCATAATCCCTGTTGCAGATGGAGCCCGGCGTCGTGTAGGAGTTCGACTTGATCAAGGACAGGCAAACGAACACCCTCACGATAGTCAAACCCAGGTTCAGGGTCACTGGGAAGATGCCTAACTCTATCGCAGTCGTAAAGAGAGCTACGGCGAGCACAAGTAGAGATCCCCTCTTGGGCGCCGCAACACTGGACCTGACGTCGATGTCGTTCGCCATGACGAACCGGGTCTACACCATGGCCCAGGCCAAAGCGTCCAGGAACAAGAATGTCATAGTCACGCTCGGTGTCGTCCGGTTCCAGGAGTAGATGCAGATGATATCGGGCAACATGTCGTACATAGCCGTGGACCCCAATTTGGACACGACCCTGCTGATAAATAAGGCGAAGAGGATGACCGTGATGCCGTACGACTCCAATAACCAGGTATTCTCGATATCCAAGAGGGGATCAGTCGTGTTGTGAGCCAAGTGTACGTCCGAGCACTTCCTGGACAGGGCCATGCCGACCAGGGTCAGGGCTTCGGTTGGCATACCCGCCGTGTTTTCGTTCAACATATCGTACCACATACAGATCATAAACAGGCTGGCGTCCGAGGGGGTGACGACGATCGGATCTCGCTGATGAGGACGGCCCTCTCCATGATACCCAGGGTGTTGGTGTCGACTATCGTCCACAAGTTGGCCATCTCGTCTCTAACCAAAACGGACGACCTACTCAGATACGGCTCGATGTACGTCGACTTGCCGAATCTCGCTACCACACCCGACCTGCCACGACGACCCTCGTCTTCAAGTCTCGTCATCGCACCAAAACCAACACCACCACGCGGTATCGAGTCGTGGACGAATCCGCATTGAACTGCTGCGTGGTCTGCTCCGCGAGCGGGGATATTAAGCTTAAGACCTGGCCCCTGGCTTTCACAGGATCAATTTGCCTGAACGCCGCCAAATCCAACGCGAAGAACATCAACGAATCGATCACCACCACCGAGAACACGGTGTCGATGGACCTCATCTCTGTCACGACCGTCAGAACCGTCGAGAACATCATCAAAGACCACGTGTGCAAGAAGATGCACAACAGCGACAGCATGGGGACCACCTGTGAACAGGATACTGAGCCAGATAGCATCATTGACATCCCCGACAGCAACTGTGTGCCGTACTAGTCGATATCAAGTTGTTCAGTACAACACCATCACCAAGCCGACGAGGGCCCTCATCGAAAACCGCGAACGCGATGGGGATGCACCACAACGTACATATCATGAACTGATCACCATGCCGATCAGTACCCGATGTCGAATGCGATGTGGTGGATAAGAAGGCGACTGATGGACGACGAACCCCCACGAACGACACCGACTCGCTGAAGCCGATAACAAGCGTGTTGATACGGTTTCAGGATGGAGATCTAGCGTACGGGGTCGAAGATGACCATGACAGCATGTGGGTGGACACGCTGAAGGTGCCTAGTGGATCCGTCGTGGTTGACCTGAACACCGTTAAGGTGGTGGCTATGCGCTAGATATCTAAGATGTTCTATAGGAAGAACATCGTGGACCCCAAAGCGTGCGTCATTAGGTCTTCTAGGTGCTATGCACATGTCGTTCCCATGGAAATCGAGGGCTTTGGTGATTGAAAATTTCAGTCGTCAGCTTGGGTGCACAATGCCATGTGAAAACACTGAGCTTCGAAAATGAGTGTCCTGGTTATTACAGCCGCTATATTCGGCGAGTCATCCTGTGCTTCTTGACGTCAGCCGAACGCTAAATCTAGGCTTAAGAATGCGGGATCTTGGTAGTTGGCTTAGACTTGCCGCTTTTTATCTGGTTGAGAATGCGGTGTCGGCTTGTAGTTAACGTTACCACTCATTGTGAGCGAGGTAGAATGGTGGTATAGAAACAACAAATTTTGTACGGATGATGTTTTACTACGACAGAAACAGTCAGACGACGCTTCGACCCAACGACAGACAATCTTCGAGAACCTAATCTCCCAAGAGTCCTGCGGCGTATATTAAGCTGCGAGAGTCCCGGTTCCTCTAGCTCTCTAGTGTAGACCACCTACCCACAACTTTTCACTTTCACACTTCTCATTCCTCACAATGGCAGTAAGCGTACTCGACACAACCGATTTTCATCGATTGATACGCACCAAAGTTCAACCTGAGATTGGCACAACGAGGAAATACATTCCGATTTGCGCCTGGGTCGGGTTAAATCCAAATCCAGAATTAGGATCATGGTTCCAGAACGAAGGTCCCTGTAGTCTCGTTAAAGCACCACCGGATTCAGACAATAAGGTAGCGGTACGGCTTCTCAGCTATGCCAGAATTGCTCGATACCCAAAGCCTAAGGACGAGCTCACCGAAGAGCAGCGGGTTTTAGCTTATCCACCCCGGACTGCTTGTTCCCGTCCATTCCGGATGTTATTGGGGACACTGAGAAGACATGGAAGCGGATCCTCTGTGCCCTCCTCCATGAGAAATACCGTAATGACGAAGTAGACGCTGCAAAGGTGTTTATGAACGGAGTTGATATTCAATCCTTGGCAAGCCATTTCGACACTCCTGACGGCCTATTCACCCTCTTATACGCAATGCATATCTGTGGGTTTAATCTGGGAACATGTATCGTTAGCAAAAGAATCGTCGTAAGTCATCAACAGAATATCGAGAATCATCCCACAAAACAATTCAGCGTATATGGATAACCTGGTATACTTGGCAAAGAATTGGTAGATGGGTGGCAACAGGTGCTGTGTCCTCTTCATCGAACAGGAGAATGATATACCGGAGGCAATCTAGAACCTTCTAGAACTTAAAGTAGGGGCGCTGCTAGACAATCACAATGGCTACTTTGGATTAGAGGGTTCAATCTGGCTTCCTGATCAATCTACAACAAGAGCTTTGAGAGCAAGTAGATGGCGCGGTCACACGTTGCGTTTTGAGTCGTACACCAAGTCAAGTTAGCTAGGACTAGCAGATAATTAGTTACTTTGACGACAGTATCAAAACTCTAATGTTATGGACTCATTCACTGAAAAGAAATTTGTTGCGGGGTTGTTTCTGGCTACATTACAGAAGTGTAGCCACTGTTTTGGAGAGTTGACTTCGGAGGTTTAGCATAACTACACACATTCGTTTTATGAATTGGTTAATATAATCTCTTAGTATCATGAATTTTCCAAGTTTCTTTAAGTGAGGGATGCAGTAGGTGCGAATAGCCAGCTTGATACCCTTAATAAAGCAATGATGCGCCGCGCTATGCTTTGTTACTTTAATTTCTTCGTAATGTCTATGGTATACTTTTATCTTTCGATACCATATTTCTATCTCTTACTCATCTTACAATATGGTGCCGAACCGACATATTAACGATTGTCTAAGCTAACAGTAGCAGGAGAACTGAAGTATGCATGCGATTGTCATTGGTGAGAATTAAGTATTGTTACCAAGCCCAAATGTTGTTATCATGGTCTTTATAGATACCACAGGAACTTAATAAGCACGAATACTTAGATATTCCAAGGCTACAGAGCTCTTGCTGCTTTCTTAAGTTGTTGCAGTGACCCACCTAGGTGGTCCACCTGCATAGCTGTTAGCCTACTTCTCGTGCCCTAGTTGCTTTCTCTCTCACTAATACATCATATTTCATGCCATGCCTCGTTGCTAGAGCCCTGCATCATAAGTCCATTTAAGGCAGGCATTGCTGAGATATATTGCCTTGTTGCTACTTTTTCTAGTGGACCGAGAGATAGCATAACATAATGTTTATATACTCACAACCCGAATAAGTTTTCAGTCTTGCCAAAGAATGTGGCGCTCGCTTTTGTAATCATGATAACATAATACCAATTCACTGAGACGTCCCTCTCAAGTTTCACGTTTGAGTTGGGACCAACTGCTGATACAAAATGAGAATGGGCGGATGACAACTCACAACGAGAAAAAGAAAAAAAAGTTAGGTCGTATGAATAGGATTTACGCCCGACCTAAAGTGCATTGATAAACTCCAAGCTAGTAATTAGTATGTAAGAGTGACAGACACAGTATAAATTGAAGTGACCTGGAATGCTCGCTTTCATCTTTCCTCTGGCATCTGAGACCTGTGCATTCAGCCCTTAACACTACCAACAAAATTAACCCACAAAGAATGTGGCATCGCCTCGGGAGCCTGATAATACTAGCCCACTAGCACAGCCACGGCGACGTTTTTCGTTATTTCCTACGGATAAAGTGTCAGGATACCTGGCTTGAAAGGCCAACTAGGTACCCAAAACCATCCTTTGAGCCCAGGGCATGCCGAACAGCACCGAACTCTGTAGTTGTGAGGTGTACATTATGAAGGGTCCAAGTGATATGAGGACAAGCGAAGCTGTAATTATTCTATTATTACCTGCAACTTCTTAGACTACAATCCCATAATATGTACATATTCTTAAAGTTTGCTTTGCTGAATAATGGTGAAGACTTTCCAGGAATATGGAAAGGCTTGGTCTGCACAATACTTTGTAGCACCTTACCCATAGTGGAAGTAACTCGACCATTCGGACTGTTGCTAGCACACCTTTCATCGATGGTAGAGCTGAGAATTTACATGGCCATGTTAGGCAGCATTTCGATGCCTGATGACCTTTCGCCCTTGTTTAAAGTAGCACATGATATTGAATATTTTAGCGGAACCAGACCTACCGCGGTCGTCTGTGTGGATGATAGGGTCTACCGACTCAACGATAGAAGAGGCGATTATCGGAAATACAAGTACCATGTTTGCGTAGTTGATTTTCGGAGTGTTGGCTCGAAGACTGGGGCTGACATACTCCTCATAGAAGATGGAGAGGGTACCGAGTTCAGGAGCCATCAGGAGAAAATACCACTTCTAAAGAAAAAAGAGCCTAGAGCTATTATGACCTCAGCTTAAGCTTGCAGAAACTGAAGAAGAGCTTTCATGCTGCTAATGCACGTCATAACACCCATAACACGACCATCGGATTTATCACACACCGTATTACATCAGTCGTACAACTTAGCCGACAAGCAAGCACCGTATTCATTTACTGGTGCACGAGCGGAACGTGACGTGATTAATGATTAAGTGTAATAATTGTCTATTTTAGATAGAAACAGGGAAGAGGTGCGGACCTAGATTTTCTGTGCATAAGATACATCTTTTGATCGCTGCTCTAGCTGCGCAAAGTAGAATAATTGTCCCAACATGTGAATCTTCTTCCGGTCAATCTTTTTTGACGCCGTTCGTGGCACCCATGACATGAGGACGAATCTTGTCGGAATCATGTACTGTGGGAGTGACTGCGCCATGGAAACCTGTATCTCGTTTACCTTTTCACGTGCGACGGTGTCCGCCATGGCGTCTTTTAAGAAAGGCCCGTCATTCGTGGCAGAGACCGCCCAGCCGGTATACTCATCAAGGTAGATGAATGCGGTCAGACTGGGCTCGTCTTGGCCGTTGATGATCCCCAGTAGGTCTACCACGATGATGTCCTTGTTCGAAAGGCGCTTCTGGGCCTGATATTCCACCTCCAGCGCATCAATACGGCAGCCGTCAAGTTTGAGGATAGTATCCTTGCGACCGAGGTATGTGAACGTGCCATCGTGATTCAGCCGTCCGAGATCGCCGGACCTGTACATCCTAGTATGACTTCTGTCGGGATGCAACTTTGTCATCCACCGTGGTACCACCTTGAGAAATCCAGCTTCTGTTCGACGAGTTGCAGTTTCATCAAGGTAACCGCGAGAAAGATGTGGTCCTTCTATTATAATCTCACCCACCGCTCCAATTGGCATCAATCTTTCAGGCGAGGAGGGGTTGACGAGCCAAATCGTCCCCGTGGACGGACGCCCAACCTTTGCCCCTCCTACGGGCTCGATCTTGGTGTTTAGGGCGCAGCATATAGCCACCTCTCCCATGCCGTACTGATTCACTAGCTTTGTAGCGCTGCCGTTCCATTTTTTAACAAGCTCCTTCGGAAGTGGCTCTCCCCCAACACACAAGGTCTTGAGGCGTGGGACTTCCCTAGGGTCTAATTTTATTGCTACCGTGGGCGTCAGGAAGATGATATCGGCGTCCAGCGAGTTAATCTCGCGTGTCAAGTCTTGTACGCTTAGCATCGGCCCCGGGACACAACAGCAACCACCGAGAACTAGAGTAACTAGGAACTCCAAGTTGCTGATGTCGAATGCATAGTCGTCAAATTGAAAGAATCGCGTGTGAGGGCCGAGTTGGAGGTCTCGTGCGTAGTTCCTGATAGCTGTGGCATACGCTTGATGAGTCTGAATAATTCCCTTGGGAGTGCCAGTACTGCCAGAGGTGAAGAGAACCAGGCAGGCGCTGTCTGGTTGGACTGTTTGACATGTCTGAGATCCTATCGGCAAGGTCCGCAACCATTCAGGAGACAGCTCGATTAGAGACGGAACTATGCCTCGGAATCTGTCGGCGAAGTTTGGATCGGTTATTAAAACACGTGCCTTGGTCCGGACTATCACTGACTCAAGATACACTGGGGGGTTGCTGGCGAAAATTGAGATATAGGCTCCTCCGGCTCGCAGAATGGCCAGACGTGCGACAATAGCCCAGGTTGATTTTTCGAAGCAACTCAGCACAAAAACTTCGGGGCCGACGCCAAGTTGCATAAGATGATGGGCAAGCCGCAGGGAGAGGTCATCCAATTCCTTATATGTCAGATCTCCATCCCAAGAGCAGATCGCTTTCTCGTTGGGCCGTAAGCGACATTGCTCTAGGATCAACTCGTGCAAGCAACTGTTTTCCGGTGTGTGATCCATACATGTCCACCTCTGAATCCTTTCCCGATCTAGATCCGAACACGTCTCTATATCTCGAAGAAGCGTATTCTCTGTGGACATAATAATCTGCGAATATATATGTTCAAAGGTGCTTAAAATGCCTTTTGCCATATCTTCGCTGGTATGAGATAGCCTATACACCAACTGTATGAGCTCAGGGGACTCCAATGGTCCGGCGACGAGCTGAACATCCATATCCATCTTCAACAGTCTTAGTAAATATCTCGACACAGCAGTTATCCTTTGATTCGCTCATACTAACCTGAAGATCAGTAGCATCGTTGAAGTCTAATTCATCCTCCTTGGTTCCTTTTTCTCGAAAATAAATGCCCGTATTGCAATGATGGCGAGCTGATTGTTCCCCAGCAATGCCGATGTCAAGGCCGCCGGGGTCAGATGCATCGTTGGAAGGTATATGAGCAGTGGCAAGCCGCTGCAAAAATGAGCAGACCGACTCGGCAGGATCAGTACGAGTAAAATACCGAACTGAAGTGCGTTTTCGTACGCCCGGGTGCTGCTCTCCGCTGTTACCAAGATCAAGGGGGCCGTTGTAGTTGAAGCATATGACATCAGCTACAATGAAACATTGTAGTGTCAATATCCAAGCAGTCTTCAGTATCGCCTGGGATGAGGCATCGCTGCTGGCAACTGGTGAGCTGCTTTGTTGTTGGGCGAAGTCTCTGCTCACACTAATGGTACATCTTTCTGGAGACGTATTATTGTGGCTTGAAGGCGGCAAGATACAGTTCGAACGATCGAGCCGACTGGCCTGACCGCGTTTCACTACTTCAGCCATAGCTATCCAACTATGACGATGGTTACTAGACAAAGGAGAAATAGTAGACTTGTACTGTGCGGCAGCAAGGGACACGTGAAAGCATATATACTTATGGACACCCTAGAAACACCTAGTTTGAGATATTAATTATTTACTGCTAACATACGCTAGATCTTGCGGTCTGCTAGTCATGGTCTGTGCAGCGCAGCGCTTGTGATAACCGTACCAGTGACTGTTAATCAGTGCTCCCGCAGGTTGAGATGCCTCATAAATCCCATAGGGCCACAGACGAGAATATTTAAGTACCAAGTATCTCGCAAGTATAAGAGGCCGTTGTCGAGGACCCCTGAGTATGATTACGTAAAATACCAATTTGAGAGAGGCGAAGTTATCTATGCCATTTTAAGATTTAACATTAGACAAAAAAAATTTACGAGTTTATACTGTGATCATAGAGTGTATAGGTTTGCTCTCCAAACTATGACAATCTATCAAAACCTATACCTAATTCTGTATATTGTGGGGTTTTAGATGCGAACGTAGTATCGGTAAGCCGCATGCATGGTCGACCGTTCGTATACCATTCAGCCAGCCACATAGTCTTGGCGTATCTCTCTTGGGTATTCAGCTTCCCAGGTGGTCCCTTTGGTGGCTTATCAATTGCCGATTTGGTCCACACCGACAAGATCACTAACACTGACCGCACCGTTGGGGCTAGACTGGGAGTATGTGGAGAGAATCACCTACTAACCGAATTAGTACGTGTTTTTCGTTTCCAACTCCCGTAAAATGTAATTGATTATGATCCACTGCGGAATCCTTTTAATTGCTTTGTAACTAGACTAGAGGTGACAAGGCCTTTTCAGCTGGCTCGCGTACCGTACCGTGCAATCCGAGATGGGACCAAGCCCAGGTGCGGAATGCTGGACGGGATGCTGTAAGAGTCGAAGGACAGCTGAATCACATCAATCCCAGCAGTCAGCTTGCAAAATCAATGCTGTGCTGACTGAGGGTCCCGACCAGCGGCAGGTGTCACTTATGGCCGCATGTTATTTGATGCATGGATATGCAAGCTGCAGATCGGATGGCGGGGGAGCAAATCAACCTACTATCAATTAATTGAGTATCGTTCAATAACATATACAGCTGCCAATATACTTGAGCAAGCCTATAACATGTAGATTTGTGCTCTCACTGTCGAGTTGTTCTATCACAACGCGAAGAGGAGTGACTACGCACACTTCCCGTATGTTCAAGCTGTCAGACTAGGCTCTCCCATCCGCTAGCGATCATAATGAGTTACCAATACTATCCCATCACAGGAATCAAAGAAGGCTGGGGGCCAAATGGACAAGTTCCCGTTAGGCGAGATTTCGATGAGTGGACCCAGAGCAATGACCAAAAAGACAAGACCCAGGTAATACTATACTTGCTAGCTCTGAAGCGGTTTCAAGCCATCTCGCCCGAAAAAAGAGACTCGTACTTTCAAATCGCAGGTGAGAGATGAGATCTTAAGGGAAATGGCAGATAGTGGCTTAATATCATGTAGGCATTCATGGATACCCGTACACTTCATGGGACGAGCCTGCGACTACCAAGAATGAAGTCGGCAGGAAGGGATACTGTGTCCATGCGAACAACTTATTTCCATCGTGGCATCGACCATATATGCTGCTCTACGAGGTATTGGAAATGCTCTCTTCGACCTTGCCTCTTGCTTATCGTGCAACATTAGCAACGTCTCTATGAGATTATGGTGAAGGAGATTATTCCAGAGCACCCGGGCCATGAAGCCGAGTATCTTGAAGCTGCTCGCACATGGCGACTCCCGTACTGGGACTGGGCTAAGAATCCTAGAGTGCCCCAGTACGCTCGTTGGAAGAAGGTGAAGATCACCCTTGGAAATGATCCGCCGGTAGTCATAGA
This sequence comes from Xylariaceae sp. FL1651, assembly GCA_025201745.1. Lineage (NCBI taxonomy): Eukaryota > Fungi > Ascomycota > Sordariomycetes > Xylariales > Xylariaceae > Xylariaceae sp. FL1651. Next base: position 591,565 of record MU624251.1, on the reverse strand, counting down.
CAACCCGCTCTATCAGTTCAAGATGCCGAATGACAAGAAGATGGGGGCCTATGGAGTAGGATTGCTCAAATATCCCGATGGCGACGAGTTTTTAGACGTAAGTGCTTAGCGCGAGGAGTTCTTATTACTTTCGGTGCCTTGTCTTACTAGAATCGTTATGCACTATTAGTACGGGCAGTGCTATGCCACCACCCGCTGTCCGAGCGAAAGCGAGCGTAAGCCTGACAGTCAAGCCTGGCAAGAAGGTGTCGTCCACGATGACAAGGTAGATGACTTTTTAGCTAAGTTCCCTTCCATTACGGGTGAGCCATACGGGAATGCCACCGAGATGGTGTACCGACTACTTACGTATCCGATGGATTATCCCCACTTTGCTACTCTGGCCAGGGATGAAGACAAATTCAGCGCAACCGCAAGCAAATCAAAGGTTACAAATGACTTGAATTTAGAATTCATCCATAACAACATTCACTATTGGGTTGGGGGAGAAGGCGGGCATATGTCCCAGATTCCAGTTGCTACCTTCGATCCAACCTTCTGGCTGCATCACTGGTGAGAAAGAGCCCGCTGGACCCGTCTACATATCATTGCTGACTTCTTCTTTTCCTCTGTCCCCAGTAATCTGGATCGTTTATTTGCCATATGGCAAACTCTGAATCGGGAAGAATGGTTCGACAAAGACATTCAGAGGCCGTTCGACCAAAAGATCATAGGTAGTGGCGAGGTGGTCACCAATAAGACGCCTTTGCGTCCTTTTCACAAGGACACGAAAGGCACGTTATGGATGCCAGATGAAACCCTTGACTGGTTCAAGATGGGGTATACATATCCAGAGCTACTTACTGGGAAGGAAACGCCAGGCCAGCTCCTGAAGATGGTTAATGATACCTATGGTATCACCCGCAAGGAAGCGCTGCTGCTGGCCCAGAACGTAACAGATGCGCCAAAAGGAGTCGAAGTCATCACTAAGGAAGATGCAAAGAAGAATGGAGTTAAGATGTATGACTACGCCCTCAGTGTTCGGTATTCAAAGTACGTGATCCCTCTCAACCCATTTTCTAGGTACCCGTTAATCATGTCCTACTAACGCGATCATCTAGATTTGCGCTGGGTGGCCATCCATTCAATATTGAAGTCTTCCTCCGACCCGAAGGAGAGACTGAAAACAAGTTTCGGACCGAAGACTACGTTACCAACGTGTTCAATTTCAGCCAACCAGCCGAGAATGACGGGGTAGAAGTGTGTACCAACTGCAGAGAAGGACAGGAGAGAAATGTACAGGCTACGGCCTATGTCCCTCTCACCTCGTACCTCATCAGGATGTTTAAGCAACAGCAGCTAAAGAGTCTTGAACCGGTTACAGTTGAGAAAGTCCTGGCGAGAATGTACTGGAGAATCAAAGATATTGTCAGTCACTGCATGCAACGAGATGCTAATGATAGGAACTGGCTTACTAACGATCACGAGTAGGGTGGTAAAACGATCCAAGAAGCCAAATGGGAAGGCAGCATGAAGCTCGATATTTTGGTTTCTAAAACCGAGATGAATTATTTTCAAGATCCTACCGTTAAGCCGGATTTCCAGGCTCCTGAGGTGATCCCCTCGCTTGGAACCGGCGCCAATCAACCTTCTATACCAGCGTAAGTGCCCCCCTAGTCTCCTCTTATACTTATTGTGGGATGGTTTATCTAAAAATGAATTTTATGAATTCTAGTGGAATCGTTGCCAATAGCATCAGCGTCGGCAAGATTTCCAAGCTGGAGGAGGCTGTCCCTACTGGTGGCTCCATCGTATTCAAATCGCCCACAATGGACCTTAACATTCCGCGCCAGGAGACAGGGACTGGTATCGCTCTGCTCTGCTGGGATTCAGCTAGTACTGCTAACCAACGCGACATGGAGAACTACGATGTACTTCTCGGTATGGTGATCAAGAACAAGCGCAGAGTGGTTCAATGCAATTACAAGCCAGTCGGCAAGGGCTACGGTCTGACGGTAGAGCTCCAGCCAAGCTCATGGTTTGGTAACAGCCCACAGCTCAGAGTCGATATCGAGGAGAATCAGTTCGTAGTTTTTGTTGATGGACAGAGGGTTCAGACTGTGGCGAGGCCAATCAAGAAAAACGTGACGCATGTGAACTACTATGCTACGCCGTCGCGCGCACAGCCGGTATTCGCCAAGGACATTACGGCGGTAACTAGCCAGAAGGGTCCCGCATCGTGAGATTGCATGTTAGCGTTCTTTAGTTATTCGTGCAGCCGCGCATTCTATAGCTAGCAAATATGGACATTCTTTTGAACTTATGAGATTTAAACTCTGAATCGTCATGGGTAATAGGTCTAGCATTGATCTCTATTTTGATAATTTATCTATACACACTCTACAAGCAAACGTGTCTATGGAAAGCCTGTACGCACACCTCATTGTCGCAGAAGGATAGGTAGCATGTCCTGCACCAATCTTCCGAGGTAGCCTCTATGCCACAGATAAAGCACCACAAGGGGATTGTGCCACACTGCTCCGCTTCCCTTGACAGAATGTGCCTCTGCTCTTTGCTCTCTTGCCCGAACACCTGCTTCTTGAGCTGGTCACGATTGGCAGAAGCACTATCTAGCTTCGGCATCCACCGCACCCAGGGGCTACGCCGCCGGATCGCAGACATGACGCGGAATCTCATGGCTACCTCGCGATTCACTGCAATCACGGCCCCCATGCCTTGAAGAGCGCCTGGTTCCCTAGTGCTGGGATCCAGCTCCTGAATAACATCGCGAACGGCGTCACCAATCTGCTCGCTCCTCGCCGGCCAATTCTCCCTCTGGGCAGCGCGCAGGATGCTGAGGGCCTCCAGTAGAATAGGCAACCGTATAGGCCGGCTCACGAGGGCGCGCCAGTAGCGAATCGTCTGGCGGATGTCATCCGGTTGGACATACGTGAGGCCCTTCGTGATGACGCCTTCGAAGCCTATGGCGATGCCGCTCACACCAATGCCTTTGCCGAAGATCACGAGGTCTGGTTGTGTGTCAGCCCCCATGTCGGAGTATTCGGGCCTCTGGAACGCAAAGGGGGCACCACAGCGAATCGCGGCCATGGTCTCGTCCAGGACGAGCAATAGTCTGTTCTGAGCGCAGCAGGCCTTGATTATCCTGAACCTGTCGGGTGGGAGGACACTGCCGTCTTCCGTGCTGACCACGTCAAACACTACTGCAATGCAACCCCTTGCCTTGGCCTCGGCGAACAGGGTATTCAGCTTCTCCACTGATGTGCCCTTCATGTCGGCGATTATAGGTTTGGGGCCCGAGGCAATCGCGCTAATTTCCCATTCTTTGGACGTATGCGCCTGTCATGTATAGGTTCTCTCGTTAGTTCCCTTGCCAAGGTAGGATTTCTCTTTAAGACGTGGGATTTGATACGTACGAGAGGCCCATAGCCGGCACCGTAGATATTGTCGGCAACAATGAAATTGGGCGCAAGGACATGCGCCTCATCCCAACCTAGAAAGCTCAGAGCAAAGTCTCGTATCCTCTTTCCAGTATCCTCAGGATCCTCGTTGGCCTTGGGTTTCAAAGCGGGAGAGTTCAGGACTAGGGGGCTGGTTGCGACAGTATTAAGCATTAAGCTAGCAATGGTTGTTGGCAACAGGGAGTCTGTGGCGTGGGCGTGCATGGAGATCGGGTAGTAGCCTCCGAAGACATTGCTGAAGAGGTCGGTATACTCGTGTAGAAGGGACTGATACTTCCTATCGACTGCTCCTTTGTCGGAAGCATACTGCTGCCACAGGGGGAAAACCTCCTCGTCCGCCACGGTACTGCGGCTGGTGTAGATGCTTCCCCAGGCGCTGTTCAAGTCATGATCTAGCGGGGGATCACGAGCTGATGTTGTTCCGTTCATGGTGGCAGAATGCACTGAGTCAATGGCAGCAGGTGTGGGTAGGGCGCTTTACAAGGAAATCAAGGGATGTGACTGCAGTGAGTGAAACAAACACCTGTACATCTATATGAATATGGAAGGTCTTTATAGAGCTCGTCCATATTCCATAAAACTTTTACTAGCCGTGGCCAACATGCTTTTTAGTCCGGTGGACTGAATGTTGCTGCATCTGCATCACAAATGTTTAGACTTAAACCCATACGTGAGCTGAATGACAAGTGTTGACAGTATGAACACTTTTAGCTGTGTGAACAGCGGTGTCTTACGTACCTGTGACTTTACAATTCAAAGGGCGGTGTAATTATAATTACGCCCTTTAAAGCCATTCTTATTTAGCTCTTAGCAACTTATAAGTTGTAGTAGTAACTTAATGTTATTAGTTTTGATAACTTATAACCCGGTATATTAATAGTGATACTTTTGTTGTACTTATGTATATATTTACTAGGTTGTAATAATCATGAAGAAGCGGAGACTAGGTCTGCTCAGCTCTGTTACATTTATGCGTATGTCAGCGATGTGCTTTGGGAGGCTAGGAACAACAAGATGGGATATTGTATTTACCATACCTAGCAAGGTGGTGAGCAAAAACAAGTCACACAGCCGGGGTTTTAGGGTGAAAGTACGACAATTTTTCTGCTCATCACACTGCTGTTTTCGGGGCGCAACCGGAGGTGTATTCGGCTATAGTCCAGTAGCATCCAGGGTCCTGGTAACCCTTGTTTACCAGCTCCTCGTAGTCTGACGACCCTTGTTTGCTAGCTGCTTGTGATCTGGTGGATAGACAAAGCCGGCATATGACGAACTATCTACAGTAACCGCTACATCTATTCTAGCATTCCATCAAATGAACTTACCCAAGGAAGTTAGCGCAGCCATGTTTATCATCCAGGTTCGGTGCCCCCAAATGAGCGAAGAGTTCAGCTTGAAGTAAGCGAGATATCCGGTAATACCGGTGATCAGAGAACCGTGCGAGCAACAAGCGCTGCACAGACAAAATATGTAATAGTCAGTCTTGGCTGGGTGCGATAATCCCAGCATACAGATAGTCTCATATACATATCTCCATCAAATCTGGTGATATACTTAGGGTAGGATACCTAGTCAGGGCTGTAGCCAACCACACGATCCCATTTATTGCCTGCATGTTTGACATATGTAGGCATGTAGTTTGGTACTATGTGAGAGTTACTACAACCTTTTTCCCTTTACTCTTGAAGTCAAGAGCTCCCTGGATCGAGCCGAGCCCATCTCCAAAGACATACGGCTCGGGGTATGACGTATACTTCCCTGCTGCCAGCGCATGCGGGAGGTAATCCTCATACACCATCTTCCCAACATTGTTATTCCGAATCCCAATCGCCAAGATAGTCACTGCTTTGACCCCCGGTAGAATCCATTCGGGGTCAATCCAATCTGCTACTGAGGCCACTACTTTATTGCCGTTGCACTTGGAAATGGCCGTGACTGCCGCCTCGATTGGGTCTTTTTTCCCATTTGCATCAAAGGCTCCGGCGACCTTCTTGCCGGAGAGCGCTCGCACCAAGTCGTCAGCCAGCTGAGGACTATTGTAATCTATTGTCAGAACTGCGCCCAATTTCTTCACAACACCGAAATCTTTGGGTGAGGCCGTTGCTATCACGTCGTATCCAGCCGCAGTGGCAAGCCGAACACCGTTGCTGCCGACGGATCCCGCTCCGCCCATGACGATGACCCAACTACCCTGCTTCTGGGGGTTCACACTTGGTGGCTGAAGTCCTAGCGTGTCTTCTTGGAATAACGCAGCTGAGGCAGTCGAAACGCCCAAGGGAAGGACAGCTGCACTTTCATAGGATAGAGTTGGTGGGATAGTGCATGCCATATTCGACATTAGGACAGCGTAGTTCTGAAAGGCACCGTGACGGTCATCCTCTGTTGCAAGACGAAGAGCGTGGCCTAGGACGCGATCTCCAACCCCAATGTGAGTGACCAGGGAGCCAACCTCGACCACTTCACCCGCCACGTCTGTGCCCAAGATTAATGGATAGGCGAAGACGTCCCACGGTTTATCTTGCATGACATTGTCGATATTGTTTATAGAGACTGCACGAGTCTTAACAACAATCTCGTTCTCGTCGGCGAATCTGTCCTCAACTTCGTCGACTCTAAGCGGCCTTCTCATGTGCCCAGCCAAAAGTGCTGCATAGTTGGTATCCATGACTTTAATCAGAGTAATAGCTTTGCACTGTGTACCAGGCCTGAAGGTTCCGACGATTAGATACTATTTTTCTCCGAAATAAAATTGGGAGACAACAGATTTAAGTAGTGGTGACCAACAACAGTTTATACGTCTCGCTGCAATCCTATGATAGACGGCTATGTTCAACTGACGAATAACAATATCAAGAGGCATATAAAGCTGTCAATTTTAATGATATACTCCATTGTATAAATTACTAATCACCAATCTTATTTGCCCAAACTTAATAACAAAAGGTTTTATTTTTACTTTTATTTTTATTTTATTTTTATTTTATTTTTATTTTATTTTTAGGGGGTTTATTTTATACATAGAGATGCAGTTGATGTGTTAGTATTACGAGTAGTGCCTACATAGCATGTACCAAACGCACACAGCCATGAAGCACCCGCCTATGTCGGAAGCTCGCTCAAAATTCCGAGGTATCAGGATCACCAACTAGGCTAGCAAGGTCATGGATCTACCCCAAAAGGCTGGGACAGGGATTGTCCGGGAAGCACCCTAACCTTACAGGACCCTGGTAAGCGACCTGCATTTCAGCTCTGCGTCAATCAATAAAACTATGGTCAGCTGCAGATCAATCCCCATATTCTGCGGCTCGGCAAAGGCGTTCAACACGAACACCGTTTCGTTCAGCTGTGCAACGGTATCACCGCAACGGCAGCCAGGTTCGTGAACATCAACGGCAGTTGTGGACCTCCAGATATGACACAGTGGGCATTCGTCACCTCACTAAATCGCTCAGTTCTACTAAGGGCTGAGCACGTGGGACATGCAAAGAGTTGTTTGCACAGGGGTCTTGATGAGCGTACGGATAGGTGTGATTATAAAGTGTTTTAAGTATCTTGTGTCAATCGGATTAATATATAACGCCTCTTATATATATATATAATATAATAACATATTAAATTAAATAAAAATAGAATAAATTATTTAAAACATTTCAGATTTTAACTTAATTGTAAAAATAGAAGAAAATATAAATAAAATGATTTATATATTATAAAAGTAAATTATTAATATTAATAAACTAAATTTTTATTAAATAGCTATTAAATAAGTATTTAAATATTTTTAAAGCCGTTTTGTTATTATTAATTACCATTTAAAAGAGGACTATATAAGTATATATTAAATATGAACAATATGTGTACATATTTTATTTGTCCTTTTTGGTATCGAGCCAGCCGTGTTAAGAGGGGACGGCTGAAGGTCTACGGGCTCTGCGCGTCACGTAAGAGTAGGTATATTTTGGCTGATTAGTTCGATATGCTTGATATAAATGTTGCAATGCCTCTGCAGCTTCCAAGCAAATGAGTATAAATTACATGTAATTATTCTCAGTCTCTTAAGAGCCTCTACCATCTCTAATCCATTCGTTCAACTCAACGGCCCTACCAAACCGCCTACTATGTCTCTTTGGGATGACGCTGGAGCCATTCCACCGGTACTTACCGCAGAGAAACTTGCGGAGTATCTCAGAGGCAACCCAGGGGTCATTAATGAAATTGAACCACGATCAGGTCTCACACCGCTTGCCAAGGCTTTGCGCTCGGGAAATGCAACTACCGTTCAGCTTCTCCTGAACAATGGCGCGGATCCGGACAAGAAGACTCAGGATGGAAGAACGCCAATGTACATGGCAGCAAGCGCCTCAAGGCAAAGGGCGCGGATGATCCAGCTTCTTCTTGCCAAGAACCCAGCTACTTTCGATGAAGCGGGACCTGATTCAGTCAGAAACGAAACACCATTGATGGAGGCAGTCAGAAAGGGAGACGCGGCCGCTGTTAAGCTTCTAGTAGAACAAGGAGCTTCGAAGACCAAGGTAAACTCTAACGGCCAAACCGCAAGAGACATAGCGGGCGCGTCGGGGACCCCGAAGCCGGAAATAGAGAAGGCTCTCAATATTGTTGCAAGTAAAGGCTCAGGGGGTCTCATGACGTACATCAAAGACTGGGTAATCAAAGTTCTCGCCTATTTCAACATCTGGCGTCCGCTTTCGGACATCTTCGATGCTGCGTCCCGGGCTTTCTATGGTATTCCTGCGCCGGGGCCGATACCTGGAAATGTGAGGATTCCTTTCTGGATATTTTTTACTCATCATGGCTGATATTGAGAGTCGACATAGGACATCGAAGAGCCCCAGACCGCAGCCGATTTCAAGAATAATCTAGATAACATGGTAGCAAGGTAAACTACTTCAAAGGCCATTCGTCGTGTTATTTGTCATATTTTCCAAGTCTATAAGTTCTAAACTCCTATCATAGTGACTTGATGCTGACTTATTGCTGCAGAGGCGGTCTTGAAAAGTTCTTCCCTCCTGGCAATACTTATCTCCAAGAGGTGGCTAATCAGGCTGTTGCACTGAAAAGCGATCCAAACAATCTGTTAAACTCGCCTGCACAGCTTGACGCTCTCGCTAAGTTAGCTTTATACCAGCCTGTGCTTTACTGTGGTAAGAACCAACCCCTTCCTTGGAGAAGCGCTTTCTATACTAAGAATCACAATTTAGACGACAGTGGCTCTATGTGGGATGAGGAGGACGGTAAGGGAACAGGAGAACGATGGCGCGCTCAGATTCAACTTGTCAAGCGCATGAGCGAAATCACCACCCGAGCAGTACCGAACAAAAGAGGTTGCCACCTTCGCTTTATCAACTGGGAGACCCCAGACTTAAACAACCTCGACGACGCTCGGATTGACCATGAGATCACTAACTACAGCGGTCCATGGGGCTCGACACCGATAGGGACAATGCTCAGGAAGCATGTTCTTGACCCAATCATCTATAAAGATCTTAACTCGGATACTCCCTTCAAGCTTCCCTTCCTTATTCTGGTCAGTACAGATGGATACCCTACCAGAGAAAAAGCTATGGATGGCGACCCGGCTGGGCAGGAGGACGAGGACCATAATGAGGATCCGGATCGGTTTCGAAAGGAGATCCGAAAGTGTGGTGATAGCCTCGTACAGAAAGGTTATAGAAAAGATGGTAAGTATTATTTGTACATTCTTCGTATCTCTGACAAATGACCTGAATTGCTAATTTTGCTGAAATAAGTGGTTAAATTCGTGATCAGTCAAATCGGAAAGAAGATCAGTTACGAAGAAGATGCCCAGAAAGTGAAGAAGTTCTTGGACGGCCTAGAGTTTGACCCGGAGATCCAGGATGTTCTTTACCGGACAACAGGTAAATGGTTTCCAAATCACATGCTAATAAGATAGAGCCAGAATGACTGATACCTGAGGGAAACAGATCTTATGGACGCGAGATACGAGGAGCTGAGAGACAACAAAAAGGATATGGATGTCTGGGTATGCGCATGCCCGTATAGATATTCAAGTTCCTATACGCTAACTTCTGACAGTTGCTTACCACACTTCTATCTCCCATGCAGAGTCTGTTCTATAATGAGTAAAGCGCCTGTTGCACGCATTGTTATTTAGTAATCGCTCTCTGTATCTAGGCTGCCAGTCTGCTTAAGTTTTCAAGTTATAGGGAGTTTGTAGCCACAGCTGGATTCTAGCTGCCAAAGTACTCATATTAGTAGGCGGGAGACTGTACGGAATCTCATTTGATCTTGACCCCAAGGGTAATTGATAGGAAGATCGAACTGTCGGTTTTACATGTTTTCGTATACTTTTCTGTTTTATGCTCGAAGTATCGTATCTAAGAGCTTGAAGGGAGTGACAGTGGGATTAGTAAATATTCATAGTCATAGCGATAATACCTTGCGACTTGTGTCCGAAATACTACTTGGTTAGGAAGCTTGATATTAATTTAGATTACGATAGTTTCCATACAGCCTATATAATATATCAGGTTACACTAGGTACCAATTCCGCAGCGATAATAATATACAGTACGCCATGGCCAACACCTTACATTGTAATCCCTTAAATGGTCCTACGCCTGGCTATTGTCAATTATACCAAACCCTCCACATAACGCTACAAAAGAAAAGAAAATCCTCGATACTAGCAACCTATAGCCACCAGCAACCCATTCAGCCGCACCAAGCTGGGTCAATCATCTAATAATAAACGCCGAAGGGAGTCGGCCGTTTTTTATTATTTTACACATGTGACGACGAGTGGAAATCGACGCTAGGTTACATAGCATTCGGCACTACATAGCAGCTTCTAAGGACTTTTCTGATAATAAAAAAATTATGCATTCTAATTGTGTTTGATCTCTAGGCGTCCTATTAAACTGTTTTTATAGGTATAAAAGCTAGGTTCATGAAGCTTGGCGTCTTCATTGCCTTTATGACTGATCACCTAAGGAGGCGTGTTATAATTATAGGCTTACAAAGGTCCAATACTACTATATTCCAGTCTGCTCCTCATGCGAATAGCTCTTTCGCCTTCACCTTCAACAGCCCCTCGGCGTTCTTATATGCAATGTACTCCAGCTGTTCTTGCGTGACTAAACCACTCTCCTCCAAATTCTTTATGAACTCCACGCCATCCTCATTCTTTGCGAATGGATAGTCAATACTAAATAAAATGTGGTCGATTTTCGTCTTTGAACTAGGAGTCAGCAGTTGCTATTTATATGAGAGCATTAAGGAGATTTAAAAGCATGATTAGGATTTGGGAGCTTTTACTCTATGCATAAAAAGAGCTAGCTCTTGTGGTATAGGAAAAGGATAATCAAAGAATACGGGAAACACTCACGTTCCTCAGTATCGTAGCCATGGGGTCAAGGCTCCAGACGCCGCTCGTGGTAATCCAGATATTCTCATCATAGACCTCCTTGAAACCGCGGTCTCGGCCCCAACGCCCCGCAATCCGTGAGACACGCTGTAGCATAAAGGGCAGCATCTCCCCGAAGTGCCCTATGACGACCTTCAAGCGGGGGAACTTATCGAAGACGCCAGCGGCGTAAAGCCGCAGTATGTGCACGGCGACGTCGGAGTGCCACCCCCACGCGAACGCTCCGATGCATGTGGCCGCGACTTCGGAGAAGTTCCCGGTATATGAGGCGCGCTTCTGCTCCTCGGACGGCAGCGTCGGATGCAAGTATATTGGAACATCGAGTTCCTGCGCCATCTGCCATAGGGGCAGGTACTCGTCCCCGTCGTAGTACGTACTGTCCGCGCGATTATCTATCAGCGCCCCCACGAAGCCCAGCTCCTTGACGCAGCGTCGGAGCTCTGTTGCACAGGCTGCCGGATCCGCGACCGGCAGGTTCGCGAATGCCGCGAAGCGAGCAGGGTTAGCTTTGACAGCCTCTGCGGCTTGGTCGTTCGCGGCGGCGCAAATATCCAGCGATAGAGCGCCCGGCACGTGCGAGATGACTTGCAGGGAAACGCGGTTCTCGTTCATGGACTTGAGACGGTGCGTATCCGTGTCGAGTAGCATGTCGCCGATTAAGCCGCCTAGCATCCCGCGGTCGCGGTCAGGTAGACGTTCATTAGCTGCCGACGAGAGGAAAGCTTCCTCGATAGTTATAAGTGGTGGCGTCATTGTAGGAGTATAATTCCGCGGTTGCAGTTAGGGGGTTAGAATATTGATGGGTTTGACGCGCAGTTCGTGGCCCGCCTATACAGAGAGGCAGCACAAACGTAACAGAGGCTTGCGGGACACTAGCTCTTTTAAAATCTTACTTGCAGATCGGAGGCACTCTTCTTGTATCGAGAATGTCGTCGGATCTTAGGTCGTAAATACGATTACGCGGTCGTAGATAATGGGTGATCCACACCTTTGGTGAGTCACTTTCATAGGGCATCTTAGGCTGGTACAAAACAGTAACACCCTGCATGAGCAGCTTGTACTTCAACAGTTATACAAAGTATATATACACATAAATCCCCAATTTATAACTTTGTTTTACAAGATGAAGTCATACATATCTAGGTACATCAACTGTCTAGCGGGCTAGTCAACAATTACTTTTAGCTATCTATATAGCACTAGCAACCTTCTGATCTGCGCTATTGTCACTTACATTAGAAGGTAGCGCCACGCTACTCGCTTTTGTATCGATGAGCTGCACGGTAGTCAACTCAAAGTTGCTTAGTCGAAACATGAGCAGTCGTTCGCTGCAGTATAAATGAGTAACATTCGCATGACGATATTCCGGTTGTTCCGATACAGGAGATTATCTAGGTAGAGATTCGATAATACAGGACGATATAGCATTGGAGTGTTTATATCCTAGGGAAGTACATAACATAGGCTTATGCAGCGCCTGCTTATCATTACGTATCACTACTTTCCCTATTAATAAAACTTTAGTAGCGGTTATGTACCTTTCTCGTGGTTTGTAATAATGAGGACGTCATAACTGAGGACAGAGGTGAGCTTGTTCAGTTGGGCTCATTGGTTTGTTATGTAGGCTATTTCTAATTAGATAATGCGCACCAGCCACTATGGACCACATGATATACTCTAAACTATTTAGTAAATGTGGTATGAGGAGTATCCTCCGGCGGTGGCTCGTCCGCATGAAACTCCACCGACAATTTCTCGCTGATCCCCCACCATCCGTGGATATGAGAGTAGACGCCCAGGCCGCTTAAATTCATTCGCTGTAACACCCCCTTATTAGTCGTTATGATACTGCCAAAAACCTCTGCCAACCTATCTAAATAGGCCGGTGTTCTGTCGTCAGTTGAAGTTATATCACTGAGGTCAACGATCAAGAGGAGCTCCTTACCTCTTAGCTCAAGTCGTGGTAATGCCCCAAGAATAGCAAAGCCCACATCAAGGTCTCGGTGCACAGCGAATTTTTGAATATTATCGGCTGTTACTGATGAGTTGGGTTCCAAAGGGAATTCGTCAGGCGTATATTCTGCAAGGCTTGTGATCAAAGAAGCCCCGACCTGCATCAACGCCGCCTGTTCCATAGATTTCATATGCATAATCATCGAGTCGTTTGGTTGCGCTAAGACCACGATACTGTTCTTCGTTCCATCTTGAGAACAGTCTTTAGCTCGGATAAAAGCTGCTAACTGCTCGCATTCCCAGCGCGTGTGGCCGGGACTGTAGGACGTGAGAGTGGACGTACTTGCGTTTGTCATATCTTCATACGTGGGGGGCGATGTGAGGCCGATCCATTCTGATTTTGCTCTCCAAGACGATAGTAATTCTTGCACTGGCACAATTTCCAATGTCGGAAGGTCCTCACTAGAGTCGTACGACAATGTAACTTCGAAAATCGTGTACCGAGACGCTAGCTTCAGGGTAGAAGGAAGCCTGTAGAGCATAGCGATCAATTCATTTCTGGTTAGGAGCCTCAAATTTATGGTTGGACTGGGGGTTCGGATACAAGACATGATTCGGAGAACCGATCGGATAGTAGATACATCCTTCATCTTGAATGTTGTCAGCTTCGTTCTAACACAAAGATCAGTGAGTTGATAAGGGCTTTCGTGCTAGGGCCGTGATATTGACCCTTAATAGTATTATTAATATCGAGGTTAAAAAATTAGAAGCAATACGTGGCCATTCGTAGGTTTTTATCCTTTTGGAATTTCTTTATTGCTAAATGTCAGGGAGATTTGTTTATGAACTACAACCTTGTTTTTCCAACGACACGTTTTGGGTATTATACAAACAACTTGCTTATTTCAATAATAAAAGAATACTTTGACAACAATTCTTTTCAACTGTAATATTGTCCCAAAGCTAGACTCGGTCTAAACAGAGCTTTTTGTGTCTGACCTCGAAACTGAACACTTCTGTTATGGCATCAAAAACAATTTGAAGTTGAGTTTCGACTACGATAGTTAAACCTAATGATAAGAAATAATCTATAGTTTAGCTGCCAGTCATTACAATACCTACCTTACGCTGTCTTTGTAAGATTATAGTCCTTGTAAAAGTCAATATGTAAGATAATTTTAGGGGCCACAGGCTTCGAATATGTATATAAGTATTGTGAACTTTCTATGAGAAACTGCATATTCCCTGACTATAGCAGCCCGATAGTACATAGTAAAAAGAACTATGGCCGGAGGTTTTCTACATACTGCCGAGACTGCTATTAGAAACCACCTGAATGACACTACATTTAACGTTGAAATGATCAGAGCAGGTAATTTAAACTACCTACTCTCCCCGCCCTCTATCTAAAAACGGTGTATCGTCCTCAATTAGAACAGCAGCGTTAGAATCTTTATACTAACAGGACCCGTTTGGCTATAATGGCGTTGACTGACCCGAGGCATCCATCGCCAGGAAATCTCTGACAGCAGTTCGCTAGGTGGCAGCACCAGAGTCTGTCTCATATATGAACCATGCCGAGTATGGCTGCATCGTATCAACTCCCGTGCCACCATTCTCGCCAGCCGAAACTCTGCCGCTTACTGTGCGGCTGATCCCTACGAAGCCAGAGAGCATTTCAGCTTTTACCTTTTGTCCGTTGTCGTCAATCTCTACCGGTAATTTTACGTAGCCGGCCGGTACATGGCTATCCCTGATCTCCCCGTAGTAAATACCATCCAAGCAAAGGACTTTCCGATCGTAACGTGACTGTCGTTGCCGGCTGGCCTGTTCCAGATTCAGTTGTGGAGAAAGTTGAGCGCAGCCGTCTTGGTTCCAAAAACAGAATGCCGAGATCCAGCCATTATATGCCTCACACTCGCTGCCACTGTCGACCACGCATACGTCGCGCCAAAATGCGACGCTCTCGGGGCTCTCGGGCTCCTCCATCGAGCAGATTATGCGCTTCAGGATCGGCTGAAGGAGCTGCATGAACTGCGTAGGCTCATCTCCATATTGTTCAAGCTTTTCGAGGCGTCTGAGGATGTCTTCGTAGTCCGACTTCTCTCCCAGGAGTCGAACAGATGGGATACCGCAGATTATGTCGCATGAGTACCGAAAATATTGCTGCAGGGTGCCCATCATTACGATCGAGTTGATTATTACATCGTTCTGAGTCGTCGTGCTGAACCTTGGGACAATCCAGGCGCGCAGCTCTGGATCAAAAACATTCTGCTCAACCAGGCCACTGATCTGATTTGCGAAATCGGCAAAATCGACTTCGTAACGGTTCGCTAATTCATATACAACCTTGAGTTCCTTTTTACCCCTAATGTGGAGCAGTTAATAAAAAATGGAAAGTTTTTGACACACCAGGTTCACAGGTGTAGTGTTAGTAGCGTAAGAAATATACAGAAGTATTCGGCTCTGCTGTATTACTCACTTGTGGGCAACAAAATGATCCCTCAGTTCTTCGGCATGCCCTCGAAGGAAGGATGCGAATTGAGTCATGATCGCTAGCCAGATATCGTCTGGCCTGATGATGACATGGTGATGTCTATTATACGCGTCTACGATTGCTTGGATGAATCCATCGCTATTGCCTGAGAGATTGGGGGGTCGGTCTTCGTTGTCGACCGACGACTGGATAATTTGACCAGTACGATTGTGAGATTCGATACCGTTTAGAATATCCCTTGCGCTGTTGCAAGATTTAAATGACGCAACGATGTTTGCTTCATGTTCCGAAACTTTGATCGTAACAGGTATGTTGAACGGCGTGGGAGGATAGATCAAGCTCGAGGTGGAAAATAAGTGCACGGTGAATTTGACAGAAAAGAAAAATGAGGGAAAATCAAATGTACCCGTTGCGCCCAGCGACCTAATTATATACTGAACGTACCTTCAAAGTTCGTCTAGCCTTCGCTGTGAAAAGAACTCATTGGAAAACTTTACTTTTCCCGCCACACATATCAGACAAAAAAGGAAAATAAAGCTTAAAAAGTTCTAACGGAAAACCCTAAAAAATATATATAAATGGACGGTGTTTTTATTAGTCCATACGGACTCTGCAAAGCTGCCATTCGTCAAAGTCTATTCAAAGCATTAACCACAACGTATTTATATTTTAACAAACTGTATAACTTGCGTACTATAATAATAAACATAGTTATAAACGGCCATTGTTAGAACCACTGGCTGTTGGTTGCAACATCAGCCTTGTACAACCCCTGTCAATGAAGCTATCGTCACGTAGATATAATTTCCCTTATCCCCTAGCTCGTACGCCAAGCAGGGTTCTCCTTTAAGGAGAACTCTGCTGCGTGCGATACTCTTCTTCCTCTCTTTTAGATAGATAGACATAATGAACATAGTACAATAGATTGTATTCTGTCCCGTGTCCACTAGTACGATCGTACAAAGCCCATTCAACACTTAATATGCAAAACTCTATTGTTGGGCTTACGCAGCTAAGACTTAGGTGAGTCAAACCATGCGCAGAGTTGCATATGACTATTCCGTGGCTAGTGATAGCCAAACCCTCGCTCATTGGATCGAGGAGGATATACATATCTGACGACGATGATTGCGGATCTCCGGCTTTGCCACGGGTCAGGACATAAAAAGCTTTGATGGACTATCAGGGCAAACAGGACCGGGTTGCTGTTATAAACAGCTAAAGGGGCCGAGTTGGCGAGGTGTCCTGCGATCTGAAACAGCAATTCTAGTTGAATGAAGTATGGTGGGGTTGGTCTGTGTGACTTGCAGTGAAAAGCAAGGGTATTGCGCTTTGGATGTGTCTTCGTGTCTTATCTCTAGCGTCGCGCTTGCTAGCTGAATTGACAGCGATAGGAACTAATGCACCACTATTGAATTGTGTGAGTCCTAGGTGCGGATGCCGTACAGAGTGGTGTTATGGTGAGTCAGAAGGAGGAGCTCTGCTTGCTGTATGTGTGCTTCGAGTTAGCGTCCACACCAGCATACCCGTCCAGATGTACAGTACCTACCTAACCTTAAAGCTTTAGTTCAAGTAACCAAGTAGATTCTAAAAAGGCCTTCAATGAGAGGAAATAGTAGATCACGTGTAGTAGATAAAGGAGTTCGAATTTGGCATACATAAACATTGACACGGGAACTTCACCATCCAATCCTTTACTGCTCTTTTGCCCTTTCCACGGCAATTGTTCTTGTACCTGGACCAGTATGTACATGTAACTCCTCGAAGATTCTAACTACCCAGTAGTGACTAACTGTTTCTCTACTCTTCTCAATTATCTTAAACGACTTAGGTTATTGACAAAGGCGAGAAGCTTAGCTGCTGGGCGAGAAGAGCAGCAACATACCAAAAATCACTTAGTAGAATATTGACACGTACTTATGCAACCGACAAAAGGAAAATCCCATGCTTTGAGAGCATATGCTATACATATAATCAGCAAAGCTGTATAAATACGTTATTGACTGAAGTTATAGTGCATTTTTTCAAGCAAGATCGGCATGCCGCTCTCGGTAAAACAATTGACGAGCAGTATAGCAAACCCCATACAATATAATGAACACTTAGATAAGACCGTAATAATAGCTATGGTTCGCCAGGAGCGTTAGCTACATGAGGGCTACTAGAGGCCTTGGGAGCTTTATCAGTTGTTCTGGAATTTTGTAAGGGGTAAAAGCTCACCTTCCAATATTTGGGTAGGCTTAGATCGAACAGTATTGAGCTTTGAATCTATCTAGGACACTCTACGATCTATTAGAGGCCCGTCTTTAATTACTCTGAGACCAGAAACCCCGATACAGTCCCCAGAGACAGCCTGTCTATAGCAGCCGCTAAGGAGAGCACGGAGTAAACCTTTTATACCCAGATTATCGGACATAATAATTAGACTCACATACTAGTCATCTTCGATGGTGCGGAGTCCATTACTAAGAAATTGTACGTATTTCTAGGTTCGCGAGCTACTTCCTCAAAATATCCGACATCGGTACTCCAACCGTGATGGGCGATGGCGGAACCTGATCGGGGTGGAGTTGTTGTACTCATAGGCATTATCAAGATTTTACCCCCATGTCCTTCGGGACCAATAGTCAATTAACATTGCGGTTCATTCGCTTGATTCAAACCATCTGACCTCTAAATACCCCCACATAAGCTAAGCTTCGGCCTGAGTCAAATTCAACTTCAACCGGGCAGATCCCGTTTGCGGGTTCACTTCATTTCGGAGCCATATTATACAACCTTTGACTCACGAACTAGGCTGATCTAACGGAAAACCTGGTTCTCACTTACCGATATTCACTTTTTGGCAGAGTTCTATTCTTTACTGCCGTCCCACACGATCGCACCATAGGCAACACTACAACACCATGGGCGCATTCTTCGAGGAGATTCCCGTAAATCTGATAGATTGGATCCTCGCCCAGAAGGTTTTCTGGGTGTCCACTGCCCCACGTTAGTAACACCTAGAGTCGCGTTCTTCCTGTATAGCGGTTGCCATGAGCAAAACCTCCTCTCCACGCTAGTCTCCTAGCTTTGGGCGGCTGTGCGCTCCAAGATTTTACCTATTTGAGCATTCATTAACCCCAGCTGGCGCAGTATCAGGAAATGGACATGTGAACGTCTCTCCCAAAGGTGGCCCTCCTCGCGAGAGCTTTGGCGTTCCGAATACAACCAGTTTCTGGTAATACTAGACAGCTTCTGAGTTCCCAAAGCAATACCCAAGCTAACATATTTTGGTAGGTATATGGACATGACAGGGTCTGGCATCGAGACGATATCGCATCTCTTAGAGCCCGGTAATGGACGCATCACGATACGTAAGTGGCAATTTGAGTCGTTTTCCCAAAGTCCAGCCACGTTAGTGGGAGAAGGACTGTCATCATATTTATGGGTCCCTTGGTCGTAACTATAATGATAAGTATAATTAGAGGCTGACTTAACGCAGTGTTCAATGCATTTGAGGGTCCGCCTCGTATTGTGCGACTCTGGGGTAAAGGCAGAGTGCTAGAGAACGGCACGCCAGAATTCAACGAGATCGTGCAGCGAGAGAACATCACGACAATGCCGGGCACACGCTCCGTAATAGTCGTTTCGATACACCAAGTTGGAACATCGTGCGGGTATAAGGTTCCATTCTTTTCGTTTGTTGACTTCAGACACGTTCTTGAAGATCACTTCAAGAACAAACAGGAAAAGTTTGAGCGAGGCAACGAAAAGGAAAGCAGTGAGTGCTATTTTTTGTCACTCTTGGTTCTTGTTTTGTCATTTCCAAAGCAAAAATCCCTCGTTCTGGCTAGTTATATTTGCAAAGCTCTGCATATCCCCGATCTCCTTTAGTTCTCGCTTCAGAAGAAATTACTGACTTTGGATATTACAGTTGACCGCTACTGGGCATTGAAGAACGCCAGGAGCATGGACGGACTACCAGGCATGCGGAGAGGTCTAAAGGCAGGAAAAGAGTATTCTGTCGAGCCTATTCAGAAGATGGTCGGTCCTTTCGCAACAAGTACGAAGAGCTTACGATCGCAAAAGGGAGTAGAGATGCACGTATCGTACGTGATTATCGCACTACTTGCTGCTCTAGTTGCGATCCTAGCCGTGACACATCCGGCTTTTGAATATTTCCCTGCCCAGAGGCGCATGCAAGCCGTCATCTCACAAGTTACTTCTATGCCTGGAAATTCTCCGAGTTCTGTAGGTTCACACAACTAACCTTTCAATTACAGCGTTGGAAATTTTTTTAGGAGCTATTCATGTTCACATTGTCGTTCTTCAACTAATCAAGCTGCAAATAAAGCGGCATTTCATGTAGCTGGACTAAGGCAATACAAGTAAAAAAAACTATTATGTACTTGCGTTAGGACACCTATCATTTTCCTAGGGAATAAGGAGAGTCTTTCCAGTGCTTATGATATTTCATATCTAGAGAATATTAAAATTCGCACTTGATCAGATCAACCATAGAGGAGGGTTTTTGTGTAGCGCTAATGACACCCACTTATTAAGAGAGGCTGGCCTAAGCCAACAACGCCGGGAGGCTATTCTTGAGACATAAAGGCATATTTATCTTTGTGTACGACCAACATATTCTCTAAACGAGAACCTTGAGTTCTCCTACGTCTAGATTTCCTTCTGGAACCCTACTCCTTCTAAGGTTCCCCCACGCCAAGAGGAAGCTAGTATCCTTGCCAACTAATTCAGAACGCCTGACACTATAACACCCATTGGTCCATGCCAATGTATTGAAGGATACACGCAATAAATCATACCTTACGGAAGTCTTCGGTAAACCTCCTTCTCTTGGTTCTGGGGCTCATAGACTAGTTATGACGAGTGAGCTTAGTACACTAGTAGGATAGCCCAGTGTGTTACCTACTTATATCTTTGTAATTTACTATATTGTATAACGATACTCTCATTAATCGTAGATATCATCCAAAGATTATCTAATCAACTAACTAATTGTACTATCGTACTGGACCTTCGAAACGAAAGGGCTATACTTATCAAGTCTCAAGTAACGCTGCTCTACATAATCCTACTCCTTCAGGTTCGTCAATCTCCTGCCCTAATAACGTTGTTTATTGTATCTTTACAGTCTGCACCTGCCCTGCCTTTTTGATTGGAATATAATCATCGATACAAACTCCCCTGATCTTGTACTGGCCCATGGGGTGTTCTCTGCATATCAATAAGTTCCCGGCGCCCGTACTGTGACAACAAAATAGTCAGTATTACTCTTCTGCGCAATAATTTCGGGAACTTCGAGAGCAAACACAGCTCTTGAGTAAAAAAACCAGCCCGAGTGGGAGTTCCTGCTCCTGCAAGCTGATAGAATAGAAAGAGACAACTTTCGATAATACTCACCGCACGTAACCATAATCTCTTAGGGCGTTCGTCATATCATGGCTGAACTCTTCTCTAACTAAGACCCTACCACTGGGGCACGGTTTCATAGGCTCCAAGGCCTTGCCCGTTTTGCTGTTCTTCCTGCAACTAGACGCATAACTCTTGTGGAAGTCGACATCGCCTCCGAACGCCACCAGATTGAAGGTCTTCCCTATGTCCCCTACTTGCACAAGCCCCAGTCCGTCTCTCAGAATAATCCTGTCATCTTTACCTTGGTCTGCCAAAGTGTCGCCAAGGGAGCTGCCATGCACCGCGGTTATCGCTTCAAATATGAACGAAAACGGCGCAGTTATGGTACACCCGCAGTTCACACGGACTTGGCAAGATATATTCGCTGTGCTTCCTTTGGCTAAACGGGATGCGCATCCGGTTATTGCTGGAAATTTGTAGTTCATAGAGCTGTTATGCGTCCGAAGATAGGACGGGCAATCTACACGCTCGTAAATAGTCCCTGACACGCATCTGTCTATCCACTGACTGAGCCTAGCATTCGGGTCGCTGGGCTTCCAGATTGGAGCAAGTTTCGTCAGCATTTTCTTTCTATATTCGATGACGTTGTTGCCGGGATCCATGATGCATCCCAAGATAGTCGCGCATTGCACTAGGGTCTTGCCGGTTTCATCTTCGGATACTTCCTTGGGTCGATCGTAGGTAGGTATCAGTTCTTTACTGAACATACTAGCCTTCTTTCCGCAATTGCAACCCTTGAAGATGAACTGGAACCCCATGGTCTCCTGCTCAAGATGAATTTCCATGTACTTTCGCGGAACCCCGACTATTCCTGTCAGCGCATCTCGCTTCGCCCTGCCATTTGGTTTCAAGCGTCCCAAGTTGACTACTCCAGCAAAGATATCAGTCTTTATGTCGTTCGGCTTATTTCCATCCTTCGGGTTCGCGTCGTTCTTATTTTCTATCATGGGTATCCAGTCCCACTCTCCCCTCTCCCTATTGCCTATGGCGAGCTTGGTGTACGCATATCCTGTCTTGTTGGACAACTGCTTAAAGAAGGCGAACGATGCTTTCTCTAAGTCATCTCCACAAAGCTCCGTTTCCACTTGCTGCGGAGTGAATAGTCCGGAAAAGATACCCAGGAGGCCCTTGAACAAATCCATCTTATCCTCGCACTCCCGTGGGAGTATGGATATGGCCGAGAAAATGTTGCTTATCCCTTTATCATTCTCAAGCCACCAGTTACTACCACCGTTGATAATGTCTATCCTTGCAGCGCTAATGCCTTTGACTTGAGCCTGCAACACCTTGAGAGATAATATATCAAGTTCTATAGCCGCTAGAACGGAGCCGACCGCTGTAGATATTAGGTTTCTGGATTTAAGTATCCACATCTTTAGGTTTTCGGCTTTATCCCTTGATTCTGTAGCCAAGTCCATCCATATATCCAGTGTCCCTATGGGGCAAATCCTGGTTTTGTTGGTTCCGAAAATTGTGATATTCTTTCCAAGAAGCATTTCCTGAAAGGTCCATACCCTGGTGAAGTAGTCGTTGAGGAAAAGCGACCTAACTTGGCTGATACACGTCGAATAACAGTTTAGCACGCCCAGATCTATGGCGGCGGATCTCGCTACGGCTTCCGACACGTGGAAATTCCACGGCTCCTTCTCCCACCCAGACAAGCGATCGGTCAATTCTCTCGACAGGCTCGTAGTGTCTGATAGCATTGTTGACCTGCCACTAAGATATAGAATATGGTCGAGAAACTTCAAGTCATCCACGATCTTCTGGGGATAGAACATCTCAGGCAAGTCGACTAGTATGTGACATCTGCTTGCTTGTTTATAGTAATAGTACATCTTGGAAACTTCTTGGGACTTCTCTCTGATGTCGGCTTGGTTTATGCAGATGCAATCTACCCACATGTACTCCACATGCTGGCTAATCATTAGCTGCTGGATAGATTTCAACTTCTCCTCTGGTATGATCACGTCCCAGTTAACGCCGTCCAATTTGCAGTCATATGGTGCAACTTTGGCTCCCCATCGATAGCTGACAATGTCGAACGTGTATGAAGAGCCTTCAGGGGGCTCGAAGACGCAGAATTCGCCATTGTTTTGGCTAAGAAGCCTTAAGGGAGCAAAGGACGCCATTGCCAAGTTCCGTGCGGAAAACCAAGATGCGACTCAGAGTGCCAGATAGGATACTGACAAACGTAATTCTAAGGCAGAAGAAACTGTAGCAGCATACAAGAGAGAAGACGTAAAGTTGGACTGAGATCTAGCTACCCGCGAGGCTCTGCTTATTTCAATTGCTAGTGCCAAGAAAGTATGTTTCATCTTGCAAGGCCTGAGAGATAACAATACAGCTTGCCAAGACGCCATACTTGATGGATACTGGCCGGCCAAATTGCCTCGAGGAGTAGTGCGCATAAGACGGCGTCAGATTTAGACCATTCGGCCCCCATGCGCCTCCTCGCTTAAGAGCCTGTCCTGAGAGGTCTGACTTTTCAGCTCTTGCTGTATACTCCTGCACTCTGCCAATCGAGTCTACACTAATGCATAATATTGCTTTTTCATCGCGTGACCCTTGCTGTCGAGGTTGGCGTCAAAAGAAGTGAGACGCTTTACACCCACCACTTTACAAGATTGTAACAATAATGATTTATACCTAGGAACAACTATTCTGCTGTTATTTTGTGCGTTGTGTTATTGTAATTAAAAGCCTGTATATTGGCCTTGTAAATTAACCATATTTATCATCTTTCTCTAGTATAGAAGTATACTGGTTATCAATTGTTTCAGGTGAAAGTGAGTGTGGAGTATCTCACTTTTTTTGACGCCAACCTCGACTGTCTCGACTGTCAACGGCCTTCCGACTTGAAGCGCTAGAGTTGACCTATCCCAATATAGGAGGGCTCAACACCAAAACCCTCGTCTATCTGCACCTAAGCTAACGGCACGGCAGATGGCACTGCACTGCTGGACCCCACTTCTGATTGCCTGGCTGTGGCACGATGGGACGCGACCCTTGGCCAAAAGTCAGCCCATGTGAGCATTCACCTCCCGTTTTGTTTGCTCAATAGAAAGATCAGCTCTAGACCTTTCATGCTATACACGCTGTACCTTATACAACCGCTGATCTTGTGTAATGCGAAGTTCACATGTGAGAGGATGAACGGACGTTCTGAAATTTATAATAATTCGTCAGGAACGTGTCTATAGTTATCATAGGCGCAGCGCAGCGAATATCAGCTCAAGCTGGACGTCAAGCACCTCCTTTCATAGAGGGACATATGGTCGACGCGAGGATGATGAGTTGAGCAGGGCATGGCAGTAGGAGTTGTGCCCATCATATTCTATAATTATCCCAGCTATAGGAGGCGCTGTATACGGTACTTGCATTGCCGCTCGCTATAGATAGCTAATACTGACAAATGCCACCTTGCTATTATGAACTCGAGTTTCCACCCCCCGCCCATTAGTTTCGTGCACCGCAAATTGTACTTAGGCGTTTTCCTCAGTCAAGGCTGCGTCACAGCTCTGTCAGATGTGACTTCGCTAAGGACCGTGATTATCGTGACTGTCAGGTGTAATTGTATCAATATCCTCTAGGGCGGCCATATCGAGCCTTTAGGGCATGGCAGGCCAAGACCCTGCCATTGAAAGTTGATAGGGCAGAAATTTGAATGAATCATCGCCGGCGCAAGGCCATGCGATTCGAGAAGTTATTATGAATCACCAAAAAGCTCCTCGGGGCGTTGGTTTTTAATAAATACATCCCTTTCGAAGTCGGGATTTTTAGCCTTCCGATCCTCGTATGAGGGTTGGGATGGCCAGGAATCAATGGAATTGAGCCCTGAGCACCTATATCCCAACAGCTAGTAGGCCCTTTATTCACTCTGTGATCAACCCCCCTGACAGTGAGTCGGTGGGACCGATCAGAAAAGGTGAATGAGATTCGTGACGGAGTAGGGAGAGAATGGCAGCTTGTGTGTTGGCGCGAAGAATGATGAATAAATGGGTTCATGATGCCTTTTTAGCGTCTTTGACCAATGCCTACCGTGGCAGCCTTTTACTGTATAATAATGCAGCTTTTCTAGGTGAGGTCAGAGCCCCACCACTCCAAAATCGCGTGGTTTGAAAGCCGAATATGGGACCCGGCGGGAAGACCCGCGGCTTCGGAGGCGATTCGGCGGTGATTGGTCTTGAAGACATGATCGTTCGAAGTGGAGCAGTGGGTGGGAGCAGGAGAGTACTCACAAGCGACCGGTCTTTGACTACCTATGCCTAACTACATATAAGTACCCAAACGCCCTAGTTAATCATTCTTTTGCGCCCGCGCAAAACTTTAGATACGGACTTGGAGGCATAATCCATAGAGATAAAATCTAACGCGTTAAGTTCGTCAGTAACGACAATATAAGTGCATCGGTAAGCGAGAAGTACATATACTAAAGGTGCTGGAAAGTACAGTCTCTGTTGTCTTTGACAGCCGTACTAGACCATGTGCTCTACGTACGGTAGATACTGTATCTATAATACTACTGTTCGTAGCCCGTAAATATAAATGCGGAGCTCGCTTTGCTCGGATGCAGCTCCAAATGTGGGGGGTTTGAATCCCTGTAGCTCGAAAGCCGTAGCGGAGTTAGCGCTCGTCGTTTAGGACCTATCTAAACCGGTGCTTGAGAGATGCCTCGGCAGATCTCCAATTCCGCATCAAGACTCTCCGTTCTTTCAATTCCTGTTGCGAATCTGCCTCACCTTCTCTTCTATGTAGCTCTGTGCATCGAGAAATGTGTTTGGCATAGCGGACTGGTCTTCGTTTCTTAATTATCATTCCCCGGTAGACTCAAACATCCCTAACTCAGCTATGTCATGTAAGTCATGGTGTTTTATCTTTCGCAATGCTGGATGAAACCTTCCGCTGTGATGCTAACATGTCTGCAAAGTGACAGCTATCGCAGCCGCCGCCGCCGGAACGGCAGCGCTTGCTGCCTATCTCGATGCGCGATTCTTAATACGGAATGACCTTCGTCAGGGGAACAGGAAGCTTAATATGTGGCTAAACATGCGATTTATTGCCCAGAAGATGCGCGAAGAAAAGCTATTGATATACAACATATTTGAGGACAGGGCGGGCACAGCTGAAGGCAACAACACCTTTCTGCTGTTCGAGGACCGTCAGTGGACTTACACGGAATTCTATGATGCCTTGCAGCCAATTGCAAACTGGCTTCTGAAAGACTTGGGGATCAAGAAGGGCGAAGTAATCGTGACGAATGGCGGCAACACACCTGAATATCTTCTGCTTATGTTCGCCCTGGAGGCTATTGGTGCCGTGCCCGCTTTAATCAACTACAACCTCACAGGGGCCGCGCTCATTCACAGCGTAAAGCTTGCCACCTCTCGTTACGTTATAGCCGACGAAGATGTTCGCGCACTCGTCTCTCCCGTTGAGCCCGAGCTGAGCGATGCCGGGATTCAGACTATATATTATTCACCGACCTTCCTAGGGGCGCTCAATGACAGAGAACCTCTGCCCAAATCGCGTCGTACAGGCTTGGATCCCCTAGGTCCAGGCAACCTATTATACACTTCCGGGACAACGGGCATGCCGAAAGGAGTCGTCACCAACCGAGCGCGAAGGTTACAACTAGGTCGGGGTATAGGCATGTATCTACGTCTCAAGCCTGGCGACCGCATGTATACATGCCTGCCGCTGTACCATGCCTCAGCATTTGGGCTCTGTACTCTACCATGCATATACACTGGTGCTGCGGTTGTTTTAAGCCGCAAGTTCAGCCATGCCACATTCTGGCCAGAAGTCCATAAGCACAAGGCTACGCACATCCAATATGTCGGCGAACTGTGTCGATACCTCGTGAACGCCCCCCCAAGCCCTTTGGATCGGGGCCACAATGTGCGCGTGGCATGGGGCAACGGCATGAGACCTGATGTCTGGGAGAGTTTCCGGGAGCGCTTCGGCGTCGAATGCATTAACGAGCTCTATGGGGCGAGCGACGGTATGGCTACGACGTTAAACGCGAACAGGGGTGACTTCTCACGGAACGCGATCGCGGTGCGTGGGCCGCTGTGGCACCTGATGAACCGTGACGAGAAACGCATCCTCATTGATCCGGACTCGCAAGACGTAATTAGAGGCAAGGACGGCTTTGCGATTGAGGCGAAGGCCGAAGAAACTGGCGAGATTGTTATTCAGAGTAAGTGCCCGCGGGAAATTGCGCAATTCCAAGAGAAAACAATATCCGTTGAAAGAGGGCTGGGTCTTGAGGGTTTCAAAACCGCTCATAATCGACGTATCAAGCCTGCACCCGAAGTAGCAAATCGCTAACCTCTAACCCCGCAGTGGATGCGGCCGACCCTGACCGAGGAACGCCAGAGTACTTCAATAACAGGTCTGCCACAGAAAAAAGACGAATATCAGATGTGTTCCGCAAGGGCGACCTGTGGTTTCGGTCCGGCGACTTATTCAAGCTAGATAGCCAAGGCCGCCTGTTTTTCATCGATCGACTCGGCGATACCTTCCGCTGGCACTCTGAGAACGTGTCGACGAACGAGGTCAGCGACGTGATCGGCAAGTTCCCTGACGTGGCTGAGACGAACGTCTACGGCGTGCTCGTGCCGAATGCCGACGGACGAGCCGGGTGTGCGGCCATCGTCCCCACGGATGAGGCTTTAAAGGGGAAGGGTATAGACTGGACAGCACTAGCTGAGCATTGTCTGGCGAGTCTTCCACGGTACGCAGTACCGATTTTCATAAGGCTAACGAAGAGCCTCGTTTACACGGAGACGCATAAGCTCCAGAAGCAGAAGCTTCGGTCTGAAGGGATTGACCTTGCTGCTATTAGTCAGGCGGCCAGTGACGATCAAATTTATTGGCTTCCTCCGGGAACGAAGACATATGTGCCATTCAAAGAAAAGGATTATCAGGAACTTAAAGCTGGGAGGGTACGGCTGTAGGAGGGGTAGGCGATTGTAAGTACTATAAGGATACCGTATGAATACATGAAGAGGTGACAACTCCTAAAGCTTTATATAATGAGATGTTCTATGTCGTTACTATGGTTTAATTTACGGAGGATACAAGTAGAAGAAAGACTACTCCTGGCAAGTAGTTGAAGACAAGCAGGACACGGAACTTTCAGTTTTCATATTCGCCAGTTACTCACCACATACGCCGTTGTCTATAGTTTCAGCGCTATTGACACACGGAGAGGCAGGCCTAACTATAAGCAGGTTCGCTTCCTGCGGCTTAGATGGGGGATACAACTCGGAACAAGGCATTGTACCACAACAAGCAGACCAACTCCAGAGTCATTTGAGATTATAATTACGCTACAAAAGCGTAGTATATCTGCACCACCGAAGGAGATATGCTAATACTATACGTATCCCTTGGATTTACTGGAAAGTAGACGCGAATATATCCAAAATAAAGGGGTCCACTTGATCAGAAAGTCGTGGAAAAATAGAATGTGATTCAATCATGCATGAATAGGGCATGTGTCTCCTAACTAATAAAACGACAAGGTGAAATAAAAGCTTACAACCGACCCTGCGTACCTACTTAACCAATCCACCAATCGCACTACCCCATTTCAACACGGCAGACCAAATAAAGCAGCAACGTGGAAAGTGTCCCGGCTCCAAACCAATTCGTTGCATATCCGTATTGGCGACCAGATTAAATGATCGAGATATACTAGTTCTGAGGGGGGCCCCCTCCAATAATCACCTGTCTCCACTGTATATTGTCATATCGGTTACGTCCAGAGGAGTCTACAGTAATCGCCCCTGTCACTTGTATATTGTCGGTATTATCGTCGGGCTATACCCAGAGGTCCGAACGAGCTCTCTGTTCTGGACTAGTCCTCTTATATCGAAATCCGTGCCATTGTAAAATAACAACTTTCCCTCGCATCTCTGCACGAAAAAACTCTCAAGGGCTCTAACTAGTCGCCGGATCAAATTGTGTGTCTCATACGAATAACATCGGTCGAGATCCGCAACGATGCATAGGCTACGCCCTAATGTGTCCTTCGGATAGTAATCCTTGAGGATCATTTCGACAAACTCAATCTTCGGTAACAGAACGCCATGAGCTGCTTGAAACTGTAATGCCTCGTCGGGAAAGTCGATTGCTCGAAGTTGGAGTGCCGTGCTCCCCAGAAAGTTGTCCACTAGTGCCTCGAGGTCTTGCAGCGGATGGTGGCCCAACGTGTTAGAAGCCACTAGAATGACCGGGGATTCGGCTCGAACTTGCTCTAGGCCTTTTAAGTAGACCATAGGCATGACCGCCTCTATAGCTCGGAAGTACGCATGTCTGAATACTGTTTGGTCCGGTCCGGCCGGTGCAATGCGCACTGCGGTGATGCTGGGATACGGCCAAACTGTGAATACTTGGTGTAATAAACGGTCCCACTCGGGTGATGTGCGGCTGGTGCCCGCGATGATCCCAGCAGCTACTAGGTATATATCTTCGCGATACGGGATACCCAGTTGGTACGACGTGGCCATTAACATGGTGTATAAATGTAGCTTGGCACTCGATGTGCAAGCATACGGGTTTCTGTATCCGGTCCTTCGGAGTTATAAAAGAGGCTACAATAAGCCCGGGATATGGGATATCGGTGGTAAGGATATAAGAAGATTCGGAAGATTTGTTTCAAGACAGCTGGCGAGCCGCGTCTTTTAATAAGCCCTCAGTGGGTGGCCACTGTTGGTGGTAACTCCATAACTTTCTTCGTTTTCTACGTATGTCGAGTCGTAACAGCTTGATTCAATATATACCGTTCTATCGTTAGTACTACAAGGCGGGTTATCTCTGACTGATGTCCTATTTGTTTTGAAGCTTCAAGGAATGCGGTACCACCAACATTAAAACTTCAACGGGAGTCATAGCCGGGTCCTGGAGAATGGAAGCCTCCTGGCCGCATGCATCATAATTGCCCATTTTACACACCCAACTTGTCAGGCCGCTACGCTCCACAGATTTTGCGTGACCACTATACCTAGGCTACTCGACATGAAGGTAGTACTAGGTGTATCTCGGGCCCGACGGCTTACGAGAGCAGGAGGGCGAACGACCTCTACAAGAGAGCGTCACGTGGATTCTAAGCCAACGGTCAAATATCTCGTTGATTGATAACTAGTTTGTGAATTTACGAATCAAACCAGAAGTGTCGTCAAGTTGTTCAAAGACCTCCGTGTTGAAGATGCCTGGGTTGCCCGTTGCTTAGAATATAAGAAATTTATGGTCAGTCTCGAATATATTGGTATTCAACGACATTAATTACAGGTGTGAACGAAATTCACAGAGGTTACGACCTCGCTGATTTATCTTGTACTGATGGTAGTGTTAGATCCAGGAAACATTGCTCTCTCACCCTACCCCCCAAGCCGTCCGATCAAGGTACGGGTGACCTTTTTTTTGCACCTAATCCCCCAATACTACCAGTCGTTAGCCACGGTACGACTAGCGGCAGATGAGTCCACACCTTCTAGCCTGTCTGTTGCGGGCTGCAAAACTGAAATTCAACGACTCCTCGGATGTGACCCTTGCCTTCAACAAGGCCTTCAAGATCGAAGTCTTTGCTGATGAAGAATACGACGTTTACATGCGCATATTTGGAGAACCGCCCAAGTGCCCTCACTAATCGCTTGACCTTCTCTTGTCTGTCCGTCTTGTGCGTATCCAAGTCCCACGATTCTCCGTCATACGCGCGGTCGATACCCTCGATGATGAAAAGGTATTGTTTGGGCCGAGGGAGATTTCGCTGCCGTCTACAGAATCTCTCGATGGCCTCTAGGTAGCGATCAGCTGTTGTCACCGAGTTCTTGGGTAGGCCGCACAACTCCTGGCCTATGTTTTCTATAAGGCTGTCCCAAACATCTTGTGGCTCGACTTCGGCTCTGCTGGGAGCGGAGAAGAGCACCAGGCCTGATGTTCTAGCAGCAGCCTGCTTGATGGCGACGTAGTAGGCTATTCCAGTCACTGGTAGCACACCGAGCCGTTTCGCGTCTGAAACAGACAAATCTGGAACACGAATGATGCCCGTATACATAGTATCATCCTGTATGAATTGGTCGAAGACGATTTGTTTCCACCAAATTACGGCGTCGAAAGCCTTCAACGCTATGTTAAAAATTAAATCATAGACTTCCGTGCCCAGGTCAAGATGTATATTTAGAAGCTCAACTAATTTCCGGTTGTCAAAAGAACCTGTAGTTCTTATGGTAGAGTCGTCCATGTTGTTTATAGTAGAGAACATGGCAAGAGTGTGGACCTAAACCAAAAGGAAAACGGCCAAGAACAGACGGGACGGGACAGCCATTTATACACCACGAATAAGGATTTCCCATCCATTGGGTGCCAATATGAGTAGAGCCTATCGAGTTACACCCAAACTAGCAGAATTTGAGTGTGCATTGTTGCTCATCAAGCCATGGCATTTGCCCATCGAGGTTAGTCATCTCTTTATTCGAGCTGGCGGCGGTGAAGAATACCGTGCAGCCAACCAGAGAACTAGGAATCAATCAAACCAACAACCACTCTACACGTATCATGCAAATTTACGCCCAGGTGGTTTTTCTGCAACGCGCAGCCCCCCAAACTAACACTTCCATATCGATCCATTTTGGGGTGAAAGAAGGTATTGAGGCATCCGACTCGATAAACAGGTTACTAGGCCCCAACACCAAGCCCGCACCACAGCAAGTCGTACAGAGCTGATAGGCTCAATGACAAGCCGGATGGCGACCGCGACGACTGCCATGATGATCGAGAACTTAATTAAGTCGAAAGTAGTGAGTGCAATCAAACAGTGTAACTGGGTTTCGGGCCCCCTTTTTTCCTCGATCATCCTACCATTCACACCCGCTTGTGCGTAGGAACAACATTATTTACCTACACACTACCTGTCGATTGATAATCGCTATTAAAACTAATCGGTCACCAACGCGCGCAGAAACATTTTCTCTTTCACAAGCCGAAAACGGCTGGTGGTAGTAGTTATAGTCCCCATCGAACATGTTGTCTTTATAGACAGTCAGACGACTCCTCAAATCACCCGAGCACTTGTAATGATACCTACGGTACTTGGAGCAATCAAGGAAACTCAAGACCTCTGAGTGCATCTACAAGGCAGCCGTGCTGGCCAACTGCCTGCATGTGCAAAATGACGTACCCGGTACTACTTGGAACACAGACCATCGCACTCTTAAACGCGAGTCCCAGTATGGTTTTTAATATTCTTGAAGGCTGATTGTTGATGGCCGGGCGTGCTATCCCAATGAATTTGTGCTTCTTCCGCTATCCGGCACCAGTCGGCGACCTCGAGAGTGTTTCTTCCTTGACTGGTTTGTAGTCATAGCGCGCTCTTCCTTCTGATTATCAAAGGGACGTTCTCTTCCGTATGCAGGGTATATGATGGGTAAGGCTGATGCTAAATTACTACGAGGAACAAGCAGAATCTTTAGCAAACCGCCAATTTCTTAAGTATTCAAACCAAATTCGGCTTAATGTTCTATGGGAGCGCATCTCTGAGAACATCGGCAACGAGGCATGACGCATGTAGAGCGAGCTTCCTACTCGATTTTGGCGCTGATAATTTTTTACATCACCTACTAAGCATCGCAATAAGAGCCGTCGGATGCATCAGTCAAGCATAAAGTGACGGTAATCGCAGCTCTCTAGCGCAGCATGCGACTAAACTTGACATACTGATTAGCCGTTTTTCATAGCACGATGACTCTAAATGAAGAGACTCCGTATCTTGCTAGTAGCATATTCACGTCACCAGTTGTTCGGTCAAGCAAAGGGTCGAACCGCCATAGCCGGGCCAAATTTTGAATTTCTCCGCTTCCTACTGTCAAAAGACTACACGCTCGTAGAATGTGACATGATCATGACGCCCGCCAGGTCCCCCAGCTAAAAAAAGACAATGCGTAGGCTACGCCCATGTTGTTCGACCAGGAGCATAGCCCCATCATACAAGAAAAGCCTTGTTCGAATCATCTTGCCCGAGTCATCCAGGTCTTAAAGTTCGTCATATTACAGTGGCAGGGGACCCGTTGTCGTGTTGACAATCGAGGCCCCCAGGTCCTTATACGGTAGACACAAATGAAAAAGTCGCTTTAATATGTACTGTGTAAAACAATGCCAACGAGGCTGGAGAAAAAGGGCCAACACTGCCCAACACCTCTGCTGCAGAAAAGTTGTGTTCACCTCTCCAACTGCGGCTGAGGCTGCCACCCATTTATATAGGCCATCAAACCCATGCCAATGAGTACGACACCAATCATCGACGCGTAAGGAACGCTGTTTACTAATACTTGATCGTTCGGAGGCGTCCTGGGGGGGACTGAGTTAGGTGTTATTGTGGCAGCCCGTGACAAGGTAGGGTGATCGAGAGGGCCGCCTGATATCCGTCGGCTTTGATTTGGACTTGTCGGTGTGCTGCTCATTGCTGTAGAATTGGCCGCCGCTTCATTGTCGCTAAAATCATTCATGTCTTCTTGAGTTTCTGTAGCAGCCTTCTCTCTTGCAGCAATCTCTCTCGCTTCAGCATCCTGTCGAATTTGTAATGCCATCTCGGCTAAAGTCTTGCGATCGGTGTCCCGCTCTTGTTCGGCGGTCTCGGCTCGCTGCTTGAAAACATCAAGCTGCTGCCTAAGATCTTTTATCTCTAGCACCATCGACTCTATTTGCGCATGCAAGTGAGTAGCAGACGCTTCAATGATGTCGGCATCCGGAGGTGCGGGCTTGTCAACATCGGTCATGAGAGTGTCGACATCTGCAGAGCCTGTCTCATCATTCGGAGGCTCAAAGGCCGCGTCGAGTGCTGTTTCTCCAGTCTCTGACTTTGTCGGGTGGTTTGTATTTGCGGCAGCTGCCTCTTCAAGCCTTCTAGCTAACTCTTCGGCAAGCTCTCGAGCTTGTCGCTCTTGTTGGAGCATGTCTTCAAGGTCTCGCATGCGCGAAGTTTGAGACTCTATCTCCTTTTTTGCATTATTCAAGGCTTCTGTCAGCTGTAAAATCTGGCTTCCATTGCCGTCCTGGCGAATAGGGGATATATTTTGAGGGTGTGATTTTGCGCGTTCGGTGACGCCTCGTTTTAAGGATGGAACGTCAGGTTTTTCAGGTAGAGGTTGCTGAGGCGGAGGGGCGGGCGGATCCGAAAATCTAGTTTTGTTATCGGTCCTGAATGACACACCACTCCCATTAATGGTTGGTTTTGCTGGCTCGGAGACTTCTGACTTTTCAATATCCTTGATGTCTTCCTTGGAAAGTAGCGCATGGACAAAATGACCAGTTCTGCCGAGGTCGTGGGATTGAAGACGTGCGTTTCGCATCTCATGCTGGAAATAGCGTCAGCGGAATGGAAAGGGTGTATGCTAAACGAAATCAAAGAGCCTACCTGAAGTCTTTTGACGATCTGTTCTGTACTGATGGGCGAGAAAAAGAAACCGCGCTGATGTCCCATCCCATTAGCCTGAGGTCCCATCATCGCTCCTCCTTGAACCATCCGTCCATTGCTGACCATCGACGACTGACTCCCAATACGTTGACGTACAGCACCCTGCGGTCCCATCATCATCATAGGGCCGTTTGCCGGATCGAGGTCCCCAAAATTAACATCGAGCAAGTTATTTGAAGCGTTTAGAAATCCAGCGTGTTCTACCTTGGCAGCGACCTTGTGGTGAACAACAGTTTTTTGGTCCTCACTGACAATGTCGATGCCGAGCTCTAAATGGTCGCCGGTCTGCAATTCGTGCGGTTCGGATTCGCGGTTCTCCTGTGACAGCCGTGTGCCATTCACGAATGTTCCGTTGGAAGATTTGACGTCTCTGATCCAAATTTTCCCTTGCCGATCAGCCCATATCTCAGCATGCTGACGAGAAAGCACTTTGCTATCAAAAAAGCCGTTGATCGGGGTCGGTACCGTCTTTGCATTCGTCTGACGACCGATCCTAAGGGTATCAGGGGAGAATGGTACGGATATGGTCTTGCGTTCAAATGTCCCGTTAAGTGATAGAAGATAGAGAACCGGTTGATTACCGGTTGGGAGAGACTCCGCCACGGGCCGTGGCATAGCCTGTTGTGAGGCCATCTGACCCTGTGAGGGAACGATCGAAGGTGCTGCGTGCAGAGCACCAGATCCATTAAGACCATTGATCAACTGCGGTCGGCCAGCTGCCATTCGAACAAAATCAGATCGAGCTTCGGGTTTAGGGGCTGGCCAGGGTGCCTTGGGTTGGGGTCGCTTGCGTTGCGCAGCTGTAGCGGCACTGGGCCAGGAGCTCAGATCTCCAGCAGGCGCGGGGCCAGGCACGGGAGCACCATTGGACTGGGAATTAGAGGTAGCGACAGTAGATGTGGACGATGTGGAGGAAGTCGAGGATATCGATGACGACGAGTTGTTTCTCTGCAGGCTCTTCCGTGGCATGAGCATTCGGTTGAGCTCATCCGAATTCATAATTTGGCCACCGTGGCCACCGTTCATCCCGTTCATGCCCCAGTCCGGCCGGTTATGTTGGGGAAAGGTTGGCGGGCTTGCGACGGCCGTCATGAGGGAAGCTGGCACAGCGGCCGGTGCGATGGAGATGGGGAAAGGGTAGATGGTGCAGGATGTGGATGGAGAAGCCGCGGGAGCAGGACTCGAGGTTGAGCACGGGTCGCGGCTGGTTCTCTCCGTTCTACCCTCTACGCAAAAGTATCAAGCCCACGTCTCACATGCAGGAAGCTACTGCACACGATCTGATGTCGCTGCAGAGTTCGTCGCGTACGTACACCCTGATTCAGCAGATAGGTTAGCGAAAGGGGTTTCGGGTGGGTGCAGAGCAGGTCGATGGGCGTGTGTAGTCGTGATTGCAGTGGCGTAGTATCGCGAAGAAGCTGTTGCACCGATAGAAAAGTAAAAGAATACACACCAGACAATTGAGATAAGGAGGGTATCTAGGGTCAGTGGGCTGTGTCGATGTCGTAATGTTGCGGTCCTGGGCCAACAGACGAGCAGGTCTCATTAGGGAGGAGGTTGTTCAGAAATCAATCCGATGAAGTTGCTAAGCGCCCTTACTAAGATTGGTTTAGCGTGGCAAGTGACAAGCCATAGCCATTTGTCTCTATTGGGTCACCGATTAGGGATCTATAGTCTACAAGCATATGCAATAACCAGAAACTGACAAGTATGCACCGTCCATATTCCTTTTCAATACGATACTTTCGTGCTTGCTCTACAAAACGCCTTAGATATGGTTAAATACCAGGAGCTATCGATATTTATACAACTAAGAATTTCTACGCATGGTCTCTGTGACGCCGTGAATGTCGAGCTCTGGAGCATGCACATGTTCTACAGTGGACACGTGACCTTCTCATTGATCGTCTACTTGCATGGGATTGCACAGCCACCGCGTGAGCCTTGTTGAGAGCAACTCGTAGCCTTTTTCCATGACAGCCTAAGCCACAGCCAATGTACACTAGCTTCGATGACTGGGTAGCTAACAACCTATTTGCAGTGTATGGTAGGTCAACCGAACTGACCCAACAAGAGCCGCGCCAAGATCTGGAGAGCTCCAATGTATTTATTGGTGGACTGTGCGATGTATAAAATCAAATCGCATCGCATCGCATCACATCACACCACGCAACCCTCGAGCCATTCACAAAGTTGAAGTACAGAAACAACACTCTTTCATACGCCCCCGGCACCCGGTAGCACTCACTGGAGGAGCCTCCTCTTTCTCAACCTTCGCCACCTCCAGAACCAGAGAAACCGCCAAAATGCCGCCCATGCCAGCCAACCGTGGACCCCACGGCCCTTCGACTGTTGACAAGTGTATGTGATCAAGTTTCATTGTTTCATTGGGTGACCGGACAATTAGACAATGATTAACAGCGTATTAATAGTAAAAATGGGTGCTATGATGGGAGGCAGTAAGTCTTGGGATGGCCCAGATTTAGGCAACGTAGCTGACACATCCTAGCTGTGGGGGTAATTATAGGCTTCATATTCGGTTCGATCCCTCTTGTTCTCTGTTTTCTGCCGCTGTGCCAACCCTAACGACTCGGGGTACAGGGACCGTAAACATTTTTCGATACGGAGCCGGCACGAACGGTATCATGCGGACACTTGGCCAATATATGGCGGGATCTGGCGCTACGTTCGGGTGAGTGATGATAATTATCTCACGGCTATCTCCATCATACTAGACTGACCACCATAAACTCAATAGGTTTTTCATGGGAATTGGTAGTGTCATAAGAACCGATGCGTCACCGATCGCCGTCGAAGCCTTCGCCCGAGCACAACGACGACCTTTCATCATGGCAGCCCAGCAAGCCTACCGACCCCGCGACAAATAGACGTTCACTCTTGAAACCTCCCTACCTCCACCAATATGCGCTGCCCAACCGAAGCCATAGTAGCCAACCTCGGTTCCAGATATGCCTATAGTAGAACATAGGCTTTGCATGACGACGGAGATCTATGAATTTTTGTACAGCTCTGTACAACACGAACAACTAAAGTCAATACCGCTTTTAAATCTCGCAAATGAACATACAGCGAAGCGCTATCCTTGCTTAAGCTCTAGCTTGATTTAACACACTGTATATAACGAAGCGTGAAATCCCAATTCTTGTCATCGTCTCATAGCAGTCATGCCGTTTCTTTTTCTCTGGTCGTGGTTGTTCGATACAAAGATCCTCTCAAACTTCCAATGGGAAGCTCATGCTCAGGTGCATCAACAGCCAGACATAGAGAGGACGACGTCAACTTTTTCCTTTCAGTGATCACACACCTAACCAAATTAAGGGGTACTCGTCAACGATTACATAGATGTGAGACAAAAGCCGAGGAGGGCCGCTGGACGATTCATTGCTAAGACCAGGACTCCTGCACACTTAGATATTTAGTCACCATGTACAAAAGCAGTTCACATTCCCATTAAGTTCTCAATCTGCCAGTTTCGATGAGTAAGTGCTTTCGATCTTCGAGAGCCTTGTACTACATATAGACGCTCGGCTTTGAGGTAGAAGTAAGCAAAACTCGCCACGAATAAGTTGCTGAGGCTACGTGGTACGGTCGATGCTTTTACACAGTATGCAGGATCTCAATTTCTCACTATTATCAGCCTGTCAGTCTCAAATCTCCGGTTCAGCCGTTGCCATAACGGGAGGAACATTTCCATTCGTGCTCGAGGCCGTGGCTTGCAGAAAAGCAAGCCGGTATCCTCGGACAGATCCCTTGATTCAATTGCTTCCAACACAAAGGTGCTGATCGTCACAACTACTGATGCACCTCGTCCCGTCTATTCAGTTAATCTTTCGTTAATCAAATACAGCTACTTAACGTTGGAGTATGATACGTCCCCAATTACAGCGCCGGCTTAGCTATTATAAAGCTGAAATGCGCAATATTACGCAGAGTATCTAGATCACAGTCACAGCCTTGGTAATAGTTTTTGTTAAGATAGGAAGCAGCGATAATTGTATGCATCGCCACAGGTAGATGGCTTAGAATTAGAGCATATATAGGACGTTCCTGCATGAATGTTTCAGTGGGCTCGGGATAGCAAAATATCGTTTTGCTTTTCTGGAAACTAATGAGGTATCCTTAGAAACACCACCAGTAGCCGGATTGTTTTTGAGATTGGGTTTTAAGATTGGAACTCGGAAATTTTAACTTTAATTTCCAACCTTTTGTCCTGCTTATTCCGTTAATAGTAAACCAAGGCCCGGCAGTAGTCTAGATCATATTCATAATGTTTATTTTGTACATGATACTACGAACATCAACGAAAGGCAGAACAAGCAGTCGGAAATCGGATTTTGAATATCCGATTTCCGATTTCAAAAACCAATGTTAGGTTTTGTCGGTCTTGCACTAATGGAGCTTGCTAGACACAAACACCTACCTGCATATAGCTAAGGGGTCTCGTCCCTCAATGACTTCAATCCCTGTTCCCTTGTTTACCCCTGTTTATATACAGCTCTGGTGATCAGAACGCCTCGTGGCTGCTGGTGGCGGCTGAGAACATCCAATTACCACACAGCAGGCGTCTCGGCAACTGTGACCTTCAAGCCGCTATTATTGCACGGGAAAATAAAACCTTCCACCACCTTGCACTTAGCAGGCTTTAATCTAGCAGCAACTGCAGTAATCTTGAGCTTGGCGGTTCTCCAAACCCGAGAGTATGGATATCATATACCGGCAAGATGGAAAGATCAGCCATATACAGCCTAGTAAATTTTATTACCGAGACGGTGAATATCTTACGCTTCTGGTTTGACCAGCCAAAGGACTGTTTCCTTCTCTCTACGCCACCGAACACAGCACACGTCACTTTCTAAATAGTTGCCACGGGTCTCACACTTAGCAATGTCTTGGTATCATTTAGTGAGATCAAAGTCTTTCATGGCTAGCAGAGAATTAGCCCTCGAGGAGCTTTTCGGCCGAGGACGACAATGTAGCTTTATAAGAGGAACTCCCGCTTCTCTCGATCTATCCCTCAAAGCCGTATGCAGTTGTATTGTCATTCTCGACAAGCGGAGGGTTACGTAGTAGTTGGTTCGTTCCTTTATCCCCCTAATCGTTATTAATAGTTGTGCTCGTTCGCAGCCGTCCATTCATTCAATCATCATGGAATTTTTCAATAAGTGCAAGGGTCTCGTATCAGAACTAACACCAGCAGCACAGAACGGGTAGGCTCCTTCTATTGTTGACTTCGTATTTGGATTACAAGCCTCTGACAAGTGCACTAGAAAGTCCTTATGGGGCACATTTCTTGCACCCACGCTCCCCTTGTGGATAATTAGCGGAAGCGGCAAGACTGGGTTTAAAATACCATGGGGTACCGAGACAGCTAGCGGCAGTGATCCGTATACTCAAGCACCCTCCACCGGAATTACTCGCAAGTACGATTTTAACATCAGTCGTGGCTTAATAGCACCAGATGGATATGAAAAGAGTGTGATTCTTGTCAACGGCCAATTCCCAGGGCCTATGATAGAAGCTAATTGGGGTGATTACATTGAGGTGAATGTTCACAACAACATCTTGGAGGAGCCGCAAGAGGGTACAGCAATACACTGGCACGGATTTCTTCAAACTCGGACACCCTGGGAGGATGGAACACCGGGTGTGACCCAGTGCCCTATACCACCTGGAAAAAACTTTACATACAAATTCCGCGCTGAGTTATACGGCACTTCTTGGTATCACTCTCACTATTCTGCACAATACTCTGGTGGTCTCTACGGCCCTATCGTCGTTTACGGACCAACAAATGTCAGATATGATGTCGATGTTGGCCCAATCATGGTTAATGGTAAGCCAAGAGTTCATTGTGGAATGGCCAGGAACGGCATGTTTTAACAGCTATCAGATTGGTGGCATGAAGACTACCTCACGGTCGTCGAGGAAGTGATGTCCCCCTCTTTCCAGGGTCGAACATTCTCGGACAATAATCTGATCAACGGACGGATGAACTTCAACTGCTCGACTGTGGACGCCGGGGATATGACTAACTGCACTAACGACGCGGGCTTGTCAAAATTCAAGTTCCAGGCTGGTAAGAGACATCGTCTGCGATTCATCAACTCAGGTTCCCAGGGTGTTGAACGGATCTCAATCGATGAGCATATCATGACTGTTATTGCCAACGACTTCGTCGAAATCAAACCATATGACACCAAAGTTGTTACAATTGGCGTCGGACAACGCGTTGACGTGGTCGTCAAGGCCGACGGCAATCCCAAGTCTGCATACTGGCTACGCTCGAACTTGACTTCGTGCTCCTCTGCCAAACAGCCTTTTGCTCTTGCTGCTATCTACTACAACAAAGCCAACACCTCGGCCGTTCCCACCAGCACACCGTGGGATGTTCCTGACCCCGGCACATGTGCGAATGATGACCTGAACATCACTGAGCCATACTATCCCATTGCTCTCCCTGAACCATCTTGGATCCAGAACATGGACATTGCCGCATATAGAAACGAGTCAAATATCCTGCTCTGGAAGTTTGGTGTATGTCTGATTACCTCAACTCACAGTTTTGAGACCAGGTTCGAGCTAACTTACTTGCCAGGGTGTTAGTGCGAGAGTTGACTATAATGATCCAACGCTCCTTCAGGTTAAGAACAACGACTTTCAGTTCGAACCCGACATGAATGTAATGAATTTCGGCACTAACTCGTCTGTCCGGTTCATTGTGAACAACCCCACGCCATCGTACGTATCTACTTTTACAGTCACCACATCTCTTTATTACCACATCTACTATCCCTTGGCCTACTGTTCTTTCGGCCGTCTTTTAACGCCCTCCGCAGACCACACCCTATGCATGCCCACGGCGTAAACATGTACATCCTATCTCAAGGCCCCGGAAACTACAACGGACAAGAGATTATACGACCCTCCAATCCAATGCGCCGGGACGTGCAAATGGTCCAGGCATTCGGGTATATTGTGGTGCAGATGGACGTGGTGAACCCGGGGATCTGGCCCTTCCACTGCCACATCGCGTGGCACGCTTCTGCGGGCTTCTTCTCAGAGATGGTGTTCCTACCGGACGAGATCCGCCAATACCAGATCCCAGAGTCCGTGTACCAGACCTGTAGGGACTGGGACGCGTTCACAAAACGCGTGGTGCCGGATCAGATCGACAGTGGGCTGTGAGACAATTACTGTCGCCTTGTGTTCTGGCCTCTTCCTCGAAAACTTTCGCCTACCCTCCTTACAATCCCATTGCGCACTTCTTGCGTACATTCATTATTGGACCTTAGC
The DNA here is from genome assembly GCA_025201745.1 of Xylariaceae sp. FL1651. Lineage (NCBI taxonomy): Eukaryota > Fungi > Ascomycota > Sordariomycetes > Xylariales > Xylariaceae > Xylariaceae sp. FL1651. The sequence continues at coordinate 550,019 of MU624251.1, read as the reverse complement.
TCTGTCTAGATGTGTAACACGCACACAACCGGATCTACACCATGCGCTCACACAGATAAACAGATCGACTAATCCTACCGACATGTATTAGCACCAAGCATACGGAAAGAGGAGTGGTGATCGGTTGGTGGAGATTTATGTTAACTCACGGCTAATGGTCTCTTGCATTTACATTCCTTGCATATATTAGCCACTGCATGATACGTATTAGTACGTTAGGTTCTAGGCGAGCAATCATCTCTATATATAATAATTATATCCCAATGAGCAGGTGAACTAAGTTCTTGGTAGACATAGGCAATAAAAACAAAATATGCATGTGGGCAAGGACTTAAGGTTAGCAGGAAGTAATGGTAACATCCACCAAGATGATTTACTGTAAAATGTTAATAATTGCGTGTGGCCAGCAGTTGATTTGTCTGGCAATATGCTCTTCCATGACAGATGACGATCCGTCACGAGCTTCCAGTGAGAGCGGGCACCGATTGCGGGTCACGCATATGTGATTGATGGAGTACATTCAAAGTATACTATAGTGCCTAGTAATCATACAAAGCAGCAATATCTGCTGAAGAGATAACGTTTTCTCCACGGTCGCACTATGACTATTACATAAACACTTAAGACCATAACCGTCAATGGTATGGTTATAGAAGGATACAGCCAGATATAGCTCGAATCTAAGTTGAAAAATGTCATAGAAAAGAGTGTCTAGTTCTTTCCTATTAGTTCAGTGTCTCCATTGCGAAATAGTGTCGACTTACAGCAACAAACGTGGCAGGCAGGAAGACCATGGTAACAAGCGCAATGGACTTCATCTGCTTCCCGTCGTTCATGTTGTCTCGCGCGATAGTCTGTCCTCATGTCAGCGAATTTATCTCTTGTATGTGGGCGTGGAACAAACCAAGTTAGTAGCCAAAGTCATCCCATCGATAATCATGTCACATTCCTTGACCAGCCCTTGATACTCCAGGTGGATCTCCTCCAACCGGTCCTTGATTCGCAGCCCTGTGGCTCGGAACCTCTCACCGTGGTTCGTGTATCGCCGATCTTGATCTAGCTCATCGATATGCGAGGTCATTTTCAGCAGCAGCTTTGCCCAGCACTCGAGGCCGTTCTTTATGGTGTAGATATTGAGCCACGGGTCTACAGGAGACACAGACCGAGATATTGAACTATAACCATTGACCTGCAGCGCATCGATGATATCTTGGAGGGCGATCTTGGCCGTTGACACGAGCTCTCGCATTCGCGCCCGCTCTATCTCTACAAAAACGCCGACTAGGAGCATCGGATGAGAGAAGGCATCCTCGGAATTCTTGCTCAACCTGTTGCCGATCCGGGTTAAGACTGTTTTCTCCGTAGAATGGTCGTTGCAGCCATAATAGACGGCATAAATTGATCCTGCTTCTGGGAAGTATGTGATGGATAGTGCAAGGTCATTTTCCCAGTGAGACGATGATCGACAGTTATAGACTTATTTCTATCAATGATATATTTGTAATGAAATATTGTAAAGAGCTTAATTACCTATTGCAACCTCTGACGCATTGCCGAAGGTGAGATATGCCCGCGAAAAGGTGGCAGCATAGTTCCGTAGAATAGTTCTAGCCACTGAGTTGTGCACAAAGAATCGTTCTAGTATGCATTCAAAGACTGGCCTTGAGAATGGAAGATAGCTAAGTCCTTGGTCGGGTTCTACTGCACCACTTCCTAAACTGCCCAAGTGAATGAGATTTCTGTCGATTCCAAGCTAGCGGGGTAGGTTTACATGATAGATGTAGCAGGCTTGTAGCGGTCTAGTATAGACTTCTCCTGTAAAAGTAGTTTAGAAAGAGTCTGTGCAACGAAGTGCATCTCTAAATAAAATTTACAAACATTTTCAAATAACTGCTGCCAGTCTTCATCACTCGTGACATCTAGAGACTGAGTCTCACGATCTCCCTGTGATTACTGCGTAAGCGAAATTGTATCACTACATTTGGAGTAGGCTGAGGGACACGTACATGATCACCATGACTTAGCCGTATTACTTTGCATTTGCGCTGGGCATAGTCAAAGTTATGAAGGTCGTATTCGGACAAACTCCACCGATGTCTAACCCAGTCCATGGTATGTAAGGTAGGTATATTTCACGGGAGCTTAGGAGCTAGGACACTTGGCGTCATGATAGGATTCCTAGAACACCACGGTCTTGGGCTTCTTTATAGAGCTGACGGTCATCTCGCATACTATCTGCAGAACTCAGTGCAACGTCTTGATGACACTCGAAATCAGCCCGGAGCCTATTGCCAGGTGTATGAATCTAGGCGAACCCCTCTTGCCTTGGTGAAAGCCCTGCGGGGTTCTTTCGTCGACATGCATTATCACTCCCTTATCAATACTACTTCTTATGGGCTTAGGTGCAATACATGAGATGCCGATGAAATACTAATGCAAGAGATGGCGCCCCCGGGCACCAGATGACGCTTGCTTCGCCTACTACTACTCAGAGTGCTTGGAGAGGCATCAGCAGGCTATAACAAATTTGGAAGCCATCGGCAGGCTATGAGATGCAGAACAGCCCAACTTGTCAGCCCGCATAAGATTAGGAGCCGCAAGTGAATGCTAGAAAAGGCATTGAGAAGGTGAGAAATGTAAAAAGCCACTAGCGCATTCGTTACGAAACTTAAGTGCGTTCTCCTTACACTTTTCGTGACTGCAACATCTCCAACATGGTATATCACAACTTTGACTTCGACTACGTTGATGGGGCGCGACTCAAAATAGCTTTAAAGGAGCTTCTGGGCCATGGAAAATATGACGTTCCTGTGAGTTAGATCAGGGCTTTATCTGGATTTTCTGCCTTATTAGTGCGAAGATTCTAACAGCCATGATACAGAATCCGGCTCATGGCGTATATAAAGTATGGGTGGTTGACCCTGGTTTGACGGTTGTAAGACATGAACAGCTAATCCATTAGTTTCTTAAAGCTAAGTAGCAGCACAGCAGCAGTATAATTGGGTAAAAGACAGAGCCAAGAAGCATTACGAGAGTCAGGACTAGTTGTATGTAGCCTCAAGGAGTGGCTTTGGATTGGTTTAAACCTTCTCGATACATGTATGTTGGTAATTACAATGTCCCACTAACTTCAAAATCATATACATCAGGCACCCTGATCAAAATGAATGCTACGACTATGATCAGAATGAAAATGGCTGCTACCATCTGCCCATTGGAATTGACTATCCTGCTTAGCTTCTGAATCTTTCTCTTTATCAGGAGATGGCTGAACTTGAAACTAGTCCAGATATGCGGGCTTCCGAGCTCCCGGTAATCTCTAGACTCGACACATTTTACAAGTAGATAGTTTAGCTTTTCAACCACAGCAGCACACTCACATCTGTTCTCTAGTGACACCACTAGCATCCGCGTTTCAATAAAGTCTAAGAACTCATGCAGGAACTGGGTGCATTGAGGTTCTCTGTGTAGCTGCCCGATCCACTAGAGGGAAATTAGCGAACTCATAACCGAGCAATTTATTTTGAGTGGCCCATCGTCTAGTGAGTCAGCAAGCGAATATACATACCTCTGTAACGCCCGGCTTGACGATATGGAACACTCTGCCTGTGAACCAGCTCTTTTTCGCGATGAAGAACTTGTCCTGCCTTGGAATATCCTCAGACTTCGGCATTGGTTCATCCATAGTGCGAACATCCGAGAAGTCTTCGTCAACTGCCTTGTAGCCGCGCAGGAGGCAAGTGATAAAGTCTAAGTACAAGCAACCGAAAGCCCAGATATCGATCGCTGCGGAACCTTGATTCCCTTGAAGATCGGTTTCTGGAGCTCGGTAACTGTTACCTTTGACTAAGATTTCGTTCCCTAGCCTGCTCGTATCCCTGTGAAAATGAACAGTGCCGAAATCAGATAGTTGTAGATATCCCAAGTCGGGTATGCCAGCCAGCGCGGGAGCATGTTCGGTATTTGGACTATCACTGGCAGATTGGAGATGACTGGGGAGCGTTTTGAACCAAAGTACATTCTGCGGCTTAATATCACCATGTATACCATGGTAGGACTTTGCCATGGAACTGAGTAATGCATTCTGGGGAGGAGTGTATGTGTACTTGTGAATCTTTTGCAATGCTTGTGCGATCCCAAGGCACTCTTGTGCTAGCCACAGCGAGGCTCCAGGCTGACTTAGCAGAGAGTCTTTCCAGAGGTCCATAAGATTCCCATCAGCTACCGGGAACAGTAGATGATACTCGCCGCTGATCTCATAGGTAGCTAATAGTTTAATTATATACCTTTCATTCTTTTGGCAGAATCTTTTCAAAGCTTCAACCTCCTGATCAAAGCATTGCTTATGATTTTCTGCACTAACGTCATAAACTCTCGTGATTTTTTTCACTGCGAAATCTGCTCCATTGTGTTCCTTCTCCACGTATTAGCAATGGCTATTGTCTTGACTGTGAGTAATGTTTGGTAAGGATTTGGCCTTACCGCGGGTACAGGGAAGTTGTGATGGGCTTTGTGTATCTTTACCCGGCGAATAGTAGAGAAGAAGCCTGCATATAGAGAAGCCGGGTTCCCACGATCATCCGTTCCCGGTTTGACAAATGGCATAATATCGTGAGGACTCAATGAGTAAAAGTGGACCTTTTCACCCAAATTCTCGGCCCTTGCGAAATAGGGGGCAGATACTACCCACTGCTGGTCATGAAAAAGGGCAATCTCATTTCGAGTCCATCGTTTAGCGGTCTGTAGTGCATATCCAGAATGAGGATCGTTTTCTAAGTCTCGCGGTATTAGAAAAGTGCTGCCAGGAGTCTTTCGTTCTTTAAGCGGCAAGTTGGTATCACTTATTTTCTCTTCTAAGAAGTCGGAAATAAGATGTACTTTGTCTATGAGAGCTAGAGTTGCGAATATCTTTTGACGCGACGTGTATTGCGTTCTCCCGTCATGATCCTGAAACTCTTGCCGCTGGCATATATCAAGTGCTGAAGGTGGATTATCCGGAAATGCTTTGTCAAGCAGCTGCTGGACTACCTTTTCGGTGACAATAGTTTCTAACGCGTCTAGTGGGAGGAACTCCTTCCCATCCGCGGACTCGACGAATGCGTCTCGCAATTTTTGCGCTATATCTGGCTGGTCTTGTGCTGTGTCTGGCTGAATGAGCTCTGACCAAGTGCCAGCCCCAGAGATCGTATTTTCCGGCTGTTCGTCCTGGTGACGAGGTGTATCTTCTATGCTGTCTCGAAGTCTTTCACTATCTCCTCTATCATATAATGTACTGGCGTATGAGGGTAACGGTCGTCTTCTTTGTCCAATCTGCGGCTCGCTTGCCCCCAGTGGATCATGATTGCCGTCATCTCTCGGGGGATGCACAATAACACTAGGAGGTAGATTAAAAGGAGCACCTTCGGAAGAACTTCGTAGTGAAGTCACTCGATCAATCTACTTGCTGTAAGCCTATACACCTCTATATACGAGTTCGATAAACTAACAAATCGCCAAATATGGCGCGGATTATTGCTCGCCTGCGTATTGGTGAGTCAATAAGTACTCGAGTCAAGTGGCGCGCCGGGAATACGTACATCGTCCTGTGGTTGTGACGCCATGTTTGAGCAATGTCCAATCTTTTATCAATCGACGCCCGCATTAGAGCTTGCCCTTCGTGCATTTTCGCGTGGCCCTATGAAATGTTATATAGACTCTCATCCTGAGATTTAGGGTGTCATGGCTTATCCACTCATCACAGAAAGTCGTTGCTCATGAAGTAAGGCTCAGAGCCAGAAGCCACCGCCCTTTGCCAAGTATCGATGTGCTCAAGCGCTTGCTGTCAGATGCATTATCACCCAATCTTATTGACATATGCAGGGCGCCACCTTCATTAAGTGGTAAGAATTTTTTGTCCACACCGAGTTATCATTGGACCGCCTACCCAAAGTGGTGTGCCCACAGTCATCACTGGTGGAGGCGGAGCGCACCGCGCTGCATACTCGTAGGCTGATTCCAGAGCCCCCAACTGCGACATGTTGAGAGACTTATTGTTTCGGCTCGAGGTCCTATGTCTCCTCCTCTTCAGTATGCATGACTTCCCCCTCTCCCATGCAGCCTCTACAGTCTTGTGCCCCGGGGGCCTCTTTCTTACTCACACGAAATCAATTATTCGCATTCAAAACATTCGAGTCCAGTCAACCTCAGCAGAATAGGGATGCAAGAACTCTTTTCAGTCTCAACCAGCAAGGCGGATCCTGCTAGGCTCGCGATCATGCTGAGGAGCAAGTTCGGCCGCGGAGGATACCGCATTGAGATGAGACATAGCACCTATAGGGTGTATGCTAAATACCGTCCAACAGAGGTAAATCATTTCTTATTATTGTTCAGTAAGCGAATTGCTTTATTCTAACGTTTGAAAGGATGAATATGCTTCATTCTACTACTAGATACGTTAATACTTGTTCGGCGACTGCGAACAATTTACGAGCAATGATCATGCTTGAGAGCCTCCGGGTGTGGTGGAAGGGGCATCAACGTTCTCCACTTGGATACGGCCATAGTAGCGGGCTATAGTTTGGTCCTTGAGTACCCAAGAGGAGTGGTGTGTAGCTACTGTTGAATGAACTGTGACGGGATACCTCTACTCTCAATCGAGCTGCCAGATCGATTAAAAAGTTGGATTTGGTTTATGTGGGTGGGATATTGAGTGATATATAGAAGCATGGCAAGAATTTCAGTTTTCGAATGGAATGATTCTTTAATCAGACAGACGCCAATTAGGGCGACAAGAAATTTCAAGTAATCTGCAAGTAGCCGTGATTTCCACCCTTAGTTTACACCTTATTTCAACGTTACGATGCTCTTGGCTATTGTATATGGAACCGAGTATGCCAGTTCCGTTCGTAGACTTCTCTTCAATCACGTTATGGGTAATTCAGGCTTGTCTAGCTTTTAGTACGGAAGGTACTTTACTTCAACTGTTACCCGACTCAAAGCTTTGAACGAAATGAAAAGCTCCTTTTCATGGATGGTTATCATTAGGCCAGAAGGTGTCTTTGCTGTCTAAAAGCGGTATCCACATATTCATCGATAACAAGCCTTGAATTGCGGCTAATGATCTTCACCGCAAATCATACCACCGTGAAGTGCAAGTGCAATTTGGCGCATCTTCATAAGCCGGGTTCTGAGTTATGGCGTTGCTGAACTGTTATAATTTATGACTGTTCAGTGAGATGAACGAGGCTTACTTCGGCTGTAAGATGCAATTCCAATACATGGCCTAAGATGAATTCGTCACCATTATGGGCAGATAATTACAACGATATTTAGAAATGGAATAGATAGAAACCGGAGTGCTACATGATAGAGATTACTGCAACATTGCAGCTCGTAGTTTGAGATGGTCTTAACCTCGCCTTGAGAAACTGGAAGCCAGAGAAGTGCGAATATTCCATTCATGCCACACTGGCCTAGCTATACCGGAATATTTTATTGGAGTAGAGGGCTTAGGTCTGTCAAATGCAGTTGTCAGAACTACTTTGGGGTGTATATTGAGCCTTTTAGGGATATTTGCGTCCCATTTAGAGTGCCTACGCTCTTATAATTTAAGAGTGTTTGTAATTGGATGATGAACCTCCGCGGTCGAGGTGAGGTTGCTTAGAGGTCTTTGCTAAGGTTACGAGCCACATAATAAATAAAGATGACAGGGCTGAGCAGGAGCGGATTGGCAGAACATGTTATGAGGTTTATAGCATTGATGGAGGCTTGGCTGGATGATAGCTACAGGCGCGAATGCAATGTTAATAGTCAATATTGTGAGTATGGCATAATGCTCTAGCTGATCACCAAGCCTTTAAAAATAAGGTGGCATGACTAGCGCGTAGAGAACACAAACAGATGGTCAAGCATTGGGTACAATAGGTTCAATTGACACTTGATATACACTTCTTCCGCAGACTAATCTTTGCTCACTGAAAGGTGTGCACCAGGACGCAGTATACAACAAAAGAGAGTAGTAGAGGGAATGCAGGGAGAAGCTGACGTCGTAAGCGATCTAGAAGTCTTTCTTATAGGGATGAAAGTCTACCTATAACATGCCCAATGAACAACCACCCATGAGCCTCAAGTGCGAATCCGAGGAGACCAATCCTGGTCTGATTACAAAACATTAGGAAACATGATCGCAGGTATATGTGTATGTGCGAAACATCGAGAGATATAGTAATATGTACAAAGAAGGGGCGCCCTGAGTGCTGTGGGCAGGTTGGGTAAAGCTGTGAAAAGCTGCTGGTCGAGCTTGAAGGTAGGTAGGATGTCGCGCTTAGACCGTGAAGTAGTAATGCAGGCTAGTGCCTAAGTCCCGGGTAAAATGTGGCTGGATTGTTGGATTCAATTCGCGGAGCTGGGATCGAGACAGATCTCGAATGGATATCGTAAGCGTCGAAGGTGGAGCTTCTAGTTGTCACTTTACATAACAACACAGCTAGGTTCTTGCTCGCCACTGGGCTTGACACTAAGAGCGACGCGAGCAGCCTCAGTGAACGCTTCGTTGACACCTCGATTCCGCATAGCCGAACACTCGAGATATCGCATAGCCTTGATACGTCGCGCGACATCGAGGCCCTGGTTGTAATCGATCATAGGTTTCTTCTCCCGTTGTGCACCGTCGGCGGCAGCAATGGCACCGCCTTCCTCCTCCTCCTCGCCGTTTTCCCGCAGGTCACACTTTAGGGCCACTAGAACGAGCTTCACGCCCGGACAGTTCTCCTGGATTTCGCCAACCCATTTGCTTTCGACGTTTTCTAGCGAGTCTTTACTATCAACGCTGAAGCAGAGCACAACCACGTCCGTGTTGTCGTAGGAGAGACTTCGCAAACGATCGAATTCTTCTTGTCCTGCTGTATCCCATAGTGACAACTCGATATGCACGCTATCGACAAAAATATCTGCCAGCAAGTCAATTGTCTACCATCAAAGTAACGCATGCAGTCGGGTCCGCCTTTTGTTTGCATTGAAGGCCTTGGAGAGAAGAGCCGGGGGAAAGGCGTCAGCTTACCGTGAACGTAATTTTCAAAGACCGTAGGCTCATAGACTGTCGGGAAGTATCCTCTTGTGAAGACGTTCAACAAGGATGTTTTTCCACAAGCACCGTCTCCGCTGAAAGCACATATGTCAGGTAGGGATTTCGGGGGCCAAGGATGCTTCGGACGTTGTCGCCGAAGGGGGTTTGTGTGACCTACAGGAGCACTAGCTTGCGCTGCACCGTCTTAGAGCCTCCTAATCCACAAAGGGACGGCATTTCTGGTATGGCGATGTGATGCGTCGATGGTTCTATCGACCAGTTCGTGTTAAAAGGGGTGGGTATGAGCAGTTGAAGTCGCCAACGAGAAAGACGGGAGTCGGTAAAGGGGTGTGAAGAAGTTGTAGTTCGGTACGTTTGGCACGAGGTGAGGAACGGCGTACAATAGCTATCGTAGTAACGATTGGACTCGCAGGTGTTTCACGATTGTGCAGTCCTCGTTGGTTAAATGGTTGACGGATGAGTTCGGTGGGAGAAGTTGGAAATGGATGCTGCAGCGATGGTTCAGAGGCCTGGACGAGCCAAGGGAATAGCGCTGGCGTTCAGCCAAGCCAGCTAGACGAGCCTAAGGGGTAATGGGCCTTGCAGCGTCTGGGTACGCGTACGAGTCTACACTTAGCAACTTTACAGGTGGGGCCTATGATCGACATCAATTAAGGGTCACGGACCACCTTTCAAATACTGTCATCTGCGGATCTAGATGGGCTTTTCTAATATACGCATATACGAGGCATGGGGACTGTCAGATTCCCCAGATCCCGTTTCGGTTGGCGGGAGGGCTGCATATCTTTTTGGTATGGTGTACCCCTGAAATGATGATTGCCTAGGTATATATGGCACGATACCTACTAATATGAATATATCATTTCCCGTCACCAAAGTAGCGAACGTGCTTTGTCACAGCAGGCTTGCAAAATAAGCATGTTGAGATGTTGAGATGTTGAGATGCAATTTACGATGAGGTTCTGGTCTAGTTATCTCCATATTGTAGACCCTGAGCGCTACGTTCATGGCGGGAAAGGCTTGTACACATTCAAAGGTGTATGCGTGTTCAAGCTACGGTAGTAAGAACAGTCTGGGAATCCTCGCTTTGACTACCTTCTATGACTGGATTACGCAGTTAACTCCCAGTTGAATCTTCATCCATGCCTAAAACAACAGGACATTGTTCTTGTTACATGTAATTCTTATAGGAGCTCTTTTCCTGCATGTGCGTATTTGTTGGCAAAACAGGCAAATACTTGACGCTAACTCTGACATCATGCACTTGACGTGCTGTTTTATTGTGTCCACAGGCTCCGATTGCACCGGTATCATCCTGTGTAAAGGAACATTCCGACTACGACATTGTATTTAATACTTTATAGCATCTCTTGGTAAAAACCGAGGTAGATAATGTGCAGACTTGGAAATGATATCGATTATTAGAAAGAGGCCATGCCTCCAATATCTTCATGTCAACACAAAGCTCTAGCTGATTAGCTTTCTACGTAACCCGTTGGTAAACTCTCGATCCCCGTATTTGCCAGCCCGTTCCCTTGCCTTATCGTCCGCTTCTCTGGCTAGTCGGTCCTTTTCTTCCAGTATAGCTAGTCGTTTTTCCCGATCTTTGTCTAAGTCCAAAGCTGCTTCTTGCATCGCCGCCAGCTTTCGAGCACGCTCCTCAGCTGCCACAGCACTTGGCTCATTGGCTGAGCTGTTTGTACCTCCATTCCAACCATTGCTTGGGCGTCTCTTGTAGGATGCGCCCCGACGGTAATTGTGTTGATCGCTATCGTCAGAAGCATGACGCCGATGCTCTCGCGATGGCCCATCAGAATAGTCTCGGCGTCGCCTATAGTTCTCATCTTTGCGATCACTGCGGAGTGGACTCCTAGACCGTCCCCTGTGTGATCTATCATAGTCCCCCTTCTCATCTCTATATCCATCTCGGGAGGAAGACCGTTTTCTTTCATAGCGCTCTTTCCTTGAATCGCGCCTCTCCCTCGAGTCGGATCTATCATTCGACTCATGCCTGCGGTGCCGGTGTCGCCGATCTGTTGATTCGTCGCGTTCTCGGGAGTATGATCTTCGGTGTTCACGGTGGCGATGCTCTCGAGAATGCGATCGGGGTCGATGTCTGTGCCGCTTTGAGTGTTTTTCGTCTTTTCCATGGGAGGAGCCCTTGTCACCGGCTTGCCCCATTGACGCCAGCAACTGCCTTCTCTTTATAGGATCGTTCATCATCGCCTCGTATGCCTCCTGCTCTCGGCGTTTGATGGCTAGTAGGGGGTCTTCTCGAATCTTTGCTGCCAAATCCCTCGCGCTGACGGCTGAGTTCTGGAGCGGCGCAAGACTGTCGTATGACGCTTGTTTCTTTAGGTTGTCGTTGTCAGACCCTCGCGTGAGGATAGTGTCGATTCTTCTTTTGCCCAAAAGGAAACCCTCTAGTTCCTCGCTTGTCCCTCCTTGGCCATCGCTGGGACCTTGGTACATCCAATCAACTCGGTCGACACGCTTCCGGCCTCCTGCTGCCTCAAGTTTCTCCTGTAGCTCCTTCTTCGCACGCTCTTCTTTGATTTCCTGAATGCGTGCTTCGGTCTTCTTCCGCTCGGCTAAGGCAGCCTGTTCTGCATCGTAGACCTTGGCCTGGTTCTTCAAGAGAGCCGGGTGGTACGATTTCTTAAGCTGTAAATCTCCTCCCATCTTGAACAGTTGCTCTTGGCGAAAGGGACTGGGGTCGAGAAGGGTCGTCGGGTCGACACGTTCGTCAAGAAGAGGTATAGAGCTATGCTGTAAGTGCCTGTGTCATCGATTGAATGCGACAGAATTCCTGAGAGAGGGCAATGTGTATTTGGTGATTGATGTGGCTGGCTGTGGGATGAAGAGGTGTCATTTGAAAGTTGATAATTGTGACAACACTTTGCGTTGTCGCAGAGTTGCCACTGGGAAGCTTATTTGAATAGGTACCTCCAGTAGCCCTTGAGTACATAAGGTACCTACTACCGCATCTACCCAGCCTCACCCAGCCCCAGCCATAAAAGTGGGACGCACCCGCTACATATGTAGTCTTAGTCGCTGTCTGGTCGCTGCTACTATTCTAAGGTCACATAAGACACATTATCATGAAAGCCCCTCACTAACCGCTTTCATCATTCCTGTACGTACTCCGTACTTTCTCTTGATAAGATAAACCGCAGCAACAGGCATCCCGCACAGCTACGAATGCCAGCCTCGAGCAACTCACCTCTAGAACTACGGAACACACAATCTCAAGTAGTTTACCTTACCGTAGAGAGTATTCTTTTTGATTCCCACTTCCCTGTTCATTAGTCTAGCTGCTACTGCAGTGTTCCCTTGCTTGCAATCGCTCGTCTCGATTTCCGATTCGCAAACCACCAGCCACTCTCGACATCACCGACTAACGCCAACATGTCTGATGACGACTTCATGCAAGAGTCTGACGAGGAGCAGTACGCACCCACGACTTCTCTACGGCTGCTTATTACTGATCCCGCCTCTTAGGTATGACTTCGAGTACGAAGACGACGACGAAGAGGATTCAGGCGACGTCGATATCGAAAACAAATACTATAATGCTAAACAGATGAAGGGCAGTGACCCGGAGGATGCCATTGAGGAATTCCTCGGTATACCTACACTAGAGTCGGAGAAGGGCGAATGGGGCTTTAAGGGTTTGAAGCAAGCTATCAAGCTCGAGTTCCGACTTGGTAGATACGACAAGGTGGGCTCCGAAGTGCTGGATGTGATAGTTATCATATCGCTGACATTCGCAATTAGGCCGTAGAGCACTACACCGAGCTTCTTACCTATGTCAAATCAGCCGTAACCCGAAACTACTCCGAAAAGTCCATCAACAACATGCTTGACTATATTGAGAAGGAGTCAGAGAACGAGGCAGCGCAAAGATGCATGGAGAAATTCTACTCCTTGACTCTTACTTGTTTCCAAAGTACCAATAACGAGCGGTTATGGCTCAAGACAAATATTAAGCTCGCAAAGCTTCTTTTGGATCGCAAAGAGTACTTATCAGTAACCAAGAAGCTCCGTGAGCTGCAGAAAGCTTGTCAGCGAGAGGACGGCACCGACGACCCAAACAAAGGTACTTATTCGTTAGAGATATACGCGCTCGAAATCCAGATGTATGCAGAGACGCGCAACAATAAGCAGCTGAAGGTCCTTTACCAGAAAGCACTCAAGGTACGCTCGGCAGTACCACACCCCAAGATTATGGGTATCATTCGCGAATGCGGTGGTAAGATGCATATGAGCGAGGAAAACTGGAAGGATGCGCAAAGTGACTTTTTCGAATCGTTCCGTAACTATGATGAAGCTGGTTCTCTACAGCGAATTCAGGTACTCAAATACCTCCTTCTCACCACTATGCTGATGAAGTCCGACATCAATCCCTTCGACTCTCAGGAAACGAAACCTTATCGGAATGATCCACGAATTGCCGCAATGACTGAGCTAGTCGATGCATACCAGAGAGACGATATGCACCAGTACGTCAGCGTACTACAGAAGAATCAAGACATTTTAGCCGATCCCTTCATTGCCGAAAATATTGACGAAGTCACCCGGAACATGAGGACTAAAGCTGTTGTCAAACTGATCGCGCCCTACACGAGAATGAAGCTGGCTTGGATCGCACGGCAACTCAAAATATCCGAGCTAGAGGTTCAGGATATCTTAGGATATCTGATCGTCGATGGCAAGATCCGCGGAAAGATCGACCAACAAGCCGGCATCTTAGAGGTCGAATCTGGTGGCGATCCCGAGCGAGTCCAGGCTCTTGATATCTGGGCTTCAGCTCTTGCGGGCCTGTACTTGACCATGTTCAAAGATAGCGAGGGCTTCCGGGTGACAGATACCACCCAGAGCGACGAACCATTCTCAATATTTGACGGGAACCGAAACCCCCGACCTGCTGGTAAAAGTCGGAAAGGAGGAAAGGGTATCTGGGGTGCTATTAGCTGAACATAATGTGAAGTTGACCACCAATTCCTAATCTCGTAAAAAGTAAGCTCTGCACTTCCTCTCCAAAGAGCGTCAACATAAGAGCACGGCTATGTATAATCTTCTAGATGGAGTAGGCTTTATGAGGGAAAATCGAGCATCTATGATAGATACCGAGTCCCATAGATACTGGGTATACCCATAGAGCACCGCGGAGCTGTCCAGGTGCTAGAGGTACAAGCTTTAGCATAGCAGCAAATTCATGGAGCTGCAACGCTTACGGTAGTCATCAAAGGCTGTCTCACGAAAGCTATTATAGGAAATAAAATAAGGATATCCTAGCAATGTTATGAATACACTTTGTATGTTTTAAAATGCCTTGCGAGTGTATCTTCCCAGCTGCACTAATCTGTCTTCAACGTCGTCTAGTGATTGAAAAAAATCAAAAGCCAAAATAGAAAAAAAAGGGACTGATAGTGTTCTCAGCCAGTCGACAGTGCGGTGAGCAACTACCCAGTCTACCTAGAGATGAAAACGTGTCGAGCGCTCACAGGGGCTGCAGGCACATTTATATGCAATCTCCACTGCCACCAAACACCAATGGCCCGCTGTGAGACACGATTTAGTGACGCCACCACTAGATAAGCTAAGGTAAGCTACAACTACAACAGGGACAACACACAGCTGCACAGCACACAAACTTCAATTTTATTTTGAAAGAAAAGTGCAACTAAATCAGGCGCTTGCTGAAGATCCCCGTCACTCCTCGATTATCCCGGCCTTAGATTTTTCTACGGGAAGTCAACACACCAAGATGTCACTATCAAATGCTAAAGTAACAAACTCTGAGCCTCTCGTAAGCATATCTCTTTGGCAAACTTTCCAACCCACATCCATCCTCTTGAAGGCCGTATCATCACGATATAGGATAGAGAGTATGACTGAATGAATTCGAAATATCACGAGTTCCAGGTAGTTAAAGAGAAAAAAAAAAAAAAAAAAAAAAAAAAAAAGGCTCTCCGTTCATTCTGTATAGTGCCAAGTTGCTGCTTGAAGGGATAAGTGGCTGACCAATTGCGCAACGCAGGCTCCCAATGAAGGGAAATGGATCAGACTAGCCAAGTAAGGCACCGCTTACCAATGGCTTCCTTCACGTAGACTTATTTCGCATTCCTACTAATGCTCTGCAGATTGACCTACAATGACTGCAAGAACCAAACGCGCGTCTGGGAGTCAGCAGAACGAACGACGCGCCCCAAAGGCAGCGGCGTGGACGGGGTGGGCATCCTCGCGATCCTCGAGAAGGCCTCGGGGCCAGAAATCCTATTACAGAAGCAGTTCAGACCCCCACTGAACTGCGTCACAATTGAGCTGCCGGCAGGCTTGGTCGATGAGGGCGAGAGCGTCGAGCAGGCTGCCGTGCGCGAGCTTAAGGAAGAGACAGGATATGTGGGAACTGTGACTGAGACGTCACCTGTTATGTTCAATGGTGAGAATCTCATTCTTTGGTTGTTTAGAGGGCTAGTGACGTGGTCTTCCTCTGCTTTGCAGGGCTCAAGGCGAGATAACGCGCGTTGTGGTCGTCTCCTATGGCTTCGCCCTCGTATAACCACATATCCAGTCTGGGTATTTCAAATCGCCTGATTTCTCATCGGCGACTACCGCTCATCATCATTTATCTGCCCTCTTCTCTCATTTTCCTCGGTCACGAGGTGTATATCCAGCCGCTAATATCGATGGCAGATCCCGGCTTCACAAACACCAACACCGCCATCTGCACAGTAAAGATTGACGTTACTCTGCCTGAAAATCAGAATCCGAAACCAAGCCTAGAGGATGATGAGTTCATCGAGACGTTCACAACTCCGCTGCCAAGCTTGTATGCAGAGTGCAAAAGGCTAGAAGCCGAAGGATATGCAATCGATGGGCGAGTTGGCACTTTTGCGCAGGGAATCGAGCTGAGCAAGCAGTTAAATTTATGATTTATAACCGCATTGCATGAGCTCGGCGAAAGCGAGCTGGCGCGTATTGCGGGCTGCGTTGCAATATACAGTAGCTGTGCCGAATGCGAGTGCAGTTGGGCGTAACACGTTGCTGATTAGTGATCACTCAACCTGATTCCCTCTGGCACGGTTTACTGATCCCACGATGGAAAATAGACAAGACTAAACTGATTTCTAATAGAGAGAATTAGAGTTTGCTATTCGCTATTGTTCGATTGCGGCTGAAGTCCATTATCTTTATCATCAGTCACGTCGTTGGGATGATGGCTAGTTCCCAGTTCTATATAAGCTGGTGTTTCCTCAAATATCCAGTGAACGAGTGAGGAAATAACAAGATACAATCACACTCATCATCAGACTATAGATCAAGATATCATATTAACTTTCTAAGTACATTTGAGCTTAGAATGCCTGCCACTCGTCTTATTGCCGTCATCGGCGGAACTGGCGCGCAAGGTATCCCAGTTGTTCGGGACCTCGTCAAGTCCGGGAATTACACCGTCCGCGCCCTCACCCGTGATACCACCAACGCCCGCTTCAAGGAACTTCAATCCTATGGGCCCGTCGAAGGCGTGGTCGGCACCTTCGCATCGGAGGAGTCCCTACGTGCGACCTTCCGCGGGGCTTGGGGCGCCTTTGTTAACATCGACGGGTTCAACAGCGGCGAGAAGACGGAGATCTTCTGGACAATCCGCGCCTGGGAGCTCGCCATCGAGGAGGGCGTCAAGTTCTTCGTGCTCGGCAACCTCGACTACGCCTACAAGCTAAGCGGGTTCCGGCCCGAGTTCCACGCCGGCCACTACGATGGCAAGGGCCGTATCGGCGAGTGGATCCTCGCCCAGAACAAGGACGCCCTCGTGAGGGACCGCATGCGCAGCGCCCTGTTCACGACTGGCCCCTATATCGAGATGACGCTTGGCGCGGGCACGCCGTTTTGTCCTACCGTTGAGGACGGCGTGGCCATCTGGCGCGTACCACTCGCTAACGGCGCGGTGCCGTTTGTTGCTCTGGTACGTATGAGAAAACCCTCTTTTGAGCCCACATTCTACTTCTCGGTCAATCAACTACCTTCAGGGCTAACATTTCGCAGTAAGTAAATTTATGGGTGCTTCGCCCTAGTTTCTGAGAGAAAGTAAGACTCAGACTTAGAGAAGGCATATTAATAACTCGCAGTGATGACTGTGGACACTACGTCAAGTGGCTCTTTGACCAAGGACCGGATGGAGCCGACGGGCTTGACCTTCGAGTCGCTGTTGACCACATCACCTTTGACGAATATACCCGTGCTTTCACCAAAGTAACCGGCAAACCCGCGCGCTGGATCGACACTGACCTCGACAAGCACATGACCGCCACCTGGGGGTCCAAGGCCGATGACCCAGCGGGTTACAATGCCCCGCCAGATGACCCTTCCACGATGAGTCTGCGCAGTAACTTCACTGCTTTCTTCCAGCTGTGGCGTAACTCGGGCGATAATAAGGGGATCATCAGGCGTGACTACCAGCTCCTGGATAAGATCCATCCCCAGAGGATCCGGACAGCTGAGGAATGGCTCGTGAAGGAGAATGCGAAGGGACTGCGCTTGGGACTGGGTAGTCTGTGGGATAGAGTTCAGCCTGAAAACATAGGGCATGTGTTGAAGATCACTGAGGACGGTAGGTCGGGGTCTATTTGAAGTAGAGGTTCACCGTGAGAGCTCGTGGACATGACATATGTGATCACAAAGACTTATTCATAAAGAGAGCGCAAAATGTTTACAGAAATGTGTCCTTTAAATATATCTCTTTAACCTCAGCTCAGTGCTATGTAAGATAAGTAGGTTACGCAAGTGAAACAAATAATCAGCCTAGGACCAGCTTCTCCTCTGTTGAACAAGCAAGCTGTCATCGGTTATAAATCTCACAGCTCAGTGACAAATATGAAATGCGTTTAATCCGTCCCACAAAAGTAGAATCGGATCTTTGAAGCGACAGTACCTGTTGCAGGTGGCCCTTGCCCTTGATCAAGGACTTCGCCCTGGCAAAGTCAACCCACCTGGGTCTATATAGCCCGCCTTCAGTGCCAGCACTTGCTGTTATTCATCTTCTTCCTCAATACATCACTTTTCTGTCCGTATTGCCGTTTTCCCTGCATCAGTACCTTTGCTGTACTATCTAGATACCAGTATCAGCTCAACTACTATTGTCTCGTGTCCCACCCACGACTTAGAAGTAGGCTGTTCAGAAGTATCTGTTGTCATCTCGTGTTACAGTTATTCCATATAGAGCATATGGAATCCATAGTTACTATCAGAGCAATTCTCGGTTAAATCTGTACACCCGAGGTTTAGGGGGCGCTTGGGTGGTCATTGCGAACGTGTAACCGAGCCCCGAGAAGCTCTGCAGGGGGGCAAGAAAAACGAGCGTTACTCATCGAAAAGGCCAAGACCAAGATAGCGAATCTTTACTCCGAAATTAGGAGATAATTCTCCACAAAACAGCAATAATATCAGCAACCTCAATTGGCCACAAAAGGACAGTGCTTGATGCTGGGGCTCAATGCTGCGTTGTCACCGTGCAGAAACGGCAATTGAAAGCTGCATTTGAATGGTCCGTGGGTTGTAGCCCCTGGTTAAGTGGCTATATCGCGTATCTGATAGCGGGTTTGCTAATTCATCTGAGACCAGCATACTCTCTGTACTTACGTCCATGTTTTTCACCGCATTTTCTCGCTTCCAACGACACTAAGGAGAGAAATAAATCTCCGAGAATACACACGGGAGGCGCGTAAGAGTCTTAGCGATGGTACTCAATTCATTTCATCAGTTTTCTTTACTCCCGCCAGAAATTCGTCGGTTCATATACCTGCTAGCCTCACCGCCTCGCTTCGTCCATGTTCGGGAGGACCATGAAGATCGTGAGGCTTTCGAGCAGAGGTACATCACGACCCCTGTTCAATTGGAGCTTCACCCCTCTATAGCATACTTCGCATGTCATTGGCGTCATCGCATACCATGGCAACGAAGTCCCTACAGACGAATTTATCGCTACCACCAAACAACCCTTGACGCATATGGATTCAGTGGTCAGCGTGTAAAGCATCAACCATGGAAGTCTACGGAAGCAACACCCGGGATTCCTCACCACTTTCTATCAGAGAATCACAGCGTAGCATGGGAATTGTTGCGGAGCGGATCACTCTATAGTACTGCGCCAATTCCGGTGATGCTACATGTGTGTAACGAGTCCCGCCAAGTTCTGATAGACTATGGGTATGAGCTTGCATTCCGGACGCGTACACACGGTCCACAAACATGGTTCAACTTCAATAAAGATGTACTATATGTCAGTCGATTTATTACGGATTGGGATGACCAGAAACTTCATTCCTTACTCAGCGGGAATACATCATGGGACATCGGGCAATTCGACCCTGTTGATTTAAATAGGGTTAGGCGGCTTGCTCTCGGTTCGTCGGGTTACGTGGCTGCTCCCGACTCTCGCGAATCCACACATGAGATATCCAACATATTGCAACTATTCACAGGCGTGGAAGAACTGTTTCTCGAGGAATGCGGTCAGAGCGAATTTGAATACCGGTTTGAAGACCAATTCCGCAGAAATCCGAATATGAACATGTATCACAAGGAACTCTGGTGTTATACTCCTGTCCAAGAGGTTGACGTTCTATCACGATCTCTTGACGCTCTATCACAACCATATGATGCCTGGTTAGGAGTGGCCTCTGCTGGCTACCACAACAATTTTATCAAAGCCTACAAAGCAGAAAATATGGGAGATGGTAGTAGATTTTTTGACGACATAGCTTGCAAGCTCGAAGAACGTTTAACCAAAAGGAGGGATGAGCTCGTATGCTGCGGTTTAGTAGCTCCATGGAAGATCCCAAAGATTAGCATTGTGCACATATGTACACCGTCGATGTGTAGAAGGTTGTTTGACTGGAGATGGCGCGCTTGGAACCATTTCCAGATCATAAAGGAAGAAGAGTCCCGGTCCAAAGCCGCTGAAGAGGCGTGCCGTTCCATTTCAATCCCAAGCAAGCTTATCTACGATGAAAATGACAAGGACAACTTGCCACCATCTCCGTTCACCGAGAAATACGGGGATGACTGGGAAGCCTACCAGGAGTCCCTCTGGGGTCAAGATGTAGGTTATAGCTCTTACGAGATGGAATGCCAGTTTTGGATGTTAGAAGGGACGGTAGCTGCACCAGAAATAAGGTAGTTCGTGTTATAGGAGGGATGAGGGAAGCCCACTACAAGTCTCTAGATGTATTACTTCTATCGTTTGATGTTATCATATTCCCTAATGTATTTACTTCCACTTTAATTTCTGACAGGTCACCCAATATTTAGATACTCGGCAACCTCAATTTAGTAGAGTAATAAAAAAATTCCCTTCTCACCAACTTAAACTAGATAGAGAAATAAACCGAACCCTAATTGAAGCACAGCCAGTCGTGCCCGAGCTATTGGAGCACACGGCTCGGGGCGTTTTCCCTTGCGTCTACTCCACTTTAATCCCTGCTCGAAGTTGTATCACAGTCATATGTACAAACAGTAAAGGGCTGTTCGCGGCCCGTCTGTTTGTATAATTATGGCATGACCCCTCCTTAAACGGGCCGGTTTTCTTTCTGTTCCAGTATAATCCCGAAATAGGAGCATGTAATCAAGTTACGAAAGACCAAGATGACCGATAACTTGAAGCCAGCCTTTCTAGTCTCTTCTCCTAGAGACGTTATATTCGTCATCTTAGTTGGGCTGGTCGTCTACTTCTTGGGTGATTTGCTTTACCACATTACAGTTCATCCATTGGCAGCGATACCGGGCCCTATACTATGTGGAATAAGTCGCATTCCGTACTGGATCGCATGTATCAGGGGCCAAGATATCTTCTGGTTACATAGACTTCATCAGACATACGGGCCAGCGGTAAGGTTCGGGCCTCGAGACGTTAGCTATGCCACCGCCGAAGCGTGGAAGCCCGTATATGGGCCTGTGAAGCATAAAAGAGAAAAGTGAGAGCTTTGAACGTTTTCTACTTCACTTTCTCATATACTATCCCGTCGAGACCGTGTAGCCGTTCCAGCATAAGATCACACCATAAGCGAACACTGAACCAGTTCCGTGGCTTTTCGAGAAGCGTTTACTAACTCTATGTGTAGTGAGAAAGCACAAGAATTTTTCGTTCCTTCCTATAGTAAGAACGCTCGCTCTAGTACCTATTTTCTTTTGCTGCATATCCATGCTGACAATGAGTCATTATAGAGGTGCCTAGCATGCTCGCAGCGGATTATGAGGTTCATTCAAGATATCGACGGCTCTTCGCTCCAGCTTTCTCTGAACGCGCTCTGCATAAGCATCAAGGCTTGATAAGGAAATAGTACGTAGCCACTTTTAAAGCTATTAGTCTACCATTGACCAGATACAAGCTAACTTGGGACCCAATAGTATAGCTTTGTTTATTACAAAAATTAGCGAACTCTCTAAAGATGGACACCCTGTGGAAATGACGAGTTTGTGTAAGTAAGCTTTATAAAACGCTTATTCCCGATATAGCAATTACCAGAAGCAGTTATCCCCTGCTGGCTATTTTTCTTACCTTCTGGTTTCCTTATTCTGAGAAAGTTGTTTGAGTAAGAAGAATCACTAACTCTGGATATTGTAGTCAATTTCGTAACTTTTGATATCATGGCAGAACTCTGCTTTGGTCACGAACTCCAACAGTTGAGGGCGAATCATTACGACCCATGGGTTAGGTCTATATTCGAACAGCTGAGGGCTCTGCCTTTCATGTCAGCTATTATGTACTACCCAATCTTGAATTACATGTTTAGTCGATTCGCGCCTGGGTGGATACAAGAGCATAGGAACGCCCATTGTCAGTTTGCAGCAGACCTCGTCGATACACGTATTCGGGAGGGACCGTCAACTTACGATGCCGACTTGTGGCGCCTTGCTATTGACGGGCTCTCGATTGAAGAGATGCACTCTAATGCTGAGTTCTTCATGATAGCTGGATCCGAAACATCCGGTGAGCTTGATTATGCAAGTACCTCAAAAGAAAATTTTCCCACTAACAGGAGCTTGTTACGATGGATAGCGACCCTACTTAGCGGCGTCGTCTTCTATTTGCTAAAGAACCCACAAACGATGGAGCGACTGAGCCGAGAAATTCGCGATAGCTTTCAAAGAATTGAAGAAATGAGCTTTGAAGATCTCGCCAGGCTCCCATACCTCAATGCGTGCCTGAAAGAAGCTATGCGAATTTTTCCTCCCGTCGCAGTAGGATCGCCAAGGGTGGTCTACGAAGGCGGCCAGCACATAATGAATCATTGGCTACCAGGGGGAACTCGTATCTCTGTCCATCATTACTCCACCTACAGATCACTTAATAACTTCAAGAATCCTGATGAGTTCATCCCGGATCGGTGGCTCGGGGACCCACTATACAGTGATGACATGCGTGAAGCTCACCAACCTTTTAGTTATGGCCCTAGGGATTGCCTTGGGCAGGCTTTCGCGAAACACGAAATTCGAATGGTACTCGCAGCTTTGGTCTTCACCTTCAACCTCGAGCTTTGCCGTGAAAGCATCGACTGGGATAAGAAGTTGCGGTGCTATGCTCTGTGGGAGAAGGGTTCTATCGCTTGTCGCCTTAGCCGATATATTCACCACGGAAGGCTTTGAGACAGACCTCAGGGTGACATAGGAAAGAAAGCAGCAGGAGATGGATGCTCAACTGGTTGAGTTCCTTAACCAAGATGATATGTCATCTGGTGTCATATTTTTCTTATTTGTATTTCTTCAATTCCTTCGTAACATAGATGATAAATTAGGAGTTAAAAGTGCGTAAATGGGTTCTAACGAGCTCTACGATAATTTTATATAAGTTTTGACATAAGGATAATTTCTAGAATATATAACTAGTATTGCCTTTGATTGTGTTATTAGCACTTAAGTTATATACTGCTACATAGTTATCCAATACCATTCTAGATTTACTAGGGGATTGTCCATTTTGTCCACCACGTCCACTATGTCCACTGAACGGTGTAAGACGTCGCATATGGCTGGATACTCTTCTAATATAGAGCAATCGACTGAAACTAGGTTATCTTGATATCTGCCTACTGTAGTATATACTAAAGACTTAGCCCAATGATCTAAAGGAGGGCTGTCTGGCTCGGTCGAGCCAGATGCTAGGACCAATAATAACTGTCGACTATTACAAGCGCCTCTCGGGTTTGTTTGTAGAATGGCCTATGTATCCTCTGCAACTTCAACTTGCAATTATTTATCCCGCTGAGAAGTGTCCACTCCGTCAAACAATATCTTGATCATGCGGGCTTGAAAGAATCGTCGTGATACACTTCATTGGGGAACCAAATATTGGTACCAAGCGGTTTTCCCACATCCAGCTCACTGGTCGCAACTCAGCGTTTTCCATCAGAACAGTAATCAACCACCAGGAGAATATACCGCATGCCACCCATGCCAACAGGGCAGGTGGGTCCGATGTGATCCATTCTCACCATTCGCCATGGTCTCAACTTTGGCCGTGCGAGGGTTTCAGATTCAACTGGCCTTTTATTTGCTGTCTTAGCGAAGATTACATGGGTACCCATATTTGGCTATTAAGGCACCCTTTAAGTCGAAATGGTCTAGTGCAGCTGCAGGTATCAACACTTGCAGCCAACATCTGCGGCTAACACCTTCTACAACCAATAACGACGGTTTTTTAATTAAATATAACTAACAAAGTTTTTTTGACAGCGGAAATCGTAAGTTCGACCCTGACATCGGTAATTTTTTTTACCGCCTACGCAGGTGGTTAAATTGCCTCACCAGAACTAAGCCCAAAAACCACGTCATCCAGCCTGGTAGGCGACGAGCCAAAAAGAATTGCCTCGCATTCCGACTGGAACGAAACACTTCCGTGTAATTCCGATAAGCGATAAGACAACTGTGCAAATCCTACCAAGCGCTCGATAAGCCGCGCATAATTATACCAGGCGTTTGACAATACGAATGATCGCGTTTTCTATAACACTACGTATAGGTCGAGACGAATCCACACTTTATAGAGACCCTAGAGGGGATGCGTGTTCTTACATGACATTGAGGTCAAGAAGCCAACCCTGAAAGTCAACTAGGCAAGGTGTAAAACAAACGAGGAATACTATACATCACTCTTAGATTCATAGTTAATAATCTACTTTTGCTCTGTGTATGCCGTGAGCTATTTCCTGTTTATCCGACTACCATTGGGCTGTAGATTCAAGATTTTTCTTGCCTATGTCTCTCTCATCCTAACGTTCTGCCTTGGTGTAGGCTTGCTTATTAGAGGGTATCGGTTGCTCTAATATCTAGTGCAGCGTCTTCAAAGAATTGGATGTATGTTGTCTTCTGTGGTTGGTGTCGAAGGCCTGTAGCGTTTTATTATGTGTACGTGTCACATCAAATCTGTGTTACATCGAGTCAGTTTTTCAGCCCGAATATGATACACATCAACCAATATTCAATCAGATTTTACTAAACAGTTGAATCAACGGTCAACTACCAGCTCGGACACAAGAAGAGCACCCTATTCCACCACCAGCGGTGAGCAACGCACTCCCTTTCCCGCTACATACTAGACTGGACAGGCATTCAAGGCGGAACACCAAGACAAGTGGTATGTAGATGAGCGAAATGCCGACGACGATGTGATAGATGGCGACGCTTAATTTGCAAAATTGGGAGAGCAACACCAAGGTTATAATTTTAGACGACCAGATAACGGAAGAAGGTTCCTGGGTCGGCCTATGATCAAGAGACACATAATAACAACCAACGAGGACGAGGCAGAGATAGGTACAGAGGACTGCAGAGACAGTATTAATATCTAAGGCAGCGTCCAGAAGCATGAACATAGCTTATTAGGTTGTGAGAGAGGAGTAAAGAGTCTAGTGTAAGATGAGGTATCTGTATATTTGAGATTTAGTGTATAGTTATAGTTGTTGTGCTATATTAATCCGAAAATCCGCTAGCTACCACTTGGTATGCATTCTGGAAGAAGATAAGGAGTTGATGTATCACTATCTAGGCTTCTGCCTCGTCTATGACATATATACTCGCTGGGCAGTTGGTGGCTACCATGTCTCTGATGTGGTCTGCCACCTGCCACTTCCAAGAAGCATATCAGTGTCTAAATAAGTCTTTGCTAGAAAGCAGAATTTGAACATTAAAAGCTATCGCGCTTATGTTTGCCTTATGTTAGGCGGCCGTAGGCTGTTAGAAAACCTATATATAGAGCAGATAAGACCAAGTAAATTCACAGATACATCTGCTGCCATAACACTCATTTGAGAAATAAATGCATCTTGGCAACAGCAACAGTGGCCCTGGCGTTCTGATAAGACGAGTGATACAATAATAGCAAGACCTTACATCGAAAATACAAGAGTGCAACTGATCATATTCACAGCAAAGAGCTCGAGTCTCCCTTTCCACCGGTATTACATCCAATTGCCTTCCTGCCGCTCATCTACTCGCCTATGTCTCCAAGGCAAAGTCAGGAAAGACTCCACGCCTTGTGCGCAAAGAGATCGAAATTGTGCGCGTCATTGTCTGGTGCCTGCTTCTTCGCGTGTAGATCCGCCAATTTCATGTCTGCGAACTGGGCTGCGACGGCCACCTTGGCCGGCGCCGTGCCAGCGACTGCGGCCTCAGTAGCCTTCTGGATTCGCTGACCCAGGTCTGCATTTACGCGGGTAAACATGGCTGTAATTCTCTCGAGTTAGTAGGCTTATTCATTGAGAATAACAGATGGAATTCAATGACAGTATTTATCAGGGAGGGTAGGTCATAGATAACCCAATGAAAATAAAGCGCAAAGAAAGTTCTAGCGTACCGTAAGTAGCCTTCCGCACCTCGGCAACAGCACTACTCAAATGTCCAGCGACGTTGGACACGAAATTGTCCTGCTGGCCAGGTTCAGCGGCCAGGGTCTTCTCCCAGAAGATGCGTGCCTGTACAAAGTCGGCGTCGACGACCTGCGACTCAAAGTCCACAACGGTGCCCAGCCAGTGCTCCTCATCAGGCTGAGCGTACTGCTGGGCTATGCCGTAATGCTGGAAGGTAGATGGGAAATAGTTGGGCGTCGCGCCTAGCGCATTGAACGTCGCCGCGCCATCACGCACCAACGGGTTGAAGCTATGCTCTGGCTTGTTGATTGGCAGCTGGATGAAGTTGGTACCTAGTCGGTGTCTCTGCGTGTCTGCATACGCTAACGCGCGAGTCTGAATGACTGATTAAGGGAAAGAGAGTAAGTGTTAGCATGCCTATTCCTGATATGACAATAACTATGACGTGGTGTAAATGACATAAATTAGACGACTTACTAGGATCAGGGGCTAATGCCCATCCAGGGACAATGTTAGTGGGGCTAAAGGCGCTCTGTTCAGTCTCGGCAAAGTTATCGTCGGGATTTCGGTCCATAACAATGCGGCCAAACTTGCGAAGAGGGAAGTCTTCAAAAGGCAATGTCTTGGTGGCATCAAAGATGTTGATTGGATAGGTAGCCGCCTTCTTAGGATCGATGATCTGTGCATAGACGTCCCATGAAGGCGTTTTTCCAGCCTCCAGGTCGTTGAACAATGATCGTGTCTGATGATCCGGGTCCTGGCCCGCAACCACCGCTGCCTCAGCTGCCGTGAAGTTCTGTACGCCTTGATTGGTCTTCAGGTGGATTTTGACGTACACGAAGGAGCCATCCTGTAGTGTAGGTTAGTATCTCTAAAAAAAGGCGCTTATTAAGATATACAAAACAGAAAGTTGACTTACCGGCTTAGTGAATCGGTAGGAATTGATACTGAAGATATCCGCGTGTTGGAAATCAATTGGAGTTGCTCGATCGCTAAACAAGAACATCAGGAAATGTATGGCCTCCTGGTTGTTGTTGAAATAGTCCCAGAACATCGTATGGTCAGGAAGACCACTCTTGGGGTTTCTCTTGGTGGCGTGAGTAAAAGACTGTAATGAAAGAGTCAATAATCAATTTCAGAGTGAGCCTCTATGATGTTTCGGAGAGTACAAGCTCATAGGGTCAGAAACGAGCCAACCCCCCCCGGCCCCCCGGGAACAACAACCCCAAAACGAAAAGAGGAAAAATTGAAACGTGCTCCTGAAAAGCAACTAGGACATGGCGAACTTACAGGAAACTTAGATCCATCTCTAATGGGAAAGACCGGCTGTAAGCATATTAGTATGTATGCGACTCGCCACCGTCACAGGAGATGACCGGGTGACAAGTGGCAAAGGTAAGGCTACGCACGGTAGATAGGAATAGCCAGTCCAGGATACCCTCCTTCGTTCTCATCTTAAAGGCGAAGCCCCTCGTATCACGGACAGTCTCCGCTGATCCACGCTCGCCGGCGACGGTAGAGAACCGAGCAAAAAGTGGTGTCTTCTCTCCCACTCTTTGGAGGAAGTCTGCGCTCGTCACGTCAGAGATATTATCAGTCACTTCAAAGTACCCATGGGCGCCAACGCCTCTTGCGTGGACTAAACGCTCAGGAATGCGCTCATGTGTAAGGTGTTGAATTAACTCCAGCAGGTTGATGTCTTGCAACAGCAGCGTCGCCCTTAGCTGGTTGCCAATACGTTGGCTAGCGGCGACATTCTTAACGGGAGCGCCTGTTGAGTTCTAGTCAGTAAGAGGTTGGCTTATCTTCATTCAGTAATGCCTTTTCTTCTGACCATTCATCGTAGTGATGACGTCTCCGTCATTAGATGACCCATTGCCATTGAGTCCATTCTTGCTGCCCCCATTCACAGCTCCGGTTCGCGTCCCGTTCTAAATGACGAATGTAAGCACATATGTTATGATGCTATTTAAGAATATCCTCTTACCATGTTTCGATAGGTATTGATACAAACTAACACAATTATTGGTAAATCTTTATTTAGCGTGGCCTAACTAAAGAGTTTAAAAGCACCATAAAACAGGCTGGACACCGACCCTTTTATATTTCATCCCAACACCTCTATGCTTCTGCCTCCCTGGAATCCTCGGTAACGAGGCGCTGTGCTGTGACTAATTTTGGTTTCCTTGCTCACTTACTGTCAGAGTGGTAATGTGACATTTAGCTTATTATTGCCTCGCAGCCTGACCAGTCCGCTAATGGAAAACGCCAAGGACGATTTCATGAGGCTTGCCGGTACTACCGTGTCCTTTTCTCAACGGTAATGAATCACAGCCGTTCAGCCTTGAAGGCTTGGGTCAGCAGGTTCGCCCAAACGCCAGCACGGCCAACAAATGACCAGAGAGATTTCATGGGCGCAAGATGAGAATGGCCGCATCAGGATTGGTACAGGACTAGAAGGTAAGGAGCGTTACGCAATACGGACCTTATCTGACATCAGCTTGTCTCCTGCGGGGCAATAGCCAAATCTGACAATACACGGGTTTCTGTCGACGTCTTACACCTGCGCTAGTTTTTTTGAAGTGGTGTGAAGCCATGGTGAGATGGCCGAAAGATCCAATCACATTGTGACCAAAGTATGAATCTGCCGCATAGGAAGGCCTCCGCCAGAATCAGCTGACGATAGCCTTCTTTAGCCGCGCCAAAACTAGTTGGTGTCTCTGGTCAGACACTATCATCAGTTCTGTTCCTTGACTGGGTGATAGAAAGGGATTCCCACCGAGAGATAATATAAGCTTATCGATACAAATTGGATCTTATAGCCGAATACTAGATTCATTGATGCGTGCCAGTTTCATGCTTACGCCGTAATGGTGAACTTAGAATGCCTAGTCTCTAAATATGTAAGAGGAAGATATTATTAGCACCGAAGAAAGATGATCTATGTTAACCATTAACCACGTCAGTAACCTCGACTAGAATTCCCGAAATGTTAAAGGTATTTAGCAAGCCGCAGCTGAAATCTGCTATCAGGTGATAAAGTTTTGCTCAGCTTTTGATACATATGTTACGCAATAATTTGATTCGGTTTTCAGCGGCCCAGTAACTTGGGCTGTTACAACCAATCATATTGTCCGCCACTGCGCCTCAAAGCTACAACAACTAACGAAGGTCCAAGTCCTCGCTAAACGAATGTGATTGCGCGCGACGAGCAAGGAGAAGGATCAAAGCGTGATGTTGTCCGCGCCGCACATCCATTAATAGCCCCTTCCCCTGTCATCGGACGTTTAGGCCCCATGGATTTTCACTTGCGCAAGCCACTCCGTATTCTGTGCCTGTGGGTGTAGTCAGATCGATGATATCCTTGCAGACCGAGGAGAAAGGTGCACTACTCTTCCGTATGGCTAACCCACCTGTAAGGCTGAGTCTACTAGTGCGAAAACTCCGAGCATGTCGAGTACGCCACGATTAATTCTTCACTGATGGTCTCGAAATGCCAAGCTTACCCCTTATTGTAGAAAGAGAAAATATGCTCTGGATGGTGCTGATCCAGGCCAGAGCTAGAATAGCCAGAGATATCGCTTCTACCTGTGGAAGAGGACACATTTATACAGGTTTTCTTGATAGACAACCCTTCTCTCAATGAGTATAGATATCTACATCCTGATGACTTGTTTGAGCATTCTTGTAACCTGTTCTCAATGCGCAAGGCTTATCCTTAGCTTTAAGCCCGAGCACTCGGCGCCTCATTTCGCGCCAGGGCGTACACTACGGAACGTTCCGTCCTTTTACTATTGCAACCTACTTCTAAGGTACATTAAGTCCAGTATTGCCTGCTTCCGATCTACTAACTTTCTGCCGCACTCAATATTACCATGTCGGACCTGAACTATCGGTATGTGATGAGACAAAGGTACTCTAGAGTATCGATAAGAGTGCTACAGCATGATACTGGTGTGACCATCAAATATATTATCCATGATAAAGAAGCTAGTCTCTTCTGAGTTTGGGACATACATGGATTTTCTTTTGTCTTGTACTTGCATAACATGTTGCTATAACATAGAGGCTGCTAAGACGAAGCTAGCGCACCCTAGAAAAGTTTATCAGTACTACAAAATGATATAGCTCACTTTACACCAGAACAAATTACTGAGATCAAACTATATATGGCTCTCCCGAAGGGTTACAACGAGAGTACTGTGTTATAAACGATCAATTCGCTAAGTACGATACTCAGCTCCCTAAAACTTCAACGCTGACAGAGATTCTACCTCGCAGCGCGACTTTAAATGACCACCTAAGTGGGTTTTGTTTCATACCACCTCGCTGCCCTTAGGTCTCTGAGACAGCTAAGTCTAAGTATAAGATTCAGGCCCACAGACACAGTTCATGGTATTGAATATCCTTGGACTCTTCTGCCTATGCGTGCCAAATTGCGTATAATGTCCTCCTTTTTACGCACCCCTTTCTGTAACAGTTTTGGTGATTTCACTTAATCTGTGTATGCCAGAGGGATTCGAAGGTCATATTCAAATAGGGTAGTATAGTTATTGGAACAGTACAAGTGAATATCTTCATACTTTAATTGGCTCTAGAGGTCATTAATTTCACGTGTTATTTTACGAGTTAGCCAGGCGTTTACCTATGCTAATATATTCCATTCATTCGTTACCATTTTGCCAACAAATCTAAGAGGTGCGTAGGTAATAACACTACTCCTTTTGTGGTGCAGCCACGCTAGGCTTTGTAGTATAACAACGCAATAATGAACAGCTTTTAAGACAATGCTGTAAGTTGCTTAACATTCCGCTCATTTTCTCTCTCTCGACTTATCCAATATCGCATCGTAGCTGCCTATTACTTTGTTGGTTTGATTATAAGACAGGGCGGGCCGTATCTGATAGAGTTAAACTACATATATGAGTTTGTGGTGTTGGAGTCCTCAGTCTGGTCGCTGTGAACTGGTATTCATGTCTTATTGACACCTCGAACTCCATGCACAGATTTTCGGAGCCTGAGTTATATAGAATGACAAGTGTATTCTTTATCAGCTTTACGGCTTTAATGGTATAGACTTTGGGAAAGCCCAATATCCGAAACCCTCAAGTCACTTCTAAGCAGCAAATCTAACTCTTTAAAGTCGCATATGTAATGTTTTATTTAAGTGATGCAATAGCTAACCGCTAACCATATTGGGTCATTGAATACTATAGCTATAATGATATGCTGCACCATATCCATGAATTTCACACCAGCACCACTACAGCCCAAGCTCTTTCCAGCAATGAAGTCAACGAAAAGCAATATCCTCTGTCAAACTGAAAATATGCAAATAGTGAATCTAATTACCGTGTTTCAATAGCGAAGGAGATCCCATTCTGATATGCTGCTTATAGTCATGATGGAATCGAGACCTTCCTTAATTACATATTAGCTCTTTGGGCATCCGTCTCGCTTCTCTTCTCGGGATCGTACTGGAATGGCAAATTGATTATCTTGTTACTAATGTAGGAGTCTAAGCAAGATGGCCAAAATAATTTTACCATCTCGAGGGATATAATAATAGTGTTGGGGGGTTCAGTCGCACTGCAAACGTTCCCGGTGATGCCTTCAATTACGTTGACGCTTGTTATGTTAAAGTAGTACAGCTCTACACTCAAAACCGTCAGCGAAGTCTTGATAGCTGATATTGAACATTATATCCTTGTATCATTTAATGTGTGATCGAGGCAGGTAGAAATGGCGGTTAGCAACCACCAAAGGTAGTCATATACTCCGTAAGAGTACATAGTCTAATATTAGATCGTATCCAATGCTCTCGCGTAGCAGAAAGCCAGCAGAGTAGCTATTTGATTCGAGGGCTGAGTAAAATCGTCCTCAAGGTACACAGTTCTCACTTGTGTCTTTGCGGTAACGTTTGACTATAGTATTTCCTCAATGTGGCTCATCGCCCATCCCAGTTCGTAGACAAATCACTTGAAGCAAAAAAGTATACTACTGAACTGTGTAGTCTCACAAGTGATACTTTTGATTTTCAGGCCTTTACCAAAGCAATCTGAGCTTTTGTCCTTATTTAAGTGTTGATCATGTATAAGGCCAATTCTAATACACTTGAACATCCTTGTATACGATATATGTGAGTGATAGAGCGGACTGCGGGTAAATAAAATTTTGCAAACAAAATCCACTCTCTGTGTGAGATCAGGGACAATTATATAAGGCTAGGAATCCTTCCTCGAGACTTAGGAAAGATAGATATCAACATTCTTGAGCCGTGACCATATATTGCGACCCTATTTGCGATCCACTTATGGCTTATCTCACACTCTGAGACCGTATCCTATGACATCTGAGAAAGCACGTAAATGTAAAAGGTATAAGTGTAGACACCTCTGCCCAAAAGAATTGCGCGCGTCTAAATCTAACCCTATATTTAAAACTTGATTTGGTCGTGGATCGGCTGCACAAGAGTTTGTGCCTGTGCCTTCACACGAGAAAGAAATAGGGTAGCACCAGCAGTTAAACTACACATAAATGACGCAGAAGCGTTCAGGTCTACTGATATTCTTTGCTAAATCCTGGTATGATTTTTAGGATGGAGTTTTCAGACTTGAAACTTCAATATTGGTTTTTGTCTCTAGTCTTACCATAGTCGACACACCAATAACCGCTGCCAACCTAAAGCCTTGCCAGTAGCATTAGCCACGTGATGAACTTCTGTGGAACTTTGGGTAAGACCGATGCAACACCATAGTGTCAGCTTGGGTATCGCTCGCAATCGCTAGGGTATAAAAGCTTGTAGATCTTTAAGCTCGGTAATGATATAGTTAGAGTGTTATTATGTTTCGATTTGGGAATGCGCTATGAAGGAGACTAGTCTTCTGAATTGTGAACTCTGGACCACGTCGGCTCAATAATTGAAGTTTTTGATCGAGTTAAATTTGTCCAGCCAAGGCAGTATTTGTGTTGTGAGCGACTATTGGAAGGTATCTTGGCTAATACAGAAGTTCATGGAGCTGCAGCATCTGACCGGTTTTTATGTGAGCATCTGTTAGTCCGTCCCCGACTGAGAAATAAGGATGTAAAGAATGCTGAAGAGCTATTCTGCAATGACGAAGAACGTGCCGATGTTTGCGCTTATGCTGAGGGCTTCCAAAGCAACGCATGACAAGACGAACAGACTAGTAAGAGTTTATTGTCAAGCCAATTCCATGCAGGCCTGGCGTCGAGCGACATATAATGAAGTCACATAATGATCCCAAACCACAACGTTTTGAAGTGCATAAACAGTCGCTGAGAGTGTTTCGAGATGCAGGAACGCTTCTGTTTCGATCATGTAATTATAATATGGGTAGTAGCTGAATGTGTTAAGAAAATAGCCTTGCTGTTGGCCCGCGCTTTGCCTGCCGGCACGTCCATAACGCATGAGCCTATTACGTACCAACAAGAATGGTCAGCTGGGCAGTGTCTGCGAGCCTGCGACAGGCAAATACTTGTCGTCCTATCGTTCTTCCCCTTTGGACATCGTGCAGTTTTAAGCGAACCACTGGCAGGTCAAAAAGGTTACATCGATGTCTCAGCAGCTATCAACCCCTTGAATAATCCCATCTGGTAGACGCTTGCAGGAACAACCAGGTACCAATCGAGCCAATTCAGCAAAGGCCAGATATTCCGCTAGGAAATACATCTGTCTTCATTCTACTTCGCTTTCGGCGCAAGGCTCGGCGTAGTTATATCTATCTATTGGCCTAGCGAGAGCCGTCGAGAGCACCTGGATGTTGTTAGACCAGTTATAACGCGTTTTTTTTTTCTTATTCTTTAAATAGATGCTGAATGAAGCACATACCTCTGTTCAATTCGTAGGAGCCATACCTAGATTGAAAGAGGCCCACATCAGTCTCCAACATTTGCGGTGCTTAGCCTCACAATGCGGAGTTCGCGAGACATTGGTGTAGTATATTCGCTCTCAATCCTCAAGTTGCTGGTAAAGGCTGGTCTCTAGTTGCGAAAAGCGACAAGGGGCTGAGGCTTGAATTGCCTCTCCCTAAACTCGTTCCCCGGGTCGCGAAAGCTTGGGAATTCCAGAAGGGTTCTGTCGTCTGGGACTCATCAGGGGTCGCACGGACGAACACATGTCAAATCTCCGAAAATACTGGCCTCGGTGATCCACTTATTAAGCTCCCCAGTTGGCCACTAAATTCCTTTTGCTGGTTGTGCCGTATGCGTGTTATGTCTTGCATGCCACTTTTATCTTTATCTTCACGGCAAGTCCGAGACAATTGGGGTATGTATGTAGAAACCAGACCGACCAACTGAAACATAGTGAGCTATTTCCTTCGTTAAAGTGTACAGGACGTCCAAAAGTAAATGCTGAAAGTCAGGGGTACTTCTCCTCGTGAAAGTTTGGCCCGCTCATTTCAATACGAAGCGGACACCATGGGTGACGATCTCGCCTGCCATGCTCAATGCGGTAGGTCCCTAAGTTTAACTTCGTCATCTACACACGCGCAACCGCTTCTCGGTCACTCTCCCGGGGCTAGCGGTTTAGTAAGAGACCAGGCACCGTGGGAGCTCCCTAACCTTGGCTCTTTTCTTCCCCGGATCCCCTTCTCCTTCTGCTCTGCTGCTTTCCCCAACTCTGTTTCGTACCCCGAGTACCGCTTGTATGTGATGTGGCGGTTAGGAAATGGTCCAGTTCAACGACACCAATCATAAACGGAACGGAACAATTAAAAATAGGACGCTATTATTTTCGCCCGCGAGGATAATGCGATGAACGACAACTGAGTCTTCGTCGCGATCATGCTCACGAGGGTACGACATCTCGGTCTTCTCACCCTATGGCTTCTCGCCGGTCATGCATCGAGCGAGACAACACCGGTACCGTCGCCGACTCCTACAACGCCTATGCTAGTAACGACGTCACAGTTTGTGTCGCCATCACTGAACCAAAAGAGTGGAGGTCTAAGTGAAGGTGCCAAGACGGGTATATCTGTTGGCGTCACCCTGGCCTCGATACTCTTGTTCGGGTCCCTTACCATCTGCTGTGTGATCAGACGACGAAACAAGGCTTTGACAAGGCCGCAGAGACGAGTCCCAGATGCAACAGGCGATAGCGGGGAGACAGTGGTTGACGATGGTTTGGGCAAAGGGAAAGAGGAGGGCTACTACATGAGCTCTACCTCACCGCATGCGCACGGCGCGGTAGATGCGCAGCATGGAGTATTCCAGCAAGCACCGAACGGCGTAGCGTACCATGGAGATGGAGGCTATTCTACAATAGCGCGGCCCGACCCCACATATGCGCAGCAACAGCAAGTTCATGCCATATCGTATCCAACAACACAGCCAGGAGAGGCATATGGGTATCCCGGAACTGGGTATCACGGGGTAAATCTAAGCCAGCAGGCTGGTTATGCAGGACCATCATATTCACAGTACCAGCCAGAAGCGCAATCGCATCCACAACAACAGCAGCTGCTGCAACAACAACAGCAGAGGGGAGACATAAGCTGGGTATATCCAATATCAGCGACATCAGTAGCGAGCCCAGCACACGGACAAGAATACCAACACCAATACCACACACCAGATGTGATCCCACATCAAGACCAGCCGCAGAGCCTAGATCAGAGCCAGGACCAGGATGAGGATATGACATTGTATCAACACGAATATTATGGGCCAGAGCATACTCCAGCCCAGCAGGATACATACCACATCCCGCCGCCGCGCCCGGACGTAAGCGAGCTCCCAGACCAGCGGAAACCTATCGAAATGATGGGCGAGGGGCACTACAAGGAGGCACCCTAAACCCTGGAACACCGTGCCGCGACTCTCGATGGGTTTATCGAGTACATATATGTTGAACTCTAATTGTGTCTCTCAAGACATAAGGTGTATCTAGGCGCGGATGAGCTGTACATACGGAATCGATGGACAGAGCCTTATTTAAAGGCTGAGTACAGTCTGGACTGAACATGGTGGTATGGTTTTATCGTGGACAAAAACACCGCCAAAGCTGGGCTTCTGGCAACAACGATGACATGGCAGCATTTATCTAGATCTTGGTCGCATATCGTGAGTAATGGAAGAGGTCGCCTAACTGGGATATCAAGACTAGGTAGCTAGGATTAAGCTAAAAATGTCTATAGCGGCAGATCCAACAGAAGAAAGTCCATGGGAGATTATACATAACCATATGGGAAACCATTAGACTGGCCTTAAGGGTTTCCTTATACCTTGATTTTCATTTAAGACTTGTAGCATACGTGCACAAACGGTAAGCCATTCGATCTAGTAAATTCCTAAGGTGTATAGCAGAAGAGCACATCTCATTTCTACTCGTCATACCATCCCTATACCGTTTTAACCGCCCAAGCCAGGTTCCGATCTAACCGATCCTTTACTCCTTAATGAAACCATCTTTGCACTGAGGTGAGATTGTCTCTACTTGTCGATAAGACCTCGCTTTGCGTCCTTGGCTAGTAGACCCTCCAAGCCTTTCGACGGCGACGGGTAATCAGGCCGGCCGCCCAAAATATCGACGACAGACTTTATACTCAGCCAATGAGTGTCAGTCGGCCGTCGGTTCTTCCAATCGGTCTCCTTCTCCTCTAGGTTCTGCATGGGTGAGAACACCACATCAGCGCCTTTGATTCCTATGACCGAGTAGCTGAGAGGGTTCTGGGTAATCTTGTCGGGCTGCTCGTAGCTCCTGGGCCCGAAACTTTCTAGGTGCTCTATGCATTTAATGGCAAGTCTCACGGCCCGACATCTGTCCATGGGCGAGGGAACACCTCCTTGCTGAACATGACCTGGGATGCTGTCTCGGGATTCAAACCTATTGTTGGCTTCCTCGCGAATGATGTCAGCAATGAGTTTGGCATTGTAGGTATTGCTGGCCTTCTCATTAATGAGGACTAGTCTTCCCGCTCTGGATTGACCTCTGTCCCTGCCGAACACTTCCTTTAAATGTTTAACGTCTGCGTTGAGCATCTCCAGGCTGATGCCCTCCTCAGGGATATATACTGCAGTCGCTCCCACACCGAGGCCAGCCAGAAGAGCGACATATCCGGACCGTCCACCTTGCGTCTCGATGACGAAAACTCGCCGCCTTGTGGCAGAAGCCGACTGTTTGATCTTGTCGCAATATGCGACCAGTTCGTTCAGGCATGTATCCGATCCGAGAGAATATTCAGTGCCGGGCACATTGTTGGAAATGGTGGCGGGCAACAAAGTCATGGGTATACAGAGGGAGGGGTACTGCTGCCTAGCTCTGCGGAGCTGTGAGATGGCGTGAAAAGCTTCGAACCCACCTATCAGAAATAGGGCATCGAATTTGTACTTTTTGATTAGGTTGGCAATGTTCTCGATGCCCGATTCCTCAGGCAATTCGCGGTTCGTGCCTATCTCCGAACCGCCTTTACTGGCCCAGCCATCGACCTCAAGCCAGTCAAAGGGTCTAACGGCGCCAAGGGGTTCGTCACCATGATGACGGGCAAATCCGGCAAAGCCATTGTGAATGGCGATAGGCTCGTGCCCTCGAGATCGACAATAGGCTACTCCAGCACGAATGGCAGCGTTCATACCGCCAGCCGGCGCTCCAACATTGATGAAACCAACTCTCATTCTCTGTAGGACATTAGTCTGAGTTGTCTAGAATACTTCTGTTGACTTACCTCCGTCTCTTCCAACATTATTTCCTTACTAAGCTTCATAGATGTTGTCATTGCGTAGGACTTGTACTGGTCGGAGAACTCAGTATCACGGAGTCCCATGGCTTTGTCAAACTCTTGTGCGTCAATCAATTTGGAAACTTCTTGAGTCGCCTTGACGGCAGCCATCAAGGGCTTCCGGACGATCTTGTTCTCGGTAATAGCGATGAAACAAGTTTCGGTCTCCGGGTTGGCCTCCAGAACTGCCTTGACTGCTTCAACTCCTTGTAATGTACCGAGCATTCTATCATAAGCCACGGCCGTCCCTCCTCTCTGCACGTGGCCAAGGGTCGTGATACGCGTATCGAGAGCCAGGCCGTTCTTATCCGCTAGCAGATTCTTCACCATTTCAGGCGTGATCTTGCTGCCATGTCTATCACGGGCGCCTTCGGCGATGATGACAATTGTCTTGCGCTTTCCCCAATTTCGGTGCTAGCTACTCGTCAGCTTCAATCGCAAGGTCTTTCTGGTGGAGCTACTGACTTGCTTTATGACGCCACGCATTTCTTCTTCCCAATTGTCCTCTCTAGGCTTCTCTGGGATGAAAAGAAAATCCGCACCGGTGGCAACACCTGCCATGAGGGCCAGCCAACCGCAATGACGACCCATTACCTCGATGACGAAGGCTCTAGAGTGAGAGGAAGCGGTGGCCTCGATATAATCGACCATCTCACAGATACGTGATAAGGCGGAGTACGCCCCGATAGTAGCGTCGGTGCCGGACAGGTCATTGTCGATGGAGCCAACTAATCCTACAATGTTGAGGTGTTGATATGGATCGACTTGGTTCTGTTGCAAGGCGCCAGCGGCCACGAGTTCTTGAAGAAGCGATGGCCATTCCGCACGGAATTTATCGGCACCGGTGAGCGAGCCGTCGCCACCGCAGATGATGAGAGCGTCTATGCCGTTGAGAATCATGTTCTTGGCAGCGGCGAGTCGGCCTTCGCGTTCGTAGAACGCCATACATCTTGCAGTGCCGATGAGCGTTCCGCCTTCGGAGAGGTAGCCTCGCACATCTTCCCAACCCATCTGTTTAATGAATTTGCCACCTTGGACAAGACCTTCGTAGCCCTCATAGACGCAGAACGCGTCGCAATCCATATGAATAGCCATGCGGACAACAGCTCGGACAACGGCGTTCATACCAGGGGAGTCACCCCCGGACGTCATAACAGCGATCTTTTTCCTGACTTGGGCCATAGCGAGGTAAAGTTGTAGACTTAGGGGGTGTATGATTAGATAGTAGTAATAGGGGATCTAGAGAAGAGGGTGAGGCAGGGAACGAGGAGTATGGAATTGGGGGGGCTTATAAGACGCCGTGCTTCCCCAAAATCGGAACTATGATACGTAATAAGAAATAGTCAAGGTCGAAGTGGTGATTATATGCTTCTTCGTCGTCGTTGTTGTCGTCCTTGATGTTGATTGACACTTTGTTGCGAGGTGGCAGGTGATCTGGAAGAGCTGATAAGCGTGATTTTATAGGGAAAAAGCCGTACCTGATGCAATGTGTCATGCCATGTCGTTTAATAAATGATAGCTTTATAAGAAAGGACTCAGTAAAGAAGTGAAGAGGTGGGATGGGTCGATACAGAAGCTCTTATCGGCCTTATCAATTGGCCATGGTGCGGGGAGCTTGCCTCGTTGTCGACCAGTACGTACGTTGATTTTTGGTTCCAGTGCTGCAGGTGATGTCACAGTAACGTCCCCTGGGTGGCCCTAGCAAGCCCCTAGCCAGAGTTGTTAGCACCGGCCAAACCCCCTCCGGAGCTGAGCGGTAAGGCTGTACATCATTCGAGTAGGGTGACTGACGGACGGGCGGACAACACTGAAGCTGCATAAAGATCACGCGATTAATACGCGAACCTTGTCAGTATTCAACTCATTCCTCGGGCTAGACTACATAAATTCTACAGAGCTTGAACGAATCAGCTTCAAAGTTAGCTGCAGTCCGGATATTATGCTGGAAATACCAACCGGATGCACATACTTCACTGAGCAATCCTCCAGAAAAGAGCGATTGGCTGCTTTCTATTGACTGTGATACTCACCACCACGACTCCCACGACTACCGCGTCGACCGCCACCAATTACGAGCAGCGCTGGACACTACAGGTCCGTCGAAAATTCCCGCAATGCCATACCCAGACATTATATCTCAACACATAAGAGTGCTTTCACATGTTACCATTCCGGTAGCAAAGCAAACGACTTGCAGCATCGCGCGATTTTTCTCTTTAAACAAACTTGGTCATGAGGAATGTTAACGCTCAGCCATTACACTTCCTACTACGTTGATGAGGCTTCAATGAGTCATACCATATTAGGTGTTGCTCGTGGCTCACAACTTTGCAGTTATTCTGACCCTGACGTCTCATGTGACTCCCGTATCGTAAATGCATGGCTATGCGCCTGAACCAATGTTGTAGGTAGTCCGTATGTGATAGTCTCACCACAATCAAGACTTAACATACCCTCCTTCCGTGACTAGCACTTAGCACGGGCCTTGAGTTCTCTGATGCTCGGCCGGCTCCAATGCAGTGCAGCAGTCAACTGATCATCAACATTATCCTTTAGCTACATATCTTTGAAATTACTCCAGTAAGGGTATTATGTTTCTAGCCACAAAATGTCGCAGTGGTCAACTGCCGTGCCCCGCCAATCAATTGATGCCCTGACCCTGATGCACTTCAGGTACGTACCATTCGCAGCTCTTGCATTGATGTTCACAGCCAACTTGCCATTTTCTCAACATCAACTCTCTCTCATGCATACCAATGAACTATCGACTCGTCCGCGACAATACAAAATGCGGACAGCCACAATCTACAGATAACTCATTGGCAAGTATACTACGAGCCTTTCGGCTTCCTGCCCACCAATCATCATTCATCCACACCCGAGATCTCGAGCCTCGACAATAAACCTACCATGACAAGCAACAGCCAGTCACCCTTCTCCCTACGACCATGGCCGACCGGCGACAAGAAACCCAAGAATCTTACCGAGTTCATCACTTGTGTCAATGCCGAACCGG
This sequence comes from Xylariaceae sp. FL1651, assembly GCA_025201745.1. NCBI lineage: Eukaryota > Fungi > Ascomycota > Sordariomycetes > Xylariales > Xylariaceae > Xylariaceae sp. FL1651. The sequence continues at coordinate 509,336 of MU624251.1, read as the reverse complement.
GCGGTTTCCGAAACCTCAACGAGACGCGATTGCGCCAAGAGATACAAGCCCAAGAACTAGGACAAGCCGAAGACGATGGCGTCGATGCCTCATCTGAGGATGATGATGATGGAGGGGAAGGCGAGAAGACCAAGACTGCTATGGCCGCACGCGAGGAATTCCTAAGGAACATTGAGTTAGTCTCCACCTGCATCCTCGATGCACCAAACGGCACCAAACGGTGTCAAACAAAGCAGCAATCGTTGGAGCGCACACTAACTATTTGCGCCACAGTTTCGCACATCAGTCTGCCATGTTAGCCCTCGATTCTGTCTCTCTCCTTCTCTCCAAGGAAAACCCTGTCCAGGCTGGTACTACACTGTCTCCAGCGCTTCGAGATCTGGTCGGAATTGGAACTATGGGAGCTTCCAAGCTCAAAGAATCCAATATTACAGAAGCCCAAATGCAGGACGACCTCGCCGTCGCAGCCGGATGGAGGATCATAGGTATCAATAAAATGGTTGACTCGGTTCTGGCAGCTGCCGAGCGCTTAGAGAAGGAAATTGAGCTTGAGACTAGGTACTGGGCCGATATTTTGGCTGTCAGTGAGGACGGCTGGACAGTCTGTGCACTACCTCATGAACCCCACACCCTCGGTGTTCGTTTTGGCTTCGCCGAATCAGCGCCTGAATTCAGAAATAGCAGCATCGCACCTTTGATCAGAAACGATGATGGCACCATCAAATTGGGAGTCGGGAAGGTTGGTGGAGGTTCGCAAAGGATACGCATCACAATCCACAAAGATGGCAAAATTCTAGATCAGTCACCACTTCCTCGACGAACACCCGATGACGCGCCTTTGAATGACAGAGTCCGCGAAGCTAGAAACACCATCTTTCATCAGGAATTATGGTACGAACTGAACCGAGAAGCCCGCACTCTCCTTGCTTCGGATGTCTACTACGATGGGCCAACCATCACTTGGAAGCAAGATAAACAGACTGAGTTTATTTTCACACTAGAGGACCTTGCCGAGCGCGACGACAGAAAAGTCAACCTTTCAACGGGTATTTGCTCGTCTATCGCAGCCTATTCTTTTTTACAATTTCTTCTCTTCCAGAGCCATCGGCATAACTACAACAGGCGGACCTCCCCCTCACCGCCGACACAGCAAGGTACTCCCACTTATGATATCCTCCGTGCTTTTATATCCCGGCTTGAGTACTTTAGAAATAGTGCCAATCTCACGAGCCTTCTCGACGAGCTGGTTCTCACATTACGACATGCCGGCATTTCTACAGCATCCTACTCAGCAGCCCTTTCGCTCCACAAGCCGACGGCATCCGGGGCAAATCAAACTCGGCACACCTCCGGTACTGAGCTTCACTGGATACAGCAGCTCGTTGGAAATTTGTCGTCCATGTACACATTCACCATTACACCGGAGGCGCGAATTTGGTGTCAAAGTCGCGGTATTATGCGCCCTATTATAGGGACTTACTATGCTATATTCTTGAAACCCTTGGTTGCGGAGAACCAAGATCTGCCACAAAATCCATTAGAGGATTCCTACCCACCATCAGATCCTCACAAAGAGCCATATATCAATGCCGAGCAAGCAATATATTATATTTGCCAAGCAACAGTCCGAGCTCTCTCCCAGGAACTTGCCAGTAGGGCAGCTGTTGAGCTCTGTAACCAAGACATCCAGTGGTCAGACACAATTTCTGGCACAGGTATTACAGATAACAAAGAGAAACAGGCAAGAATTGACGTTGCCGTCGTGAATAAAAAACTAGTGTTGAGTTTAGAGGCTAAGTGGCACAACGGGAAGACCAGCTGCTCTGGCAGCTGGACATGGGAATCGGGAAACGACAATGCTAGGGGCGAGAGCATAGAAAATATCGTAGTTAAGCTCATGAGAGGAGGCGTATAGGCTCCACTGTTTTATAAACCAATAGCTGATGAACGATGAAGGGATATCAATATGCGCAGAGTTTACTTCCATTTGCTACTTCGTCAATCACCTCCATTAGCATGCTCGAACAAGCCATATTTCTAAGCCAGTTCGCAGCTCAGATAATTAGCAGGAGTAACAGAACTCAATCTGTCAACTGTAGACTACAGTAACAACTCGTTTCTCAACAAGAACCAGGTCTTTCCACTACCTCTTCTTATAGGTGCTCGACAAGTCCTCAGCTTACATAACTTTAGAAGAAGCACAAGTGCGAAGAAAGTCTGCTCTCGTTCGTCCTTAATCTCCCAAAGTAGGAAATCACTTACATGTCCTAAATTTAGAATGCCCAGAGTAAATATTACGTATACATAAGACCGCAATAACGCAGCTCTTGCCATAACCTTGGCTTGTCTTCTAGCTGAACTGTATCAGGAAGCATAAGTACTGAGCTTAGGTACGGGGTAGGCTGAGAAGCTCAGAGAAAAGGAATAGCTATTGGCTATGGTTCACTGGCGCCATGGTCGCTCCTACGAGAGAGTTCTCATTATGCTGATTCTTAATTCCTTTCGGAAGGTTTATTGTTCCTCGGGTTGGACCTAATCTATGCTTATAAACACATACAGCATTTGTAAGGGCTAGATTTTCTCTGGATGTCTTCTCGAAGTACGTATCTGCAAACATGATCTCAGCTCTTGCCGCGTGGGCGAAAGGAGGAGAGAACCGCCACCATACTATATCTTAAAATTACTTTATTCGATCGTGTCAGAAGCGACTCTAACGTTCTCATGATACTTCTCGTGAAAACTGAGGGCCTTTTCCCCTTTTAAGATATGCGTGGAACCTGATAGTTTCTCTAGATGTATAGTTACGGAGTGCGCTGAAAAGCGCGATCGTTCGTATTGTCAAGCACTTGGTATGCGCGGTTTATCGAATGCTTGGTGGTATTTGCGCTATTGTCTTATCGCGGAGTTAAGCGGAAGCGTTTCGTTCGAGTCAGAACATAAGAGCTGAGCTTTTTGGCTCGTCGCCCACCATGCTAGATGACACGGTTTTGGGCTTAATTCAAGTGAGGCAGTGTAACCACTTACCTAGGTGGTAAAATTGGAAGCCGTCAAACAAAAGGGTTTGACGTCAAAACTATGGAAATTTTGCAAGAAAAAAAAGATAATCATAATCGACTCCGAATCGGGGAATCGAACCCCGGGCTTGACGGCACCTTCTTGAGAGCGTCAAATGTTGGCCACTACACCAATTCGGATGTTGTAAAAACAGAAGAAATTGATTATCTTGACCACGCTGGGGATCGAACCCAGAATCTCTTGATTACACTCTATGTTGCGATCGTAGTCAAGCGCTATGCCATTAAGCCACGCGGCCGAATTGATTGAAGATATGGCTGTTGAATGAAATGTCCTCAATCCTATCGACATCAAAATATCCCATCTGCGATCATTAGGACGTCCGCTGAACGAGCCAGACTTATAATACGGATCGCCTGGAAGCAACTTATCTTTTACTTACTAAAGCAAACCAGCGCAATAAGTGGTCGCAAATGAGAATAACTTCCTCTTCATCGTAGGAAAAGCTTCTTGATCCTGGTAAGAAGGTTCTCTACGCGTCTGCAAGACGTTGCCAAAAAACCATCATTGTCAAGTACGGTTCTCTCGTTCGTCTGTATCTTGTTATTACACGATCAATGCCTTAAGCAGAAAAACACATCTACTAGCTAGAAAGCCAAGATCGTTGAGCGAAATTCAAAACTGCAATATTAAACACTCGGTACGAAATGCTCTGCTGGCGCGTTTTAACGGTATGAAAGTCCTATTACCGGTTCCAGATTTAACAGCTGCTCTCAAACCCTTCGTCTGGGATACGGTCTTCATAAAATGTGACGACATAACATGATGCAACGAACACCTCTCCTGTCAATAGATCACAGAACGCCCAGATACCCATATTTTCGGAGTCGGCATCATACATCCAGGAAGCGATCGAAGTGCAAGAGTTGATTAATCTTGCTAAACGCAGGGAACATACCGACTCCTTGATTGATCACGCTATATTGGTCTCAGTCATCCTCCATATCACTAAATCTTGGTGTATAAGATTTCTATGGTCTTGATTGTAGTATTTAAGTCTCGGGAATATGGGCCAATCTCGTTTTCGTCCTCCTAGTCTGGATATATTAATGAAGTTGTATCTCATGAGGAGATCCAATGTCTTCAAGGCACCCTTTACCCCCTGCAAATGTTGTTCTATACGGAGGGAGACTTATAGCTTCACCGATGATGTCATTACATAATCATCATCTCTATCCTTCTTTAAGAAGAATAAGGGGGAATTGGTGGGAAGAAGAGCGCCGCGTGTCACAGGAAAGGCTGTAAATGAAACAACGCCTGGAAAGCCTAAGTCCCGTTAAGTCCAACCTGAATTTAGCTAGCAAAGCTAGTTTAATCATATAATAAAAAATAGCTCCTTACATTAATATATGACTAACTATTTGGCGGATTCACTATTGGTGCTAAAGGAAGGCTATTTTTATTCCATATTAAATCCGAATGTTAAAGACTTAGAGTCCCGACCCGGGTTCCTAGCCAACCCCCCCCCCCCTTTTCTTGGCCACTCATTAATAACATTGATAACAAAACAAAAAGTATAGTTAAAAATAAGCGGTTTAAAGATTCGTATATTATTTATTTTATATATTGTTAATGTTATATAATTTTATTAACAAATGTAGTTTTTAATAGTTTTATTTTAGATTTTTATAAATATTTAAGTTTTAAAGTATTATTAAAGAAAAGCTATATTATTTATATTCGAAATAAAATATAAAGCAAATTATTAAAGTGTTTATTAATTTTTAAAATAAAATAAAAATTAAATATATATATAATTAAGCCAAAAATTAGCTTTAAACTTTAACAATATAAATATCTCGTAAATAATACTATATATAAATCTTTCAACCGTTTGTTTTTAATTATCTTTGTTGTCTTTTTATCAATGTTATTAATGAGTGGCCAACAAAGGGAGGGGTGGCCAGGAACCTGGGTCGGGACTCTAGTATAAAACCCTCCAAGCCTAGACCGTTTAGGATCTGAACATAGAGTCCTTTTTGCTCCCTCTAACTCACTACAGGAGCTTTTGACGTAACTGGAATTCCATAAGGTTTAAAACAAAGTTATAAAACATAGTTTGACCAGAAAATATCTATTCAGCTTTATTCTCAAGTACGAAATTGAATCTTCAGATGCTAGAAGGCGAGTATAAAGTCTTGAATTTACTTGCCGTCTTTTATTTTCTCCACAACGAACTCATTGATAAGTACCTTTAATATCATCCTACTGACGCTTAGACTATGGCCGTTCTATGATCATGTGAGAGCCATCTGTTTATTCCACAAGGCATTTCTTAGTCCACGAGACGGAAATAGTCGGTAGAATCCCCGTTCTCATATGGTGTCCCGGTGACTTCCCAGTCTCCCCTAATGAAATAGAGGACCTCCGGGCCTATGAAAGTTTCATCGCCACCTGAGGGCTCTACTTTCCAGGTATATGTTCCATTGGCGAGTGGCAGAGCCTCTGAATGCAAAAGTTAAAGCTCTTAATTGACTAGTAGAATCAGTGAGAGATTCGTTGTACTAACCCTCAAGAACGACGTCCCTCAAGTCATACAGCCCTATTTGAGATCCGAAGGGCCCCGGGATGTAGCCGTAGGGGGTTTGGTTCTCAGCTCTTAATGTTAGAATGAATGTGGCTGCAGGTGGATTGGTGATTTCCCACTCCAGTACGAGGTCGGTACCGATGGTGTAATTAGGGTGGCCCGGCGGTGGGCTCGTGAAAAACGCCCGTGATGTGGCAGCGAGAAGGGCTGAAATGGCGAGATATCTCATCTTGACTACTGATGGTCTCTTCAGAGGGTCTGAAAATGGAACGGAGTTGTTGCATAGTATAAGCTGAAAGTGCTGTGACGACTGCAAGATGCGATATGCTTATATATATATGACAATTGAGCTCGCGCCGAACGCGCCGTGTTTACGAATTTCCGAAATTCGAAACCATTACATTCCCATAAAGGGCAATATCGTATGGTGCTTTCATGAAAGGCAGGTCAATCGTCAGCCGATACAAACTCTGCACTTGTCCTTGCGGCGGCTGCAGATGATGCTGTAGTCCGCAGTGTGATTAATATAGTAAGCACTTCGCACATGATTCGTATGAGTGGCGTATTTCTGTGTTGCATCCTTGTATCTTCGCATCCTTGTATCTTCGCATCTTCGTATATTCACATCTTTGTGTCAGTCCATTCTAGCTAGCATCTCTCTAAGGGAAAAGATCGAAGCGGAAGCGGAATTAGGCCTTAACTATCAGCTATCGGAGTTAAGCCGTCAACTATCAGCTATGAGGATTAGCTCAACTATCTATCAGCTATCGGAATTAGGCCTTAACTATCAGCTGTAATCAATCGTATGCAGTTAGGTTATATTCAACCTATTAGGCAGTTAATTAATAGAACAGTCATCAGTCGCGAGTACAGCATGACAACCTCGCTCATAGAACAAGAGTATTTGACCAATTAAATCGCAATAGTAGACTCTATTTTCGGATCCTAAAATCTCAGTCTTAGGCTTCCATACTAACTTCTCAACATTTAAATGCAAACTTGAGCTCTGCCGGAGAATTAACGGTGATGCACCCTTCCCCCAAACAGCAATCGTTTCCCTCGCCAGTAGGGCTTTGCGAATTTTGCGCGTTGTTTGTGATATTCTAGATATAATATCAGTTTCATGGATTAATAGTATTTACCGCCATAAGGGTGATATCTAACAAAGTATAAATCCCAATGGGTATTAATAAGACGAAGACCTGCTATTCAAAGGTATAAACGATTTCTAACCTTAATGGCAGACGATGTATATAACCAAGAACTTTTTTTTTTTTTTTTTTTTTTTTTTTTTTGAAAAAAAAAGAAAAAAAGTTGTTGTGCCTCACTTTCGTATTACGATTCCGTATACCGTACGCCATTATCTAATTATTCGCTTTAGTAATTACGTCTATTTACCTCGTAGATAAAATGCGACCGTTCGTATTTATTCCAGTAATTAAAACCCGTTGGAAAACCATCATAAATTTCAACGAGTGCTAATAGCGCCTCCTAGCTTCAATCGAAAATAGATTATAGGAAAGTGCTTCAGTCATACATGTTATCACGTTATGTGCGATCCTCGGTTCTTTGTCTATAGTGTTATCCGAGGTAGTTCCAGCTTATCTATTAACGTGCCGTACGTAAGTATAATAAGTATTGAGTATGCGTTTTATTTCCGAAGGTCCGGCCTAAATTTTCTTTATGCCCCGTTTGTCGAATATATCGAAACCCGACTTTGTCGAGACTACCGACGGTTTAATACCTGTTAATGCAAACAGAAAACACCGCATAGACTTTAATTGAAAAGCGCCATTTTTGCACTAACAGTAGGTGCCAAAAAAAGAAGTGGTAGGAGGGAAGCGAGGTAATATTAGTAGGCCGACGAATAACTTAACTCCATTGAACTGGTAACTTTTGAGTTCTATTGCGAATTAAAGTAAGAATGGATGAAATGCCACGGTAGTAACGTCCACCGAGTCCCCTACCTTAAGGGACTGAACTTTTGAAAATTTCTTAAGGCTAAAGAGTTTAAAGAGCCTTATTCGTACTATAAGGCGGGTATTGTGACAATTAGCTGACGTTCTAGCACATTTACACTTACTTACCTTAACGACTAGGCGGATTGATTGATTAATATTGTTCAATGTAGTTATTTAAGCCTCATCAGGAGCATAAATGTGATATAATATCTGAGCTTTTTATGAGCACACATCATTTTAAACCTCTAGGGTGGCCATATCGAGCCTTTGGATACATATTAGGGTCTTCCGGTCCTCGTTTAAGGGTTAGGATGGCCAGGAATCAATGATTTTAGCCCTGACACCTAGTATCCACCGGCATCCCAACAGCCATTAGGCTTTTATTCACTCTGTGGCCAAATCACTTGACAGCAAGTACCGCTATATGTGTACGTCGGGCGGTGTCGCAAATGTTGCCAATGGCAGCGACTAGGCGGATGACGTGCCAATGGCGTAGCTTAGGGCTTTCTGGGAGTTTTTGGGATTCTGAGCTACACACCGTGCTGACAGCCTGCCGGAGAGTGTAGCCACTCGAAGAGCCTTAATCGTCGAACTACTCAGTGCCCCTGTAGATTAATACTGCCTCTTCTTCAATAGTTCTAAACTGTCTAGGTAAGAGAATCGTGATTGGGACATTATAAAGAAAGGAGGTATACCTTGGCTGGCAAAAGAGCTTGCAGAACCGATACATATCATGAAGGAGCGACACTCGTTCGAGGCCCCATGAGTTACGTTAGATATGAAACTTAGCCCCTCAAAGCCCTGACGAAATACAGGAAGAATGCATACAAGGACAAATTCAAGCTCTGCAGTTGGCAAAAAGGTTTGTTAGTAGAACATGCTCGGTTCATGGATGAGAAAGCTAATAAACGTCAGTAAAATGAGAGGAAAAACACAGTATGAGTATGGTAGACAGGTAATTACGGTCACAGGATAGGGCCCGTAATAGGCACGCCGAAATAAAAAGCCACGGATTGATTCGAGTATAACAAGCGAATGATTATGAATCGAAGTGTTCAATCATTGTGACCTACTAACTAATAATGTTTACTAGCAGACAAGGAAACTCCTGGAAGTGTTAACAACAAAGCTCTCATTGGCGTGCATAGCACTTCTGAGGCCGGTGGTCGTGAAGACACAGATAATCATTCTGATGATTGCGACTCACCAGTTCAGAAGCGAGGCGAAATCTCAAGAAGCGGAAAAAATTTCGCTGGAAGCACGTAGAAGATCTGACAATGTACTGTGGCGGACTAATGAAGACAGCAACAAAATTGAAATTCACTCGTAGAGTTACATACTAAGTCCGATCGAATGGGCCAAGCGAACGGGATCGTTTAGGATATGGCGCAGAAGCACATCCCGAACTTTGGGCTACAATGGCAAGCGAATCCAGCAGCACGAGTTGCATTGCGCTGAACTTCTGAGAGCATGGGGCAGGCCTTGCGATGCGCTTGCATTGTTGAACAGGTCCTGGGAGATCTCACCAAGAAGCTTTCCAGAAACACACGACAATCGTAGGGCCGTTTGCATCGAGATAAACCTCCTGAACGCGTAAACGGAATGACAAATGAATCGCTTGCGAACGTGGCACAGCCCATTGACAGCTTGGCAAACATGCTCAGATCGAACTTGCCTCAACAATTGCGCAGTCGCAGAGCGCACCAATGACAAATTCGCCCGACTTTGCGAACAGCAACTCTACGAATAATACCCTCTCCAAAATTTACGAACAGGAGGCGAGCTTTTAAAGCTTTATATAACCCGAGATACTATTGTTCATAATGTTACCGCCTTTGAGCTAGGGCAGTCTTCACATCAGTCTCGGATTGGTATAGATGTGTTGCAGGTGGCCCTTGCCCTTGGCCAAGGGATTAGCCCTGGCAAGGTCGACCCACCTGCTAGTATATAGGCCACCTTCAGTGCCAGCACTTGCTGCTGTTCAACTTCTTCCAGAATACATCACTTTTATCGCTTTTAGCTGTTTACATTGGCGTTTTCTTTTGCAATAGGTTATGAGCTCTCTTTCTTTTATTAAAGTCATTTATTAGTATTCTAGCTAAAAAGACCACTTTAATTTATCCCGAAGTTTCCAGAAACCTTTAAATAATTTTATTAACTTTTTATAACTAGCTAAAAAAGCTTATTATTATTTTTAATAGAAAAGGCTTTTATTTTTAATAAAGTATAGAAAATTTCGCTTATTAAAGTTATCGAGAAGCTTAGGAATTTTTTTTATATTATTAAAGACTTTAGGACGGTTTTTTCGGCTAGATTAACGGCTTTAAAAAGGCGGCTTTTGCTTTAGTTATTATTAATTAACTAAAAAAGAAGTTAAAGAGCTTTTTCGAAAAAGGAGAATTTAAAGAACTTTTCCGAAAAAAAAAAAATGAGGAGCTTTTCCGAAAAAGTACTGTTTTTAGTAAAATATTAACAAAAAAAGCTTTTCCGAAAAAGCAATGTTTCTAGTAAAATATTGAAAAAAACGCCAAATTTATTATTATACTTTAAAAAAAAGTTTATAAAGTAAAAAAATTCCTTTGTTATTTGCCTAGCAGCGTTGCTTAATTAGCTACGGTTATAAAAAAGTTTAAAAAAGTCTAAAAAAACTTTTAAATAACTTAAAAAATTACATATTTATTACAAATATAGTTATTTAATAATTATTATACTATTATTTAACTTTTATTATAATATTATATGGTTATATACTTTTTATTTATTAATTAACTAATATTTATTTTATACCGATACCGAATAAATTTTAAAATAAACGCGGTTATTAAGCAATAATAAAAAAACTTTAAATAACGATTTATTATTTCGTTAACAGATTTTTTTAAAAAACGACTGAACGAAAAATATTAAAAAGACTAAAAAAAGCTTTAAAACATAAAAAAAAAGCTTTTAGCAATATATTACTAAAGCTGCGTTAAAAAAAAAGAATATACGGAATATTAAATTTAAAATATTTTTAAAAGTATACGTAAAATATTCGATTTAAAAAAATACAAAAAACATTTATTTTAAAAGTATTTAACGGTTAAAAAGCTATTAAAACATTTAAAATATTAATAAAATATTTTAAAACTGTTTTTTATTTAATTTATTAAAACATAAGTTTTGCAAAATTTTATAATAATTTTATACGTTTGTATTATTTTTATATTTAAAAACAAGCCGGAAATTGTTTAAAAAACATGTTTATATTTTAGCTTTCGGCTAATTTTTAATTAAAAAGCAAACATAATTTAAAAAAATAAAAGCTAGTATTATAATAATATATTAAATACTATAATTTAAAAAAATATTTTAAAAATATAGTTTTTAAACCGCTAATGTTTAAATTAAATGCTAGCTTTAATAAAATTACTAAAGCTAAAATTTAAAAAAAAGTTTATGCTATAAGCTTTTTTATATTAATAACGGAAAAAATAACGTAATAGCTAATAATAGCAAAATAAATTATAAAAAGTAAAAAGCTATTAGTTTTATATAACTTAATTATTATAATAATATTTAAAGTATTTAAATATATTTTAAAAAATATATTTAAACAGTTAATTATAATAAAACTAAAAAAAAGCATAAAACTAGAAAAATTTAACAATAAGTTTTATAATTATATATAACGTTTTAATAATATAAATATTATTTTTTTAAATAAAACTAAAATATTTTTTATATTAATAATAATATAAAATCGTTATTTTATAAAATATAGCTTTTTTAAACGTAATTTTAATAAAAATCGTTTTAACTAGTCGAAATTTAAATTAAAAATAGTTAAACTAGCCGTTTATAAAATAACAAATATTTTAAAAGCTTTTATAGTTTAGTAAAAAAATATTAATTTTAATAATAATAAATTAAATAATATTAATAAGCTTAAAAAAGTTAAATATACGTTAAAAAGTTGCCGGTTATAGTATAATTTAAACTTATTTTTATATATAAAATGTAAAAAATATTATTTAAACGGAAAAAAAAAAGCTTTAAACTGTATTTTAAATTTCGTTTTAATAATTTTAAAAATAAACTAATTATAAAACTATAAAAAGGCGAAGTTTTTAAAATATTTTTTAATATTTAAATAAAAGCTTTAATTATAAATATTAACGTGCCAGTATATATTTATAAGGGTAATATAAGATTAATAGCTATATGTTAAAAAAAAAAGATTATACGCGATATTTTTATCGGCGATATAAAAGCAGGATTATATATATTTAATAATATAAAGTAGTTTTTTACGTATATTAAATTTATTAATTTAAAACGTATAACGGGCTATAACGGGGAAAATGTTTTAACTTTAGGTTTAAAAATAGTATTATATAATATATATAAATTAAATAAATCGATTATAATTATTATATATTATAAAGTATTATTTAGCCCGTTAATATTTTATAATTTAATTAGCATTTATATATTTAAAGATATAAGTATTATAAATAATAGTTTTATAAATACGTTTAAATTTAAAAATTCGAAATAAAAGGTTTTAAAATATATTTAGAAATTTAAAGTTATTGTAATTCCGGTTGCTAGATTTTTTAACTTAAAAAGCTATTCGATATTAATATTTATTATTATTAATATATATTTTATATATAAAAAATTAATATATATAAATTATAATATAGTTAAATTAGTTTATTAATAATATAGTATTAATTTAAAAAACGTATTAAAAAAAATAAAATATATAAAGCATATTTTTAAAAAAAAGCTAAACGTATTATATATTAAAACTTTTTAACGTTAATAATGCGGCTTTTTTAAGTTATTTATATAAATATATTTACGTATACGTTAAAAAGCTTAATAAGTTTTATATATAATATTTATTTTATAAATAAATATTTTCGATATTAATAGATTAAATTTATACGCGAAAAAAAGGTTAGGTAAGCTATAGTTAATTTTATTAATAAAATTAAATGCTAAACCGGTTTTAAAATTTAAATTATATATATAAATAAAGGCAAAAAGTTTAGAATAAAAGGAAAAAATTTACGAATTGTTAAATTGATAGGAATTAATTAAGAAATTATTGTTTTAAATATTTTAAAATAAAACGGTTTATTAGAAAAAGCTGGAGATTTTATTATAATAATAGCGCGTTATGCTTTTTTTTTTTGTTAAATTATTAAAGTATTTTTAGCTATAAGTTAAAAAAACGGCTATTTAGATTTTTAATTTATTATTAATAAAAGCTAATAAAAGAAAATAGTTATTTTATATACGGTTTTATAACTATTTAAAATTTTATTTTAAAGTTAAAAAGGACTATTTTTTTTATTTTTGTATATTTAAAATAAAAGTATAGGTTTATTAATAAGTGGAAGTATTAAAAAAAATAGCGCTAAAAGCAGTTAAAAGTTATTTTATTAAATATAAAGATCGTAAAGCATATATATATAAAATATAAATATTAATATTATAATGCGTAATAAAAGTTAAAAACGTTAAATTTAACGAAAAAGGCTAATATAAGAGAAAAGATAAAAAAAACTTTAAATATATAGTTAAATTAAATAATTTTAGTTATAATAATTTTAACTAATTTAAAAATTTTATTCCGGAATTAGTTTTTATTTAACTAGTACGGCTAAAATTATATAATTAATAAAAATAAACTATTAATGCTAGTTTAATATTGTAAAATAAAAATATATTAAAAATAGGCTATTTAATAAAATAAAGCTAAGGATATTATTAAAGTTTAAATGCGGGGATATTTTTAAAAATATTAAACATTTTTTATAGTAATATTAATAAAAGCAAAAAAATTGGTAATAGCGTAAGTATTTTTAAAAATAATAATAAGTTTAAAAACGCAGCAAAAAGTATTAATAAAAAAGGTTTTTTAGGTTTAAAATTTGGTTAAAAACCGGAAACTAGTTTAATTATAAAACCAAGTTTAGTATAATAAGTTAAACGGATTAAAAAAACTATTATTTATATAAATTAACTAATTAAATAGCTTTAATAACGTTAATAAAATAGAAGATTTAAAAAATAGGCCGTTTTTATTAAATTTTTAAATTTAAAAATATTAATAAATAAAAACTAGGCTAAACGGCTAGACTAAAGGCTTAGTTAAAGTTTAAAAAAAGCTTTAATAATTATATATAGCAAAAAAAATTTAAAACTTAAATATTTAGTTATTAATATTAAAAATACAAATATTAAAAAATATTATTTATTAGCGGTAAAAGTATAAATAATAATAACGCTTTTATTTTTATTATTTATTATAATAGCTTTATTATTAATACGTAATTATAAATATATTAAAAATAATTTAAAATTTTAAAAAGTATAAAAATTAATATTTAATAAATAATATTAGTTATTAATTATTAAAAAAGTTTTTAAATTAGTTATTTTATTTAAAAAAGCTAAAGTTTTATTTATAAAGTAAATAATTAATTAACGATTTAAAGCCGAAGAAAAATTTTTCCGAAATAAAGTTTAGCTAATAATTTGCGGTAATTACGAAAATAGCTATTTTTAAAGCGTTAAAAAGATATACGTAACGGTAGTATTATTAATATTAGTAAAAATATTTTTAACGTTAATAGTAATATTAGGTTTTAAATATTAGGTATATAATATAATAATGGCATTTTTAAATAGCGGAGTATTTAAAAAATATAACGTTTATTGCTGCTAATTAATAAAATATAATAATAAGACAAAACGTGTTTAAAAATTTTTTATAGTATTATATAGTTTTCGAAAATTATTGTTATAATAGTTTTAAACGTTGGCTAAAGTTATAAAATTTATTAGTTTTAAGTTTATAAAAATAAATATATATTTATTTAAGTATAAAAAAAAAAGTGCTTTAATTATTATTTACGTTAATAACTTTTTTGCAGCAGTATTAATATTAAAAATATGTTATAAAATATATAATTTATTAGCTTAATATTTCGAATTAAAAAATATAAGGCTAGTTATTAAGTTTTTAGGTTTGAAAATTTGTAAAAATCGTATAAATTATCGAGTTTTTATAAACTAAAAAAAATACGTTAACAAAATTATTGCTAAATATAATAACGATATTACGAAATTATATTATATTTTATAAAACTTGTAAATTAAGATTTCGGCAATTTAAAAGCTTATTTTAAAAAAAGATTAAAAAAAATATATTAAATAAACCGGTTTATTTATATATATAGTTATAAATATACAGATTAATATTGTTAAAACGGTTAGCGCGTTTTTAAAAGTAAATATTAAGCTTAGTTAGGTTTATTTAAATTTTATAAAGTATTTATAGCGATATTTAAAGACTACGGCATTGTTTGGAATTATTTTAAAAAGCAAGTTTTCGATAAATAGACTTAGAATTTGTGTTTAGGCTAATGTTGTATTTGTAAATGTTTTAAAATTACGTAAATTAATAGGTATATATATTATATTTGTTAAAAAAGGACTAGTTTATTAAAAAAGCAAAAAAATAATTTTAATAATAATTAATAATATAAAAGCGGAATTTATTAACTTAATATTAATAAGACTAACGGTAATATAGCTGTTTAAAATGTTTAAAAAATTAAGATATTGTTAAAAAAAGCTAATATTAATATATATAAATTTTGCTAATACGTTAATAACGGTTATAAATTTTTTTAATATAATAAAAACTTATTATATTAATATATATTATAAATAAATAATTAACCGTATAAAAATAAGCTATTTTAAATTAATATATTATAATATAAACGATATAGTAATTAATAGTTTAATTAAACTTTTTAAAAAAAAAAAAAACATTAGGCATTTATTCGTTAATTTTACATAAGCTTATATGCTTTTAAATCAAAATAATAAAATAGCATAAGCTTAAAGGGATATAGTAAATAAATTAGTTTAGATAGATTAGGAAATATTTAGTTAAAAGGTTAGCATTTAGCTAAATAGCTAAAGATTGGCTAAAAAGCTAAAAAAACGCTAAAAACGCTAATTTTAATATAATAGCGATAATAGCATATTTTTACCGTTTTTTTATTTAAGATAGCGCCGTTTTATTTTGCTAAAGCTGGAGTTGGCTGTGGTCACAACACTACACTTTATATATAATATAGATAGATAGAAGGTTTGAATAGCTTTATTACTACCCGATTAGGCATTTCTAGTGGTCTACGGGGGTGTGTTGCAGGTGGCCTTTGCCCTTGGCCAAGGGATTAGCCCTGGCAAGGTCGACCTACCTGCTAGTATATAGGCCACCTTTAGTGCCAGCACTTGCTGCTGTTTAACTTCTTCCAGAATACATCACTTTATCGCTTCTAGCTGTTTACATTGGCGTTTTCCCTTGCAACAAGATGGAACGAGGAGAACATTGAGTGCATTGAGGTAATGGAAGCAGCAATGCATCTTGCCGCATACATCTACAAGGGAAGCTTCAATAGACTTGCAAAATTAATGATCGGCCGAGTTGAGCAGGATGCAGCTACGCTCTTCATGTTTGACAATAGTGAGTGACTTGGGTTCTGATTACTATTTGGTTGGTGTACTAACGATATGCGGACTACGATGCTACAAGGGATTAATTCAAATAGACATTTGCCAGCGCTAATAATTAATGTAAGACTTATTTCTTCGTCTTCTAGTAGTTTGCAAGAGTATAAAACCTTCTATTCGGGCCGGTTTCTTGCCTCGGGAGCTGTACACACTCCTGGGGCGCCTCAGTCGTCACTTAGAAGAATGGTTATTGATTCTTCTTATTGCAGTCGTAAACGACCCGCGGGGCAAAAAGGACGGAATTGCCAGGTCTCGCTAGACTGCTATAGACAAAAAGCATTTCTCTTACTTGTCTGATGAAGGCTGTTCTTTCAAAACGATCTTCAGCATATCGGGCAATATAATACGACTGGGACGACTACACTTTGAGTAAAGTAGGCAACTAGATAGACTATGACTACCTGACAGTTGAATTAGGAATCAAAAGCTTCAAGAGTAGAACTGCTCTTTATTTGAGCTGTGGTAAGACATCGACATAGCAGCAATATAACAGATTAAGTACCGGAAAAAAAAAAAAGAAAAAAAAAAGACAGCCGGCTCTAATGCTTACATTTTAAAGAATTACAAAGCGATAGAGCGAAAGTTTAGAATAGAGAAGCTGACCTAAAGATTCAATGTAGTTGACAATTCATAAATGTATTGGTGAGGGTCACGTGAAATACCGTCAGAATGAATCATACGTTATCCGCTAGACTAGCTCAAACGCTAAGGCGAGTGTTAGCTGAGTGTATCAGACTAGGTAGATGGCTATAAGAATAATAGGAATGCCGCAGAACTACTAATCATGAAATTTATTGAACGAGACGTATTCGAAATGGACAAGGTTTTGAACCATGCCATCGTTTTCGGTGCATCAGGCCTAATTGGCTGGGCCGTCGTAGACCATTTGTTGCGCTCTGACCCTGAGTATGACACGTTCTCTAAAGTCACTGCTGTCACGAACCGTGAAGTAAAAGTATCGGAGTCGAATTGGCCTGAGCCGAGTGCAAATCGTCCATACCTACAGCTTATCTCAGGCATCGACCTTCGTCACGGTGATGGATTTTCATTGGCAAACTCTTTGAAACAAGCAGCAAAAGATATCGAAAGCGTTACTCACATATATTACCTGGGTATGTCACCTCTGTAAGTCTTACATATATGAACTAATGAGTGGTAGTTTTTACTGCAGTCCAGGACGAACAAGAAGAAGTCGCAACGAATCGATGCATGTTTCGAAATGTCATTGACGCTCACAGCTTGCTCAGTCCCAACCTGCGATTTGTGGCATTTCCTGGTGGGACACGGGTAAGCACTCTGTCGAGTTACTTGCTTATGCATGCTAAACACCCAGGGCTACGGTATTTACGTGCCCGGAGGCTCATTCACCCCTCCCTTAACCGAGGACATGGTGAACAGTCTGCCACCGGACTACGCTAAGACGGTTGTGTACCCGGAGTACCGCAAGTTACTTAGCACAGCAAGTGAAGGGAAAAATTGGACATGGTGTGAAATCTGTCCTGATACAATTGTGAGCCTCCTTAGCACACTTAAACGTGTACGGCTGACATCAACTGAGATTGGCTTTACTCCCAATGGTTCCCAGTTTAGCCTAGCACTACACTGGGCTCAGTACTTGTCTCTATATGCTCATAACCATGGCATCGGGCCCTCGATGCAAAGAGCCGAAACAGACACTATCGAGATACCCTTTCCAGGAAACGAAGCAAGCGCCAACGCGTTGTTCTCGCCGGTCTCTGCTAAGACGATCGCACGCTTCATGATCTACGCTTCGCTCCACCCTGAAATTTGCGGTGGCGGCCGGCTATTCAACATTGCCGACCACGAGGCTCCATACAAGTTCAGCGAGATTTGGCCCCAGTTAGCCAATTGGTTTGGTCTAGTAGGCACAGGGCCTCCCAAGAATTTGCAAGACCAAAGTACTGCTTTAAAAGTTAGCGAGCTACCTCAAACCACCACACCTTTGACACCTGGAGAATATGTAGCCAAGTACAGGGATATCTTTACCAAATTTGGGCATAAGAAAGCTGCCAGTGGGGGTGTTGGTGCTGGTAGTCGGCAATTGGACAGTGTGGGCTACTGGCTGACGTTTGACCGGCAAATGAGCCTGGAAGAGCTAAAGGAGACAGGATTTGAGGTAAACAGGGACCCGATTCAAGGTTGGCTAGAAACCTTTGAGATGTTCAGAAAGGGCGGATTGATATTCTGAGCGATTCTTCATTGCCGTTACAACACAAGCCGCATATAGAAAAAGGTATTTTGTTTGCTCCCAGATAGTCTCAAACTAGCAGCTCTAAAACGTCCATTTTGAGCTGGTTCCTGCCAAATCGATTGATAGGTCGACAAATAACTGTGGTTGTTTAGTGACAAAAAGTGCTTGTGTGATGGATTGAACAACAACCTGTTGGAAAAGTTCGAACCTAATGCATCACTCCCCGAGTGGTTCTTATAACAAAGGTATACGAACACCGCTCTATATTCATAGCTATGGTCGCTCCGCCGGGCCTTATTAAGGGTTTTCAAACGATCTTCCTGCTTATTTGTAATCACAGCGCTACAACTTCCTCATTCTACTCCCATATACGACTCGTATCATAAACCGGCCAATTATTTACAGAATGGTTGTAAGCTTCGACGTATTCGTTAATGAACCACCTTCTCCTGTATTCTAGCGTCTAGGTCTTTATTTGATAACATAAAAGCTAAAAAGATGGCTACGGACTTATGGTGAACCTGAGGTTCAGACCACATTATTCGAATTCAATATCCTCATTCCGACTAAGTATGCCGTGAATCTCGATCAGACTGACTTTCTAAACATCAATGGTCGCCTGACGCAAGAGTAGAAGAATATTACCTCTTCTGATAAGTCGCTTACTCGACGGAATCCCTATAATGACAGTATAAGTCGCCATATGCGCCTTTGCATTCTAGTGCAACTGGAAATAAGTCTAGGAGTTATCAGTATTGTGAAGTTGGATGTTTCAATAAGTTATCTCGCCTTTATCCATTTTTGGTAACTGAGTCGACGATGAAGCCAAACCGGGAACAGAGAATGGTTTCATATCTAGACTTTGAGAGAACAACATGCCAAACATTCCCATTAGCCCTACTAACATTATCACGCTGTATTGAATTATTATCTTTTTCCAGTGAATGAACAAGCCATGTCATTACTTAGAGTGAAACCAACTATTAAACATTGTTCTCCTACATTTTGGCTGCATTTGATAAACGAAATAATCGTCCAAGTCGGGATATTATACACATTCTGAATTTAAATTACAAAGCCCATGCTTAAGGGGTCCCTTGGCACGCACATTGGCTAATTGGCGTCAGAAGATCGCGGAATTATTCCCGATAAAGAGATGACTTTACGCGACCAAGCTTGTGCGCGGGCCTGTTTTCTCTCGTATTGAGACTGTGTCGACCTTTTCAATGAATACCCAGTACACTGTCTGGTAGACGCAGCTTATGCGATGTGACGATCAACATGCACACCGCTTAATTCAGCATACCATTTTCTCGTATTCAATGGCCGTGTGCAATAGTTCGTAATGATGACAGGATGCGATGACGAGAAGTTGAGAAGAGAAGAAGAATCAACAGGTAGGATAGAGATCTCGAAGCGTTATAAAAGAGCTGCGCCGCACGACTTATCTTTTGTGAATCATCAACCTCATTCATCCACTGGCTCACATCAAAACCCAGTTAGCTCCCAGCAATATTTCGAAATGCGCCCTCACCTCATAGCGGCCGCGGCCGCGGGCCTATCAGTCGCTCAAAGTGACTACCCGGTGCAGTCCGCACCCTTCAACCTTGTCTTGTCAAGCACAGTCAACACCACGCTGAACGGACTGAAGCTGTCCGGATGCCATTCCGGCGCAGCAATCGAAGCGCTCTGCATTGACGTGGCTAGCGTGAGCACTCCGGAATTCCAGAATTTCTACTTCAATACCTCAACTACACCGCCAGATCCCAACTCCCTTGAAGTAGGGCTTCTCACGCGTTACGAACCCGGCCTCCCGGCCTACAGCGAGTCAATGGCTCTCCTCTACAACACCGCGTCGAACCTCGCGTTTCCCATGATCTGGCCCGGCGACGATATGCGCCAGGCCGTTGCCTTCACGACCGAGGATCTCCTGGCCGTCCCAGCGACCGTCAACGACGCGATCACGCCGCCTGGCCCGTATAGGACTGGCACGACGTTCTGGGATAACCGTTGGGCGATCTGCGAGACATACTTCCAGAGTTATACCTACACAGCCCTGCAGTGGGTTTTGGGCAGCGGACAACCCCAGAATCCGAGCTGCCAGGCTGTTACAGTAAAGAGGGTGTTCGTGGAGTGACTTAACACTCGGACACAGTGAACCTATCCCCCGATGCTGTCGTAAATGGCTAGGTCAATATGCAGTTGATGGATATTGAAATTATGGGAAAGTAATGACCAAGATTTTGTAGCGAATCAAACTACATGATATGCTACAGTCAGCTCACAGAATCCAATCTTTCTTGTATCTTCAAGTATGACTTAACCATAATTAACATTCCTTCTTTCCACCAGCGCGACATTAGTCTCTATGCCCATTTCTAATCCATATGCAGAACAGTAAGCTCAGTATTGCACTTTGACCTACCAATGAAGCGAATGAGGAATTATGTACCCTGAAAAGGACAAGATATTAGAAAGCCTAGGTCTAGTCTAATGCGATGTGAGCGTCTAAGAGATAACTGATACAGCCAGGTCTTACTGTAATAATACTATAAGTAGACCAGCTCAAGTGATGGCAAAACCGAACCCTGATATAGTGGTAGTGCCAGTAATAAAACCAATGATTACAATTATTACAACATGTTACTAAGGAGGCAGAACCCAAGCAGCCTAAGATTACTCGGTATGCTGCTAATGAGGAAAGGCATAAGTACGGTTAGAATGGAGACCAGTGCAAAAGCAAGTATAGGAGGCGAAGAATATATCAATTCATATATCTAACTTTGTTTACTTATTATCGCGTGCTTTTTGCTTGCTATAGAAACTAAACTAAACTACTTGATGCAGTTGAGTGTTATTGTCATCTAATGGTCTTAGGGTCAGTGTTATTCGGTATCTTAAATATTTTCTAATGATTACTAAACAGGTCGAGGTTTAGCTTGGATATGGCCCAATTGTGAGGACGATCGAGCACGTCTTCTAAGACAGATCTACACCCAGGAATACTTGGGGAAAGACAAGACAAGGGCGGCTCCCTCCTCAACACGTTGCCATGACGTCGTATTCGCCGTTGTGCTTCTTTCTAAGTGAAGCAGTAGTTTAAGTGCCACCACAATAACTTCTGTTGCTAAAACCCTTTAAAATAGAGATCTAGTGGTATCTTTATCTATAGGCATTCAGGAGTTGATCAATACAGATCTAGTGAACATGGCAAGCGCATGTCTTGTGTCAAGCAAACAAGCATGTGCTGAGGTCAACTTCCCGAATCTAACCGAGACACACACACATATCAGGGTTTCAGCCATTATACCAACCTTGCTCCTAAGAGGCGGACTCATAGTTAGAGTACATACTTTTAGCTAATCTATGGTAACCTAGAAGGTAGAGGCAAGAGAAGATTCTCCATTACGGGGTAAGCAAGAGGAGGGACTTTAAATAAATCAAACAGCACGCTTTAAAGGCCAGACAAAACGCAGCTGGCACTACGTTCTCTCCTCGACGTCGGAGCCTTGCATCCGCCGAAAGTATATAATGTGGCAAGGCACTGGCTGTAGCACTACATCTAGACATCGCTACCGCCGCGGCGTATCAAGAATGAGGGGCTGTGAAGAGAATCTCTGATCACGGTGCTCAAATGTTATTCTAGGAAGGTCAAGGGTGATAAGCCGAAATAATTCCATAGAGCCAAGGCTGGAAACACTCTCTCATTGACAAAGAAGGAAATGGCGGAGGAGGAGTTGAAGTAGAGTACAAACGAGACAACAGGACAGGGGAGGTTCAGAAGCCGAGATAATGTGGTGGTACTCTGGATACTTCACGGTTCCCTGCTCGATGGATGGTCGGTCAACGTCCTTCTTTTTAGCTTCTTCCGCACAGTGACAGCCACGAGCACGCTGTCTAACCCAGGGGCGCACTTTCTAGTATCACCACAAATCTATGCTGATGATATATCGTTGTAGATAACACAGGTATTTGACAAATCGTGCCAGCGCTAAGTTTCTGCACGCTTTCAACGCTGAAGACCTCCCAATAGCCGATAAGGTATGCTTACTTCTGATAGCTATACTTCTCAGCTTCGGTCTCGTACAAAGTCTCGAAGTAATTATGCTCCAATGAAGTGCTCACCACAGCCCATCTCAATTCAAAAACTTACAACGATAATACATTAGACAGATCGCCAAACTCTAAGTATGTTATCTGTGTATGCTTAAGCAAGAGCCGGCAAAGCTTCGTGATAAATTTAGTGGTTTTTGGACTTCAGCTCAAGGCAGCTGTCACGGGTGCCCTCTTGTCATCTGGTGTAGAGGGTTCGTTATTATTAGCAGTAGGCGATAGCATTACCCCGATATGATGAGTGTGGACGCCCCTGGAGGGATTGCTAAGCGGAGAGCCGTAAGAATAAACCGGATGAAGATTGTGCTTGTTGTCTAAGATTAGTCGCACATATAATTTTTCAGCTCACGGTAAATGATACACAATGGAGCAGAACTAGTTTCGGAGTTCCAAGTGCAGTTTTTATGAAAAAATGTCGTCTCGCTCAGAGCCACCAGAAACGCGCCGGACAGTCATCTTCGCTAAATCCTCAAGCGCGCCGCTTGCCTTATTCATTATATGAGGCACTCTAGCTTTTACACGGTAGTTATGGAGCACAACTAATAGTACAACCAGCGTTGTATCAACTCATATGCATCTTTCCTTGCTTTCGTCCCATGTCCGCTAAATGATCAACAGCCCAAATCAGCTGCAGTATGATAACAGACTGTACAGCAGACCCCGGAAATAGAACCAGTTGAGTTACAGCGGGACTTCGATGATAACACCCAACTGCAAGGAGTGGTGATACGGACTTAATACAAGCTAGTACTTAATTCTACCGGTTGTATGAGCTCTGCACATACCTATGGCGGATAGCGGGTAGCACCGTGACATATAAACCCAATAGCTGCATCAATGCGCTTTGGAGAGTGTTGAAAAACTCAGCGCTGTTCCATTTGCCTGGCTCGGGCTGTTCTACCGCCACGCTATAACCGTACGCTTGAAGGATGGCTGAGGCAATGGTAACAAGCCCTGTAAAGGCGATTAACGTGCTATTGCTCTATTACATTGATTAAGGTCAGTAACGAATTACTATTGTGATAATTAACGGGTGACTCACAGCGATTGTATAGAGTACAATTTCTAACACTGTTTGACTAGGGCTGGTGTCCCGTGCCTCTCCTCTAGGGCTAGGAACATGTTTGTCGTTGTCGCGAGGTGATGGCTCATTCCAAACAACTTCTGGTAAAGGCCGCCTATGCCGCAAGGTCCGAGTCTTCAGATCTATACACCAAAGTTAGCCTAAGTTCCGCAATGAGTGGCCGAGACATACCTACATCCCTATAATAATGCTCAAGCGCAATCTCGACACTATTCAAGAAGCCGTTGAGAATAGTCCTCCTTCTCACGATCCCCTGGATGCGCTTTTCTGGAACATTTGGGATACCACGATACATATTCACCAGTTGAGGGCCGTAGTGATCGAGCTGAGAGGCCGCTGTGGTCAGCCGGGCAATGATAAAGTTTAATTGAGATCCGCTCATACGCTCCCCATTCACATCTAGGCTCCATTCCTGAAGTATGAACTCGAGGTGCTTCTCCCAGCAACTGATACTGTCGAAATTCTCAAGATGGGTTTCCCTGTCCGTGTCAACATTGATAATGCCCTCTGAATATTTTTCGAACCACGTGATATCGTCGTCGATGTGGTTGGAGCGAAGAACATGCTTATTCGCTTCCTAGATCGGCGCGACGACTTCGCAGACCAGACCACGAAGGCTGAGATTGCGTCCCATTTTGGCCTTTATCTCCAGTTGCAGTGTTCCTTGGGTAAATTTATGTGTGCTGTAAGAACAGGATTATCATGAATCGCAAGGTTGTTCAATATTGCGCTTGATGTGGCTAATACCATGATATATGCACGATCTTGTGGTGGCTATACATCAATGCGTATCATCTAAAAGACCGTCATATGCATGTCAAGGCGGCGGAGCTGTAAGCTTATGCAGTACCTTGTCAACCCCTACCCGCATTACCTGGACGTTAATGTAGGTGGAACACGGCGCGGGTGGAAACCTGCGGCACACAAGAACGCCATCTCGCGATAGGGAGCAAAACCATTCATGACAATAATGCCCGGCAATAGGAATAATTCTAGGTGAACAGTCGGAGTTTCTTGATGGAAGCCCTACTATGATTACAGAGGGCAGGAACACCCCTACCGGTATTATTTAGGTGCCAAAGCATACTTACCAAGCCACTATACGGCCCACACTACATAATGTGTGGGTCCCCACACCTCTCAATCAAGTAATCTTGAATTAGCAAACGTGATTATCCTATTTCTAACGAGCGTTCCGGAGCGGGAGCCGCTATACAATAAGGGATGCGCAAATGTTAAATGCTGATCAAAGCCGTTCTAGTAGTTAGTACTGAATGTGTAGACCAGCATCAAATTTGTATAGTCTGTATCGCGGCCAAACCATATTATGTCTATTAGTACCGGTGACGCTTCAAAACATCGTTGGGCAGTGTAGTACAGCAATTTCGCAGCGCAAGGAGCTTTGGACTCTTCGGTCTAGATCTCGTAGAGTATCGTTCGGCAGTATTACTTATGTTCTGCTTCTAGCTATCCAGAATCTATGCTACGGTTTCGTACTGTCGAAGTGTAGCCGTAAAAATATAGTCACTGGCGAGCAAGCCGAAGCTCTGGTACTTATTACAGCATGGACGAAACTTAAAGGCATCGTTGCGCGTGCAGTTCTTAAGATGCTGTCTCTTTCTGTTTGGGAGAGGAGGGGGTAAGCATTATGGGAAAATTTACACGGTTTAGCTAAGGTAGCTAGTAAGGAGGGATGTTCGGGGCCGATAATCGTTGTCGAAATCTTCAAAGGATGGCCTGGTTTAGTCATGTAAACTCACAGTGCACCAGATAAGAATAGTCTTGCCTGGAAGCTATGACTGCCACAAATTCTTCGCTAGAGCTTTCTCTTCGAGGTATAATAGTTGACTTTGCTATTCCTTACTTTTACTGAATATTCAGGTATATCCCTAACTTGGGCTTCACTGGCTACTATCAGGAATGGTTGAAGTCTTAGAGGAGTCTCGTAGTAGGGCAGCATTACGGGCTGATTTTGCTGTAGATACTCATATTGTAGGTCTCTGCCAGTACCAGATCTATCGTGTAACGGTTTCTTCAATTTATCACAACCAGACTTTTACTTGATACAGCTTACTCTTCTCTAGCGACATGTCGCAAACACGTGCTGGGAGTGGATGAGGAACGAGAAATACTTCATAGAATCGTCAATCATTAATGCGTAGCGCTCACTGTCTAGATACAGGCTCCCAAATTCGCCAACCCTTCGACTTCTTCGCTATGACCATATTCATATGGCGTATCATAAACAAAAAAATGATAAAGAGACTGATACCCAATCCGAACTGCCAACGAAATCACCGTAGACCATATCTAGTATAACGCTAATTTGCAGTTATGCTACCGGGAAGGCCGTATAGTTGATAATCCTTTGTTCTTGCATGCCCGCCGTTCGAATGGTATCTCTGGTTAGCCAGTTTGAGTGAACTAAAACCCCATCCGATGAACCTGTCCATACTCCTGATCCCATCCTTGAAATCAGGGCGTAATAAGTTGTAACTTTTAGCGGCCACGGTAGGTACGACCTGACGAGTCATAAACAATTTCGCGCTCGACGATACGTTCGTCATCGATCTTATCCCAAGGCACGGGTCTGCGGAGGCGATGGCGGCGTTCATACGAGCCATAGTAGTCCCGTTCTTCAAGCTCGCGGGCTCTATGCCTTCGAGCTCGCCGAATGTCATCCGAAAGATTAGTAAGCTCAAGGACGTCCTCCTGTGTTACTTGTTAGTCATTATTTCTTTTACTAGTCCCATTTGAGGGGGCTAAGGGGTCAGGTACTTACGTAGCGTAGATACTGCATCACGTAAAAGAACCACTCAGTTTCCTCATAATCATATCCTAAGCGTTCAATAGCTTCACGAACTACGAGATCCTTAGTGATCTCCGTCCACATGCCGTCACGTTTCCGGGCTGCGTGTCTATCACCGTCACGGATAGAAATTCGACGGTCTCGCACCTCTTCGACCTCAACATCGCGGTCACGAGACTTAGAATCGTAGATCTGTACGCTCAACCGCTCGCGAGACGTGTCATGAGCTGGTTCCATCGGAGCTGCGCTTAGGGCACTGGCAGGAGACTCATCTCGGTCCGGCACAAACTTTGACCGTCGAACACCGTTATAGCGTTGCCAGGTCACCTCAGCGCCGCCACCGCCCACGCCATCCATCTTCACGCGCTCAGTGCCCGGCGGAACATCAACAATTGTCCAGTCTTTGGTAGCACCGTTCCAAGCTTCTCCCATGCGTCCCCGGGCGTCGATCTTGCTGGTAATGTATTCTGCCTCATCATCCCAGTCAGGACGTGGGGCTGCAGAATGTGCTCGACGCCTTTGCGTGTCCGAAACCTTGAGTTTGTCACGATTCCTCACGATGACCAAATCATCTTCATCGTAGTAAGATGGTCGCTGCTGTGGCGGGCGAGGTCGTTCACGAGGGCGGGAACGAGACCGAGTGCGCTTGCGAATGTCGATATCAGTCTCGTTGGAGTAGATATCAATATCAATGTCGGTCTCGCGCTCTCTTGGGCGTGACGGCGCTCGACGCGGGGGCGGCGGTGGGCTTGGCGGCTTCGCTCGCACCATGCCTATATAAGTATTAAAAAGATGCACTCTAAGATATACCGAGAAATAGTTAAAACCTACCGTGGTCGATATCCCGATAGTGAGTGATAACCTCGCGTTCGATGGTAGGACCTCGGATGAACTGAGGCGGTGGAGGAGAGGGTGAGGGGCTGGGGGATGGGGCTCGCTCCTTTTCTCTCTCACGCTCGATGCGAAGACGGATGAGTTCTCGGTCTCGATCTGGCGACGGCGATCTTTCTCGTCGACGTTCCATCACTCGGGACTCCACGCGCACAATTGGTGGGGATGGTGATCGCTCGATGAACCTTGGCCGCCTTTCAGGGAGGGGTGAAGCTTCTCTCTCACGTTCGCGCTCGACAATGCGCTCACGGTATCTGACCTGGGGGCTTGGACTGCGGGGTCGCCGTCTATCAACAGTCTCGACTTCTCGCGATCGCAGCACGAGAGGGCCAACATCTGTCCGCCTAGCATCCTCGCGAAGGAACGCAGGCGTTCTGTCCACTCGATCACGTTCTCGGATGTTGACGTCAACGTCAAGCTCGTCATACTCGCGAACAGGTGCCCTCCGATGAGTGTAATCCCGCTCACTGATTTCACTCCGGTTACTCCTGTAAGCCATGGCGAAAAGTGCAAGCCGAGCAAGTCGCTTCTCACAGCCTTGCCTTAACGTATAAGGATATGTGAGACGGGGTTCGTATCGGGTTGGTAGATTGTGTTTGAGCTTTAACGGTGTTGTTGCACGCCGGCTTATCGCAGCGGGGTTGGAGGTTCTAGAGCGGGTGTTGAGGGGAAGATGGGAATTGGAACGGTGACGCTATCTGTAGTAGCGTCCTGCGGTCCCGCGGGGTTTGGTAGCTTTCGCGGCGCTCACTATGTCGGTTCTCTCTGGTATGCAAAAGGGTATCGATGAGATAGAGAAAACAAAGTGAAAACAAAGTAAAAACACAAGAAGGATTCAGGATGTGTCTCAAGATTTTGATGTAAGGGAGGGTCATAAGGTTCAGTCAGTCAGGTACAAGCCTCGCGTTGGGTGTCGAGGTCAAGTGGCCATTTGGACAAGATGGGAATGACAGAACGGGGCTCTTCTGGAGTCGATATAGGGACAGGAAAGCTAGCGGGTACTAGAAACCTACGTCGTCATCCCACATGAGCTGACGCGCGAGAATGTACTGTCAGTCCACTGCTCCTTACAGAGCCCTGTTACAGCATCATAAATCATAGAACAGTGGATTAATGGAGGGGGTGGGTGGCTAGCTGGCGACCAAGGCACTCCCGGCTTTGTTCAGGCCTGCGTCTCGAATAGCCAGGGCACACCGCTATGAATATTAATTATCACAAGTGAAGCAACGAGGGGTGCTATTCTACTGGGGCCGTCGCACACGACCTTGCCCACCATAGGCAGAGTATAGTGGACAGATGCAATAAGGGTATCTTTGCATGGTGGCTTTGCCGTATTATTGTATTATTCGGTGAGACCGCAACCAAACAATTATCACGAGCAGCAGGCTATCGAGCCGTCACGTTGACAGCTTCCCATAAGCCCGTGGGCTAGCCGCTTTACTCAGCAGCCAACTGCCAGCCTGCTTCGGGCTGAGCAACACTAGGTATCTTTGTGGGCCGACAAGACATCTTGAAGATTGGCCAGAGCCTAGCATGCCTAGGTAGACACAAGTATTGGGGTCCAAACGCCTTGTTTGGGCATGTGTAGAAAAAAGAATCAGTTCGAATAAACCAGACTGCGCGTTCCGCGGAATGTGAGGGGGGCCTCAATCCACTCAGTCGAGAAGTTCCGTACCCAAATGATTGGATCCTATTTCTCATCAAGGTCTCCCACGTCTGTTTCTCTTACTACCTGCAACGTTTGCTTTCACAACATCAAGGCAAGTGAGAGCGATGCAAAGAGTATGCGCGCGTGCTACTTGTTCTCTCGGCTTCCAAATGTGAAGTGTCAAATGCTCATCCTTGATAGTTCGGTAACTCGATCGAATACATCATGCATGCACAAAGCACAAAGCACTTGCTAGGTGGATTTAACCATTCAGGTCAATTCGACGAACTTCGGCTCATGCATGAGGTTGGGAGAAAACAGTGTAGAGGAGTGGGTTCGTTTGAGACGGTTCGAGCTGAACGCTGACGCAATTATGCATAGACAGAACACTCCACATGCAGGCCTTTCTTGTATTCGCTCGATGCATTTCTCAGCCTTTTCACTCACAAAGCCATTCTTATGAAGAGAATTGCTGCCACGGATTGATATCTATGTCTTCCTTGCTTAAATTCCTATACTTATAGGAATACTATGGTACTAGTCCCACTAGGGATACAGCGTAGGTGGTTTGCGCCGCCAAACGAATCAAGAAGTGATCCTTGTTAATCGCTCTCAAGAGCCTCCTGGCAAGCCTGGATATTCGAGACACTGTTGTGGACATGCAGGGATGAACCTTTCAACTGATTAGAGCCCAATCTTTTCTTGCACAAACCAAGCAAATGGAAGCGATAACATAGGCAGTTCTCACAAGCTGGCTATTCATGTCCCCCGGTCGGCATTATATGATATTCGATAAGCAGGGTATACACCGAATCATGTTTTACCTGACCCAAGTATTTAACTACCATCGTGAAATCTTTCTAGGCGTCGCTCCAATGTTCCTGCCAGGTACGTAAGTGCAGCATAATCGTCTCTTCGCCTGAGTCCCCTCACTTAGGCTGAAGTCATGACCGGCCCCATTTGCTATTTAAAACGTTATAACCAGCCTCCACTAGAGCCCATCAGGCGCCCTTCTTTCTTTCGCTGCGCTTCTACGGATCGATCTGCTTAGGCACCTCGTACGAGACGTAACAAGGTTCGCCCTCAGCTAAACAAGATAGGTAATTACATGTTTTCTTCTTGGTAGTATTTTTTGCTCCTCTTCTTGGATGGGTTTTCGCTACGTTTCCACTGATCGATCTGCTTAGGTATCTCGTACAAGAGATCCACCGCGTATTGGGGTGTTTCGTTGAGTATGTCACGAAACGCGGGAACCCTAAGCGCAGACAGGTGACACCCCACCACGGGACCCACTAAGCACGACTTGAAGGTATCTAATCTCAACTCGTATACTACTTTCACTGTTTTCGCTAAGGTCTGTAAGATCAATTCCTCGTCGGTCGATCGGTCGTGGACGATCAAGTCTATTGTATCGAGTTGTAGAAGTAGCTTCTTGTAGCATTCCTGGATATGCTCTTCACATATGAGTCGAAGGTCACTGAGACAGAAGAAATCAGCCGCCCGCAACAACTCGATACTATTTTCAAGTCTTCCGATTTCGTTGCCGTAGGCCATGGCCTTATCTGGCTCACTTCTATCTTCTCTGGCTCAGTTTATAAACCAATGTATACGGAAATGTTCATCGTACCTCGTATATAGATCCATTCAATCAAGATCCTCACAATGTCAGGGTTCTGCTCATGAAGGTTGATGATCCTTGATTCTGCTTCCTGCAGTTAACGGTCAGCGTGCGACACTCCCAACTTAAAACATTGACGCGCTGTGTATGAAAACTGGGGGAGTGTCAATAAATCATCAACGCATGGACAAGATGCCCAGGCAAGAAGTCGAGTGAAGAAAACCAAGCGACCAGCCTCGATGACGAGACAAGAATTGACTAACATCAAAGTTGCCACAGAGTGCCGCCCTGAACCAGTCGCTCCGCGTGCTCAAGATGGCACGGTGTAGCTTCCACTCGCTGTCGCCACACGTCACCGTGACATCTGAAAAGAGGCCGGTATCAAGAAGCCTTCATAGTGTGTTAGTCGATGATATACTCCCCGACTCATATTAAAGGAGATGATCAGAGGTCTTTTACTCTTTATCTTGATCCGCCACACTGGTCGTGTTGACACTACCCATCTTTCGTGGTCCCGCTTGGTAGCGTATGAGAGCTCCTGTGCAAGTGAAGGCGTAAAATATGGTGTTACTGAGTAGCGATAGCTTTCAGCGCGGCTATCTCAATAAGAAGTAATGGTATCCTAGTTAATGCACTTTAGGTGTATGGAAGAGAGGTGCTATGAAGTTCATGCGGATTGACTGGTTGTCGCTGCAGCGCTTTCAATTAAGTCTTCGGCATATACTTTACATGTACTTCTAGTCGAAATTTCTGTTTGTAATAATAAAGTTGGTTTTGGGACGAGAATTTTCATACGATCTTAATGATATTGCGAGAGAAAGCCTTTCAATACGCCTGGCACAGGCCATTGTCCTTTCAACGTGGATGTCTCGGATAGTTGCCACGTACGACTGGGAGTATAACGATTTGGGCCATCTGCGTGGCTGCGCACACTGTATTTAGAATGTACATACTGTATATAAAATGCAGGAGAACGCTCAACCTCCTAACGCCTGCTGGGCAATCAGCTGCCTAAAATAGTAACAAATAGAATAATTCAGCCTCTAGCACTCATGGCAGACATTAACCTACGTACAAATATACACACCGAGCCGCAATAGACTTCGATAGGGACTGAAACTGGTCCGGGCGCTGTGTTGATGGCGTACGATCGAGCCAAATCTCCGTTCACAACTAAAAGCAATAGGGGGCATCGACTTGCAGTCGCATTTATATATCATCAAGTAACGCCGTTGTTGATACCCATCTTTCCGCAACCCAACGCCAATCAATGCATTGTCAGCCATTGCCCACTGCTCCCATAACATGGCCACTGGTAATCTGTTCCAGTCTATAAGTTCATATGGCAATACATCTGTAGGCCTATGACAGGATGCACCACGCCGACATTATCGAACAGGCAGGAATATTCATGCCTCGCCACTCTGTTTCTTCTTCGCTTCCTCGAACTCCTTTTGCTGCAATTCGAATAGCTCTTCCATCGTCATGCCGCTATCCTCGAACTTATTGCCTCTTTTTTCACGTACCTGTGACATATTAGTAAAAAAACTGCGAGAGGAAGACCATGTAATATATACGAACCCTTTGTGTCTCCTTATGTTGAGCAGCTGCTTCAAGAACTGCAGGAACATAATCGCCGAAGCCAAGAGTGTCAAGTGCTTTGGTTATGTGGTCGCATGCAATTGTCTTCTTGGCTTCCTTCTCCGAGATCTCATTGGCTTCAGAGGACACAAGAGTAATGAACTCGACACAGCATTCAATTAATAGGTCCCGAGCTTCTTTAGAGAACGATACTCCTGTTGAAGCAGGGAGTATTTCGCTGACGATCTTCTGGACGGTTGCTGGGATAAGAAGTTAGTCGAAGCGGATGTGGAACAGCATAGAGATAGATAGGGCTAATATAGCTAGCTATATAAAGGCATTTATTGGACGCACATACCTTTTGGTAGAGAAAGATCATCATTTCCTATAAGAGCTGCAGTTAGTACCTTGACCAAGATATTGGAAAGCTGCAGATGAGTATGGCGGGAAAAGTGGATAACAGGCTGCAGGACCATGACTATCAAAGAAAGCCCAGAATCGGGGTGTTCTGGATCTCGGCATATTGCAAGACAAGATGCGCAGGGAAAAAGCACACATTAGAGGCCATTGTTTCAATAAAGGGCTTTGTGTGGGATTGCAGGGTCGAAAGCGGCTAAGGAGTGGACAAGGAAGTGCGTGAAAAGTGAATGACGGCAAGAATGGTGATTAGATAGGACAAACGCAGCATGAGTGATTAGATGATACGCCCATGGTATACTCGGACGGGATGATTTGTGTAAGTGGTAGCGTGCTGATAGTCACGCTGGATCTGTTGCCGTCGTGCGTGTAACAAGCACTAATGAAAACCACTTGGTGAGTCGAAACTTGGAATTATTCATATTCTAGGCCATGTGGTGGTGGTGAGAGAGGCGGCCCGGGTTAAGGAGTGCAGGACGCAATGACATGGCAGATCCAGCTAACCTGACCATTGAGAGTCTAGACTTATGGATGATATCGTCGATGCGATTCTCAACTTGCAGACTGCTTGAGAGAATACTATAACCAATGAAGAAAACAGGTACTATGAAGCAGATTCCAGCCGGAGTTGATTATAAATGCCTACCTCCATACTCATGGTCCGACATGGTGAATGATCGTTGAGCAGACGTGAAGATGAGTGTTGAGGTTAAGGGTGAGATCGAAGGCGCTGGCGTCGGAGGAAAGGCGGCCAAGCAGGACTGTTCTGGCCAGTCTTTACAATCCAAACCCCAGCGTGGAAAGATGACCCGAGAGCTGAGGGCAATATTCGTGGAATTTAAGGACAAGGGATGACTGTTTTCGTTACATGCAGGCTGCGAGACGCAGAGGGTGTGAAGTTATTAAGTACCGAATGAGGATGGCCCAAGGAGTGCCAAGCAGAGAAAGCCTGGAGGTCAGGCAGGGGCTTTGGCGTGGTTAGGTAATGCTTCATTGTCTGGTTGCACTGCAATTGTGGCTTGATCTGTCAGTATTGCCCGGGGTCTGTGAGCTGACGCCACAAACCCGATAGGGTATCTGTGGCTCAGTTGATTAGATTCCGCAAAACGAGCTACCATTGATTCTTAAATAATTTTTTTTTCCTAGATGATCCTCTTAACTTTTATTTTATTCCTCCAACAAAGTCAACAAACCGCGAACTGTACGTGGCTGTCCGCATTTTATCTCACTGGATTTGTACTCTTTGCTGCCTTTTCGGATTGACGAATTGTGACACTGGATTCGAAGGCTTCTGGTATACTTAATCTATTTGCTGGTGCCTCAAGCCACTGGACCTGAGTCGGTGATAAACTGAGTTTTTGCGCTCAATTTGGCTGCACTCTTGTTGCTGTTTTTCCAAATGCAGGGACTACCACCGCCATCTACCTAGTGTTTTCTCCGTTTCTCAATAGTATGTCTTTTTCTCTTCCTTTTCTCCTTCTCTTCTATGATGAGCCGATTGTCGCCCCAGTCTTACCCAGCCAAATGGCAACATGGTGATCGACAAGTCAAGCCAAACGACATGACTGAACGAAGTATCGTCACTGCTCTTTTATCATGCAAGAAACGGGCATAGTTCTTCGCTAACCACCTAGAGGTTTAGGGTCCAATCCACTGTACGTAATCTCGCGTTTCCATCGTCCTTGATTACCATGATGCCAAATATCCAAAGTACTATCAAATACCGACTTTATATGACGGATTATCTTTTCCCTGACCATTTACCATTAAATTGAACGGCAAATTACCCTCGGTGCCGACAACCCTAAAGCTAATATGCTCGGTGATGGTAGACACAACTCGGTATAGTGTGTTCAGATCACGTAATTCGCCTGATCTTTGACCTCTGATAAAGTTGGCTCGTCAGGTATGGTTTTCAGTTTATTCTCAGGTTCTTATTGCTTATGATGACCGTGCTATTCCGAATATTTTCTGTAGAAATCTATAAACGTCTTTTCATCTTTCGCCTGAAGCATCAGTCTCCTATATTGAAATGCT
Source organism: Xylariaceae sp. FL1651 (assembly GCA_025201745.1). NCBI lineage: Eukaryota > Fungi > Ascomycota > Sordariomycetes > Xylariales > Xylariaceae > Xylariaceae sp. FL1651. The sequence continues at coordinate 474,777 of MU624251.1, read as the reverse complement.
GGAATGTGCAATTGAAGAGTACTAATATTTTGCTAGTCTTTTTCGTCTTTACAATCTCACTTGCCACTTAGTTTAGTTGGAACTCGGCAAGTTCCATCGCATTCCACCTGTTTCGCAGTCAGTAGGAGATTATCTCTTTCAGGTAAGCCTATTCATACCTGTAGTGCTTGCCAGTCAGCGTAGTTGGGGCGCCAATGGCAAGTTTGGCAATGACTGTGCCTGGTTTATCAGGACTAAGGAGACGACCATTTTCATGTTCCGCCACGAAACTAGCATGAACCTCTGGTGACATCCCAGTTTGCCCCTCTTCCCTAATCTGCTTCTGCATTGCAGTGTCGACTTTGCCCGGCGAAATCGCAACAGTAGTGATGGAGGGCTCTTCGACGGCTAAATGCGCACAAAGGTGATTTACAGCTGCTTTTGATGTTCCGTATGCTCCCCAACCCGCATATGCACCGCTAGAGGCCCCAGATGAGACGAAGATTACTCGGCCATTCGACTTTCGTAGTTCAGGAATAGCCTCCTTGACCTATAGAGTATAGTTAGAATCTCAAGAACTTCGTTCTATCAATTGATCATAAGTTTACCAATGCTACTGCGCTGAAAACATTGATGTCATACGCTCGCCTCCACTCTTCAGCATCCGAATCGGAGATCTTGGTAATGGGTGATAGTGAACCATGGTTTATCACGAGCCCGTCAATCTTGCCGAAGGCCTTCAAAGCTGAAGTCGTAATTTTTGGTGCGACCTACCCCTTGGTAAGTTATTTTCCATAGAATTTGCGGGGATTAAGGTTACTTACTCTCAAGTCTGCTAGATCCGCGCTCATGAAGTCAACAGATTCTTCATGTTGAGTTTTCAGTTTTCGCAGCTCATCTTCGGATCTGGCCACGAGAAACACCTTATGTGATTCCTTGAGCAAAGCTTGGGTCACACTGAGCCCCAGGCCGCGGCTCGCACCCGTCACGATAAAAACCTTGGACATTCTACTGTTCTGGACAATGCTGACTTTAATTCGAGCTGTTGGACACAAGAAAATAGTTGTTGAGGGATTCTTATGTTCGGAGGAGCTCGATGAGCGCTTTGGTGGGGTTTTGTGGTGCAACGAGGGGCAAACCGTCCTTGAGGCACTATAATAGCTCCACCGGGCAGACCAGCACCAACACCGAGAAGTCAAGATATTACCTACTATATCAACTTCTCTGAGTAGTGCCGCTGCATTTTTATGCCCATATCGAAATCTTGAGGCATTACAACGGAGGACGAAAAGAAGCTTCTCAGAAGAATACGAGTATTTATAAGTCCAACTAGTTGATATCACGCACTATCTTCGCAGTCTCATAGCTCCCTTTTGGTATCTCCGGACCTACTCACCTACCTCAGGTTAGGTATCTGACATTAATACTTTACCCCCTCTTAGTAACTTTCTCACCTTTTCACTAGTGTCCACCTCGGAAGAAAGATGGCAGCAACCGTAATCCTAGGCACCGGCATAATCGGCACCTCAACAGCTTACTATCTCTCGCAACACCAGCCGGACTCCAGCATCCACCTCGTAGAGGCATCCCCGGAGCTCTTCGCCTCCGCGTCCGGGTACGCGGCCGGGTTCCTCGCGCGCGACTGGTTCGGGCCCGCGGCCGCGGAGCTCGGCGCCCTGAGCTTCGACGAGCATCGCCGGCTGGCGGAGCGGGAAGGCGGCGCGCGGAAGTGGGGGTACGCGAGGAGTACGCCTCTGAGCCTCTCGCCCAGGAGGGGGGATGGCAACGGGGTGGATGTTTGGTGTAGAGAGGGGGAGAGCCGGGCTGTGGCCGCGGGCGTGGGTGTGATTGAAGATGCGGACGGAGGCAGTGCCGGCAGTGCGCCGCCTTGGCTACGGAGGAGGATGGGTGATCGTGTTGAGCTTATTGGTGAGGAGGGGACGACGGCGCAGATGTGAGTTGAATAATACCTACCTCTTTCACACTCTAAGTACTGCATAAAGTACGTCGATTGGTATTAAATCAAAGGACACGCTGACAGTGCTATTAGAGATCCGCTACAGCTAAGTCACTTCCTACTCCAGAAATGCCTCGACGCAGGCGTGCATCTCCACCAGCCTGCCACAGCACTGTCAGTCCAAACAGACGTCCGCGGCGAGCTGTCAAGCGTCCGCATTGGAGATACGACCTCCAGCACCGAGACCGACGTACCATGCAGGCGCCTCGTGATCACAGCCGGGGCATGGTCAGCGCGCGTTTTCAGTACGCTGTTCCCAGGCTCAGACAAGAAGCTCCCTATATCCAGCCTAGCGGGCCACTCGCTGGTCGTGCGCTCGCCGCGGTGGGGAACCACCAAGACACGAACCCAAAGCCAGGACGAGGGAGAAGAAAGGGAGGGCGAGAGCGAGAAGGGCTGTCATGCGATCTTCATGACGAATTCACCGGGCTACTCCCCTGAGATCTTCTCGCGAGTCGGCGGGAACATATACGTGGCGGGCTTGAACTCGGCTACCGAGCCCTTGCCTGACCTTGCGACAGACGCCAAGGGGAATATCTCGCCACAATCGATCGCGACGTTAAGGGGTACGGCGCGGGAAGTGCTCGGTGTCGAGGGCGGAAATGGCGGAGTAGAGACAGGTGATCTCGAGGTGGTAAGGGAGGGTCTCTGTTTCCGCCCTGTGACGCCAAAGGGCACGCCACTGCTGGGGCGTGTCCCAGACGAGTGGTTAGGCCGTGGCGTTAGCACAAGAAACGGTGCAGAAGGCGGAGTTTTCGTGTCAGCGGGCCATGGGCCTTGGGGTATTAGCATGTCGCTCGGTACAGGGAAGGTGTTGGCGGAGATGATACAAGGACGGAAGCTGAGTGCAGATGTGTCGCGGTTGGGTCTCGAGGTCTGAGGGATTGTGGCGATATAGGACTAATACGATTATGTGAGAATGGGGATTTTGCAAGTTTGGTAATTCATTCGCTAGGCTAGTCTCTAGGCATGACTGCGACAAGGGAATGCTTTGGGAATATGAGGCTTCTTAATATAGCTTATGTCGCTTTCTTCGAAGAGAATAAAAGAGAGGTGGTACTTTGTACGAGGTTGGCTCTGAGCGCCTCGTCTCAGGTTCCCCCTAGGCAAGTGCTTTCGAATAGAAGTGAAATTCAACGAAGTGCCTTGCTAAAATGACTCCTTGGGGGTGAGCTAATCAGAGACACAGCAGTTTGACCGTTTGTCCCTCTCGAGCTACCAGAACACGTGGTAATCTGTCACTAATCTCTCATACGTGCGCTTATGCGTATGAGCACATGTGAAGAGCAGAGTCTCACACAACTACGTCCAAAGCATGCCATGTCTCGGAATCTTGCCATGCCGCCCCGACTGTGGAATAGGAGCTTATTCGGCCGGGGGAATAATAGGAACGAAGCCCTTTTATTTCGTCCGCCTGCGACTATCTGACTCATTCTAAGGGGTTGACAATGTGCGTGTGTAGGGCGTGCGTGCGGAACGTCAGCATCCATCTAGAGGATTTATGCAGTGCGACAGCTTCGCAATACCCTTTCAGCTTAGTGTATTTTCATGACACTGTTCAGTAGGTATAGCTTCACTGGTTAATCCGCAGAGTCGGTTGTAAATGCAGGGAGTTAGTTAAGCTATCTTCCGGTCCGGCTCCTTGCCTTTGAATATTTCATAGCACACAAGTGTATCTCTCTTGTGTCTTCGCGATTGCACCTATTAGGAAGGTCATCGTAGATCACCGCGACATCGTTCTGGGTCCTCTCATGCTAAAGGTCTATAAGAGCCACAGATATAAAGATCTGTATGTTGTCTCGGTGCGGAACTTTTGTAGTAATGGTGTGACAGCTTCGATGTGCGTGCTATTCTAGTAATAGTAGGGTAGGTTTATGGCTTAGAAAAGGTTGGTTGACGTTGAGACTTAAATATTATCCAGCGAAGAATATCACGGAAAATCACTGCTAGTCAAACAACACAATACCTAATACGCAGGTAATCGAATTGCACCAGATTTCCCTTCATTAGGGGACAAGCATAGGGTGTTGTTCAAATAGTTTCAAAAACGCAAAAACTGAAATTCAAATTGGTATCTTAGTCCTGTCCCTGCCCTATACACGCCGAAGGAATGTAAATTCTGATAGATTAAAAGTACATATTGAAACAACCTTCCGGTGGTGATGCAGCGGACGTCTCAAAAATAAACTTAGCCTTCCGTTGTATAGTTCGAAATAATAATGCGCCTCCCTTATGCCAACGAAAGACCATTATTCATGAATTGTGATGTTGTAGAATTGGTAAGGTGTTAAGACATAGTAATAGATTGACCAAGGAAATGTGAGATGGAGAGAGAGTGCGTGTGTGTGTTTCCCCGGGGGAGGGGGTTGTAAAAGTTGATATATCGTTCCGAAGATGTGTATATGTTTTAGCCGGATAAGGTGCCAATAGTGTATTGTCTATTCTGGTAACTCAAAGTGTTGCTCCTGTAAATCCTCATCTTTCTCGTCGAGATGGAAGACAATACCCTGACGCTTCCAAGCTCCACGCTTGACAAAGACGTCAGAATCATCCATCCAATCTGTATTTCTTCTTCTTGGTGCAGTGGGCCGAGTAGGGGTAGAGGCTGTTGAGCTGCTTGATGAATCGGCCCCGGATAACCCGGGAAGGATGGTTTGCCAATCCTTCAAAGGCCACTGGGAATTCTGGTCATAAATGTAAGGTCGAGCGTTTGACCCTTCGAAGTAGCAGTTACTGCCTTTAATCGGCGAATATTCCGCCAAGTCTTGGATATGATCTTCTGCATGACGTGTTTGGTTAAAGAACCGATCCTCGCGCTCTTCATCCTCTCGATATCGTACCATGTCAAACTCGGGCATGATATGTGGTGAGGTGTTGAGGCTGAGGGGAGGATGTAAAGAAAGAGGATCGTAGCAACCAGCTCTGTGGTCGTGGGAACTCTCAGAGGAGGCTTGCGAGAGAGTGCTAGATGAGCTCCATTTGCGTGTATGTCCCCGGTCGTCCGGATTGTTGGATTTGGGGAAGTGGCTGCTCTTCGACTTCTTGTTAAAAAGGGATGACTTAGTGATGTAGGCCATTGAGATAGAATATAGGGCCGTCAACGGCAGAAGGAGTATAAGTAAGGCGTGGCTAGATACTTGCTAGAACCAGAGGCCGGAATTTTGGCAAATGCTTCTTGAAGATCATACAAGGCTGAAGAGATATAGGTCTGAGACTTGCAAACAGACGGTGCAGGGCATTGAGGATTTATTAATACACCATGCAACCACTCATGATCGGATGGTTCCTGCAGATAGATCCTGGTAAAGAACCCATATAAGTCCGGTGGGTGCCTTGCAGGACTGGCTTCTCAGTTCGTAATGGGGGTGAGGGGAAAGGCGTTGAACAGGGCAGTCAGTAAAGCTTATTGCCCTGGCATCAAGACCGATATTTGCGATTTCTCTGCTAAGCCCTCGATCGCCTAGAATAACGAGGAGAGACGCAATGCGTCATTGTTCATCAGACTAGTGGCCCGTGGCAGCGGTCAGTGCCCATATGCGCCCTGTCAATGGCCTACGGGCCAGGCACCAAGACACGCCCAAGTTGAGCCGGTTGTCTCAAGTGCTTGGCTCATCCTACTACATGGTGTATGCCGTAGCAATTCAGCAGGCAGGCAATCTTTATGGTATTTTCGTACACTACGCTAGTGAGTGATATTTGTTGTGGTGGTATGGGGACGTAGATCTGCGGCCGCAATTGCGTCTCTTGCAAAGCTCAATGCGAGCTCACTCGGACCCGAACACGCCGCGGATTTACAACCCAATGTAGGTTTTCCCTTGGGCTAAAGTGGACTTGCTTTCGAGACTCCCATCACCCATAGAAAAGTGAAGTTCATCTGGATACAGCAAGCTTCTCTGTCTGTTGATGTTCAGCAATGTCAACAGCCATTGTATTCTGTATCTCTAATGATACGGCTGGTGCTGACTGTATTGCTTGTCGTCCTCGGCAGGGACCGGATATCTGGAATTTTCTTTGGCCGTCACAGTGACCGCATGACCCGAAAATCATCATCCCATCACTGTGGTACGAAGACCCTGCTTATCCCTGTCAATGGACCACAATAGTTCGGCGAGGTGGGGAAGATCAAGCCCAATCCTGGAAATTGTCCAGCATGCTTGGTCACGACCGTGAAACAATTTCCCCGCCTCTACCGTCATTATGATTAGGTATCATTCATTGGCTTCATCTGCGTTAATGGGCTTGCGAGAAGTTTCTGCTGCAATGTCAAGCTTTCCCTTGAGAGCAAGTCACGGCGAAAGATTATCATAGCAGGGAGAGGGACACGAGCTGCAGCATGTATACGAATACCTTAAAATGTACTGCAAAAGGTAGATGCAAAGTGCGGAACGAGGCATATGGGGCCTGCAGCTTCTTGGAGTCACACGCCTACGCGTCTCTGCACCAGTGGGCTGAAACAGTTGCCTATACATATGCACAGCATTTCTTCATACGGCTAGAGGCCGAGATTACTGATAAGCCTGTTGTCAGCTTTTAACATGTGTAGCCAGTACAGTACTCAAATACGCACCACTTTTGCTAGTCACATTATACTAACGTTCGATGCCGAAAGGTGTGAAGAAGTGTTGCGTGCATCCTAACCTTTCGTTCCGGGATACGATAACCCAGGAGGTTTCCAGGTAGGAAGTTAAAGACTGGTGGCTTAAACTATGATTGGGCACTTAGTTTCAATACAGGAATTCTAGGAGAACGCGGAGGCTTGAGTAGGAGCTCGGGATCAGCCTCGGCCGGTGAATATTATTAATCATTATCTTCGGTAGTGCACATACATCCTGGAGGGTGCACTCGAGCAGTAAGATTCCACATCCGTCGTGCCGAATTAGCGTTGTTGGCTGAAATTATAAGGTATTAGTGTGGTGCTGGCTCGAGCTGAGCTGAGTCGATATAAGGCGAAATTCATATAGTGGACGTCCTAACGAGCGTTGGGCTAGGCCTAATCATAAAGCGGGACCCCATATTACTATCTACCGGCCTGCATAAGGTTACCAGCGGTACCTATCGAGCCTATCTATACTCGGTAGCTAAACCTAGTCCGCTTAGGGACGAGTCAAGCCATGTGCTAATTCTGGTGTCGTAAAGTTCGCTTATTCATCAAACATATTCTTTCTCTTTCGTGAACTCAACTAACCAACTGCCGACTTTTAGCATGCAGCCCTTTGCATAAGGACTAGACCATTTATCGTACATACCTGCATTCGGTGATCTCATCGATGCGTTCGACTATATCAAGGATTCTTGTTTAGTCTTTTATCTGTAATCCCCTTCGTAGTTGGGACAATATCCGGGGTAATTGGATTCATCGCTATCGCATGCTTGAATCTCCAGGCATGAAAAAGCACTGGTTGTACTGTTAAATATATTACCCGTTGCCCATCGCTTTTACTTTGATAATGGCAACGTTAGCGCTGTCACTTAAATGACTCCACGTCTCCATCTTAGACTTTGAATATCGCTGCCCTCTATAGACCCAAAACGAGTGCGCCTCTAATTTCCGTCAGCGCTACGCAACCTCTTATTTGGCTTCGATACCGCAGATCTTGGCTTAGACCGACATCATAGATCCCCAATTCTGTCTTGTTCGTTCCAGATAAGCGGCCCTGGCTACGGCCGTCAATTTCGAACTAGTTGATCTGTTTGATCACCTAAATATTCTCACCTAAGGTTAGGCCTGTATAGTGCTCTTTCGTTCGGCGTGACCTCAGTGTGACTAGCTACCTGCGTGAATTCAGCAGTATGGTCTCTGGCCACTCACGATACTTGAGATGCAACCTCTAAACCAGTCTAAATCAGTCTTCTTACCGTTGTTATTGGTAATAGGTTTACGATGCCATAATTGTAGGTGCAAGGGCTAGCCATACGGTGGTTGAGATATAATATACGTAGCTGTGATATATCATCAATATGAGAACTACTATGGACTGTCGCTATATTCTAAGTATTTAATTATTATTCCTGTGTGCTATACTATGTATGTTAAAGTATCGATTTAAGGGCTATGACCTGCCACTACTAGTGCCTGCGTACCATCAGCCAAATAAGACTGAGAGTCACTGAGCTGTTCAAATGCATATAATTAATATTTTTCTTTAATATTGAATACTCTCATATAATATTTCTAGAAGAATATTAGCTGGTAGTTTCTTATATCTGAGACTGTACCGTTGCTTTTGTCATAATTGTCCTTTAGAAATGTATATATGCATTGAGCCCAGGGAGAGAAGCATATATATATAGTGTCCTAAAATCCTCGTTGAAGTCTGAAGCGACATGACACTGAAACCCAGCCCTAGGCCCCCAAACGCACCTTTTACCTATTTGAGAGGCCATTCTGTTGATTCTATGACCAAAGTACTTGATAGGTCAAAATGGAATACGTGCTTAATTGTGTACTTCCAGCTTAACGTAGGTAGCGGAGCACTCACTTTTGCCCTTACCTTATCCGCCATAGCTTTAAACCATCATGTATATACGACTAGACGCCTAATGGACGTGACGCGAACTGAGCCGACTTTGCCTAAGTCTAATGATTGGCAAAGGAACGAAAGTCAGGCCAAGAAAGGTCACAGTAGATGTGAATAAAAGGTTAAAGAATTAACTTAGCGCCTGGAACCTTCGCAGAGGAAGAATAAAGTTTAATATTAAGGTAATTAGTGATTATGAAACTAGTAATGCTAACACTACTATTCAACCAAAATAATTCGACTGATAGGCATGAACTAAACAAAGAATAATAATGCCGTGGAGGAGATTTAAGAAGTGGCTCTAAAGGAAGGATGGCTACAATATATTAACATCTCTAGCTTCCCAAATCTATCAGTTCACTTCTCCGAATTCTCAAAGAGGCTGTAGGCTGCCTCTTTAGAAATCGGGTAGCTATAATAGCGTACTGAATAGCACAACGTATCCTTGGAACGATCCGTCGCACTTCCTACTAGCTTTATAATGGAGTAAAGTACGAAAAGAGGTCAAGGAAGACATGGTACACTTGAGGGAGTAGGAGGAAGACCCAGGCCCTTGCCTAGCCATCTTCTGATGATTTCCGCACCAAATAGGATAGTAGAGTATGCACTAGTAAAGTCAGGTGATGCTTCCCGTTTGTCCCGCCTGTCGCTGAGTTGACGTTGAGGAGTACCTTATTTAAGCTCATATTCTATACTGGTACTTTGAGGTGTGCGAGACCATACATCCCATAATACTATTGAATGACATATGAAGCTGATTGATGTGCCTAGGTTGGCAACTACTGCAAGGGTTTTTTAGTCCCTTGACATGGAAGGTAATAAACCATATCAGGCTCATGAGGAAGTGCGAATAAATGGATATGCCTATAACCTTGCATCTGATGCCATGGCCCGACAGTCCGTAAAGTCCTTTTGGCTTTATGAAACTACCGCGCGGCAATTCCCAAAAAAATACTATACAGCACACCTTTTGAGGGCATATATTAGAGGCCAAGAAATCTGCCTGTGATTGTGTCGTGGACGGTATAGCTCCACATCGGTATACTGGGCTTCGAATCATGGCCTGACATTATCTAAAGTATCATTGACAGACTTCATCGAAGCCGATTGCAGTAAGTTTGAATCAGCAATTTGGAGTAAGAGAGCCTCGAGTCGCGGTCGACTTGTGTAACGGCTCTGGCATAGCACTATCTCTTCAACTATCCGCGAGTCCTTCGCTTCAGATAAGCGGACCATCTCACAGAGTTGACAATTCCACGCACTGCAGTTTGAGTCAAGTTGCAGATAAGGCGCGAATTGGAAGTGAAATGTGCCGATGAAGGTTTTTACACCGACGATTTTAGGGCTGACTATTTTCCTCGAAAAACAAGCCGAAATTGTTAAAACGATTATATGCCCCCCACTGCCGGATGTAGAAGCGCAGACAAATCGTGATTAACTCAGTCGTTGACAGATAATGATCGATAGTGGATTCCGGCTGGAAAGCGGTTGCTTCGGCGACACCGTCATGATATGTGATCAATGGGTTGAGCTGGAGGAGCCTTCATAGCACGCCGTCGGTCTCTCCTGGAAGTCTTTTCACCCGTTTTTGCTCCCAACTGTCAATATCTTTTGCGGCCAACCTCTAGAAGCCATCGTCAAATCAGTCTCCAGCCGTCCAGACGTAAATATTCCAGGGGTCTTACGTAGTATTCATCCTTGATGTTCACCTTTCTTCCGCCTTTACCAATTCCTAATTCCTCGTCACGAGTCATTTGTCGGACTCTTCGGTCATGTTTTTCGTACCGAACAGCAGTTGCGGGTGTGAGAACGAAGGAGCCAGCTACGATGATGGACATAAATGGCAGCCCGAAAAGAAGAAATGGGTGTTTCGCCATAACGGCACGATATTTGGCGGCAAAAGTGCCGGCATCGGCAGCACCTCGATACTTCTTGGATTGGAAGACGGCCATCGCTGAGTAGCTGGATGTATTTGGGAGAGCAATGGATGTTGGAAGCTTTGAGGACGGGATACTCGTATACGGGGTCTATCACAACGCTTGCGATATGAGTTGTTTGTCGCGAGATTAGTAGATAGATGGCTTGTATTGTGTTATTATGAAAGGGTCAGATTATCGTAAGTTACAACACTGAAGGTTCGGGTGAAGAAACACAAGGGACCCACTATCCAGAGGCTTGGGGAGGTACCTAGTTTAGATCTAGAGCACTGTAGCAGCGCTGGAGCTGGAGCTGCGTCTAGGTTAGGTCCTTGGCCGCTCTATCCCTATAGCTGGCGAGAGCCGCACCTATCTTATCGAAGAAAACATCTACAGATTACCTATTATAACATACTATCAATGTCACGTGACGCCGCGACAATGACCCCTCGCGTCTAAACGCGCCCCCTTGTCATTTTTTGTTCCTCACTCACGGCTTCATCGTCCTGCTTTCCCGACTAGCTGTCATCATTCATGCATTATTACATGCTTCAAGTTCGACTCTCATTTGTATCGTGAGTTTAACAATGGTGCAAGTATGGCGCCAACTTCTCACGGCAAAAATGGTGGTTTACATGACCAGGATGTCTTTGCCGACGGCGCCATAAACAATAATGCTCCCCCGCCCTCAACCTTGGCTGCCCAGTTAGTGGAAGATATCTCGACTTCTGCCAGATCTTCCCGCCCAGATGAGACTGCCGAACTCCAGAGATTCTTCGCTGCCATTGAGCGTGTCAAGAATCAGCCCAGCCTTCTCACCTCATCACAGGGCCGAATCGAGCACAACCACATGCTTATCTATGTCTACGCTCGCGTTGTGCTAGAGGGCCTCAAGTGGGATGATCCCTTCGCCGACAGAGTACAGCTACGCGCCGATGCTACGAGGGCTATCAACTTCCTGAAGATAACCGTCAATGAAACTCCCGAGGTTTTGCTTGTCATTGTTGATCAAGGCTCGTTTCTTTTCCGAGGCAGGGAACCACTCTGGTTATGGATATTTCCCAAAGTTCTAAAACTGCTTGGAGGCGGCCCCTTCGCTGACCTAACTCCCGCAATCGAGGGCTTCTTCGGTGAGGTGTACTTATCGGCAGCTCAAGCAAGCAGTCTCTGGCCGCATATTCCGCAGTTTTCGGCCTACCTTCGTAGCAATTTTGATGGTTGGTTCCCTCCCGACAACTGCAGACTATCTGGGTCTGGCTAACACACTCGAAGCAATACATGCTTGTTTGACAGAATCCCAAGCGTCCTCTAGGCGAGACCTCTCGCTTCGACTCCAGCTACCCCACTACGCCTTTTTGGAGTCTGTGGGCTGTGGTGAGTTGGGGCATCTCCAACAGCAGTGCACTTACCATGTAGATCTTGCATCGCAGGCTTTGCAGCATGCATCAGGGCTCTTGTCGCTCTTATCTATCCCCCTAGTGAAATACCAGCCAAGGTTCAATATCACCTTGCCGTTGCAGGAGATAGTTCTGTGGCTGATAGATGCCACTATGCGAATGCATACCGCACAAGACCGATGGGAACACGTGTCTCTCTCGTGTTTGCCTCAGCTGTTTCATAATACCTTTCAGATTCTAAACGCTATTAAGCTTTTGGTAAATACAGATGTTTTAGTTCAAGAGAAAGCCTACATGCTTCTCATTCATCTTTGCATGAACGTGCTCGTTCGACGACAAGCAGTCTCTGGGGCTAGAAGCAGGACAGATGTTGATGATCGATTGCTTAGTATTGCTGTCATAAAGATATCAGAGGCATGCCTTTCGTCTAAGACTGTATCTTGTCTGACAGCATCACAAATCATGCCAATGCTAGAAAAGCCGATAGCATATGATAATATTACAGTCGCTGGAACTGACTTGTGGGTAAGCGTTACGAGAGCATTGGAGAGTTTTTCAGTTACTGAACTTGACACAGAGATGCTTAGAACTGTTGCGTAGGGTGACGCGCGACCCTCCTCCGGCATTACTAGATCCCCTCGTTCAACAAGGTCAGTTTCTTGATGAGGAGCTTCGACGCTGTATAAAGGGGATGGCGATCATTTCGACGGAAAAGATAGAGGAACGGCAATCGAAACGCAGGAGAACGGGCCTGCCACAGACATTACCTAAAGTAATCAACATCTTATGGGAGCTCCTTGGAGAAACTCCGCGAGACACTCTAGCCAGCTACCAAGAGGCGCTCCAGTATGTTAGATATTGAGACTCACTGTAAGATAATAATTCTTATGGAATTCACAGATCCCATTACCCGAATCTCACCGAGTCGGACAAGATTCGTGTCATTCGTCTAATCGCGCACTTAGGCTGCGCGGCTGACGAAACTCTCGTAATAACTACACATGGTGACGAGAAACCGCTCAAATTTGACTGCCCTCATTGCCGCACTTCACAGGGCAGCCTTGATGCATCAACGTGTATTGATGTGGCAGCGAAGAATGCTGCCATGGCTATATTCGTCTCCTTGTTACAAATCGCCAGCTTCGCCGAGTCTCGGAAACCGCGGGTGACTGCAATGGTATCATTACGATGTATAGCTAGGCACTGTAACGCTTCAGACTTCCTTGACCTGGAGACCTCTATCGCAGCACAGTGGTGTTTGAAATCTCTTCAAAGCTCCGTAAGAGAGTTACGTATTGCCGCAGGGTAAGGTATCCCACCGTGGCTAATTAGCTTTTAGCTGACAACAACCTAGACGGACTCTTCCTGTCTTTCTTACTCAGTCTGATCGCACTGGCGTCAAGCCTGGTATAACTCAGAAGAACCGAGGGATTGCCCTCGGCATCCTTCGAAATCTTGCCGACCAAAGCCAGCCCCAGTTTACCGAGTCGTGCATTTTGGCTTGGTCTCATGTAGCAGTGTACGTTAGTTTCTTATGAGGTGAATGAGCCCGTGCTTATGTGCCATAGGGTGTTGCCTGATGATGAGTTGAATCTCGTCTTGGTTAAGCTCGTAGAATATTTAGGCCACCAAAGCGCTGTTGCCTCTGCTGCTGCGTTCACCGAGGTAGGGTGACTGTGTACTTTCGTTTATTTCCCTTTAGCGGTCGCTAGCTGACGCTATACTTAGATTATTCAGCTTGCACGGCGTCGTTCGATGATCCCTAAGCACCTGTTCGAGCCCTTTTGGACGTCGATCGCCTTTAAAGCCGTCAAAGACATGACAACTCAACCAAAGCTCACACAGCTTCTAGCAGAAATGCAGGAGATGAGCGTCGATCAATTGCTTCTCCATATTCAAGCATATGCTCTTCCATATCTTGTCCTAACTAAGAAGAAGGACGTCATCCAGAGGATCGCCGAAGTTCGTAATGAGACCGAACCATGGCAGCCTTGTCTCGATAATGCCAACCTTGGTCGCATATTGGCCCTCTTGCTCACACAAGAAACTGCTGATATTCAGCAGCATGCAATGTCTCTGCTTAGACACGTTTCGTCGCATTTCGATGAATTCAGTCTTGTTGAATTGCTCCGAATTGAGCCATTGGCGACCACACTTAATATCTTAAAAATTGCAGCTGATGCGGATGAAGGTCGCAAGCCACACGTGAGGCCCTAGCTTTAGTCCATCTCTTTCGGCGCCGAGTGAGCTAACTCTCACACAACTCACAGATCCGAAACGCGCTGAACCAGATGGCTAGCATGATCCTCGCTGCTAGTGGGGAACCTAAGAAGAGAGGCCATGCAACTGGTCGTTTCTTGCACCACCATGCACTAGGATTAATGGCCCAGTTGACCGATGTTATTAATGAGGTATCGATCACGCGAGCTCCATTTCACGAGCGAAGACGTTGTATCAAAGCAATGGAGGAGATGATACTCACTGGGAAGAACGATGTTCGTATCGCGCGTCCACAGGTAAGCGAACGACTTCAGATAAGCCTTATTATTCTATACACTAAGTACAAAACAGATTTCTGCATGCATACTTGCAGCCATGTCGCACGATGAACTCCGCGCGGCGGCCTTCTCATGCTGGGCAGCTATGTTGTTCTTCTTTGAAGATTCTGAAGTTGAAATTCTGATCGAGACAACGTTCTATCTGATCAGTCACTACTGGTCTACATTTGAGGACATCTCGCGGCAACTCTCGAATGAATTGATAAATTTCTTATTAGAAAAGCATCAGCCCACAGTTGTCAAATACATCAGCAAGCTACCCTCCTTTAGTCACATCAATGAGCTGACCGACGTGGAGGTCAAGCTCAGTAAGCTCCGATCTCCGGTGGACAACCGCACCGCATTCTTCCTCTTAGCTGAACGGATATATCACGAAACATCAGGTGTTGTACTGCATGCTCTGAGAGAACTTGTGTCGTACCTGCAGCGACAGCAAGGTTATCTACAGGCGTCCGCCGTCAGTGAACAACCCGACTCGATCGTCTCCAGCATTGTTAGAGCACTCCTGGATTGCGCCTCGAGGTATAATGGTTTCCACGACGAAATAAGCGACCTATGCACTCAGTGCATTGGACTGGTTGGATGTCTTGATCCAAATCGTGTTGAAGCCACTCGAGCAGAAAGTCAGATCATCGTTACCAGCAACTTCGAAGACTCACGTCAGGTTACAGAGTTTTCTTTTTTTCTATTAGAGAAAGTACTGGTCAGATCTTTCGTTTCAACGACCGACACCAAACTGCAAGGCTTTCTATCATATGCGATGCAGGAGCTCCTCGACAGATGCAGCATTGCGGAAGCCGTTAAAATGGAGGGTCTTAGGGACGCTGATACCATATATAAGAGATGGTGCTCGGTTTCCCAAAGTGCAAAAGAAATCCTCACACCCTTTTTGACTTCTAGATACAGGCTCGCGCCCATGGCGTACCAGCAAATCGAATATCCAATATTTCGGCCAGGGAAGTCGTACGGCAACTGGATAAGGAATCTCACCCTTGACTGCCTTCGAAGGCCTCAAACTCCCTTTGCTATGCTTATCTTCGAGCCTTTGTGCCGATTAATTCGTGTCAAAGATCTATCAATAGCCGAGTTCTTGTTTCCTTATTTGATCGTCCATATAATACTCGGCGAAGATATTTTGGGGGAAGAGCGTACAGTGGTGCTCCGTGAGCTATTTAATGTCCTACAGTATGAGCTCCCAAGCGATGCCTCTTACGCTGAAAGAGAAGACAGAAAGCTCTATTGCGAGGTGTGTCATAAGTTCTCAAAAAGAAACATGATCCATATATTCACTAAACTAACTACCGCAGGCTATTTTTCGTTTTCTGGATTATGCCATGAGATGGGTCCACTTAAAGCGAATGGTTTCTAATCCGTCCGCTAGAGATGTTGCTAGTATTGAGAAAGTTGCGGATTTCTTAGCTTCTTTCCCCGCCGAGTTGATATCGCAACGAGCAATGGATTGTTCTGCTTATTCTCGGGCGTTGTTCCACCTAGAACAACACATCTGCCAAACTGACGAGGCTAAAGACGGAAACCATGATAGAGAACGATTGGTGCAAAGAGTTCAGGACATCTACACTCAAATCGATGAGCCTGATGGGCTCGAAGGCATATCTGCACACCTTCATGTGCTTGATATCGAGCAACAAGTTTTGAGCCACAGAAAAGCTGGGCGGTGGGCTGCAGCTCAAACTTGGTACGAAATTAAGCTTGCAGAGGACCCTGACAACATTGATGTTCGGATAGATCTGCTCACTTGTCTCAAAGAATCTGGGCAGCATGGTAGGTTCAGTATCGGGACACTTAAACGACTACAACTAATTTGCGCATTAGACGTACTACTGAATTACGTCGAAGGGATAGAGCAACACTCGGCCGCCGCGATTGTCAACAGGATAGTGCCATACGCTGTCGAGGCGGCTTGGGCAACTGGCCGGTGGCAGACAATGCAAAAATTCATCAGCAAATACCAAGGAGACTATGCGGAGGATTTCAACGTGTCTATAGCTCAAGCGCTACTTTGTCTCCAAAAGGGGTGGACAAAAGGGTTCTTCGACGCAATGAAAACCATGAGGCAGAGAGTCGGCTCGTCTATGACCTTTTCGGCCACTGCATCCTTGGAGCCTGGTCACGAGCCTATGCTTAGAGCGCACGTTCTGACTGATCTTGAACTCATCGCTGGTATGAACAACGACGGGAATCAGCATCCCCAAGAGATTTTGAAGTCACTAGGGAGGCGGCTTGAAGTACTTGGCTCCTACGTTAACGATAAGCAATACATACTAGGTGTTCGCCGAGCAGCTATGGAGCTGATGCGGTAAGTCCATCCTCCCGCTGCGATGAATATGAAATGGCTAACTTCAAAAGACCGCGCTTCAATGACATGGATATCTCGGCGCTTTGGCTGTCGAGTGCCCGCCTCGCTAGAAAAGCCAATGCTATGCACCAATCACTTAACGCTGTTCTTCATGCGTCACAGCTTGGCGACGACTCTGCTACTATAGAGAACGCGCGGCTTCTGTGGAAGGAAGGACATAACAGAAAAGCCATACAGACTCTCCAGGGTGCTATTGATAGTAAAGTCTTCTCCCATCAGAGTTTTAATGAACATGATGCTTCCGATAGAAACATCAGTTCTCAGCAGAACATGCTTACCGCTCGTGCAAAGCTACTGCTTGCAAAGTGGCTGGATAATGCGGGCCAAACGAGTACTACGGCATTAAGAGAGCAATACCGAGCAATACCTTTAATTTTCGGCACGTGGGAGAAGGGTCATTACTACGTTGGCCGACATTACAAGAAAGTCCTAGAGTCTGAAAGGACACTGAAGCCAGACGATCAAAGTGACGAGTACCTCACAGGAGAGGTCGCAAAGCTTGTCATTGAGAATTACCTTAGGTCTCTTAATTACGGAACCAAGTATCTGTATCAAACTTTGCCCCGAATCCTAACGCTCTGGCTCGAGCTTGGAGCTCAAATCGACAAGGCGCCGGAGGGGAAAGTATCTCTTTCGCGAGAGCTTCATCATCGCCGGAAGATGCAGCTCGAGGCGTTGCACAGCATTCTACGCAAACACCTCGATCGGCTGCCTGCATATGTTTTCTATACGGCACTACCTCAGTTAGTGGCTCGAATTGCCCATCCCAATGCGGACGTCTTCAGAATGCTACAAGCTATCATACTGAAAGTCGTCGAAGCCTATCCTAGACAGGCTCTTTGGAGCTTATTTGCAATCATGACTTCGAAACAGGCTACTTCAGAGCGTCGAGCCCGTGGCCAACAAATCTTACTTCATATCAAAGACCGAAATGTTAAAGTTGAGAGCGGTGGCGGTTTTAGTCTCCCTTCGTTGCTACGGAAAGGTGAGCGACTGGCTGAGCAACTTCTTTTAGCATGCAACAACGGCGACTTCCAAAGCAACCGAACTACGATGGCCAGTATCACTCGAGACCTGCACTTTAATCATAAATGTACACCTTGCCCTTTGGTCGTCCCGGTCGAAGCTTGCCTTACCGCGACACTTCCCACATTAACAGACAATTTGAAGCGGCACAGGGCCTTCTCTGGGGAAGTGATTACAATTAAATCATTTTTGGACGAGGTCTTGGTGTTGGGTTCCCTAGCGAAACCACGGAAGCTTATTGCGCGTGGTTCTAATGGTGTGAACTATGGGCTTTTGATCAAGCCCAAGGACGACCTTCGGACGGACCAGCGGCTTATGGAGTTCAACAGTATGATCAACAGGTCACTGAAGCGAGATGCGGAATCCAGCAGACGGCAGCTGTACATTCGAACGTATGCAGTCACACCACTCAACGAGGAATGTGGCATTATTGAGTGGGTTGATGGCCTCAAAACACTGCGCGATATTCTTTTGAACATCTACCGTTCACGTGGAATCGTGCCTAATTATCATAATCTACAACAGATGATGAAGGATGCCGCCGCGGGTGATAAGAACACCAAGATCTTCACGGAGGGTGTCTTGGGCATATTTCCGCCAGTGCTGCCCAACTGGTTTATAGCACAGTTCCCTAACCCGTCAGCGTGGTTCGCGGCGAGACTTAGGTATACCCGATCGTGCGCAGTCATGTCCATGGTCGGGACGATCCTAGGACTCGGTGACCGGCATGGCGAGAATGTGCTCCTCGAAGAAGGCAACGGCGGTGTCTTCCATGTTGACTTCAACTGTCTGTTTGACAAGGGTCTCACATTTGCGCAACCCGAACGAGTTCCATTCCGACTTACTCACAATATGGTAGCTGCCATGGGCATATACGGATACGAAGGGCCGTTTAGAAAGTGCTCAGAACTAACACTAAGTATTCTTCGACAGCAGGAGGAGACGCTCATGACGATTCTAGAAGCGTTCATTTATGACCCTACCCTAGATCTCCAGAAGGACAAACGGAAGAAACACGAGGTCGTGAAACTCAACCCCCAGAGCGTGGTTGAGAGTATTAAGAGAAAGGTCCGAGGTCTGCTTCCCGATGAGAGTATCCCTCTTGGTGTAGAAGGTCAGGTGGACGAACTCATCAAACAAGCAGTGGACCCGAAGAACCTGTCGGCTATGTATATTGGGTGGTGTCCATTTCTTTAAACCGGGATAGGACAGGTATGAATAGATGTATATATGCTCGTTAGCCCTTCACGTCGCTGAAACGGGGAAGGTCTGCGTGTTCACGGATGAATGTCTTAATGAATGACTTTGGGGATTACATACAGTGTGTTAGCTACACCAAAAAAAATATTGATGATTTCAGATTACAATTACTCAATTCCACTTATGATGGCAACACTGGGGTGCTGGAAGGCTGTTGGTGGAGTAGGTGCCTACCTAAGTACTCAAAAGGTCCTTGCTGTGCTGTATGACAGCAACAGATTCCCCCTAAGACGCCAAATTATAGCGCCCTTGGAAGGATCGCATTGGATTTTCAGGGCGATTGCTCTAGTGATTGACGCACCTAGCAGTACTCCGTACCGAAATTCAAAATACAACTTCAATGTTGATGATTTTCACAACATGGCTGAATTAAATCAAAATTGATCCATATTTCCGTTTTGGAAAGCGAAAACTAATAATCGCCAATAATAATAACCCTTTGACTTTACTATTGTATTTAAGTTAACTAAATTTAAGATGATTTCCAGTACCCAGCTTTGTAAGGGGTCGTACCACTGTTTAATGGCTCTGGCTGCAACCCAAAAGACTGCCCCCCGGTCACCGACTGCCCTTTCTCCAGCCCATGGCGCAGGCCTTGTTTGTGATCCAAGCCCAGACGCGTCTCATAAGTACGAGCCATAAGTACTACGGCATTTCTCAGGCAACACCTTCCTCAAGCCGACAAAGCCCTTCCCTCTCACTGCGTCCTCCTTTTCTTTCGAGGGTTTTGATCTGTGTCTTCATATATTGGACCAGTTATTTTTGCCGCACCAGCCGTCTAATTTTGTTTTCTCTTATCACCCAGTTTCCACACCAAACTCCACACCAACTATCCCGTCTTCCACCACATCGCGACTGGGTCCCCTCACGTTGACGTCAGGCCATTTTCATTTACACCTTACACCTCGCAGCTCTGCTGTCTAGCCTTTACGCAAGATGTCTTACCGCATCGGTACGTTACTAATTACCTACATGCACCTTCGGCTTGCATGTCTCTAGCCCTCGATGTCCCATTTTTCCTGTCCCATTTCGTCCGTCCCTTCGCAGCCCAGTCCGACAGCATATCGGATGAACGCGAACTATTGCCGAGGTTCTGAGGGTTGCCAATTAACTTGGCGTCCTGCTTCGGTCATAGAACTTGAATGCTGATATAATTTTTCAGAGATCTCTCCTAACAACCGCGCTGGTTGCCAAGATAAAGTATGCAAAGATAGCGGCAACAAGATCACTAAGGGTCAGTTACGCTTCGGCGTCTGGCTCACGATGCCCGGCACTGACCATGGATCCTGGAAATGGCGCCACTGGTATGGCTTACCTGCTCACGTTTGTGTTTCTTCTGTATTCCCTTCGGGCTAATCATGCGACGCAGGGGCTGCGTCTCAGGCAAGACTATTTCGAATGTTCAAGAGTCCATTGCCAAAGATGGTGATTACGACTGGGACATGCTGGATGGTTATGGAGAAATTAGGTATGAGCAATTTGTCCTGAATTTTATTGCTCCGACCTTACTGATCGGGTAAAAGCGACGACGACATTCAGGCGAAGATTCGCCGTGTTATAGCCCAGGGCCATATCGATGCCGAGGACTTCAATGGCGTGAGTCTTTTCTCTCTCCCTAAACCAGCTATGTCGAGATATCAAACTTACTGATATGCTTTTCATACTCTATTTATACATAAGGTGCCGAGCTAGTAATAACTATTTATCTGACATTCATGTAGGATCCCGAGTTCAACGTGCCTGGCAAGACCGCAATTCGCGCTCGTATTCAGAAGCCAAAACCGGAAGACGACGATGAGGTAAGACCTCTTAAAGACTGCCTACTTTTATTCACCAATTATGTCTAACTTTACTCACCTTTAACTTAGGACGCTGGAGATAATACGACCCCCAAAAAAGCAGCTCCCAAGAAGACTGCTGCTCAGAAAGGCACCAAGCGGGACCGCAAGAAGGTAGAGCAAGAAGAGGAGGTGGAGGAAGAGGAAGAAAAAGAAGAAGAGGTGCAGCCAGCTAAGAAAAAGGCTAAGGCCGGTCGCAAAGCCAAGAAGACTGAAGAAGACGACGAGGACCATGAAGAGCCAGTACGGCCAATGAAGAAGACAAAGACCAGCCGCAAGGCTAAAAAGGTCACCGAAAAAGATGAAAACGAGGAGGTTGAGGAGGTTGAAGAACCCGTTCCTGCAAAGAAAGGCCGAGGCAGAAAGGCAGCAAAGAAAGATACAGCCCCTCCTCAAGTTGATGAGGAGGAAGAGGAGGAACCCGCTACTAAGGCCCCAGAAAAAGGCAAGGCTGGCCGCAAGCTGAAGGCTGCTCCTGCTCCTGCTGCTGCTGCATCCAAGGGTGGCAGACGCGGCCGCCCAAGAGCGTAAGTTTCTAATCCCCCGAGTGTGTATCATTATGCTAACGGTCTTCATAGCAAAGCTGTGGACGATGAGTAATTTCATCCATCGTCATCTCATCTTTACTTTCCTCGCCTTAACTGCTTTGGTCTTTGCTTGCTGTCGTTCTTATGTTGGGACACTCTATCTCATCGCATTGAGGAGGAAATGGCATCTGTTTCGCCAATAATGATGAAAACGTTGTTTGTCGCTGAAAGGAATCGGACTCCAATGGAAGAGTCTTTGAATTAGCAGGCGGTAGTCTTGAGACGTCCATTGTGTACATTAATAGTTTGCTGCTGGACACCCTGTCCTGAGACCAGCTCTTCGATACCAATTGATGACCTTGCGGTGCCATTGTTCCTATTCCGATAATGACCTCCAATCTCCTTGGCAAGCCTATGCCACGTCTACCTAATTATAATACTGCGTTAACCAAATTTAGATCGAAAACGGTCAATATGACAATGGCTAATGTAAATTTATTCTATTTGAAGGTAAATCTTAGAAAAGCTTCGGTTTTAGTAGCAGCTAAGACAAGGTTAACAGAAGGGAGGTACTCAGCCTCCCAGATTGCATCAGACGATGGCAGCTGGCTACAGCTGTGGTTAGAGGAATATCCCACTTGCCCACTAAACTTAGTCTAGGTATAAGCCGATGGGTCTTATCAATGATCAAGCGAGCTGCCCAGCTAATAACGAAGCTGCTTCTGTCCAACACAAAACGTCACTACGTTGCGCGCCGCTGCTTGATGTCACCACTACCAGTGCGTGGGCTTTCTTGAACAGCCCCTTCTATTAACACCACATTCTGCAGCAATTGTGTCCTGCACATGCATGTGTCTTAGCAAGATGCATTTACCCATCCAGGCGTTGTCGCTTTCCCTGCTCTTGGCGCTGCCCGCCACCGTCCGCGCCGTCTTCCAGGATGAGGTCGGCTACATCGATTACCACTACGAGCTCCTTGGAGTGCCCCAACGCGAAACCACCTTCTTTCACCGACCACGGACAGAAGAAAAGGCGAGCCTCCTCTACACGCTTAGTGATTTGGGCGTGCTTGGTGCCGTCAATCCCAGCAGCGGCGCCATTGTATGGCGACAGCTGCTTGCCGGTAACATCACCGACGGCGGTGGGTATCTACGCGCTGCCGAGGAGCAGACATGGCTGGCGGGCGCGCTCGGTAGTTCCGTGAGCTCGTGGGATGCCCTCACCGGCCGCAATGTCTGGTCTTTGGATTTTGACGGTGTCGTGAAAGATCTAGAGGTTATGGAGATAACCGAGAGGGGAGAGAAGGATGTCCTTACTCTTCACGAAGAGTCAGGCGCAACGGTCGCACGAAGAATACACGGTACCGAGGGCCGCGTTATATGGGAGCACAGACAGGTTAACAAGGACATTCCTCTGCAAGTGAGCACCAACTTGGAGAAGGTCTTCGTTGTGTCACTGCATGGATCCCTTCTCTCGTACAGCCTCAAAGTCGTAGTGCTGGACACCTTGACAGGAAAGAAATTGGACGAGATCCCGCTTGGTACCAAAGGCGAAGTTCAGAAGCCCGAAGACGTCATGTTTGTGGGCGCGAACTCGGCTGCTCCTATCGTTGCCTGGACAGACAACAGTATGACAAAGTTGAAGATCAACGTCCTCGGTGCCAAAGGCAGACAGGAATTCCCTCTTGATGCAGATACAGTTGATGTCGAGATTCATGCACCTCATACGGTCCAATCGTCACCCCATTTCCTAGTGCATAGCCGAACGAAGTCCGGCAGCAAAGCCGACGTTTTCCATATTGATCTCAAGAGCAACGCAGTCACGAAAGCATACGAACTCCCATTACTTGAGGGTAGCAGTGCTTTCTCCACAAGCTCATCTGCGGCTAATGTATACTTCACCAGGGTCACAGACAACGAGGTCATCGTAACCTCGTCTACCTCGCATGGCATTCTTGGTCGTTGGTCTCTAAAAGCGGGTACCGAAGGACTCGGTGCTGTGCATGGTGTATCTGAGGTCATCAAAAAAGCTGGAGACACATATGCTGTGAGAACGGCTGTTGTCACTAACTCACATGACTGGACGCAAATAGTCAACGGTGACATTGCCTGGACACGGCCTGAAGGCTTAAGTGGTGCTATTGCTGCTACCTGGGCGGAGATTCCCGAATCAGAGGATTTGGCGAGAACTCTTGAGGCTGAAGCCCACAGCAATCCACTAACTGCTTATATACATCGAGTGAATCGCCATATCAATGATCTCCGATACCTTCCGGCATACTTGCAATCCATCCCCAAGCGCCTTCTTATTAGCATCACTGGGTCTGAAACCCTCGAGCCTACAAGCAAGCTCTCACGCGACAGCTTTGGATTCAATAAGCTCGTTGTTTTGGCAACGAAGCGTGGGAAGCTATATGGCCTTGACGCAGGCAATCGAGGGAGAGTACTGTGGTCGAAGAACGCCAATGAGACACCATCCGGGCAGAATTGGGATGTGAGAGCTATGTATGCCGATAACGCTAAGGGCATTGTCACCGTTCGGGGAGCAGAAGGCGAGTTCATAATTGTCAAGTCTGATACTGGTAAAACAGTTGAGGTTATGCCTTCCGGTCTGCTTCCGCCAGTAGACGGTGCTGTCGTTGTAGATAGCGAGACCGGTCCCTGGCTTCTACCTATTGAACGCGATGGCAAACTTGCCGATGTGCAAAGTGCATTGGCACCGAAGCAGACAGTTGTTACTCGGACGAGTGAAAATGAAATCCAGGGCTTCGTTTTTGTAAAAAAGGGTGAACTAGCGTCGGCGGTCCCTGTCTGGAGCTTCTCGCCGCCTGCCGGACATCGCATCATAAACATCGCGGGTCATTCACAGCATGACTCCATCGCTTCCATTGGCCGTGTCCTTGGCGATCGTACGGTCATGTACAAGTACTTAAATCCTAACACCATTGTGGTCGCCGCTATTGACGACAAAGCCTCTGTGCTGTCAGTGTTTCTCTTAGAAACCGTGTCCGGACAGGTTCTGACTTCATCAACCTACGAGGGGGTCGACTCCAACAAGGACATTTCCTGCGTCATCGCTGAGAACTGGTTTTCATGTACTTACTACGGCCAGTACCAAGTGCGCGATACAGAAGCACAGAATCTCAAAGGCTACCAGGTAGTTATCTCCGACCTCTATGAATCTGAACTCGCCAACGACCGCGGCGTTCTCGGTGACGCCGCCAACTTCTCATCCCTCGACCCGGTAGATGTCCCCACGGGGCCTGCTCTGCCCTCCGTTGTCTCGAAGAACTTTATTCTCTCCGGCCCCATCACGCCTCTTGCAGTAACGCAAACTCGTCAGGGCATTGCGATTCGACAGCTTTTGGCCTACATGCCTGAATCACACTCTATTATTGGTCTCCCGCGCATGCTTCTCGAGCCTCGTCGCCCTGTCGGCCGAGACCCGACGCCTGCCGAGCTCGAGGAAGGACTCTCCCGATATGTGCCTGCCATCGAGCTTGACCCGCGCATGACGGTTACGCACTCGCGCGATGTGGTTGGGGTCAAGGAGATTATCACGACTCCGGCGATTCTTGAGAGCACATGTCTGGTGTTTGCGTATGGCATTGATATTTTTGGGACAAGGGTGGCGCCCTCGCAGGCTTTTGACTTACTGGACAAGGGATTTAACAAGGTTGCGCTCTTGGGCACGGTGTTGGCTCTTTTTGCGGGTGTGCTTGTTATGGGTCCTATGGTGAGCCTTCGCATCCTTTCTCTTATATCTGTCTCTCTGGTTCGTCTGTTTGGATGGAACAGGAACTTGAGTGTAAAAATGCTAATTTGATGTCATCATAGGTCAGGAAAAAGCAGATTAATATGCGCTGGAATGCTCCTATGTGAGCAGAAATGAGGTCTTCTCGAAGGTCTTATTGGAGGAAGACATTGAATCAAATGTTATAGCACTGAGCCTGTAACAGACGTGGTTGGTAATCAATAGAATAACACAAAGCAGATACCATTTTATCGCCAACAAAAGCTTTAGTTCCTCTCAATGTCAAGAGCTGACTTGACTAGCTCAGTTCTAAAATCTATCGTAGGACGCTGCTCGTTATCTCCAGCTAACGCTGAAGTATTTGTCCGACGTAGCCAATACCAAACCAAAGCCGTAAGGAGGGTGGTCGGCATAGCAAATGCCCAGTATAGCCAAAATTGATTGGATACAGTCCATCCAGATTCGGGACTATAATCGAAGAATGACATGCTAAAGATAGCGCAGACAAATGTTGGGGGCAAGAAGGTGAGCGTCACAAAGGCAATCGACTTCATAGTATCGCTGTCCTCCTGTGTAGCAAGCCCAATCTTGACAGACGTGTTGGCATCGTGTTGGGCGACAGTGTTGAAAGCTAGTTGAATCTCATTAAGCATTCGTTTCTCGTTTGAGGCTGAACGACAGCGCAAGCTGCTAATGAAGCTCTCGAAGAACTGAAGCTGAGAATGAATCTCTTGGGACACATCGTTTCTAATAGTCGAATCCATCAGGTGTTCATGCCGGGCTAACATGCGTTTCATGGTCTGTATAGCGACGTCAAGCGTTTCAGAGACATGAATGGCGTGCCGGGCGATATCATGCAGGCCTCTGTAGTTGGGCTGAGGCCTTCCGCTGGGCTTTCTCTCCTTCTCCACATCTCTGACTTGGTTGCGAATACCCCAGACAGCAAGCTCCTGGAGCCGTGCTACCTCATCCATCAGGTATGTGTAGAACCAGAACGGGTCGTCAAGACAGGTAAGAGTAGGAGATACCATTGAGGTTTGAATACGCTGAATGATAAACAGGGGTGTATCAAACACAAGAACAATGGTCTGGCTAGGAGATGGCAACCATTGAATGAACACATTCAACTTAAGCCAGTGGTAGTTTTTCATTTTGTCGAGATGCTTGATTTCAAAATAGGCCCAAGTACCTACAGGAGTTAACAACTGACCAGTAGTGAGCCATCTTGATCATGCGAACTTACTGAGCGCAGAGTCGGCATTTGTGATGCTGGCCTGGCAGCCGAAATAGCCATTTGATTTGCGGCTGTAGTCTGACCACCACGTACGTGGCATATGAAATGTATTGATAAAATATTGTCGGCACAACTCGCATTCGCGAATCGTATTAGCACTCGCACGGCTTTGAGATGTTAGCGAGCTCTCTCATCTCATGAGACTATACTACTAACATGAAGCAGAGCCGTGACTCCGCAGAAATCAGACGGTTACAACTGTTTGACTCATGCGAAATGACTTGATGCAGGTCAATCTGCTGGTGTTGCCACCCCCGGACTACTTGGTCAGTGTCGGACGATAGCCTCACGTACCGTGCTTTACTTACTCGCATCCCATCCTGTTACAGAAACGTCCGAACAGCGCTGCAGGCTTTCATTAGGCATAGCCGTAGCGGATTACGGTATATTGTATGCGAAGAGGTGTGCTTGGATTATTCTGAGGTAAGTTGCGTAGCATAAAGCTGAATTGGGTTTATTGTCGGGCATCTCTTATGGTTGCCATCTTGGAGGTTGTACGCGGGGCTTCATGCATAGCCACCTGGCTCAGCGTTGAGTTTTGTCCAATCACGATTACAGCAAAGCGAG
Organism: Xylariaceae sp. FL1651; assembly: GCA_025201745.1. NCBI lineage: Eukaryota > Fungi > Ascomycota > Sordariomycetes > Xylariales > Xylariaceae > Xylariaceae sp. FL1651. The sequence continues at coordinate 447,750 of MU624251.1, read as the reverse complement.
CTCGCCCCAGTTGTAGTATATAAAGCCTCAAATTTTTACAGGCTGCAAAATATTCGTGCGAGAACAGTTGCGTTGGGGATGATGAGACCAAGCTTGCATCGATGCAAGCCACAATACTAATTATGTGTTAAGTAACTCATTGTATGATGAAAATACATATATTACAGACTAATACAAGCTAACCTTAGGTCAGGATGAATGCTTCGTCTGTACTCAGTTGTCTATGCACATTTATATGTCGCTGCTGATCAGGGATCGTAAGATTTAAGCCTACTCGCTGAAGTGAATAACAGAAGGCGCATGGCTACTGTTGCCGTATACGTTGCCCCCGAACGTCAAATATCCTTGAACATCGGGTATTCCCACTTTGATGATATCCTTAGGGTCACCGAAGATGAACGGCGTCTGCATTCCCTGAATCATATGTTGTAGCCAGTGGCAATGCACCATCCATACGCCTGCATCCTCAACTCTCACTCTCCAGGCACGCCACCCTCCCACCTCATCGGGAGCAGTCGTCGCATTGTACCTGAAGAGCATGGTGGTATCTCTCTGAATTGGGGTTGTGTCCTTCAGCTTACCCTCTGCTATGTCAGGGTCATATCTGCCCTCTCCGGACCCGATGTCATAGTAATGCCTCCCATGCATATGCCAGGGATGAGTGTCCAACGTTCCAGCCGCTGAGCCATCATATGAGTGCGATCCGACGTTCTGGATGACGATCTCGAGAACTTCGCCGAGCTTGGCAGGGTAAGTCTTAGTTGTAGGATCTAGGCCGCCATTGGAAAATGCCGCGTCGTAGTCCGGAAGATAGTCCGTATCATTTTGATAAAGGGCCACGAGATAAGGTTTGGAGGGTGTAGTATGTTCGAGCGGATCGGACCCATCCTCAGTCCAAGTGACATTGTTGTCCTTCCAAGCGTACCATCGGTTAACAACCTCTTGAACATTGATCACAACTCGGCGCGTAACCTCTTGGGCTGTAGGGAAGTCATTAGGCTCAAGAGGCTGTAGCACGTAATCGAGGTAGCCGTTGACGGTTGGTGGAAGATATATCGGCATTGTTAATGGGTTGGAGTTAGTTGGTACGTGAGTTTTGTCAGCGCTCATCGTGAGATTACATGAACTGCCATCATATCGGAGTATTGCGTAGTTGGTAACTACAGCATTCCGATCTCGGCTCTCGAGCTGCATGTAGAAGTCCAGCCTCTCAAGGGGCTTCAGCTCCTCGCAAGATTTCGTCCTCACTAGTGTACTGAACCGTTGGCCACCGCCTATTTGGAGAAAATCCACCGGGTAAGGTTTAGTATAGTGACCATCTGCCTCGATCACATCGAGATCCGTGTGATTCTCAAAGCCAAATGAGGCATATGACAGAGCAGTCCCTGCGATATACCGAAATCTGTACTTCTTGTCTGGCTCAACGTCGATGATACTCAACGCCGCTGAGGATGGGTCAACGATGCCGTAGTTAGAGATTCCTTTACCGTTGATCAACCAGCTTTCAGGCTCCCCCGGCCAACGCAGTGGAGTTGCTTCTAAATCTTCTTCGATCTGCCTGTCGGTTTGATTGAAAAGTTCTTGGAGGAGAATCGTACGCTCCTCGTCATACACGTATGGAGGGGATTCGGCGCTGTCCACAATAAGCGGTCCAGCTGCCGTGCTTGCCTGAAATCCTATGTGAGCATGATAAAAGTATGTGCCAGCTGTTCCGTTGGAAGCACGGAGCTCGTAATCAAAGAAGTGGACTGGTGGGATGGGCCATTGACTGGCAAGTGGTGTACCATCTGAAAACGGGTAAGCAGCTTGAGATAATCCATGCCAGTGCTATAATACAGCAAGTCAGCCACTAAAGATCAAACTTCTTGTAGAGTAGCCTATTGACTGACCATCGTGACATTTGCATCATTCATGTTATTATAGACTCTGATCCAGACAACCTGATCTTCTAGGATACGCAACATCGGGCCAGGCAGAGACTCATTAATAAGAGTGGTGTATCTCTCTATGCCAGCAATGTTGATGTTTCGTCTGGTTACGCTGAGCACAACGTCCGGAGTGAAGGTATCGTCATGAATGTAAGCTTGCAAGGCGGCAATGTCAGCCACGAATGTCGATATCGCAGCAGTGAAAGGAAAAAGGTGCGGCATGGTTGCAACTGCTGTCTTTAGGAAGAGTTGTTGATAACAAAGAGAATAACGATATAGACAGCATCGTATTTGCTGGAGGATGATCCCTTATATATTTGCATGGCTCTAGTTGAATCCGATACGTTGGGCTCTCATCAGCGTCAATCAAGATGCTATAGAGGAGGCCCATCGGCGATGAGATATGGTGAATCATATTGTCACGCAAATTTTGTGAAAACTTAGTCTAGTACGAGGCTCTTGATAGTGTCTAATTTGGTTGTTCCAAATTCTGAAACTTAGATTGGCCGACTCTTCAGATGATCATCTCCGGTGTGATAAATTTGGCGATCTCAGTTGGCTTAGATGCTTTGATGGGAATAATTACTAATTAGCCCTTGCATAGATGCCACAGTTGAACCAACAGTAGTATATACTCAAAACTCATTCTTATCACCATTCACCCTGATTAGCGTGGACGGATTATGGAGACTCGGCGTTATCGATATTTTCATCACCAGTTCTTTCGGCTCGGTTCGTCCGAGCTCGCGAAGTCGGAAGCTCGGAAGCTCGGATTAAGGTAGTTTAAAGCAGGGTAACAAGTTTTGCAGCAACCACTTACATATTGAGTCAGCAACTAAATTACACGGGACAATCGGTATAAGATAAACTTTTCTTTTATTATTCAGCTTATACTCCGAGTCTCGGCGCGCAATACCTATCGTATAATGCGCTCTGTTTGCACAAATTTTCGAGCTGCACCAGGTAATGACGCCGGCGCCGGTCAGGGTTCTGTGCTATTAGCGATATTACGCCCCTTGCCTACACTCGCAGGAGGTTAAGGAGCTGGTGAAAAAATCGAACGAGCGAGATTACGTAGCTGAGACTGGGTAAGGTACTGTCAAGGATATGTATATAGTTATGGTTGTAAGAGAAATGTTCTTGGTAAAGATGTGAGTGGAGTTTCTTCTAAAGGGCATAAAACTTGACACACCAAAGCCATATACGAAAAGGGGAGTATGTATACTCTAAGAAACAATGATATGCTTTGAAACAAAGCTCGAGAGTAAACCCAAGAGCATAGAATCGGGAAAAGACAGTTTTTTTTTTTCCTTCATCAGAGATGACTATATCATTCTCGCACCCTATCTCTACCGTACCAGAGAAAGAAAGCTAGTCGTCTTCCTGGACTAGCGACATTTTTAACGGCTCGCAAAGCCTGAAAGAAACAGTAAAGTGCTGTCTGAAAATATAGCAATTCAAGAGTCCTAGATTAGGCAAAGACATACTTGTTTGCTGGGAATAAGAATAAGCACACTTAACATACCCTTGCGTTCTATTGACCACAGCTAGAGACCGAAGTTAATGCTTCTTCAACACATTGCAAACAAGAATTTAAATTGTGTTATACTGAGCTCTCCTTTATTTTATTGATCAAGCTCTAAAGAAGTTAATTACACCCTCTTGAGCCTGCTAAAGACTTTAGACGGCATGCGTATCTTCGTACCAGCCACTCTCCTGGTTATCGATCTCTCAGTTACAAGTGCACCAAAGTCCAAATGTTGCTATATCTCTTGAGAGATATCGAAGTGGTGATGATAGCATGTCTGACTCCCGGTGCTTCCACTTACTGTGCACCTTTCTGAGCCAACTTATTACATGGGTGCATTGTGTTACCGACATTATGTATCTAATCCGTGCTGAAATCATTGAAGCTGATACTTTGTTTTTCGCACCCAGATGTTCTCCGCTGTATGTAGGAGGTTAACTTCCATTTTGATTCCTCTGTTCAGACTCTTCCCTCACGCAGGGTCACTCTCCAATAAGGGAGGTCTGGGATCGAACTCTATCTTTAGAGATAATTAGTCATGTGAGAAGATCTGTGCTACAGGTGCGACAAACGCACGCGTAGTAGCAAGAATGGGATGGGTGATTAGTTTTCTTTCAAGACTCTAGTCTAATATGGTCATCGAAACGGGTATGTCACTGTTAGCAAGGAGGCCATGTTATGCAACCTTCGCGTTTACGAGTACTTGGCTCTTATTAGCTTGCACGAAAATTTCATCTATATTAAACATCATTGTCAGCACTAATAAAGTAAACAAAGGTGTAGGCCTCATTTAACCACTTCGAAATACTTCTCGTAATGCTCAGCGATTAAATCCTAAATCAGCGACAAAATGGCCTTAATATGTAGACAAGCCTTCAACGCATACTTTCCTCGCCCAAAACCACATGGAGAAAACTGCTTGCATCGCTAAAGTGAAAACTATCCACTATTCAAGGCAAAAATGAACAGGCTATCAAACTTATGACTCAGACGAATCCTCATAAAGCATGAGAGATGAATCTCCAAAGCTAAACTTACATCTAGCAAATCAGTGAAGTAGAAAGCATACAATTTAGTAGCCTCACTGAAGCTAGACGTCTGCGTCTTTGACTCCGTTATTTGTGGTCTCTTTCTCGACCCGTTTTTTCTCTTTTGCTTCTGCCTCGATGGCAGCGAGCTGCTCCTCCTCGTTGGGGCGTATACCACCAGGGAAGAACGTCCCGAGCAAAGCGCGGCCAACCTTCGGGTAGGCCTTTTCGGATTCGGTGATTGTTGTGAATACCTTCGGACTCCCGACCACATTCTGGAACTTTAGGGGAAGCCCGAGCGCTTCCGGCCTCCTACTCCAAGCGGCGACGAATATATTCTGTAACATTCCTATTCCCCCAACGGCAATAAGAAACCAAGATTGGTCCTTGAGTGCCGAGCTGGTAATGAGTAAAGCAACCCACAGTATGCCGAGGATGATCATGGCGAATCGCGTCGATACTGGGATGGCTGGCTCGTCTAGGTTATCGAAACCGGTGCATAAATCTTCTAGATTCAGACCAAAACCATCGCACTCGATGACAATGGCGTGCTGTGCTCCATTTCCCCGGGTCCTGCCCAGAGGGATCTTTCAGTCAGCAACGTCTTAGCAACATCCGCGAGATAAAGGGATAACGATAAGGGAAAATTGTTGTTGAAAGATAAAGGTAATAAGTACGTCGTCATAAAATCGCTTACTGTATATATGTGAGTAGATAATTAAATCACCATCACAATTGAACACTCACCAAAATATATGTTCTCTTTTTCCCGGGCGGGATTTGCCTACACGCCCACTTCTCTCGGCCCCATTGCTTCCAGAAGCCGGTTGTAAAGCAGAGCATTATAGCGCCCGCCGTCACGAGGAAAACACCCCAGTTACCGTAGATGCCGAATGGAATCGCCGCGATACCGAGTTGAAGGACAGCAGTAGCAATGCCAGACCAGAATAATAAATCCCGCCCGGGTTTCTGTAGCTGGTCTCTCTTATCCGAGTCGAACTTCCAGAAACTTACCACTAGGCCAGCGTGGGCCGGATATTCGACGCCATCGGGATCCTTGCCCAGCTTCTTGGCCTGGTCTACGTCGTACTGAAACTTGTTGTTCTTAACCTCCGCTACTTTCTCCCTGACGGGCGGCCCCATCCAGTATTCGTAGTCGCGCATGGTGCGGCCAAGAACCCAAGACCCGTTGCCGCGAGATTGCCGATTATCCACATTGATGACCGTACAGGGCGTGTCAGACGGCGGCATAAGCTTGTTCTCGCCAACGGCAGAGTTGATGGCGCCCGTGGCATAGGAAACCCAACCTGGAATGTGCGTCAGTAGAGGAATGTAAGCCAAAGATATCAAGTGCATATATAACTCACCGAAAGAGAAGGCTACCGGCGTAAGTCTCCCGCCCGCGAGCTGTGCGAGAGCCCTTGAAACAACATTCCCACCAATCAACAGCAGAATTGTGAACGCATAATCACTTGGACTCGACCATACGGCACGGAAATTAGAAGAAGGCTCGTTCAAGTCAAAATTTCGATTTTGAAGTAAGGGCGCCATAGCACCCTCAGTGTCGACGATGAAAGACGAGGTAGACTGGGGAAAGGAGGGGAGATTACAACAGTTCCGCAGAGAGTGTTCAAAAATGCGATTTTCACAGGGTGAACACGGTCCAACTGATTCATAAAGCCTGTAGATAGTTTCACAACTCAAGAGCCAGCAGAGTACAGCAAAAAATGTCACGCCGAATTTTATGCATATTGCCAGCATATTTGCATGTTGATCTTTTCCAAATACAGATGTTCAGCTAGTATTAAACATGAGGCGCAGGAAACTTGTCGCCGTTGTACATGTCTCGCATGTTGTGGATGAAAAGTTATGAGCTGAAACTGCCTAATTTGGATGTATCCCTGCACAACGGTCTAAGTAATCAATGCTTGAAAGAATAAGCGAGACGTTTTGATTCGACGACGAGTCGATTTATTGACGGGCTTCAAATGAAGTGGCACTCAGCTATGCTGCATTACCTGCATATACAAATACTGCTTTTTGACCACACAGGGTTGCTGAAAGCATTCAAGTTCTGTCATGCAGCATATACCCTCCTTCTTCTCATCGTTTTGTTGCGATCCTATCGGCCAATGATAATGCGATTGCTATCTTGTGCATGTCCAAGGAGGTAAGGACATACAGTTGGTTGTGAGCTGAGCGACCAGAAGAGATGTTGGGGTAAAGTTGTCGAGTAGGACCGTCGAGATGGCGAGATGGCGACTGCTGCGGCGGCGCCGGCTTTCGTAGATGCCAGCCAAGTTTCAAGATAAAACTTCTAGCTGTGAATACTGTTGCTGCTTTTTTTTTTCTCACCCTCTTTCGGATATTCGTTATCCCTTCGTCTCGGTCGCCAATCCATACAAGATTTCTGGCTACTCTGTTAGAGCGCCAACAATGGATCATCTCATCCTCCCCGAAGGAGCCAAGCCATGGCTCAAGTTAGCCTATGACAACCCTGAAACTGATTGGTATGAAAACGTCCCCGACGGCGGGTTTGACTTCTTCAACTTCTACAAAAGGGTATCAGGCTGGGCAGAGGACGAAGTCTGGGTCCAGCGCAAGAAGGACGATGACCTGCTCGGAGGTGTTGAAGAGAACGCAATCGAAAATCCTCCGAAGGCGCCATGGGAGATCGACCGTTTCTTCCAAACCTGGCTCCTCTTTGGTACTATTGTCGAGGTCTTCCGTCTCAGCGGGGTCGTAACCAAAACTGACGATTTCCTTGCCCCCATCACCCTGCGGAGCGTCCACAAGCCGCAGACAGCCCGACTAGTCACGACCGCCAAACTACCGGACCTCATTCGGCAGTGGCGGCAGGCGCACCAAAAGTTGAGGGATCCGAGCGGCTTTGACCGGGCCTTGCAGATCCTTGACTTCGTGGGCAAAATCGTCGACTACCACTGTGCGAACGGGAAGGACCATCGGTCGATTCACCAGTACGGCAAGATACTGTGGGCTGTCTCGGCTGACACGACGACAGCTATCATCGCCGTCGCCCACACCCTCCGCCAGGCCGCTTTCTCCATTTACAATAAGCCCAAGGACGAACGATGGCCAGTGACCAACTCTCTGCTCCTATACCAGCGCATACAGCGGAAGTGGTGTCGGTCCGACGCGGCGATGATTATGGAGGATTTCGATATCGATGGCCAGTATTACATCGCTGCGGCCACGGGCCGGACGCTTGAGGAACTGGATGGCCACTATGCGTGTACCGATCAGAGCTGCGAGGCGAAGATTTCCGATGGAACGTACACCACAAAACACGATCCGGAGTGCCATGAGGACGATTATGATCCTGAGCCCAAGTTTGCCGGCCATGTGTATCCGGAACTCGAAAAGACTCCTGCGTCCGTTCGTGATGCAATCAAAGGCATCATGAAGGCTGGCTCCCTGCCTGTGTTAAGATGGGACACCGAGCAGAAGGGTCTCATGACGTACGGGCACGAGAAAGATGCGTATTCGGAGGAGAGTTCTAAGTGTCCACCTTTTGTCGCAATCTCGCACGTGTAAGTTCGCCTATTGGCACACACTGGTAGGAAACTGTAGTCCAGACAGCTAACAGTCCAATAGATGGGCAGATGGGAAAGGAAACCCATTCGACAACTCTCTCCCGTACTGCCAATTGGAAAAAATCCAGTCGCTCGTAGACGATCTCTGCGCCAACCACCTGCCCAAGAAAAGAGCTCACTCAGCGCCCGGCTTCTGGATGGACACGCTATGTTGCATTGTGGGTCTCGACGAGGAGAGCCGTGAATACAAGAAGAAAAGTATACAGTCGATGCGCGAGATCTACGGTGAAAGCGTGGCGGTATTGATTATCGACCCTTGGCTTATGTCAATTCCCACGACGGCGTCTGTCTTCGAGATCTGCTACCGAATCTACGCCTCAGGGTGGTCGCGGCGACTGTGGACCCATCAGGAGGGTTTCCTGGCCCGTGAGGTCTACTACCAGTTCCAAGATATGCCGCTCAGGCTAACGGACGTTGACGAGATGGCCGCCGAGTTTCAGAAGAAGATGGCGTATCAGGGCACCCCTGTCGGGTTCCCGCTCCAGGCCTCGAGTAAGACTAGCTTTTACTACACGACCGTGAAGCGAATCGTCAATGGCATTAGGGACGGTCAGATTCCCTCGCACGATAAGTGGCTCGTTTACGGCCACCTGGCTAAGTCCCTTGGGTATCGGTCAACTACAAATATCGACGACGAGCTGCTCTGCGTCGCGTCTGTGATCGGGTCAAACGTCAAATCATACGCACAGCTCGAGGTGGAGAAGGATCGCACGGCGACGGCCGAGCTGCGGATGAAGGCGTTCCTGCAGGAGATTGGCCGCTTCCGGCAAGGCATCATCTTCAACAACTACAAGCGGCTCAGCCTTCCCGGGTTCCGCTGGGCGCCCGTGTCCCTCTTGGGCCATAGGTCCTCAGGCCTCGGCGACCTCGAAGATACCAAGGACTCCCGCATTGAGGACTACAGCAACCTGAACCTCAACGATATCCATTTCGAGGTCAGTGCGCTGAACATGAAGGTCAATGTGAACAAGTACATCCCCCGCAAGCTTGGCATCGATCGCCAGTACTTGTCCACCGTCATCAACGATAAGACGATCCTGCTCCCCACCACCGGTCTGCCTATTGACTATCCAGGCTACGTCATCAAGTTTTCCTCGAAGACGCACGGGTTGACGATTAACATGGCGGAGCGGCGCTTCGGGGTGTCATACTCTCCGCCCGTGACCACCAGCATGTTGGCACTACGACCGCCGGCGATGCCAACCATGCCAAAGACACCATCGTTTGGGAAGGTCCCCGGCCTAGGAAAGGGCGCGTTAGGCTTCGGAAAGGGTGCTTCCTCGGGGGCCAAGCCTGCCGAAGAAGTCCAGGCTGCACCTCCGGCCCCCGAGCAGCCCGCCGAGGAGGTGTCGTATAAGTACGTCGTGTTTGTGGCTGACAACGACGTAGACTGGGCGTATGATAGGGACTATGTGCTGATTTTGCAGCGACCTCTGGGCTCGGACACAACTCCTCAGGAGTTCCTAGCCATGGTCGGGCGCAAATCCGTCGGGCCGGGGAAGAGGTACTGGGTGCAGTCGCTATGTTCAGCTGTTGTGAGGGTCAGGAAACCCAGCGATGATAGGAAGGTCGATGCGGGTATTGACTATGTTGAAGTCGGAACGCCGGCTACTAATTGGGTAGTCACCTAGGTTCGGCGTTTTCTAGTTACTCAAGCTTTTGGCTCTACCTGTTAATATCAAGATGGGCAATGTTCTAACGAGTATTATCATGGACTCAAAGAAGTTACAGAATCTTGTATGCACTTACACACTGTGAGACATAAGAAAGGCCTCGCGATGATAAATGGTAACATCTGCTCTTTATAATGGAACGTTACAACATTACTACGCCTCTTATAAAAGCGACAAGTCGAGGCGAAAGCAAGGGTATAACGCAAGGGCTATATTAACATGATATTTTTACTTGTTCTAAACAAAGTAGAAAAATAAGGCTTACGAGTTTTCAAAAACACTAAAGCCAGAGTACCAAGAGACGACAAGAGTGGATAAGAAAAATATACATATGCTCATGCCTTGTTGCAGCATTGTGGGTTGTTGTTGTGTACGTATTATGCTAATAATAATGTACCTATCAATGTTACTGCTCCGGCAGGTTTGGCTGCAGTGGTTAATTTTTAGAAGTTGCATCCTTTCAAGTCCAGTTTCGCAACCTATCGTGGTTGCTTAGGGTTGTAATATAATTATTAGTCATATTGATGGAGATGTAATGTCTATAATTAATATCTTGCTTTAGCACATAGGTATTATCTTTACTTTTATAACTCTATTAAACAGTAAATATTAATATAGCGCTAATAATTAACCTGTGTTTAATACTATAATTATATAGTTAATTAAGTAATACCTAGCCAATGCTTAGTATTATATTTGCTCAAGGAAACGTAAATAAAAATTCATATAATGATATAGGTCTTTGATAAAATATAAGACGTAGCAGCTACTAGTATTTTACGTATATTCTATTAATGCTATATCTACGATTTTGTAACTTATTATAGGTTAGCTATATAGATAACCCGCGACCATTTCTTCTAGGACGTCGTGCCTTACTCCTGTATTCCTTGTCCAACATCCCATATTGATCAATGGAAAAGAACACCGCTGGGGGGAACCAGTTGGTTAGGTGGTATCCTGATATGGAAGCCTCCCATCTACACCTGACTGTTTGGAGGGGGGGCGAGAAGCCAAAGGCTTCCTTCGGGATAGATTTTTGATTGCCAATGGCCGGTGACACGGGCAAACACTTGATCTGGATAAGGGCTTTTAAATAGGCTATGTCACGAAGGAATAGGTAGGCTGGTGAATAGACTTCTATTTTGGTGGTGAACTTAGCGATCTCGAGGCCTGTTCTCTGTTTCCTACTTGGCTGAATGGAACGTAGAAAATGGTAATATGTACATGATCAACAGAAGCGCGAAGTATGTCACGTGACACGGACCTCATAGCCCCGAAACAATATTCTTCGCCCTATTCGCCTTAATGGTTACCTCCCCCCGTCTTATACGCAGGACAAAACGCAACCCCTCGTACTCACTCTGGTAAGGCCCGTAGTAACTTGAACAAGTACAAACAGTACCTCCTAGGTATCGAGGGTATTGGATACGGGATTGCGTCGGTCGCATTCGCTGTCCAGCCATTACATATTACCGCCCATTGCCTAATTAACCCCTGGTTGGTTCCCATCCCGCGACATAGGCCTTTTTAACTTGGTATGGACGGAGTTTCCGGTGAACTGGACTCTAATAGCTGGTTGATTCTTATGCTCGCATAAATTTCTCATGTCTCGTTCGCAAGAACATGGCTTTGATGTCATCCGGGGTCCAGGGGTTGTCGAGTGGAACTAGTACTGGGCCAGCAACCGTCAGGGGTGCAGCCTTTGCCAAAGTGGTTATTGGTGTATCTTTATTGACCTGAATTTGAAGATTGTGCTTCTGAGGTTCAGCACTTGTCATCTAAAGCAGCTGTTAGTATTGAAGTTATCTCGTTAGGCTTTTGCAACTTACGCCCTGCATATCAAGTCTGTAGTTAGCATCCGTATGGATCTTTCGTGGGATTGTTGGAAAGGCACAAAGTTTACTATCAGGTATGTTCCCAATGAACTTCTCGAGAGAATTCTTCACTTTCCCCATGGTGATATTGCTAAAGGTTGCTGCAACAAGTTGGATGGACAAATATGGGCAAGTGATGCACGATTGCTCTGCAGCGGAAGTCTGGAACTTATGCCTACCTATACGGTAGATAATCGTATTACCTATGGAATTTCCTACATTATAATCTAGAGTGTAATTAGTTGACGGGATATTGTACGTCTATAGAATGCAACGGCTACAGTGACACAAACAACTATTGATCAGCGCTGATCGCTAGTATCACATTGCTCGCGTTATAATTATCGTCATTTTGGACTAATACGTATTGAAAATTAATAACTTTAATAGTTCATCTATAGTTCGGCACACCATCTGGGGAGTTCTAGAGCTGCGTAGAACTCGAATTGATTGTAACAAATAGGTCAGTGTCTAGTATCATAGACCATTAGGCGAATATTCACAATATTAAACGACAAGTATCTATCAAAACAAGCTAACACAAACAAAATAAAATACAATAAACAATAAGACGCACATTACAGGCAAGATGAGTGCTACATGAGACGGGTGAATGCTTTGCAGTGATGCTGATGATTTAATTACGGGCATGTTGTTGACCTTTTACGCATCTAGGTGGGCTCCCATTAGTCACTTGGTTTAAATCTCGGCGGCTTTTGTACAGCTAAGAATGTTTGTACGCCTATTATGTACATTGCTACCACACAGTGCCTTTCTCCCGCACCAACTCACCTCACTTGAGTATGACGTGGTAGGTTCAGATGTCAATGGTATTGATGTTGTACAAGTAGTGGAGGTCTCGCATTGTGTTACTGTCGGAGATCTTTGAATACACACTGTGCTAGTCGTACCTGTATTCCACAACTTATATAATGTATACCACAGGTAATTAAATGGAAGGCTCAACCAGTGCCACCTACAAAAATTTGAAGGCCGTTCCAAACATCTCCTGCTCTCCAAGATTCGTCCGCACTCTTGCTTCCCTAACCACTTAACTCATCTCAAAGCAGCCGATACCCACCACGACAACTGTACTTTACACCCCTCACACTTACGATGCCACGGGATAATCGAGATGGGCTGGGCTGGCACTTTGGACTGTGGCAAACTGTGCCGCTCTGGACACGACAGCCGTCAGTCGAGGCTATTGAAGGCGTGTGTCGACAGCAGCTCAATATCCGTGCCGATGACCCCTGCAAGATTTCCTTCTACGCTGCTGGCGCATTTAACAAGCTTTATTTGGTTGTTTGCACCGATCAGTCCTTGCTAATGCGCGTTTCTCTGCCCGTCTACCCATGTCACAAGGTACGCGGCGAGGTGGCCACTCTGCAGTGGCTGCGTGATCATACCCAAGTTCCTGTTCCAAAAGTCATTGCCTTTGACGACAGCAACGACAACGATATCGGATTCGAGTGGATGCTGATGGAGCTAATGCCCGGGTCTTCGGCTTATCAGCGATGGCGGAAATTGTCGATGGAGCAGAAGGTGGCGATTACAACGCGAATCGCTGAGTTACAAGCAGAACTATTCCACCACCGCACTACTGAACATGCATTTCAGACCATAGGCACACTCGAACTTGAGACGGGAGATAGATGCGCCGAAGTATCGACGGCAATTGTCCCTGGCCAGCTCGTAGCCCACGAGTTCTTCATTGGTGATCGCCTGAACTATGATGTTCCATGAGGCCCTTTTCGGTCCAGTTATGATTGGCTGGCCTCGCAACTGGAAATCATCATACTGGACAACACGAAAATTCTTGAGACGACAGACGACGAAGCTGATAAGGAAGATGCCGAGAATACGCTCGCATCAGCTCGCGGACTTCTTTCCATCCTCGGCAAAATCTTCCCTATTCATACGGAATGCGCTGAAACAACTGTTCTTTATCACAATGACCTAAGCCTTCGTAATATCCTAGTAGACGAGCAAGGCGAGATCACGGCCATTGTAGACTGGGAGTGTGTCTCAGCGCTGCCACTTTGGATGACCACCAGAATACCCGAGTTCCTTAACGAGAGGAGCCGAGAAGAGGAGCCTATACGGGATGGATACGGCGACGAAGATCCTGAGGAATTTGCATGTTGGAAGAAGGAAAACAACCCTAATGCCTTGGACAATGAGGGTAAGGACGGGCTCTACTGGATTCATAGGGAGGAATATGAGGCGACGCAACTGCGAAAAGTATACCACACGCGGATGAAGCAGCTCTGGCCGGATTGGCCTCTGGACAACAGTGCTATAAAAGTCGACTTTTTCGAGGCAGTCCTACTATGTAGTTCTGGACTTGGACTTTGGGCAGAGCAGGTAGAGGGTTGGGCCGAAAGCATAGCGAGAGGAGACTTCATACGATGGGCGGATGCTGAGACCCCAAGTCCCATAACCGCACCTGTGGAGCCGTAACGGGTTTTCACGTAGCTTGTCAGCATATAATCGAAACCACTACTGTAAATTCCAAAGTTGTTTGACTTATCAAGTTGGCCATCCACATAGGATGTGGTAACCATGTGCGCAAATCAAATAAGAGTTGATCGCTGTAGCTGAGTCAGAGCTTGGGAGAGTGGCAGTGAAGTGACCCTCAATAAGGTAAAAAGTATTGTACAGACAACGGCCAGCCAGTAATTCATATAGATGATTCAATAGGTGATCTAAATCAACTTATCCGACCTCCAAATTTTGGCCTCTATCGTAGGCATAATTTAGGCAGATCGTACACTAGGATGATCTACTACTTTGGTGTAGGTAACTGACGCTTTAAATCCGACCGAATAAACCAAAAGCAAATTAAATGTGCTTGCATAGATTCACATCTTCAATATGATATCTTTGCTTAAGACAACGAGAACTACGTTAATATCTTGTTATCGATTAAGAGATTTGTTACCTATTGCCAGGGGCTTGAGAAGAGGTTCGGGTGTTATCCCTTTCGCAGTGCAACGCTAAGCTGTGATGTGGGTAAATGTACACTAAATTGGACACATAGTTATCACATTACCCGGCAAGATGTTCGTGTCGCTAGGCTCTCACTTGGTCCAACCTATTATTCATATAGTTCTGGTGGCCATCGAGCGATACCTGCTCATCCACCTCGTCTACCTAGCACTCTGGGGCGGATTATATGACATCGTCTCGCAGGCCGAAATGAACCTTCTAATACCTTAAGCTTAAGCCGTCCTAATCATCGCCTTGCCAGTCTCAAAAGTGCACTTCTAAGCAATTTCAACTGTTTAACTCTCTCTAGCGTTGTATACGCTTCATACCGGGTTACTTCGTGGAGATTAAGGTCTCGCCAGTCTAGAAAACCTAATGGAGTAACCCGATCATGCTGCTCACAAGACTGTCTTACGTCACAATTCTGGTCTGCGTTACGAATGCTAACATCAAATCTATCCTGTACTCGTAGATCATGTATCTCTTACGGCAAATAGGTCCACGTGCACATACGCGACTACTGACGTGTTATTATTTCGGCAATCGTTATGGTGATGCCGCTGCTTTTATACCTACTAGCTCAGAAGAGGCAGCACAAATTTCTCCTCAGCACTCATGTCGTCTTCGTGCTGATGATGACCATTGCAGGTTACGCCTATGTATTACAAGCCCGTTAGGCACTAGGTGATGGGAATTATAATGATAACGACGAATTTCAGGGCCGCAAAAATAGTAGCACGGTGCTAAATATTGCTGCGAATTACCTGATACTGCGTGTGAGCAATCAGGAGAATTTTATATTATCCGTGCATTAACTCGTAACCTGACAAGCGCATCCGCTGAAGCGCTAGCAGCTCGCGGCGTGGAATTAGTCCAAGCAGATCTAAACAACGTGGCATCGTTGACTGCCGCCGTGGCCGGCTCGCACAGCGTCTTCGCCGTGACCGACTTCTTGGGTCCCCTTTCGCAAACTCGGCCGAGAAAGTACCTCTGCACTCGATACGTCTCAGGGCATCAATTCTCGCGAACGCCGCCCTAGCGACACTCGATAGTCTTCAACACTAAGTTTACTCTACCCTTCCTGACGCATCACGCATCACTTCTGGTGCTTTCACAGCTCCAAACTACGAATCGAAAGCCCGCGTCATAAGGGTACATTGAATCGCTCCCTGAGTTGCGTTCGAAAACCACGTTTGTTTGGGTCGGCTTCTACGCGAGTAACTTGGCGTGGGACCTGCTGAAGCCCTATATACGTGCCCACAGCTGATCAGTACATGCAATTGCAATGTGTGAGCGCAGATACGCCAGTGTTACTGCCTAGGTGACACGCGTGCAAATGTCGGCGTCTTTGTGCGTGCCGTTTTAGCGCAGGGGGAAAAAGTGCGCGAGGGAAAGGTGTTGTTTACGTATGTTGAAAGATTACTCGGCGGGCTGCTACAGACGTGGGCTCGAGCTCATGGTGTGAAGGCACAATACGTGCACGTAGACAGGCAAGTCTGTGATGCACTGTGGCTAGGCTTCGGCGGCGAGTTCGGTATGGGTATGAAGTTTTGGGAATGGGCTGAGCATACAGACGATTGGACTGCAAGTGACCGCGTGCTAAGTTAGCGCGATCTAGGAATTGAACTCGACGCTATGGTCAGCATAGAGCAAGCGCTCAGCAGTATTCGACCGCATCGTGGCTAGACGACCGAAATGCGCAGCAAACTATACGCTCCCAAATCTGCAAGCGCCGACATTGTGTAATGCTGCTTAAGTAGCAACGGCTTTGGGGATGAAGTAAGCTTAGTGCCGATTTGAACAGTTGATTAATGCACTGACTGACCGACTGAATACCGTGAATCGGCGGCTAACCCTAGTTGTAATTAACATTCTACAGCATTAGAGGTGGAGCCTTCAAAAAGCGAATTGGCTGGAGCGGCTGGCTATTCAACTAACAGGCCCCCAATGATGAAGGCCAATGATTTTGAAAACACTATAGTACTCGTAGTAGTGACCCAAGATGAGGTTCGCTTAATAGACTGCGTTCTGGGTTGTACGATTCGCGAGTCTGCTCCACTGACTATTTATACATAAATCGTAATTAAGCAGTATTCAATGCCCGGAGTAGAAGCCTTTAATAATCTTAGTGACTATACAGCGGAGGCATGGCTCTGCTTCTCTAACCGTTCGAACATTATAGTTCTTGATGATTCGACTTGATGGTAATTATTATATCAAAGACACTTGATTTTCTTTTTCTAAACTCTCAAAAGCTCAAGATTGCCTACAGTCATCACTCTAATCGGGATATTCTTTTCGTAAAAGGAACTGTAATTTGATTGAAATTCGTCCTATAGGAGTGTTAATACCTCTAATTAAAAAAATAAAAATATGAGACTGAGTACCGCGTAAGCCGGAAGAATCGAAGAGAAGTAGAAGAGCCTTAAACGGTAAAGAATTACAAGCCGAGTGTAAAAGTGGCGAAGAGGCAGGGAAAAAATTCAGCACAGTTAGAGATCAGACACTATAGTTTCAAGTTTATTGTTTGAATTTTGCTATCTCGACACAATCCATATTCTCGT
Organism: Xylariaceae sp. FL1651; assembly: GCA_025201745.1. NCBI lineage: Eukaryota > Fungi > Ascomycota > Sordariomycetes > Xylariales > Xylariaceae > Xylariaceae sp. FL1651. The sequence continues at coordinate 430,547 of MU624251.1, read as the reverse complement.
CAACATTTAGGGGATAGAGTAAGGGGAAAAACCCAGTGGGAAAAAGTGCCCTTAATATCATCACCCTAATGAGGGCTCTTACAGGAAACCTAATAGTGACTGTAACTTCTTCCGCCCATACCACCAACTCCCCAGCCTGTAGATTAAATATCTACCAATCAAAGCCGTTTGATTACCTAGGTGTCATAGAGCCCGTAGCTCAACCAGCCACCGCTATAGGTCCAACATTGATTGACGTTACCCGAATTGAGTCGCAGATTTAGGCTTCCGCTTTGGCTTCGTGCAGTATACAAGCTGAGGTGATAGGCCGAGTTAAGCTGAGTGACCTTGACACTGTGCTGTGCGGTAGAGAAGTCGCCCTTAGCCCCATTGCCTGATGCGTAGATCGTAGTTCCACCAGTAGAGCAATCTGATTTCTCTTTGTCAGTATTATAACTTAAGGACTGAGGACAATTGAATAAAGAAAGTATTCTACCGGCTGAGGTATAAACAACAAATGTTACATCCGCGCGTTTTCGGAGTCGCGCGGGTTCAGTGGAGGTAAGATCCCTCTCTGGGAGCAACACTGGAACATTCCCTTCCTCGATGGGTTGAGCTTGGGAGATAGCGGCCACAAGGGCGACAAGAACGTGAATAAACTTCATAATAGTATATGTTTCTCGAGGAAGGCTGCGTATAGGATCTGAAGGTGAGAGAGTGTGGGTTGCTAGGCTTTCAAAATGTCAATGGAGGATCCTTTTATAATGATTGCAATATTTCATTCCGTTTCCTTGCCTAACCTAAGGCTATAACTTCGCAATACTTCCCCTAATCATGCAATCGCTGACAAAAGATCTTGCAGTAAGCCGCCCACCGCTTATTAAGTACTAAAGCATATAGTCTAGATCTGTATCTAGGTATCACGCTGTTCTTTGGAGCTTGACAGATGGTTTAACGATCGTTTCTATATTTGTCCGAGTTGTAACTGGAGAGTCTCTTCTTGGAATCAATAAGAAGCTGTAGTTGAGGGAGGCTTTAGTGGCGGCGCCACGGCTTAATAGGAAATGGGCTCGGCCTATCATCATTCGTCTGCTTTCGCTTTGTAATTAGTCTCGGTTAATCTGACTGCAGGAGAAAAAGCTTACATTATAAAATACGGTACGCCATTAGCCACAACTCAGATCCTTAGTTAGTATGTGAACTCAACATGATTGGTGTTACGAGCATATCATGTAAACATACATATGCTAACTAATCATCATCGTGCAAGTTGAGTTTACAAGAATTACTGATCACAAACTGATTATTCGGCCTATTATAAATCGTGCATATGCATAAGATATACTTTGTGTATGGTGTAGGTTATTGGGACGGCGTTGGTCAGAATAATTATCTTATATTACAGGAAAATTCATGTTGAGACTCATCACTAACAATGGGCTCTAATTAGACTATTTGCATGGGAACACCACTTATCACTTGACAATAGCCGAGAAACCAATAGGCGAGGAGCGCGATGCTTACGAGTAGGGACCTGAAGGATACGGAGAGTAGCAGCGTAATTTCCATCAAATTGTGCTCGAATAGAAAGTACGAACATGGCAAGATTAGGAGCCTTAGGTATGCCTTCGGGGTTGGATCTAGCAGCCACGTAACGCTTCCACACTCCTTCTCAAGGATCCCAGAAGCATTTATTTGCCTCGATGAATTCTGAAGAAGAGTGATGTCACCGTCATCAGGTTCTACTCTAAAAAGGTGTTCTAGTAAAGGCAGAAAATCAGAGGTAGCACAGCGAATTAAACACGAAGACACAAATCCATATACCTAAAAGGTAAATGCCCCCCTTATCGGAATACCTACAATAATCGGGCAAAGGAATCCATAGAAAGTCAGGAAACCGCAGAAAATTTTAATTAATGAAACTAATGAAGACGATTTCGCGTTCTCAGCCAACTTTAACGTTGTGGATCCTAGTGAAAGGCCCCTGACAGGACCCATTGGAGCACGTAGCCGTCTGAAAGACCCCTTTTAGGCTAGATTTAACAAAGCCGTGGAATTGGCTTAAATATACGCAAAATAACCAGAATAGCTAGCTAGCCTTCCTTTTAGAGGATAGACTCACATAGACCTTTAGAATAGACCCTAGCCACCAAGTGACTGGTTTTATAGAGGGTCCGTGTTGGAGGCATAACGTGGGGTTATTCCCGGAATACAGAATGAGAACGCATCTCCGTTAAGCAAACAGTGTAGGTTCGGAAATTTCAAAACCGGTTTCATCGTATCCAATGGAATCGGAAAGATTATGCCAAATTACCCAATTTTACATGCAGTGTCACGAAAGAGTGTTGCATAAACGACGAAACCTACTCTTTTAGAAATTTCATTTAGACAATAATTACACACTAACGAAGCTGACTTTTAATACAGAGATCACCCACATATGCTTGTATGGAAATTATGTGCCAAGTCTTTTAGACCTTCCAGTAGCCAGCTAACCAAAGACGCTATCTGCTAGAGGTATCAGCTAAGAACATCCGTAGAATTAGTATTGTGTATTGCGAGTGGCGAAACTTGAGACTTTCCTGGCTTCGGGTACTACCTTGTTAAGTGACTTGAAGACTGACATTGGGACTACAGTGGAATTTGTGCAGGACACCAACACCAGTAGCGTATTTTAGCCTTGAATGAATAAATGCTTGGAATGCTAAATAAATGAGACTTGGGAGCTCGGCTATTGGAAAAGCGACTGTATTGCAAGGGATCGTCCGACACATCATTCAGCAAGACTCCTAGTCTCGTTATAACTTCATTGGATTTCGCGTTGCTACGTAGCAGCAATCATTTCACCCCGTCTCCTATTGACCCAATCGGCGCCATCCGAAAGATAGTATCGAATGACGTGTCTCTCATTAACCAAAAGATTAAAGGTTGATCTCAAGCTCCGATTTAAAGAAGCTATACCCTACACATTCCGTTTTTTTAAAACATGATAAAGCCGACATTTGATCATACTTTTTCTGATTCTCTGATCCCCCGTTTCACATACTAGACTGGCGTTAAATACTAGCAACGAACAGCATCGTCCCACCGGTTAAACAACTCTCTCTTATAGGAGAAGAGCATATTTCGGGGTCTGAACGATCATGGATATTATAAAGTGGATAGGTAGTGACAAGACGATCAAGAAGAAGGCCGTTAAAACTGTGGCCAAATATGCCAACACGGTCAGCCCAATCGTCCAGACAATTCAGGCTGGATATGGGGCTTATGGTATAGGGGAAATGATGAGCAATATGAACGGTATGGCTCCAACAGCCTCGGATGTCGTGGACAAGGTCATGGAGTTCATCCCCGCAATACAAGTGATAGGCAGGTCATTCGCCGACTGCGCGAAGATCTTCACTAATTTCAATTCGATCGCGACGGCGGCTGGCATCGGTGCGAACATCGTTTTGACCTACCAAGGGATTAAAGTCCTTCAGCTCATCGACACTCGTCTCAAGGATATGGCAACCAGCCTTGCGGCCCAGACGACTCTCATTGCACAAAAAGACTTCCCGCAATACGTCCATGACATGATCCGAGAGAGAGTCACGCAGACCTCTCTAGATGGCAACAGTGATCACTGGTTTTTCGTATACCATCCAGACAATGACTGGTATCCGGGATTCTACCATATTCTGCAGAAGGAGCCAATAGGCCCAGAGTTTTGCGGCTACACTAAGCAGATTGACACAGCCTTTGTCTTCATGCTCGCAGCAAGGCGATACATAGAGAAGAAAGAGTGCAAAGCGAAGAAAGAGGGCCGGCCGGTGCGCCCTACCAAGCTGCATCTTTTGATCCCAGCATACCAGCCAATCCTCATTCTTGAAGCGCTAAGGATTCCGGAGCAAATCGGAGACTTTGTGATTGAGGGCCGCATCAACAGCAATAGGGAATTCGTCTGGCTTAACCTACCGAAAGAGCAAGGACACTATGTCGAGGACATCGGTCAGTATCTGCCACCGACCCCGGGGTGGCTCGATTGGGCCATGTCGAAGATTGGGCTAGCAGAAACGCCACCTGGACTGGGCGAACGTCGCATCTTAGGTACCAAGCAAGGATCGACCGACAGCGACGAAATTATTGGCCTCATTGATGATAATGACGAAGACCAAGACGAAACTCCTCACGACCAAAATGAGCATCTTGCGACACCTCTCGAGCAGCGGCATCGACGACGTCGTGGAACACGGCATCGCGATGGCCACAGCGATCACAGGCAGAGACGTCGACGAAGCGATTAGTTGTGGCTGCCGAGTGGAGATATATGCTGAATATAAATTGTTATAATTTGGATAGGCCGGTATCATTCCAGTCAGGGTTACGTCAGTATTTATTTTGAACCGAGAAGCGCGGCCCTCGTAGCTAGCTTGCGAACAATTCTGAAGATAGTCTACACTTGGCTAAGGATGGCGACCTTAGAAACTAGATGCACGATACATCGTCAGGGCGGCAAGGGTGCCGAAGAGATGTAGCTTAGCCGCTCTTAATCATGATCAATGGTATGACGATAGCAAATATTTGGAAGCAACACAGCTTTATCAAAAGTCCCGTGCGTATCAGCTCCTACACATATCTCTATCATGTTCTATAGCTCGGATATTATTTCGAGGTTGTAAGACCCGGATTACGTGCCACATTCAGGGGTTCTGTTGATCATATACATATTTCTATTTCTACGTTCCATCTAGCTAGTTAGGCATTTTTCCTAAGCACCGCGTTCATCACCACCAAAATAGGAAGTCTATTTCTAGCACACATATCCCTTCGTAACGTATACCATCCGAAAGCCCTTGTTCTAATCAATCATTTGCCTATGTCATCGGCCATTGGCGACCAAGATCTATCCCGAACGAAGCCTTCGGCTTCTGTATCGGGGATACTACCTATTCAAATGTTCCACCCAGCGGTATTCTTTTCTTTTAATCAGTATTGCGAAGGTGTGAATATGTCAACACAGTGTAGTAGTCATCGGTGCCTTGATCAACAGAGCGCACAGTGCTATACATTCGGATGACCCTTTCTAAGGAGAACTATGTAGTAAATGGCCTTCGATTGATCCTTGAATACTTATGATCTCCAGAGTCGCTATTGACCCGGTCCATGCGGTCCTACTGGTCATGCCAAGAGTATGTATAACAAGGTTGAACTGCAAGGCTGGCCCTATAGGAATACACGATGCTGCAACAATTCCTTTGGTGGAAGATAACAACTATATGTACTTCTAAATACTAGTGTACTATAGCATATATAAATAATTTATTGGCTAATCCTACTGGTTAATATTCAAATAAGAATGATGCAATTATAGATCAAATTGACTAACCACATACATAAGAATATTCTATATAAACATCCGATCCCCATGAGTGTGATATGATCACCGCTGCTAACTGATTCTGTCTAACTAAGATTCGTTATTCGTTCCTTATGTTTTACTCTATTCATTCGTGAGTTATTCAGATGCTCAATGAAATTTAGCCTGCCTACCGGTCACTGTTGTTACTTAGCCTTGAGCTCGCACAAGCTACTCTGCTACTGGGACCAATCGGACCCAGCTTGCCGGCCACGACTGGACATCAGATTCCCCAAAGCTTGCGAAACTCATAGCATTTATGCTCCTTAGCTTGTTTGGGGTCGAAGTTGGTGTTTCTACAGTGGCCTCCTTTACGAGGTATGGTACGTTGATGGGGCGTCCGATGCCATCGATGCAGAACCCTAGTTCCACGAGGCTCGAATCAAGAACGTTGTGCCCATCGAAGATGTACTTGGGATTTTGCATGCCGTCGGCAATTCTCTCCCAGTCAATACGATTACTATCGATCTCGACTACTGAGGTGGCTATTTGGAATGTGATTAGTGCAAATTCAGGAGTATTCGCGGCGGTCTATTGCCATAAAACTTCAACCCAACTTGGGCAGGACTCTTACCAATTTCTTCAATCTTGATGTCCGAGCTTCTCGGCAAGAAGTTACCATTTCGAATGGATGGTACGTATCGTAAATCGGCCCACGAGTTGAGAATCGCGATTCCGCTTGCTCCGTTGCAAGCGTCGTAAACATCGGTACATATGGAGACCTGTTCATCGATCTTATATTGGGCCTCACCCAGGCTAGTGCGCAAATCTTGTAGAATTTGGACCTCGTGAACTAACGGGTCATATATATTGACGTGGTATCCCGCGAGAACAAGGTCCCGGATAACAGGGATTGCAGGTGACTCCCGCGTGTCGTCGGTATCTGGCTTGAAGGCAAACCCTAACACTGCCACCACTGTCCTGTACCCAAAAACTGAAATACTTGGCACTCGGTTTATGATGTTCTCCGTAAACCGGTTCGTTTGATAACTGTTAATGTTGACAACGCTTTCGAAGTATGAGGCGACGTCGGGGAGACCCAGCCTCGCTGCCGTATTGGTTAGATGTAGCACGTCCTTCTTGAAGCAGCTGCCGCCAAAGCCTAGGGTTGAGCGCAACATGTATTTCCCGATCCGGTGATCTAGGCCGCACGCTCGCGACAACTGTGTAATGTCTGCCCCCATCTTGTCGCAGACAGCGCTGAGGGCGTTGATAGAACTGATTCGCTGTGCCAAGAGGGCATTAGCTGCGAGTTTGGAAAGCTCGCTTGAGCGAGAATTCATGGTAATAATCTTGTCTGACGATACCCAATTGGCGTATAGGTATCCCAGGGCCTCTGCGGCTGCCTTTCCTGCATCTGTCTCATCACAACCGATGACAATCCGATCGGGGTGGAGAAGATCGCTCACTGCAGTGCCTTCAGCAAGGAACTCGGGATTGGAAAGAATCTGGCATTTGATTCCATGGCGAAGGTAAGGTCTGATTATCTCTTTTGTGGCATCCGCAGTTCCGCACGGGACTGTACTCTTATTGACGAGAATGAAGTCCTTCTCGGCCGTCTTAGCAACATGTTTGATAACAGCATGAAAGCTGGTCAGGTCTGGAGCTGCGCCATAACCTGATCCGTCTATTTTTCCTGAAGGGGTCTCGACGGCAACGAAGACTAAATCAGCTTTGCGAATTGTACTGTCGACCTCAGTGCTGAAGAATAGATTAGGTCTTCGTTGTGGGGTTGGTGTCGTAGTCGTCGTTTGACCAGCCTCAATAGCCAATGGCGAATCTAAGCCCCTCGCAGCCTTCACCGCATTCAAAAGCCCGGGCTCGCTAAACGGGAGAGTGTCGGAATTCCATGCCGCAACACGAGCCGCGTTCTTGTCCACTACAGTGACATCTATCTCAGGAACTTTGAGAGCTAAGATAGCACTACTAGGGCCGCCCTAGTTTTATACTTGTTAGAAACTCTGATGTCCTTGACTCTCAATTATTATGAGAATTTTTGCTTGATTGTCTCATGTATCCAAGTGCTGGAGATGAAGAAAATACGCACCACGTAGCCGGCTCCAACACAGCAGACATTCTTGATTCTCGGTCCCACGTAACCCATTGTAAAGGTCTTATGGAGTATGACTCAAATAGAAACTTTAAATGACTGAGGCACTGGCGTGAAATTCAACGGGAAGAGTCTGTGCGGAAGCTGGTTGTATGTGCAAACTATATATTATCATTTTCTATTTAAGTTCGGTATATCCCGTACCATTTTGCCACTCATCGTTTGTGACCTGCTGTTGACAAATCTTGTGAAACTGTTATTGTTGCCAAACTAGGCTTACCTAATCCTGAGTTACCACAAATAGTCGAGGAATTTAGCAGAACTCTGGCAATGTCCCGATTCTGTCAAGATTACCACCCCTGTCAGTACCGGTAGCGATATCCGTATCGCTGTATCTGAGCGGAGGCGATATCCGCTGCTTTTTCTTAATTACTGACTCATTTTACTCTGGTTGAATAATGAGGACGTCACTGTAGCTTGGGTTGCCAGAGTTATCCAGTAGGAATAATGACAAGATCTTGATATCATCGAATGTTGCAGAAGAGCTCTATTTCAGCCTCTTGAACTCGGTCAACATAATATGGAGACCAGTTCAATACAGAATGTTAGCTGATAATGGTAGCGAGTCAGATATTTTGGTAGATGTTCGATCTACACTTGAAAATCGATCGTACCTAAACTAAGTGGTAATTATCATGTTGTCTGATGCTTAGTTAGACAATCCTCCGACAGGAGACTAATCTTGCCACAATGAAGATATGTTGACTGATACGCAACAAAATTTGCCAATAGAACTTTATCGTTCAGCATCCCTGGACTTTTAAAGACTAGACAGGCAGGGTGGAGTGCATTTAGTAGGAGCAACAAGATCAAGATATTCAGCAACCTGCAAAAATAATATTCTCTCTGCTAAGATTGTTACAAACACATTTGCACTGATAGCAGTGTTAGCAAACTTTTGATGTGCATCATTTAGTAGGCGAATACAGGAAAAAAACTTAGAATTATCTTAAAGATCATCATGCCTAAGGCGGAGGCGACTAGAACGGCAGAGCGATAGAACCAATTACACTTTATCGCTCACAACGCTCGTTTATTGTGATACGCTTATTAATTACTCTACAGTGTTGATCATGGTGCTAATACCAAGTCCGGGCCGAAAAGGAGAGACGGAGATAGGCTTTTAGATAGCTTAGGCCGTCTCGCTGCATTGAGAAACTTGGAACGTGTTGGGATAAGGTTTGTAGAAAGCATTGAGGGCTACAGGTTAAAGTAATTTGTGTTTTTAGTCACCTAGGTTTAGAGAGGGCTAGACCAGCCTGTTTTACCGTTTACTATTACTATGCACACTTAAACTGTTTCTCTCACGTATAGCTTCATCAGTGCCGCATGTGAGTCTTAGTCTTTCAGGTTTCAACATCACATGCTTTTCATAATTCCCTGAGATTATGGGTTCGGCCCGACTGAATTGGCCTCCCAGAGTTCGGCTTAGCTGATACCTTGTAGAGTATCAGTGACGGATATCGCTTCTTCGGATATCGCTTAGGTGCAGTTGAGATCAACTAGTTAACTATTCGCCCTCATGTTTCGATCGTTGCATTTCCCCTAAAGCTGCAGATCTCTAGTGATTTGGAAGGTTAAGTCACCCTACATCTTAGAATCTAACTATATTTTCCCAATAATAGGTAAGTAAAGTAAGTCTACAGTAATCAAGCTACGGTGACATCACAAAGCAGATACATTATAGATCGTCGATCCAACAGCGTAAGATAAGGGCCTTAGCGACCTCTTTACTGGGCAATAACAGAAAATTTTGAGGAAGCTCAAATAAATGAGTAATACCACGCAAATTTGTATTTTCGGTGCAAGATTTCATCACCCATAGCTTAATAAGTGGAGTTGCTTCTGTCATTAGAAAAATACGCTCGAGTTATGTAAATGATTCAACCTCAGTCAGTTGCTTATTAAAGTGTATGTATAGTAAGTAATAGCAAGTAAACTAGACTAACTGCCTTCGGTAACTAATTAACTCATATAGTGGTGTCGCACTTATCTGGTTTCTGAATTGGTATCCGACACTTGCAGAAACCCGAATAAATAGTCAAGCGGATCCCACCCCATGTTACGTCCCGCCGACGAGCCGTAACTCCGGTTCGGATTTTAATTTGCTGGATAACTCCGGAAAGCTACAAGCGAGCAAGCAATCGCTTGTTATACAAATTGGAAAAGTTGATAGGGTGCTACCCCTTGTCCCTGGCGAGCGTTCGAAATTTTACCGGAGTGATATTTGAGAGTCCTAGTGGCCCTTCCAGCACATGACCCGAGCCTCTGTAGAATGGGAACACTAAGACAACCTGATGTGATTGACTCTGAGAGATGTCACGATCGCAGCGTTCTTTGAAACGCAGAACGCAATAAGCAGAATAGTATAATATCGCCCATCGCATTGCTATGTGCATTACAAAACTGCACTAAAGCTGTATACAGTAGTCTACTACCAGTATATCACAACTCGCCGTACACGACTAACATGCCAAAAATCCTTGCTATCGGCTCTAGCCGCTTCTGGATCTTCAAAGTACTAATTACGATTCACGATGAGTGCCAGCTTCTCGGGCTCTAAACGAGTGAGCTTCCTGCTTGAGACACCTGAAAACTAATTATATCATCGCTATGGACTCCCCGTAAAATGGATCGATGAAATTTCATCTCCAATGTCAAGAATAACCCACAAATTCGATTCGCTCGGTAAGTGACCCTGTTTGAAGAGTTCCGAGAGCCCAAAAAGCAAGGCGGCTTGATTGATTATTACCCCTTTTGCGGTTTGATTCGACCTTTTTCTGAATATTGAGCATGTTGATAGAATTTAGCTGTCACTTAGCCTGTTCCGCAAGCCCTAAGTATTTCTCTAGCGCCCTCTGGGTATACTGAATATATACTTCAAGAGAACCTAAAACGTCCCTGAGCCGCAAAGACCAAGGCTCGAGTGCTCCTAGGAAGCACTCCAGGTATGCTACCGTATTATTCTTGGGATCTTTATCTTACCGTAAAGTCAGACTAGCACTGACGTAATATAAGCGCGTTTAGAGATCTACGGAGGTCCCCTGGTCCGCCCGTGGCCCAAACCTCACTTCCGGAATACTAATCTGTTCGGCCCCCGATCCTGCTACGATGAGGGCAAATAGGTGGCGGAGGCACTAGTGTATGCCCCCGGAAGCAACAGCTTGTTGAAATTCGCACTGCATGCATCTTCAAAGCTCATGTCCCAGGTTTCTGACTGGATGATGGCTGTATTGTTTCTAACTTTATGGTGCCCACGCTTACCGGCGGTGATGTCGAGATTACCGGCGATGGTAATTGCTGCGAGCCGCTGCTTTCAATATATGAGTGACTTGTCGAAGGATCAGCTTGCCTTAAGGAAGGCTCCTGCTTAAAGCCCGTCAAAATCGACCGTGGGGGGGATTACGTTTGGCAAGCTTTGGCCAAGCTGGTCGGTGAGACTGTAGCGAAGAAGACGGAAAAGCCACCCGTGAATATCAGTCTGACAGAAGCACTAGGATAATCCTTACAGGACTTGTTTTTAACATCTTCTCGCGAGTAAAGAGCTTGGCTAGGATCCCAAGGTTAGGTTAACAATAGGATTGGAGACTAGAATTGGTTGGTTCAGTACATTATACTGCGAGCCATTTCATTCCTACTCTCTCTTATCTCAGGAGCTGTGCTCGCTTCCGAACCTATACAAATTTCACCGAAAAAAACATCACAGTGGCTGTGCATACTAACGCGGCTAGATTACAGAGCAGTATAACTGATATGGCCTCTAGAGAGATAAGCATGTTCACTGATGAAAAGGGTGTTTTAGATAAAGGCTCATCATCGTTGATCTAATCGGCATTTATTACGAGGACTAATCAAAAGTTTCAAGAAAGTTGAGCTCATGCAGCCTTTTACATCGCCAAAATGGTTAAATGGCGAAAGCAGAGACGCGAGCCCTGCTCTAGTACATGTGGAAGAGAAAACTGGCTGTGGCTTATTACGAAGTTAGAATAAGCTTTGACTTGCAGGTGAAGTGCTACACTAGCAGAATAATAGGTAAAAACCCCATACTCGATCTTGTTCTTGGGAAGTCGAAGGTCCTATGTTACGTAATCAAGATCTGGGACTCAAAGCAAGTGATCGGTACTTAGACAGGAATAACGGTTAAGAGTTAGCACTCAGAGAGAGTTCTTAGGAGTAAAATTCAGAGTCAGGAGTTAGCGCTGAAAAGTCAGCAGGGGATGAAGAGTCAATGCTCGATGGTCCGTGCCCTTAAGACTTGATAGGCAGATCTTCAGTGGAGGATAACATCATATTCTTTTTGACTGTTATTTCGTTTTGATGAATACATGTTGCTTGAACCCTTGTCTCACCGTGCACGAAAGCCACCAGCCAGCTAGCGGAAGTACAGCATTACTCCGTCTTATAATCCAAACCCTTTCTAGAGATTCTACTTAATTGATAGGCGAGATATTTCCGGCGGTTCGGTAACGGTCGTTTCGTAAAAATGAAAAGCCACTAGCCAACCGACTTGGCCAAGACCAAGCGATAGCCTTCAATGCATCACCAGGCCCAAGAGTCAGGGCCTATCAAGAAGAAGAATTCCAGGTCGCGGAGCGGTAGGTTCCCCCCTTTGCATATTATTAAACGAAGAAGAAAAAAACCTAATAACATCATTTAACTGACAAAGGATATCAGGCTGTTTGACATGTCGCGCACGTAAGGTAGTAAGGGCCTGTGGCAATTTCCCGTGCCTCTTTATCTAGCGTAAAGGTACAGAAACTAAGACCATGACAGATTAAATGTGATGAGAGCCCAAATGGTTGCATCAATTGCGAGCGCATAAATGTTGCGTGCCCTGGGTATGGCTCAGGTCAAATGAAGCGCAGTGAGCGTAGCCAGCTGCAGAGCAAGAATTCATCAGCTTTAACTGAAGCGGGAATCAAGCGGTCGAGGATTTTGAGATCCTGTAATGGGTGCCGGCAGGCAAAAACAAAATGCTCTGGAGACGTCCCTGCGTGTTTAAGATGCCAGAACAGAAACCTACCGTGTGTGTACGAGGTACCAAAACCGGCAAAAAGTGACGAGGGTCACAATAAGCAGATCATTTCTGACCAGCAAAGTCTGTTTGATGGGGTTAATCCAGCATATCATCCTGGAAACAATACCCCAGCGGACAGCAGCCACTGGTCTGAGACCGCCTTTTCTGAAGATGCATCACTTCTCTGGTTTGTTTTCATCATACGTCATATAGAATCACCTCTAACTTGGTTTCTAGGCTCATGTCTTCCGTATTACCAGACCAGGCTAGAATCCGCCAACTTATAGATGCCTATTTTGTCAATGTCCATCCACTTCGTTGCCTTGGTTTCATTCACATTCCATCGTTCAAGCAAAGACTTGATCTTATGGATCCAAACTCCAGTAATCTAGACCACAATGCACTATTATACGTTGTTTGTGCCCTTGGCGCAAGGTAAGCACAGCCCTAAAAAGTTAATTACAGCCACTTCTTCCGCTTATAGGTCCAGGTTCTATGCTCTAGACCATTATGAGGCAGAAACGGATCTAGATTATGTCATCTCGGCCGGCCGAGGTTGGGCCTCAAGAGCCCATAGTATACTTCTCGGTGGAGATCTCAGCGTAGTCTCTGTTGATAGTCTGATGGTGAATAGATAAATCAACATTCATTTAGGAAACTAAAACTTGCCGCTACGGGCTAACTTTTCTCTAGGCTACAGTACTACTTCATGATTATCAATTACGCGTTGGTAACTATGTATACGCCTTTATTATGACAGGAATTGCAACAAGAATGGCTCAACTCCTAAGAATCAACACGGAACCTTCCCCAGGATCCCCAGAATATGGTCTGATCCCAACAGTGGACACTAGAATACGAGAGTCAAAACGACGGTTAGCGTGGAGCTGTTTTACTATGGATGTGGGATTGAACGGAATTGAGCAGCTCGATACGCCCAATGAAAGCGACATCAAACTTCAACTCCCCTGCAACGAGCGCAATTTCATCCAGGAGATCCCGTGTATTACAGAGGTCTTGCAACAAGGCCGCATTGACGACCATGTGCCTGAGCACACCAGACCAGCATGGGCAGCCGAGAATATGGGACTAGTCGCTTACTTTGTACGATTAGCCTGGCTACGCAAGAAAGTGTTGAAGTAAGCGCACAAAATCACAAGAGCATTGGTTCGCACAGGTACTATATTCAACTAACAACCTACAGTTTTGTTAAGACTGTTGATCTCAAGAAGTCTACCAAGATTCTGGCAGCTGACTTCTGTAAGATCGATGGCTTGCTACAGCAGTGGCACAGTAGCCTTCCAGCGATTCTTCATTTAAATAGCAACACGATATACATACGAAAAGAAACCAACCAGCTTTCTGCGCTATTCACAATCCACCTCATGTATTATTCGACTATGTGTGATCTCTACAGCATAGGCGATCAGCGCTTATCATATAGTCCTTCATGGCAAGAGCTTCCACCGGACAGGCCGTCAGTTGAACAAGTAGACTTTTTGACCCTATGTCGAAAAAGATGTTTTGATAATGCCAAAGAAGCCGCCATGATCTTAACAGAAGCGGTTAAACACGGAACCAAAGTCTTCTCCGACACATGGATGCTAATGGGAGCATTCGGTATTATTCGCGTTCTATGGTGCCAAATCACGTTTCCTTCGGACCAAGGTGCCGATGCGAAGCGCGGCACGCTGGAAGAAGTGGTCGCCCTTTTACAGGGCAGTATGGAGGCTTTAAGGCTTATGAAACCGCTGTTCTGCATGGCCGGGCACTTTGTATGCACTTATCTCCTTCACATTGAGCTACCTACTGACGAATGCCTTTGTGAACTTTCAGTTTCAAGCCGCTACCCACCTTCTCAAAGAAGCTGGCCTGGGCCCTCCCCTGGTTCAGGCAATGAGCATTAAAAACGAATTATTTTCGAAAGCCGAAGAGAACAGGTATATATACACCCAGCGATTACTTCCTGTAATGCCATATTTCCCTCACTGTAGCTGCTGACTCAAGTCTTGTGTTCCGTTCGCGTCAGCATTTTTACGACAACCGAAAGCGCACTAAATCCATTGGACGTGTATAATCTAGCCCAGCCTCGATTTAGTGAGAATCGTCCATGTGAATTCGCTCTACCTGCTCTTCGGACTAGCCATTCAACAGCTGATCTTCAGTCACTACCTGAGGCTTCAACGCAGTATGGGGGCTACTCGATTAGACCAGCAGAAGCCTCTGAGGCTGACGACTTTGATATTCTAAGCTCTCAGCTATCACCGGTAGCCGACCAAGATTTGACGAGTTTCTCTTTTGACACTATGGCCCTTATTCAGGACGATTGGCTCTTTGAAGGGGTAGCTGATCATTCTCGCGAGATATGAAAAACCCTGGGTTGAAGGGATATCATACAAGAAGAAAGTAGTTGAAGATTGTTTCGCTTAGATCGATATCGATTACTATCTATGAGTTACTTGACAAGGCACGGATGGCCACCGGTCTTTCTAAGTAGTAGGCTTTGCAGAGGTCCTAGCCCGCGGTTTCATATATTTTTAAGTTTGACTGCATATCAACACTATTCTATTGATCTAGTATCAACGGCTCACTAGTCTTTAAGAACCTCCGGTAGCCTTAAGCCTTGATTACTACATATCGTGGAACAGTGCGGGTAATTAGGGGCTTGATACTACCTGGCCAATCAGTATGTATGTAGTACAGCCGGTTCACCACACTAATCCTTTTCAATCGATACATCAACCAACTATTTTCTGTATCTGGTGTTCCAGATGTTGCCAGCCTGCTACTTTCTCCCTATTTGTACCTTTTCGTTTCTGTATTCTTACCTGACCTAATTGAAGTCACGGCACCTTGCATAAGCCATACTAGGCTATATATTGTTCTTGGACCGCCGGCGGCATCCGTAGCTGAAGAAATCGCTATCCCTGGGGTATCGCTGGTCACAAGGTATGTCGGCAACGATTGATAGCGGCGCCAGACTCCTCCAAATTATTTCTTCGAACATAACGCGAACCATGACTTAGCAGGTTGTTAACGTAGCGAGTGACAGATGGCCGGTTCTACTAAAATACATACGACGTTTATGGCGATCGAAGCGATACCAGTCTTTCCAGTACGCTTTAGTACATCGGTGTCTTCGATCTTAACATTAGAAGATTGAGCGATAACTAGCACATGATTTATTGGATTGCCTTCTCCCAGGAGATCGAGCTGATACGTCCCTATGGATGATATTTGAAAATCAGCCGGCCTACCTAAAGAGTAGGTTGGGTTGCAGCGTTACCGGTACCAGCTAGCTCATTGTAGATCATTTATTTCCGACCTTCGTTGGCGCATCCACGTCTCGCTTCGCGTCCCACAACCTCCACTCTCGCCGATGGGAACGACTTATTTCATTCAGATGTACAGCTTGCTTTGGTGCGGCTCCTCAGTCGCATCATCTTTCTATTAATTATTTCACAACTATCACAGGGCATCTTATTTCTAAATTCCTTGAGTTCCTCGCCTAGAGCAAGTCGTTAGAGTTCACGAAAGCCGTTAGCATCTGAGAGGAGAAACTATTAAGTTTCCAATTTGATGTTAGTGGTCGTTGGCCGTTTAATCTAGTCGTTAGTAGGCCTAGGAATACCAATAGCAAAAAAACCCTTCATCTCGACAACGAGCATTGGATCTTCTCCTAGTCCATTTAGAATAGCAATATTGGACGTAAAGCCCCGGTCATCTGGTTCTAAGCATTCGGTAAGAGCAACTAGCTTCTTGCCAGCTTGGTTGTGAAGGTTGGACCGCACAGACATAGAACGAATGGAACGCGGGACCACAAGCGAGCTCGGTTGAAACATTTTTGGCAAATTGGCATATGCGGCTACCATAATAGAATCCAGAGTTGTTGGATGAATGACGTAATTGTGAGTCTCTGAAGCGACGTCTGGGATGGTGAGCCCGACAACCGCCTTCTTTCTCGATACCTTTATGTCTGTCAGGTTCTGGAAGGCCCGGCCATGGTAAAACCCCATCTCCCTCATTCTAGCAAAGAGATCACCGGGCTCCATCTGGCGTGCCTCGAGACGCGGAGCAAAGAAGGCATTGAGACAGACAGTCTGCCCGTCTACCTCTGTTATTGACTCTGTATTTGCTGTTACGTAACCCTTGCAGTTTACTATCCGATTATCTTCCGTACTGATAGAAGAAACCGTAAATTCGTACCAGCTGTCCACAGTATTTTGCATACAGAGCTGGATTTCAATGCCTGTCGACCCCTCTGGAATTTCCAAAACGTTCAAAATATCTACGTCTTGGAGATTATAAAAAGTAATCGGGCTATTCTGGCCCTCTAGAAGACGAGTTGCTTCAATGGCCATGGCGATGTAGCCCGCAAAAGGAAACATCGGGTTACCCCCGACATGGTAGTCCATCAACCAGGGTATGTCACCACGTCTCAGGAAATTCTGCCATACGGATGTAAGCACATTATCCCCCGGTAATATGCTTCCAAGTAACTCGTGGGCCTCGAGCTCCTTCCGGCGTATTTGCTTTTTAACTCTGGATTCAGCCCAGTAACGCTGTGTATGGTTCCATGCATAAGTAGGGAGACCATGTGCAAAGGTATGTGTCACGCCAATGGGGAAGTTGACAGCCAGGAGAGAGACAGGATATCCCCAACCGATCAAGTTGCAGGCTAGTGTCTGCATGGTCTCAACGGCATTAACACCTTTCTGAAGACACGAGACGTACGGTAGCTCCTTGCCTTTAGCTTTGAGAATTTGGTTGATGTGACCAGACAGCGTGCCATGAGGCCCAACCTCGATGATCATATCGACCTCCAAGGTTCCGTCTTCAGCAAAACACATTTTCTCAAAGGCTTGACGGAAGAGAACAGGACTAGTCAAATTGCGGACCCAATGCTCTGGGGCTAGAGCCTTGCCTGATGTGACAATTTTACCTGTTACGGGAGACGCATACCGTAAGGTCCTCTCGCTCTGTTGCTCCTTCGGATGAGCAGGTAAGATTAATTTCAGATCATTCAAATAGCCCTGTGCTAGGCACGCCATATGATGGGAATGGTATGCAAGGGGCACCTTGAGTCTTCGTACGAATATACCATTTTCCTGTAGTCGCTTTTCGACTGTTTCAAGCGCTTCAGTATCGCCGGAAAGTGTAACACTCCCTGGGGAATTGACGCAAGCTACGACCACCTGATTTCCCGGCATGCTGACAAGATATTTTGCAGCCTCTTCGGAATCCAGTCCAGCAGCTATCATGCCGCCGGACAGCTTCTTAAAGAACTCGTTTTGAAGGACAAGGCGGCCGCGATAAAATGCAGCTCCAAGAGCCTCTTCAAAGGAAAGAACTCCGTAAACATAACCTGCAGCAATCTCTCCACTGGAGTGACTAGTTACAGCCACCGGAATGATACCCCAGGATTTGAGAAGGTCAACTAAGCACAACTGCAGAGCTACAGTGACTGGCTGGCTCAGATTAACCTCAGCAATTCGCGTTGTCTCAGGGTCGCGTAGTAGCTCATCTAAATAATATTAGAAAAGAATTTGTTCGAGGAAAGATACCCGGATACAACGAACCATGTAAGGACCAGGTTGCGCCATAGCTTTTAAGAATTTTATCGGCTTTATGGATAGCGGAGGCGTAAATGGGATACGTCGAAAGTAGCTCTCGCCCCATTGCATGCCATTGAGCTCCCTGGCCGTTAAAAACGAAGCCGAGTCTGGGCTGTTTGGCCGGAACGTGAGTTATCTTGAGTGGGGGTGCTCTCAGCGGATTAACTAGCTCGGCCATATTGCTCGCGCGGATTATTATCATATAAGGTAGCTTCGAACGTCTTTCCGACAGAGTGAACGCTAAACTACCCAAATCATCATCTCCGAGTGAAGCCTCAATATGCGTAGCAAATTTTGCAGCGTTGCCCTTCAGTGCGATTGTATCTTTTGCGCTCAGAATGAAAATGCGGGACTGTTCAGCTTCGCTGGAGAAGGCCTTCCTGTTCGGCTTTGCAATTCTTTCTGGAGCCCCATCGAGGATAACATGAGAGTTAGCTCCCCCCTGGCCATAATTATTAACTGAGACTCGAAGCGATTTGTCTTTAGGCCAGGGCATGAGGGTAGTCGGAACCTGGCAACTGTGTTAGAAACTCCCAGGAATGCTAGTTTCGGCGTGAATTGAATCCCACGCACCTTTAAATTCCATTCTTTCGGTAGTGTTTTGGGATCTGGCTTTTCATAATTCATATTACGCGGTATCAGCCTATTCTTCAATGCCCAGATGGCCTTAATAATACCTGCCAGTCCGCTTACTGATCCTGTATGGCCAATATTTGACTTTACCGAACCGACTATCATAGGATCCCTTGCTTCGCGGCTCCTGCCAAAAGTTCTAGCGAGTGCTTCGGCTTCGACGTAATCACCAGTCGGGGTTCCCGCCATATGGGCCTCAACATAACCAGTGTCTGAAAAATCCAAGCCCGCTCGATTGTAGCACCTCTCAATAAGCTTGATTTGGGCTTCTACGGACGGAGACGTAATTGATGTCGCTTTCCCGTCCTGACTTAGACTACTGGCTCGGATGACTGCGTGAACATGGTCTCCGTCTCTGATGGCTGCATCTAGAGGCTTGAGGATCAGAGTTGCTGTCTAACGACTCTCTTCGTTAGTATTCTGAAAGATAACAGCGCTGCTGAATACCCAGTAGTAGTACTCAGGCCAGCGAGCTCTGTTCAGGAAAATTTTATTAACTTACCCCTTCTCCTCTTCCATAGTTTTGAGCGCGATGATCCCATGCGTAGCATTTACCATCGGTTCCAACCGTACTATTATTTTATGAACATAAGTGTTCCTCTTTTGCTGAGAAAGACATCTTACCTTAAACTTGACATTGAAACATGGAAATCTGGGCTCAATATGGCAGTGCTTGCTGCGATTATGGATAGTCCAGATTCCCCAAGAGTGATGCTGCGACACCCTTCATGTAAGCACACTAATCCGGATGAACAATCCGTATCAATGGACATACTAGGCCCTTGTAAGTCGTAAAAATGTGATATACGGTTAGCTGTACCACTTCCAGTGAGAAAATCAGCTGTGAGACACTCAGGGTCCTGCGTTTGGAGTTTATGAGAATTTCTTCCAGAGTATCCTGTGTAAACAGATGTGTCTGACCCTGCTAGCTTCTCCATCGGAATACCAGCTAAACAACAATGTTAGAGATACAGCCATACAGAATAAATGAAGAGCTGCTGGACGCAATTGTTACCATCTTCCATAGCTTCGTAAACGCACTCCAGCAACCATCTAAGCTGAGGGTCCATCGTCTAAACACTGTTAACTCTTCCCTATGTTGAAAGATATTCTCAAAACTCACACTTGCTACGTCGGCTGATATGTTGAAGAAGGCAGCATCGAAAGCGCCAACATCCTGATTAAGAAAGTAACCACCGGTATCATGATTCTAATTATCAGATTCAGTTCAATACACTAAAGTCTTCTCTTTTCTGCTTCTGAGGAAGCATCAGTTCCTCCGGGTCCTTACATGTCCTGATGTCTCTCTATCGGCACGATAGAGGGACTTTCCGTCAAACCGGTCTTCAGGGATTTTAGACCTGGCCGAATGGCCGGCCGCGCACATGTCCCATAACTTAGAGGGACTTGTCGCATATCCGGCGAACCGGCAGCTTACGCCTACGATGGCAACAGGGCTGGGGGCTGGTGTGCTCCGTGTGGGACCGGAGATACCATTACCGCTAACTTTTCGCGACGACATGCGATTATTTGTCAATGACTTAGCAGGCATCTTGATTTTTACGGAATATCAACATCCCTCCTCTCTGCCCTATCATCAATAATCAATAGCTTGAAGAAAACAGGTGATGTTTCATATTAATTTGAGTGGTAATATCCGTAGTCTTCATATTACACTCGTAAAGTAGAATCTTTGAAGCTCCATAGGTAATGTTACTCATAGGCGGCCAATACTATACTCCTTCAAATAATTGTGACCTTATTGGTAAGGTAAGTAGGCAGGGTAAACCGGTTAAAGGTGACAGATTTTCGATTAACTCCGGGTCTAACTCCATTTTTTCCCTTCTATCCACCCGCCCGGAGTCAGGGGAACTGATTACAAGATGACTCATACAGAATCAACTTACATGATACCAATAAAGCCACACACTCTTCAACTACGCCAGGTGTTCATGTACTCAGCAATTGAGTGGGGAGAAGCAGGCGGATTCCTTCGTTTGGGATGAATTGCTTATATGCATTCACGTGTGAGATCCTTGTATAATTATGTGGGACGCATATGGTTCATAACCATATCTTATACTGTACAATACCCCTAGATGCCCCTACTCAATAAGGATCACATACCCAACTAATGCCACATTGGGGGAGAAAGAAAAGGAGAACATGCTAAATCTATAATGGCAGTGATATTGTACAATAATTAGTGTCGACGACAGTCAACTGATCGGATTGATTAATTCGATACTACCAGTGGAAAATCTTGGAACTTATTCTATTATTGCTCGATACAAATATGCTAAGTACCCGTCAACAGTAGCTGTATCATCACAGCCGCAAGCAGCAATCACACGAACTCCTGATCATTCAGCAGGTGTTGCATCTCGTCCCCGTAGAAATCCATGATAGTTTTGGTGTTCCTAGGGTTCATACATGGCGGTGGGAATAAGACCCGAGAACAGTTACCAGTGAGTTACAACAGGCAGCAGACGGCCTCCGCCCACTCGCCGTCGGCGATTCCCTTGCCACCAAAGGCAAATCCATTGCCAGGGAAAGTAGCAACATAGAGATAAGGAAGCCCGCATCGTTTCTGAACCTGGATCACGGCCTTAGTAACTTGTAGTTCGGTAAATTCTGGATCAGGGCGTGGGAATCGTGGAGGATTCTGCTATTAGCGTGACCGGCGCCCACACGGATGGGTTGAGTAATGGTGGCCTAGATACGTCATTGGATCAAGCATATTCGACAGGGTGAGTTTCTACTTTGGTTGTAGTAGTAGAGATACTAGGGATCTGGGTAGCACATTTTACTCGTTAGAGAAGTCGGTGCGCTTACCAATCGTCGATCCCAGCACCGCTGTGTCGGGTTGTGTGCCATCGAGGACGCTGCTCGTGCTCCCACCATCAGATAGGATTCTACAATAGTCAGCCTATAGCTCTATTGCAATGATTATGTAATACCATTGACCGCTGCGTAGCAAATTGACATGCACAGAACGCAGGCCTATGAGGTGAAATTGACCTTTGCCAATAACGTCGCAGCCGAGGCTATAGCAAAGATAAATGGAAGACTCCACCACCCACATCACCCCTTGTAGTGATAGTATAGTCTTCCGTTTATTTTTTGTTATAGCTTCGGCAGCCAGGGTCTAGATCGGCCTCAACAGGGACCGCTAGCAAATCTTTTTTGCCAAACACATTTGTGGGAATCAATTTCTTCTTCTCCTCAATTTTTGCATAAGCAAGCTCTGAATCAAGCTTCTTGTCAAAATATTGATGCGGCGGAGGTCCGTTATCGGCAACAGGCTCCCCCTAAAGTTCACGCTGTCCATATCGCCGATCCGGCGTCCCCGATGCTTAATTGTGGACATTCTCACTGCGTAGGGAACTTGTAGAAAAGCTTTCTTGATCTTCTAGATAGATATTGGAGCTTTTCCCTAGGCGCTGCTCCAGATTCGATTGGAATATATTAACATAGGTTAATACACTTCAGTTTGTACAAATGGTCCAGGAGAGTATGAGGCACATCAGTCGATTTCGGGATCGTTTTGTGACGTACACTTACTGTAGTTTCTGAATACAAAGGTTGGTGATAGACATGATTATAATAGTATCAAGATAAATTATATTGCCTCCTGTCCATGGAGTGTGAGCGGGTCCGCCAAGGATTGTCTGTGGGTACATATAACAAGGCTAGTCCAGAGTCAGGGATATAAGGCATAGTGTACACTAGAAGCTCAAGAAGCCCAGGAGTCAGGCAGGGGTCTCCTCTAGAGGAGTGCCACTACTGCGTAGTAGGCGGCTACTAGTTGCATGGCGGCAAGGCTAACTACATACATTCCGGTATCCTCGAGCGGGAGGATATGCGGGCGGACCCGTAAAGCCACCATAGGGAGCTAAGTAAGTGGCTTATCAGGATCTTTGTGCAGTAGTACATAACTCCCTTGTTAAGGATTAACATAATTAGGGCATTATACAAACGTCAATACCGGGAAGTGGCGGGCCAGAACCGGAGTCCATGCCAAGACCATCGATACGGCGTACTGCCTTTTAGCTAATAGACTTCTTTGAACCCCGTTTAGTAGTAGCCCGAGCTACTTAGCTAACTGCCAAATGCGACAACTACGTGATAAGCCTAGGTAGGGATAGAGATAAAACGCCTCAAGAACACTAATCTTAGGCTAGTGCAAGGCGGACAATGGCTTAATAGTTTATCAGCAACAACCTCAAATTTTACTACGGCCGTTGATTTTATCTGTAACGTCCATATCTTGTAGAGTTTACAGCTCCGACACATATTATTTTAAAATTAGAAAGCAGTCGTGTAGTCGTAAACCTCATTGTTTGTGATTAGTTCGGGGATGATCTGCTCATCGCTATCTGTGAGAAATGAATTATGTACATCATATGAGATGAAAGTGCTGCAAGGGTCTCACAAACCAGGTTTATAGATGCCGGCTTCATCATTATTCGACGAAAGCAATATAAGAGAGAGCAGGTTAGGTAGAATATTACCCAATTACGACGTTGAAAAGCTCAATAATGCACATGGCCGAAATCACAAAGAGGTAATGTCTAAAGAAATTCATCAAAATATGAACCAAAGCATTCCCACTTACTGCAGGCACGCTAATGTGTCTGTCGTGTTTCCCAGGCTTTGGGATCAAGTTATTCGGATTAATATCAGCTTAACGGGAACGCGAATTCGCAATAGTAGTAAGTTAGGATGGTGGGTGATTGCCTATCCAAGTAGAAGACTGTCGAATTTGATCAGTACATGGAGATTAATGAGGGAATGTTGGTGGAACCAGTATCGAATACACATTCTCACTGATAATAGCTCTTCGTCCAGACTTTGCGAAATAGAGCTGTTGTTCGTGCAGGCCAAACCCGATACAAGTGATATGTTATCCAAGCGGTAGCAGCAATCAACCAGGTACAACATGACCAAAATGGGAGATCGCACCTGCCAATATTTGGCAGTCCATGCAGCCCCTCGTAGTTGTCGATTCGAGTCGAATTATAGGGTTAAGATCCTCGTCAGATGACACCAAAAATTACAGCAGTATTATTACAGAATTTTCTTGAGATTCAAGACGACTAAGAGCTCATATTATGACTCCAAACACAAAAGGGTGGTAAGAAGGCCTGGAATAGCTAAGGACCTGCTCTCTGTTCTTAGTCCCAGCACGTAAGATAGGTACGGTTTTCTCCCGCCTTTGCAATGGCTTTTTGGGCTGCCTTGGAATAATCCAGTCATAACCTACGTTTCGAAGCCACTTCAACATTTATAATGGTAGAACCACGCCTCGTCAAATATCATTTACACTTCTGGATCGTTAATATGAACCACTCCGTTGAGTATTTGAATATTGAAAGATATAATAGTATGAGCTAGCAAATCCATAGGGGCCACAAGAGTAGGTTTTGTAGTCATTTGGTTTCGAGAGGAAGGGTTGTCGAGGGTTGTGTCCATTCAGTTCACTTAGGCGTTATCGTCATTAATTACAATATTCAACTATTGCACTATGATTTGGCGTTTCACGCAGTTCCTGCATATCCAGGTCTAGAAGGTCGATTGCGGGTACGATAGGTGCGGTCAACTTAACAACTCGGGCATATCAACGGACTCTAAGATCACTCCGGTCGAAGTATAAGGTACCCGCAGTCACACTATATACTATGTAGGTCAGAATTTAGTGGGGCTAGTATACGGTTCAAACTTTAATGTTGATCTCTATCAATGTTGCTTATTTGCATCACATCCACCCAGCTTAAGTAACGGGGAACTAATTTCTAATCCTTCGGAATCATGAGTTTCGGTTACAGAAATTATAAAGTTAGAGCACTAATATTCGAATCTATTGGCGCGATCAGAATCGCATCGTCGAGATGGATGAACACCTTGCTAACAATGATTCAACACAGCTAGTTTCCGGTAAACAGACGTTGCTTACATAGAGTGAATCGAATAGGGTTATAAGCTACTTCTTACAATGCTGACAAAAAAGTGATGTTTGTGCAGGTTCAGAGTCTTTGTCGTCCGTCTTCGCTGTAATTATCTATCTGAGGGCTAAGTAGGCAGTAGACTAACTCATGTGATATTCATTTAGGCTTATTGTCCACGCCAGTCTGGAGGCGACTCGAATCCCCCTTTTCGGAAGTCAAGAGAAGCCAGGAAATAGATGAGCAATATCACGATGACGGTGGAGAATCCTACGGACGCAGATGCTGCAAGATCTAGATTGGCGAGCTTAGCCAGTATGCGTTTCATTGCAGAACGTGGCACCATAATAGCAGTGGAGCTCTCCTTACATTGAATACTTCCTTCTCGTCCTATTGTACAGTGACATAGATTGATTAGCTTTTTGGCTGCACTTGCTTGTTATTTATACCTTTAGTTCGCAACTGTTCTCTATCTTCAGCAGATTAAAATATATATTAACTCGTAGAATTCCAATATCAAAAGCGCGATGTTCAATAACTAAACATGCAAGTTTCTTATCGAGTCCCAACTCCGTACAACGATCATTGTTTCATAAAATGGCCTTGAGGCATATGTACATTTACACCCCGCCAGCTTCCCCTGCGCGTTTTCATCTCTCGTTATGGCAATAAATAGCTTAGGCCCTTCAGACGGCAAGAGGCACAATCAAGTTTCTAGTCGTAAATCAATAGTGACTAGATCGCTCGCCCCTGATGCAGTATCTGATAGTGCGCTGTCGACAATAGAACACACGAGAGATTTCAAATTTTTCCTTGAGCATGTGACCGAATATTTAACAGCTTCGGAGCTTCGTGCAAGCCCTGCATTCTGCAATTGACCTTTACTACTGATGGCCTCCACGGGCGGACGACATTGGCCCCCACTTGTGTCGAAAAGAGTCTCTAAGTCCAAAGGAGTGTTGCTGCCCCTAGCAATAGTATTAGGAGGCAGAACATCAGATCCAACGAATCCTTGTAATACAACCTGGGGCTCCCATCCGAGCTGAGGCACCCCGATACTGGACTGACTGTGCGGGCTAATTTCCATCAAGTCGGGTTGTTCATTTCCTTGGTCATCTGGCGCCAGGTTCCATTCCTCAGCATATTCAGATGCGGGAGGAATAATTGGAGATGAGTGTTCACTCGGTAAAGGCAGTTTTTTTGAGTTGACTTGGCGTTTCATGCGGCGCATCAGAAGAGAATGGCGGTTCTTGAGCGCCAACGGGGCGCGTGACTCGAGGAAGTTATTGGCTAGAAACTTCCAGTTGCGACCGTAAACATCTACCACGTGGAGGAGAAGTTTATCCTATCGATATCAGACTTAGTATTCAATAGTAGCTGACTTGATTGTAATGATATGCAATGCGCAATGTCGGCGGTGGTAAGAGGATGGAAAAAGAAATTATAAGCGAGCATGGCTGGTACATACCTCGATGGGCGACCACGGACTACGGTCGAGGTCCGGGTTCAGGTTCTCATTCCACCGTTTGGCACATTGATCGCCGTTGCGCGTTGAGACATCGGCCGCAACGAGCACCCACCGCGTGCCGTGTTTGACTATAGCATTCCTCAAGCGCTCATCCTCCTCAGACGACCAAGTGCCAGTGTTGTACCCTGAGTTTTTCTGCATTTTCTTTTGTGTGTGTATGGCGATTTCATAATCAGGCTCAACTCGAACATCAGCTGAAAGAGAGGTGCTTATTATGAACTATCTTTCAGTTGATTTCAGTTGAGCGTCCCCCCGTCGAACGCCAATAACGATTGCGCCACCATATTCCTTCGTGATTTGATTCTGACCGCTTTTTGATAGGGCTGAGAGTTTATCTTGCCCTGTCTTACGAGGAACTGCATATCTTGGGTAATGCGGCCACTTACGCCCAACGTCTTTACTGTTAACAATCTTCCTATTTTGATTTTCCGCCCCGAAACAGGAAATTTTATACGGAGTACTACAACGTGGGATTTCACCTGCAGCCACCTTGTGCCATGATACCTGCATGCTGGCTTGCTAGGTAGTTGCTTACTGGCAGATAGACGATGCATACAGACGGCGGAGCAAGAAACACCCGATACACACGAAACAGCCGAGGAATGAGTCCCTGGAAGTTGAAATTCTAGCCAGATGCAGGGTCCAAAGCTAACAGTCAGATCATGAAACAGAAATCGGTTGGGGAAAGAGACAGTGCGCAGAGAAATTTTGTATTGACCTCCGTAGACATTTACTAGGCCATACCTCAGACGGGGTATCACGCTCTAATCAGCCCCAAAGAGGGTATTAATGATGTTGTCATCCGTCGCGCGTCACAGGTTCCTTCTACGCATTTCGCTAAGCGAATGACCTGCTCAAGCGAATAACCCGGTTATATTGGATCAGTAGAATTAACATGGGAAACCGTTCAGTGCCAAGAAGGCACGGCAGTTTAGAGCTATGATGCCATCAACATAGCATTGTATTGGTCGAAATACTTCCACCGTAACATAGCTCAATTGCAGCACAATCCTCTAGTCAGCAGCGCAGAACTCTCTAAGCTTGGTTGGGAACAGATCGACCTGTGGCAAAAGTACCGGAGCACAGTTTGGACTTGAGATACTTTATTGGGTGTAGAAGTAGTTTATCGTCTCGCTGTTGTACATTAATGCGCGGGAAAATTCAAATCATACCGAATGCGATACAATGTAAGCCCTCTATGCTTGAGCCTCACCAGCTCCGCAACTCCGTAACGCCAAGATGCCTGGTTCTAGTCAACTCCGCGACTCCGGCTTTGAGACCAGGTACCAATCCTTCATTCCAATCAATGTAATTTGTTGACTAGGCGTGTACACACCCTGGTTCAACCTGCCGTCTGCGACATTCGCAGTAGGGACTTTGCTCGATGGCGGTTACTCTCTTATCTAACGCAATTTCGAGTAGGTACTTACAGCCCCTGACTATTGGAAGAACAAGAGGAGTCACGGCAATGCTTTTTCTGTCGTTGCTGGGAGATCAATATCCCGCCTTAGAAATGCAGAAGAAAAAAGGAATGTCCGGTATATAGCTTATTCTTATATCTAGCCACACTGTCACAGACGGCATCACTCCAATCATTTTTCCCACAGCCATACCGAGGCAACCAACACGCGTCATGTCTATGTTCCGTCAATATTTTAACTTGCGGGCGGCCGCAAGGGAAGATCTGGCCAATCACCAATCGAGCTTACCAAGAGCAGAGGAGCCCGGGACATCGACACCAAGCAGCAACGACGAGAAGAGGAGCGAGACCTTACCAGCTGGAGTCACTCTTTCGCGTCCAGCTGAAGGCGATGGTGCTGTCACTTTTGTCGTCGGTTGGAGGGACGACGACCCTCTCGATCCTCATAATTGGAGTCGAGGGAAGAAATGGAGGTGCACAGCAATAGTATGTCTTATCGCCATAGCTGTGACCATACCAGGAACAATTGATGCGCCAGTCTCTGGCCAATTCAACGAACATTACAATGTAGGCCCTATTGCAGGCTCTCTCACAACAGGTATTGCACTCCACATTTTTGGGTTACTGGATATCCATTTGGATATAGCTGCTGACGACAAGGTGAACCAGGGCTTTATCTAATAGGTGTTGGCGTGGGTTCGATGTTCGCTGCCCCATTTTCTGAGACGTTCGGGCGAAATGCTGTTTACTTCACGACCATGCTCCTTATGATGCTGTTCATCTTGGCCAAGGCACTCGCACCAAACTTCGGAGGCGCTGTCGTGTTCCGATTTCTAATTGGTTTCTTCGGAGCAGCGCCATTGACAGTAGGAGGTGGTACCGTTGGTGATTTATGGAATCCCCTCGAGATCTGCTTCAGTCTACCCTTCGTCACCATGACTTCATATGCCGGCCCTGTGCTTGGACCAATTATCGGCGCTTACCTACCTGATATTGGCTTCCGCTGGGCTGATTGGCTCTCTTTAATCATCGCTGGCGCCGTATTTATCATTGCTCTACTATTCCAACCAGAGACCTACGGCGCCGTGCTTCTGGAGTTGAGGGCGAAGCAGCTCCGAGACCAGACCGGTGATACACGTTATAGGGTCGAGGGACATTCAACAACGACCTCACTCAGAAGCCGCCTCCTAGTAAACATCTACCGCCCATTCCAGATGGCCTACACAGAGCCTATCATCCTGATATTCTCGTTCTATCTCGTTATCCTCTATGTCGTGCTCTTCACCTTCCTGAACGGGTACCCATATATCTTTACTCGAGTATACGGCATCTCTGAGTCCCTCACCTTCATCATCTGGACTGCCATCTTGGCTGGTGACGGCGTCGCCGTCCTCCTTATCCCTACGGTTTATGGCTGGACCAAGAAAGCGGCCGCGAAGGCGGCGGAAGAGGGCGGTGTCCTGCAAGCCGAGGTCTGCCTTTACTGGGCTATGCTAGGTGGCTCCATATTGATGCCCGTTTCGTTATTCTGGATGGGCTGGACCTGCTACCCCTGGGTCAGCATCTGGTCGCCTATCATCGGCTCGTTTGTCTTCGGCTACTCCCTGGTTGCTATCTTTACGACGACTTACATGTACATCGTCTTCGTCTACCTGAACTATGCTGGATCCGCCCTTGCCTTCATGACATTCAGCCGTTACGTCGTTTCAGGTGCCCTCCTCCCGGCCTCGGTGCCATGGTACGAACACCTTGGCCCTCACTGGACCCTGACAATTGTTGCCATATTAGCAACCATAATGGCCCCTGTGCCCTTCGTCTTGTACAAGTACGGCCACAAGATTCGCGCTATGAGCAAGAACGTCCAGAACAAAGCATGATTGCGCGCTATGTTGAAATCACCCAGACTGCACTCAAATTGCCATGTTCACACGCGCCGATATCCAGGCTCTTGGCTTCATGCGGTCAAATTTAGCTTAACGGTGGGCCCGGGCATTCCACTGTTGATAGATTACACTACTTAGTTTCGGATAGATCCCGGATGGTGGGTTTCATGGTTTGCGGGCACGAATCACTGTGTTTCGGTATAAGACTACAGATGGGACAAATGGGAATAAATAAACCCCTCTTATTAGCTTGTTCCCGTATTAGACAAAATTAGTTCGGAACTTTTATTCCGTACATTCATTTAATTGCATAGCTCATCTAATACACCAAAACATACTTGGAAACGAGTGCATAGCTCTCCGACTACATGAATAATATCTTGCTCCACGTATCTGTGGATCCCAGTGAAAGGAGCCTATTGAAGCACAGCCGTTCAAAGGACCCCTTCCAGGCTGGATCCACAAAGCCATAAATTGGCTTAAATACACGTAGATAGCCAGAATAGCTAGTTAGCCTTCCTTTTGGAGAAGAGACTCACATAGACCTTCAGAATAGACACTAGCCACCAAGTGACTGGTTCTATAGAGGGTCCGTGCTGGGGGCACAAATCTGCTGTTCCCACAAAATTCTTCTCTATAGCCGAGGCGGGTCAATTATTAAGTGTCACATACAAAACGGCAATCCGCACCAATTAAACCATTTTTACAGCAAATTCACACCTAAAAACAACGCTAATAAACATAATCAAGGCAAAGGGCTGATATACGGACTTATAAATACATAAGTCACACTTAAAACAGCAATTAAAATAACACCGGAACCGGTGTTTTTAGGTGTAAATTAGCTGCTAAAGTGGTTATTTAGTATAGAATGCATGTTTTGTACATGACACTTAATAATTGACCGCCTCGATAGCTAAGTACAAGATTATATTTTACTGACCCCCCCTGGACCTACTAGGATTGACTGACAAGGTTGAACGACTAATTTACCTAAATGTCCCGAACTGTGAAGACTAAGTTGACTAATAGTAAGCCAAAAATGCCAGGGCGGCACCGTCCGGCACCGGTGGGTGCTCACTTGGCCTGATGAGTAGAATATGTAGATCTATACGTATGACTAAGTGTCTATAGCATCTGAACCCTCTGAGCCCTATGGCACTCCACATCGCATATCACGAGGACCTATGCACTAAGCCTTGCGCGAGATTCACTGTGCTTCTATTAAAATGAAGCCATTACGAGAACTTTATGTAGCGCGCTAACATCACAAGGCTCAATCTTCTGTTAGCTTCAACTGTGCTTATACAAGTACAAGGGATAAGTATATTATGTCAAAGTAATACAGCAGAAAGAGCGTAGATCCGTAACACGACTCAAACAGAAAACATGTAATGTGACATTACAATGATCCGCAGTGAGATGCGGAAGAGTGGATGGCTTAATCTTTTCTGTTATAATAGATAAGACTTTGACATGGCTCTTTCTAGCGCAGGACTTCGCGAAGCTTGTATTATAGGTTTTGTGGTTGAAGTACCTCGAGACATGATGCCGCCCCGGTATCCTGGCACCTTGGTACCATAGCACCTTGGTTGAGATGCCAAGTATTCTCTGCAGCGTACCTGCAGCCCACGTATACATATGATACACACCATCGTCGGAGTCAAGGAGTTTGAGAGCCAGATAAGACGGCCCACTTTTTATCTTAACACAGGTAAAAGCCCCTGTTCTATCCCTGGACCTAGCAAAGTACTTACCTTATTGTGGTACCTTGCTCAACGTCGATACAAATTTACACCCGATTTACACTTGCCGGGATGTTGGGGGTGGGTCAGGGTATTTGGGTTTAGCCGCATAGCTCATTAGTGCTCTATCAGGTCCGGCTCATAGCCACTCTTTGTCATCTGCCCTAGGATAGATCCCCAACTTACTTGATCCCCAAGTGAGCAAAAAGAACCAAGAGTTGGTATACTTGGCAGTCCACACTACGGAACCCTTGCGGCCAAAGAGTTCCTGTCAAATTCCTAGTTATAGCCTTGCTAGAGCCTGTCTAGTGGAAAAACTGCATGGGTTCCCTCTTACACTCATGTAAGCCACTTAATAACGTGCATGCACTGCCAATAGTCAGTATCTTGCAGCTTGCTTAGACTATAATCGTGCACACCAAATTTCTTCATTGCCGAGAAGAAACAGTTTA
This sequence comes from Xylariaceae sp. FL1651, assembly GCA_025201745.1. Taxonomy (NCBI): domain Eukaryota; kingdom Fungi; phylum Ascomycota; class Sordariomycetes; order Xylariales; family Xylariaceae; species Xylariaceae sp. FL1651. The sequence continues at coordinate 398,822 of MU624251.1, read as the reverse complement.
TATTTAAGTTTCTATGATAATGAATATTTTACATATAGTAGTATTAGATAAATTTTAGAAGTAAGCTTCTGTCTGAGTGGTTATATGTATATTCACCATTCTTATCAATGCAGGAAAACAGCAGATATAAGTCACGATACATATAATTACCACTTGATTGCCTCGGTATCGTTTTGCGCACGGAGCAGTTTACTTTATGCAACGAATGCCATAATCCGACCTATACGGTATGCGACCTTTTTCAGACGACTAAACGTAAATTGAACTGCAGAGCTGTCTGCCGGCTTGCGGCACATACTACCATGTAAGTCAGACCATGGGCAGGCCTAGATACGCTTAGGACCCTTAGGTAAGACGACGATCGTTACAAATACAGAACACGTGTCATTGCTTTAGCAGGTACGAAAAAATGAAATAAAGCAGAACTAAGGCATCATCTACTTGCATGATGAAGAGAAGTAATAACCTCATAATTTGTATAAAAATTTTTTTTTAAAAAATAAATAAAAACCTCCTTGTACGTCATTAATAAGAGCTCAATTATACGGGCGACTCGACCAGGCGAATGATTGCATAGGTAGTTTGTCACGGACGACGGAGCTGTCGAAAGGCAAGGTGTATTGAGCGTATCGTCAAGATACATATTTACGACTGTGGGATTTAACGATTTATGCATCTGATCTTCTAACTGAAATAGCCGCAACCATGCCGCTGGGTATGCCCAACGAAGCCGATGCCGCAGTTATAGAGAAGGCTCTAGAGCGATGCAAGCAGCAGACTTGTACTCCTAACATCAACCAACCCATGCGCATCACACAGGAAAAGTCTCTGAGCATTTAGCCTACTAGCCAATCAGTTGAATATGCAGTCTTAACGAACATCCCAGGGATTTCCTGAATCTAATCTTACTGCCTGATCTACCATATCAGTCCATTTCATGGGTCTCGCCTAAACATTCACAGAAGCTAATGATCATGCATTCAAATCCAAGTTCAACGTGGCCATCTTACAATCGATGGTCCCTGTAGGACGTGCATCAGATTACTGGATGGGAATGACTACCTTGTGGTTGCGGCTGGTACCCGTTGGATGTGTAATAGCACTGCGCCTCGGTAAGGACCCTAGCGGTCTGGTCCTACTTTTCAAGATAGGGAATCTCGATAATCGTCAGCTGACACTCGTGCCACAGACTCCTGTCCCTTGTTGTATCATTTCGGAAGTGCCCAATAGAAAGGACAAGCCAATATCTAAACAACTGAAACTATTGGAGGTTGTCTCGGATCAACGGTATGATCTACACAGAGGATTGGCGGCTCATTACAATTGGTAAGCTAATATGGATCATCTAGACTCAGACTGGACGAAGATCAAGCCATGTTTGGCTAAGGGCAAACATGATGAATTGTCTATCAAGCAATTGGCCCCTTATTCTATTGCGTAATTCAGATAAAACATCACGAACATGTTTTCGATGTACGCTTCCATACAGTTCAGCCAGCTCAGGCATTGAAACTGCGAGCCAAGGCTACTATCAGTCGTTCAGATGGGCGCGATATGAGTCATTATGAACTCAGTATCATCATTGAACCCAGCAATGTGGTCACTGGCACCCGGCTGGGCCGGCCCATCTGTCCTATAAGCTCGGCAACCCGGGGTAGAAGTGTTTACAAATCGTCTTGGCGCTACAGTATAACGTGAGATGTCTCTGCTAACTGTGATAGTACTTGGCGGTCTGTTATCGCTCCACAGCCAAAAAAGGGGCCACGTATGAAAGCCAAGCACGAGGCCGTCCTTTCTATCCGGTGCGATGTCTCCAGATCCTACAGCTTTGTGAGCTAGATTTAGGCAGACTTGCTTAGGTAGCGCGGCATTTTCGTGCGACGGAGGAGGCCTAGGGTTGGCAGTTATGTGAGGCATTATGATGACTCACATCATTTCTGGTGTACTATCGTACGAATGTACCACTGGGTAGCAATGAAGGCGTTGAAGGCATTCTGACAAATTGCCTTATCTGAATTCGAATGATTCAAAGTCGCATGTCAATCAAGCGGTCTGTCGAGCCTAATGCAACAATTATCCTTACTCGAGCCAGCCTGGGCACGATTCGAAGATGGAAAGAGTTCCTAATTTTTTGAAAGCTAGGAAAAATCCCAATCCATGATAGCACAGTCTGGTTTCTCTATTAACGCCTAGGAGTATGTATTGATCTAAAGAGTTGCTTGAAATTTGATCTTGCTCTAGATATAATATCCTCACTAAGATATCAATTCAACTTACTCCTACTAGATGTTTATTCAAGACGAATACTAGGACATTTCAGCTGGGTGCTGATGACAGCTAGAATAAAATTTTGATATTGTCTTTGACGGAATGCCACCTATTACGCTATTTAATAGTTTATTTTTCTTCTTATATCATACCAGTATTTTACGGAGAAATTCAGTTGCTGTTTCTCAACTATCCACTCAAAGTTCACTACAGCAAAACTTGATCGTTTACAGTATAGGCTCCCGTTTACCAGCTTGCAATAAATTCTAGGAGAAGAGAAAGGCTAGTTATACCATTTATAGTATGCATTATCGTCCTTATGCACAACTCCCTGTAATTAAGTCTAGGCTATGATACCGTAGTCAATAGGCTGTAGCAAAGGTTCTAAGTTCGGAGGCCAAGTATCTCTCTAATATTCTTGGTATTACAACATCTAGTATTGTACACCATCATACATCCCCTCTTAGCCGAAATTCTGATGCCTAGGATATTTCAAGTCTGTTACATGAATGAATTACCATATAAAACCTTGGGACCGTCGTTAGGAACCGTGCCTTCCACTGGCATAGTCAGAACCCCATCTCATTAATTATTGATAAGGTAGTTTATACTGCTCATGGATCTCCGGCTACCTGTAGATTTTACACTGAGGATGATTAGGGCTACTCCTCTAACCGCTACTCGCAAATTTTCGATTGACGGGGCATTTCGTTGCCCGATAGGCTATCACGAGCGATGATTTGCTGCAGCTCTTAGGACTCAAGCTGCTTTCGAAGTGCGCGCAGCGGAAATTTTTGGCTACGAATGGATGGTATGAGTGTACGGCGTTAATTACGTGGCATACTACGGCTAAAACGTGACTTGAAACAGTTATCGAGAATGAAAAATGGATAGCACTCACAAGTGAAGCTCTTAGAGAACCGCAGGTTCCATCCGACCAGACACTTTTGACCCATGGTCTCGCATTTCTGAAGGTATTCTTTGCCTGAAGAGTAATAGGCGTGTCGGATGCTCAGTAGACTATGGAGAGCTTCCCATGTGCTATCCCAATCACTTTCAAAGAACTTCTTCTAATTTGTCTGAAGTGTGCCGTCTAGTTCATCTTCACGTACGAACGTAATCGTTATATGATCCTCTATGAGAACTTCTATATTTGGCACTTTGCCCTCCTCCTCTGTCTCTGGTATCTGCTGAATTTATTTGTCTACTACTTCGGCGTCGCCAAGCAAATTGGCGGTCGTGCTGCTGTCAGTCATAGAGACTCTGCTGATGTGTGGGTTATTGGACGTGCTTGCCACTTTGGGAATGCCCTAAAGGGGAACGGCGACGAGTAGCGCCGCTCCTATACGAATCTATCTTTAAGGGACTAGAAGGATTCACTTCTAACCAGTGTTGAAGGAGTGAACGTGAGTGAGGGCTTATGATGCAGAACATGACTTGGAAGGGTTCGCATGGCGAATTTGTGGACTAGCCGGGAAGCAGAAGCTCATTTCTACATCAGTGTAACTAAAAGGCCCAGCCTCCATATCTTCAATTGTCTTCATCGCAGGTCTAAGAAACTCAGCTTCTGTCTCTCCCATTGTCTTCGCAGGTTCAAAGTGGGTACTTTAGTCTGTGATAATACCGTTGTCAGATTACCACGATCGAGGTCAATTAACCCAAACGGTTGAGCGGACAAATCCGTAAAGGATACTTTACTCTAGGTACTGCGGCTTTTGCCAATTATGCTGCCACTCATGGTGTTAATAACTTATTGTAATATTGTGGATATACCGGCGAAGTGTAGTAGTCATTGGTACCTTGATCAACAAAGCGTTCAGTGCCTATAATAGGATGGTCCTTCTAAGTAGTGTGATCCGGCAAAAGCACTCCGGGAGATCCCTAGAAACCAGTGTGATCTCCGGAGACACTATTCACCGTTCCGTACTATCCTACTAGTTGACCTAAGGGTCCATATGACAAGGCTGAGCCGCGAAGCTAGCCCCTATGGATCCACAATCCCGCGACATAATTGCAAGTGCATCTGTCTCTTTTGTGTGTTTGAAGCCCTATCGGTAATGAGATTATGCAAAGTGTGTAGATAGGTTGACAGGCGTAGCAGTCACTGGTATGTTCGCCGGACTGAGGTAAGAGTGGGCGGGTGTCCCCATTGATGCTCAAATCTATGTAGTGAAAACGTATCACAAAGTTGGAAATAGTAAAAGGTAGTGAATGTAGAGCGGCTGTATCATTGAAGTGCTAGCCTAAAAATAAATGGTAAGTGCATTGACGTGAGTAAATAATAGGCAAAGTCACTAACCTAGATAACTGTCATGATCATTTGTAAACCTCAGGTGGAGCCGCGGGTATCAACAGCTCAATAGAATGGTTTTTAAGTAAGATTGATATGAAAGCTACCAAAATTCTTGTGACCGAATAACTAATTCATCTTATAGAATAAACACACAATGCGTCGAGCAATAGCCGGAACTAGTACTCGGGCGAGGAGACATTGGAAGTTGATTATCTATAGCCATGACTACCTTCTAAGATTTCCATATACATCGTGCCCCGCCAAGTCCAGTAGCTTATATTGCCTACGATGTGGCATGCAAGCCTACAACTTCAAAAAATATAAGAACCTGGTTTGAGGAATGGTGTGCTATTGTCAGCCGTAAACTCTAATCCCCTCTCCCTTCAAATCATTATACATTCGCTAAGTAACGTATTATTTCTCATATTCTTGGCGCAATGACATACCCGATAAGACAGGCCAATATTTATCCCACAATCCGTGTTATGACAAGAGTACTTTGTGTTTATTCTTCGATGTCTTTGCATTTACTAGAAATCATCGTCTGCATGGCCCAAATTCAAAACTCGAATTATTTTATAGAACTCCATCCTCCAACGCCCAGTGCCTACAACACTTCATGTGCATATATCACAAGACTTTCGGGCGCTTGTGAGAGACCTATCAAGCTACGAACCGCTTTTTGAGCATTATTTTGATAAGATGCGGCAAGTAGGTACCGGGAAAGGTTATACAACGCCCTAGTATGGTAAATGTTAACGCAGCGCTAGCACCTGGCCTATGCTTAATAATTACTTCAATTATAGAGCTAATTAAGAAGCGTTTATACAGTTGATCATAAAGTGGAAAATTTCCTATATAGAATATCCTTCAGGTACAGCTTGCTAGCGCTAACATCTACCATCCTAGAGGGTTGTATTTGATTTAGAAACCCGCCGTTTGGCTTTTCATACTCATCGGCAACTCGGATAATCAATATGTAAGTGCTACAGTGATTTTGGATAGTATCACGTAGCGTCCTAATAGTCAAGGACTATGATAGCCACTGACTTCAAATCATCTCTAGATAGGTATTCCTTGGTAAGATGTGATATTCATGAACATGTAGTCACTGCTACCAGAGAGTAGCTCCTGTCCGGGTAATGGGGGATGAGTTGTGGCGGCCGAAGGTGCTACTTGCCTCCTGGAACCACCTACAGGGAAATAAATAGTCAGGTGAGGTGCGTCGATGGTAACTCTTTTCATGAAACGGACATCACATCCCTTACCGCGTCGTCATAGTCCCTGCCTCGATCCTATAATGCGGTTGTAGGGCAGGCGTGTCTATGTCGAAACCAATCCATAGAGCTACCTCCTTACCCAAGCTCTCTTCCCATCTGCTCAGGTCATTGCTATCACCTCCAAGTCGACTTGAACATCACCAGCCTCCCTCTACAAGCAACCCGCTCGTTTTCTATTAATTCCCTTGCTTTTTTTTGGATTGTCAAGCATCGACTTCATTTCCTTCTGGGATCGATTTCTTGGTGACCATCTTTATCAGGCTGTTTCAGTCAAGTTCATTCGCTTTTTGCAACGATTTACTGGATCAAGAAATGAGTCACAAAACAACCAACTAATAACGAACGCATGAAATCATCAGACAAACAAACAGTCCGATACACCTAGCCCCTTGTCCACTCAATCCATTCATTGAAGTCTCCCTGCGCTACTCTATCTTCGATTCGACGAGACGCTACTATGAAGTACATCAATTTCCTTCTCCTACATGCCTCCTTCGCGAACATGTTGAAGCTGAGCGTTGGGACTGACCCTAAGCTGCCGAGTAAGAGCAGCCGACTTGATTGCGCATTTAACCTTGCTGACCGCATGTGACACCAGGCTGTGCTTCCCATTGTATGGTCGACAGTATGTTTGTCATGCAATGTCTGGACATGAGCTGCCTCTGCCACCAAAAAGAGTACCAAAAGGTAAGCTCTGCTACCGGCCGACGATGATCATTCTCCGGTGTTGAAGGTTGAGCTAACACATCTCGTCCAGTCGCTGTTCCAGTGCCTTTATTCTCAATGCGATGCCAATGAATACGGTAAAGCGCTCAGCAGCACAATCTCAACATGTATGGCGGTTGGAGCCGAGATCTATATGGTCGCACCGGGTTCTGTCAACGATGAACTTCTCCGCGCGCGAGAAGCCGACTATCTCGCCGGTCGGCAGCTCCCTGAGATACCTGGTCTGCCATTGCCACAGGAGAGCGTCCCTTTCACCACAGTTACCACTACCTTCACCGACCACGTAACACTAACCCTTACTTTGTCCCCAACCCTTACGCCTTTCCTAAGCAGCGATCCTACTTCGAGTATCAACCGACCATGGGTCATCACCCAGTCCGGCTCATCTCGATTCAAGGCATCATTTTCTGGGCTCGTGCTGTGGATTGCTATCGTCTTGCTACAGGATTACTGGATCAATGGCTACTACTGGTGATGGAGGCATGATCAGAACGAACACTTATTTTGGGCATGTTTGTTACATGCTATCACAGGACTACACAAGAGATAGATGACTTGCCAAGGGCTTGAACATACATATGTAATGTTATGGCGTTCACTTATTTTCTATATAGTCGTTTTGCGTGAACCGTGCACCATTTCCAGCGCCGATTAAGCACCTGGTTGGCGAGAACGGATGCACTGTTCTGGGTATCATATGGAATGCGGTCGAACATAGGTAAAGTAGAGTATGAGGAATTGGTCAATTCCATCTCAATAGAATAAAAGTTGCAACGGTCGCTCGGGATCCACGTATCTCTCCTTGAACTCAGACCGAGACAACCAACGTGCGAGAGGAATCATTGTCTCCTTCATGTCCATGATACCCCTTTTCTTCTGGTCGATGTGTGAAGCATCGACGATGAGCCGCTCTAACTTGTCTAGCTTTAGAGTACCTGTGGGTGCTGTCAGCGCTCGAGTTTTGACAATACCTCGCGACGAAGACTAACCACTCTCCACGAGGTCGTTTAACCTCAATGGTGTCCCCACTGCAACACCGGTTCGGTGGCTCTGGAGAAATTTCTTGCTATCTTCGATCTTTATATGTTTCGCAAACTATCGAGTTTCAGTATATCAACACGACAGAGCCGGAAAATGGATCGCATACTAGTTTTGCTACTGTGACCTTCTTCGTTTGATACTTTCTGACGGCTCTGTAAGAACTGTCAGGTGAAAATCCTAGAAGTACAGAAACTGCATAGAGAATACCCTACCTAACAACATCTGCCGCCCTTAAGCCAGCACCGGCCACAATGATGGTATGAGGGGAGCCGTTCTCCTTTGGAGCATCACCCAGCGTCTTTGGGTCTTCAGCATGCGCTTCAAGGAACGCAGGCAAATTTTCTAGATTCCGGGTCTCTGAGAATGAGCTCGAATCTCGTATAGCGTTCGCTATTCACTGTCAGTTCTCATACACCCTTGAACCCTGCGGAGTGAAGCTCACGTGAGATATCCAAGGCAGATAGTTCTACCGGCTTTAGATCGGTCCCAAATCTCCTAGTCTTCTGAGCGAGGTGGTCTGCTAAAAGCATGTTATCGAGTAAAGCAATTTTCTTGTTCAGTCCAGCCTCAAGATCCAGATCTTGGTCGTCCTGCTCGAAGGCCGATTTTCTTCGTTTTCGAGAGCCTGCATCATCTTCGCGAGCTCTCTTTTTTGACTTTGCCTTGGAAGCTAGGTTTACCGACTTGGCGGGGGGATCTTCAGACATCTCGAAAGAATCGATGAGCAGTTTTGCCTCAGTTGCGACAATGATGCAGGAAACCAACGGTCAGAAGATCAGAGGAAGAGTAGGTGTGCCAAAGAATTCCGAGCTTGGATAAACGCAAATTTCTAACCTAGAATTTTGATAGGCGATAAGGTACAGCGATATGCAACTATCAGGAAATAACCCCACCATCCGATGTCAAGAAAATTGCCCCGCGTTATGTTGTTCGCCGAGAAGAGTCACATTAACTGTACTTGACACAACTTGTATTAATGTCTCCCGGGCCGAGTTTCTTGACTCATTCCTGTTGAGATCTCTTATATATTGACAATAACTGAATCATACATCTGCTGAATTCGGCGCACATTCCAAGCTACTTAAAATGTCTGAGCCTGTGGCAGACCCCCAAGCTTCAGCAGCTACCCCGCCAGCGGAGGGTGAAGCTCCAGCCCAGTCCAAGAAGGGAGCGAAGAAGGCTGAAGCAAAAGCCAAGAAAGAAGCAGAAAAGGCACGAAAAGCTGCCGAGAGAGAAGCTGCCGCTGCTGCTCAGAAGGCTTCTGGCGGAGGAAACGAGGACCTCGCAAAGGAGAACTACGGCAATGTCACTTCTACCACTAAAGTCGACGCAGAACGGGTACAGCTCAAGAAACTTGGTGAGGAACACTTGGACAAGATAATTAAGCTTCGAGCATGGATTCAGAATGCCCGTATGCAAGGTGCAAAGATGGCCTTTGTCGAACTGCGGGAGGAGCGCAACTGGACGATACAAGGTGTTATCGCTGCTAGTCCGGAGGGCACACCCGTGAGCAAACAGATGGTAAAGTGGGTGGGTGCTTTGCGACTTGAGAGCTTTGTTTTGATCGAGGCCAAAGTGCAGAAGCCCCTGGAACCTGTCAAAAGCTGCCGCGTGAGCGACTATGAACTTCACTTGACCAAGTGCTACTTGGTTGCTGCTGGACCCGAGGTACTGGGATTGAGCCTCAATACTTCTAACAGAGCTGTAGGGGCCTTTGACGATGAGGAACCGTCTGCACCCACGGAAGGCGTCGAGAATCTTTCGTTAGCCGATGCGGTCCCGACTGCGAGCTTGTCTACTCATCTCGACAACCCAGTCATGCACAAGAGAGCTCCTGTTCAGCAAGCTATTGCTGACGTCCGTATGACTACACGAAAGCTGTTTAGCGAATACCTTGAGCAACGCGACTTCGTCCAGTTCGAGCCCCCCTGTCTGATCGGCGCCGCTTCTGAGGGCGGCGCAAACGTTTTTTCTATGCCATATTTCGATAAGAAGGCTTACCTAGCCCAATCACCCCAATTCTACAAACAATTTGAGATTGCCGGCGGAAGAAAACGAGTATACTGCATCGGGCCTGTCTTCAGGGCAGAGAACTCCAACACCCCACGGCATATGACCGAGGTATGTCTTCAAAGGTTGCAAGAAGCTTTATTGGCGTCAAATTACTGATTTGAACAGTTCACTGGCCTTGATATGGAAATGGAAATAGAAGAGCACTATCATGAAGTTCGCGACATGATCGAAGGACTCATGATGTACATCTTCCGCGGCCTGCAAGAGAAATGCAAGGAGCAGATTGATTTCATCCGAACGATTTACCCATCCGAGGACTTCCTCCTCCCCGAGCCTGGCAAGGAAGTTCGGCTCACTTTTGCTGAGGGCCAGAAGTTACTGCGCGAGGAAGGCCCAGAGGAGTACCGCAATGTCAGCGACGATGAGGACATGAGCACACCACAAGAGAAGGCTTTGGGAGCACTGATCCGGAAGAAATTTAACACCGACTTTTATGTTCTAGACAAGTTCCCCGAGGGGGCTCGTCCCTTCTATACAATCGAGGACCCCGAGAACCCTAATGTGTGCAACGCATACGATTTTTTCAGTAAGTATGCCCAGATGGTCGTTCAAGTCAAGATTGCTCATATTACATGTTTAGTGCGAGGGCAGGAGATACTTTCTGGTGGCCAGCGTATTCACCTTCCTGAGCTGCTGGAAGCTAGATTGCGAAGGAAGGGCATTGACCCGGCAAGCCCCGGTATCAAGGAGTATGTCGATGTGTTCAAGTCTGCTGGTGTACCGCCTCATGGAGGTGGCGGTATTGGTCTGGACAGAGTGGTTGCTTGGTATCTTAACCTGCCTAGTGTCCACTTGACAAGCTACTATCCTAGGACGCCAAAGAGGCTTCTTCCTTAGAAACCGAGCTTGGCCGAGATCTAAAGCTGTGTAAGGAAAATGTATGCAAAAATGAAGGGTAACTTAATTGTGTTGTCCTCTGCAACTAATAGTCCTCGCAATGATACATCTTAGGGATATATGAAGAAACTGAAAGGGGAAGCCTTAGGTATGAATCTTGAGAGACTTCGTAATAAATGAGTGATGAGACGAGGGTCAAGCTACATTCTAAAGTGTACATATCAATTTACCCCAGAGACCACCAATGCCGCCTTATGCAACTAACCAGCTACTCCACAGGGTCGCATAACGAGCCGCAGCCCCACCAAAATTTCTGTTCACCGACCCAAGTAGTTTGTGAGCTTTGCTTGTGATATCTAAGATTCCTACCTCTTTCCTAGTTTCCTACTACTCTACTAGGAAAGCCTGAACCTCTCAATCTTCTACAAGGCCGACAAAGCCAATTGCACCAAGAAGAAATCACCGTGCTCTATATTACACCTCTCAACTTTCAATTTCGCCTTTGTACAAAATGTCTTCCTCCAAAAAGCGCAAGTCGCATGATGATGACCCCATCACCGCCACAACAGCACCACCAACGGAGTCTTCAAGTAAGAAGCGAAGGCGCACGAGCACTGGGGATGGCGACGAGAGCAGCTCTAAGCTTGAGAGAAAGAAGTCAAAGAAGGACAAGAAAGACAAGAAAGAGAAAGACTCCCAAAGAAAGCACAGAGAGGAGAAAGCCGCTCAGGAAGAAGCCAGCGCTCCTCCGAACGATGATGAGGCGGACGCAGCAGCTACCAAGACTTCCAAGAAGAGCAAGAAAAACAAGAAGAATAAAGCCTCGAAAACGGATGGATCAGAGCAACCTACAGCGAGCACCACCGACGTCGCTCCGGTCGCTGCCGATACCGATACCACTGGTGTGGACCCTGACGCCAACGCCGACGCCGACGCCAAAAAGCGCTTCATAGTCTTCGTAGGCAACCTGCCCTACAGCGCCACGCCCGAGCAAATCAGCGCGCACTTCGCATCCGTGCACCCGACGGCCGTGCGGCTCCTGCACCAGAAAAACGACCCCTCGCGCTCGCGCGGCGTGGCCTTCGTCGAGTTCGCGCGCTTCGACCACATGAAGACGGCGCTGAAGCTGTTCCACCACAGCTCGTTCCGGTGCCCCGCCTCCAAGGGCGCGTCCGGCGCCAACTCGGCAGCAAGAGGAGGCCAGGGCAGGGGACGAGACCAGAAGGGAGGCGGACGGCAGGGTAAGCAAGGAGACGAGGGCGGGCCGATGGAAGAGCGCAAGATCAACGTGGAGCTCACGGCCGGTGGCGGCGGCAACACCGAGTACCGCAAGGAGCGGATCCGGGCCAAGAACGAGAAGCTGAATGAGGAGCGCGTTCGGCGGGCGCGCGAGGAGGCGCGGCTGAAGGACAAGAAGGAGAGAGAAAAGTCCAAAGATGGCGGGGGTGAAGAGGGGGAAGACGGAGAAGGAAAACAGAAGGCAGCAGGTATAGAAGATGCCGTGCATCCCAGCCGGAGGAGACGAGTTCCTGGAACTTCGTGATGAAGTTGATACCCCAAGGGCAAAAGGTTGTCTATGTCTAGCATTGCAGTACGACAAATTTACTAAAACAGTTAATGTCAAGAGCGACCACGAAAACCAATTTCCCACCTTACCATCAAGCTTGGCCTTGCCTGGGGCAAGGAGTCTATAAATCAACTGTCTTATCGGTATATCGGGGATTCGAATGTAATAAAACAAAAGTGAATCCATGGCGTTAGGACTCAAAAATTCTTTTGTAGTTGAGACATGAAGAAGCGAGGTTGGCGTCAAAATAGTTGATACACTTTTTGGCCCAGCTCCAACAATAATTAATGATAATGCGATTTTATACCGGAAAAAAAGTTTAAAAGTAATAAATTCTAAAAGCTAATATATAAGCTTTTAAAATAACAATAAAAATAACACTAGAATCGTTGTTTTAGGCTGGGAATTGCTGTAAATACACCTTTAAGGTGGTGTTCAAGGTGATAAGCCAAAAAGTGTATCAACTATTTTGACACCAACCTCGAGAAGCTTGTAGCTCAGCAAATATTACAAATTAATATAGAATGGGTAGATGTGTGTCCATCCATCCTGCAAAGTGTCAAGTTAGACTTGGAAGGCATGATATGCTTTTGCTAAGAACTTCCATTTCTCTCTAGGCTGTGCTATCTACAGGATTAAGAGCAAGGCGAGCTGGCATCGCTCATGATTTGGTGTAAAGCTTGGCCATATCTAACGAGCTCAGGGTCAATAAAACAGACACAGATATTCCTAAGCTCAAATCCTGTATTCTCCAATCTGGCTGGAACCAAGATCATGGAAAGGAATAACAGACGAGTGGGTATCAAACGTTCTGATGAAAATAGCCCATTTTGCAAGAAACCCATGCTTCTCAAACCAATTGCCACTAGTTGCACTTGCTTCTCTTCTCTCCGACTGAATATTCATTGTAAAGGTCTCGCCACAAAAACGAGGGCGGACCAAACCGTTGGGTATGTGTTTATGAAAGGTGAGGACGTGAGACTGGCGTAAATGGCCGATGCAAACATTCAGCCTCAATACGTCGGTTCCTTAGAGAAGAGTCTTTCATATATGCCCCCCGAAACGCCAGTATTGCTTGCTAATATTTCTTCCTCATATCAGAATAGTGTGTTGCGGATCGGCAGGACATCTAGAGGATTGTGCACTTCGACTTCTTGTTTCCTTTAACAGGAACAGGACGAGGATTCAAAACGGCACTGGAAGTCAAGTCAGTAAGTCGCTAGCTTTGCTTATTGTGTTACTTCGTACCGGATCGCCTCGTCAAAAACGCTCTTCAGATTTCGCTGTGTCAATGCAGAGCACTCTAGATATTTATACGCGCCAATCTCGTCGGCACAGCTTAGCCCCCGCTCATAAGAGATGGGCTCCATTCTCTTAGAGCGGAGGCTCTCTAAAGTGGCAGGGTCCCCGCGGAGATCTAGCTTAGTACCAACCAAAAGGATGGGAATGTTCGGTGCGTGATGGTTAATCTCGGGGTACCACTGTGTACGACCGGGTTAGTAGTTGGCCGCATGGGACGTTTCAGGGTGGCACATACCTTGGCCGTGACGTTATCGAACGAGGGTGGGCTGACAATGCTGAAGCAGATCAAGAAGACGTCGGTCTGGGGGTATGATAACGGACGCAAGCGATCGTAATCTTCTTGTCCGGCAGTATCCCATAGTCCTAGGCTGACCGGTTTTCCATCAACCATAACACTCGCAGAGTAGTTATCGAAACTAGCCAGCAGGTGTTAATATATGACAAACAATCAGCGATGGTGGGGGTAGGTGACTAACACCGTGGGGATGTATTCGCCAGGGAAGGCATTTGTGGTGTATGAAATAAGTAGACAAGTCTATATGTGTTAGCGTACAAACAAGTCATAACCAACGTTGAATAGCAGACCATACTTTGCCGACCGCACCATCACCAGTGACAACACACTGTAAGAAATACCTTCATTAGTATTTGCCTTTGAATGTGAAACATGCACCGTCAAGGTGAGCAATTGCTGTGAACATACCTTCAAAGACTGGACACCGGGGGCTGCCATCGTTTATGACCTGGAATATTCAAGCAAACACCACAATGTGTAGCTGGTAGGATGAACGGCAGGAAGATTGATTGTTAGAGTTGGCGATGGGATATCAAAGGCGCGTCGCTGGGGTGGAAGGTTGTCGGACAGGGTCGGCGATAAGGATCAGAAATCAATGGAAGTCTAGGTGAGCGTTGTTGGCTGCATGAAGGTTAGAAAAGCCTTGATACAAGTCGGAAGGATGCAGTGTCGCAGATTGTAAGTTGGGCAGCACACTTTGGCGCGATTGGACGGGTGATAGATACGGGAAGCGCTCTGGGGCAATATAGGTACCCAGATGTGCTAAGCAACTCCTTCAGCCTGGGTGGAACCTCTTGCTAGTACTGGAAGGCAGTGAATCATTTGGGATCGGCAAAACACGCGTGAATGGTAGTGCAGGCGGCATGGAGAGGGCTCTTGGGAAGATGCAGTATGAGCTGGCTCTTCTTACTCTTTGGGACCTTGTGTTGGAAGAAGGAGAGGGGAAGACAAAGAGAGAATAGGCGGGAAGGGTGAATGTGATTGCAGGACACAACAACGATGGATAGTTATCGTTTTGTGGGAGATCGTTAGACGCTTAAGGTAATGAGCGTCGATCGAATAGGAGACTTCAGTCGTGGTCTTGTGGAAAGAGCCGGGAGCGGGAGAAAGAGAGACGAGATATGAAGATGGTAACCTACAATAACGAGGTGCTTTAAAGTTCTGACAGCACGGCTGGCGTATCGCGGGTATGTAGGATGATGCCCGGCGAACGGATAAGATCAAGTCAATCAGAAGTCAGATAGAACGCTCGGATCGCAGGCGAAAGTATCATCGAGGCAGCAGGGCGGGAGAAGAATCACACATGCACTAAGAGAGGCAGGAGGAGCTGTAATTGTGCAGTGGTTTGATTGTGGTGATCGATGGATGAATGAAGCTTCTGAGGTTCTCTGGATCAAAGAGGAAATCAGAGCCAAAGAAAGGCGGTCGGTCAGTCGGTCGGTCGGCCGGCCTATTCAGTACAGCAGCAGCGGTGCTCAACTCTCTCCGGTACCTAGCACAGAAGAATGCAAGTCCAGCGGCAGCGGTTGTGGTATCTCAAACAAGGGTCATGGAGCTCTCCTCCTTGGTTGCTTGGCTCCCTGTACGCTGTAGCGAATGATTCTTAGTGCCCCCTAACGAGGTACCATCTAAGTCTTGGTCCGAGCGTCAATAGCGGAACCTAAAGATACCTTGTACTCCATCAGGAGGTACCAATGATAGCGGGGCACATTGGTGGTACGTTCTGAGCGCGTTCCACTCTGAATTCCAGTTCGATTTGTTGTTCAAAATGATTGGGCCTATCCAGAAGCAGCGAACCAGAAGCCATAATGAGCCCTATTACCGACATCACATGAAAGCATCTCTCAGAACAGTATAGCCTCTCAGAGCTTACGAAGGCACCCTTGGGGCCTAGTGTACATCCATTGTGGTGCCAAGATTTGCATTGTCCCAACTACTTCATCCGTATCTCAACTTATCGCGTATGAAGTTCCGATGGGTTCTCATCCTGGTGGGTACGTTTTAGCTTGCGGACAGTCACACTAGTGAACTAAAGAGCAGGGCGACTCTTATCTATGTAGGAGATGTCTTGTTCAGGCGTTACCTGAAGCACAGCCTGTGACATTTTCGCTCGGAACAATGGCGGCCCTGTTGTAAGTATATCAGGGGTGGCTCCTCTAAGCCCCAGAAGAGAAACAACTGTTCACCTTGATTCGTTAGTATCTTTGAATCCATGACACACTAGATGTATTGACCAATAAGCGTTCAAGTTTGAACAGAAACGTTCTTTGTTAGTCTAAAAATCTGAGGATCTAAATTCGGCCAGCATTCATGGCCCTCCAAGGAAGTCCGCCCACCTAAGGAGGGGAAATATCCTAGTCAGGCCACGAGAGGAAGCCTACCCTTGCAACAGAAGAAAGCTAAATAGTGTAAACATGTACATAAAATGTAGCTTGCCGTCATGATATGTGGTATAAGTTGACTTAGTCTGTCAAAGCTCGGTGGTACTATCGGACCTTCCAACTTTAGAATATTGATCGATAGCTAGAAAAGTTATCATAGTAGCAGTTAAACAGTCGGAGGGCTGCAATGGAAATATCCATAATACCATAATAGGATTCATCCGGTCAGCAATGCACTACGCCCACCTATGGTGAGTGTTGAAATACCGACCAGGGGTTTAAGGTACTATATGTAGCTTTTAAGCCTCAAGATCCCCAACTCAGCAGTTACTACATAGGTATACTCTGGCGAGCCATTATTGCGTGCATGTGACGACCCTCGTGGGCTGACGGTTGGTTCCAATTGCGATAGTTATACTCGTCTCAAACCACCGTTTGAAACAAGTGTTATAAGGTGCTACACATCCAGGAGCTTGGGTAACATCATCTCCAGCTCCAAAAAGGACCAAGGGGACGATAAGATGCTATCAGCGATAAGAATGCGCCGCAGCATAGGCGGGATAAGCGGCGGGATAAGTATTGGGATAGCCAGGCGAGCCAGGACGGGATAAACCCCACCAAGTCTAAAATCCCATAGCGGAATTAGTGCCACGTGTGGGCCGGCTCCTTCCCTGAACGTCCCTCAGCTCTTCTTGACGCGTCACAGTTGCCGAATGTACTCCGGACCGCGTCTAGACTCAATTCAAGTCAAAATTGCGAATTATCCCCACGTCATACCAATCCCAATACTAAACCTACCCTGGACAATTGACGAGCAAGAATGAACGACCAGCCCCGGCCGTGAACAACTTTTCCTTGTCAAGAGCCCAAGCTCCTACTTACGCTGTGTCGCCTAATCCAGTCTGACACACATGGACCATTAATATATGTACATGCACAATGTCAAGTACTAATCCTGGATCAGGCCAAGACAATCGACTTGTGCCCTTGGCTACGCCTCGAGTAATTGCGACTCCGAACCGACGTGCAACCAGTGTCGAGCCTGGCTCAACTCGTCAACCCGCCTCAGCGCGACGCAATAATGTCGCGACACCCCATGCACGCGCCGCCATCCGGGCCATGGACCAGCGCCGTGCCGCCCTATTCACGCCGGGAAGGGCCCGCCGACGAAGCGTGCGCGAACAGCGCGAAACACCCCGGGACCTTCTGCGAAACCTGAGTCGTCTCTTGGCCCCGACTTCCCAAGTTGTATCCTCGTCCTCATCTCCCGATTATCCGGCCGGCGAAGGTAACTCAACCTTACCTCTAGTCGCAGAGGATGACGAGGGTGATGATGATTTCCCGATAGAGCGCCCTCGCTTCTCACTACCTCTTGGACCTGAGGACGATGACGACGATATGGACCTAAAGCCACCTCGGCTTAGTGGGCTTGAGGATGACAATTACACGGTACAGTCAATCGAGCTCCCTCGGAGGGCTATCAGCGAGATGCCATTGGGTCGGTTCGACAGGAGTAGTTTGGGCAGTATGAGGTACAGCGACTATATGGGACCAGACATACAGAGTGATGACATGGGTATCGATGCTGGCTTCTTCCCACCGCCTGCGCTAGACGACAGTGGAGAGGTGGTTATGGACGAGCCAGCTGTCATTGAGCGGTTAGCATTCTATTCGCGTCTTTCATTATAAACTTTACCAAGCTGACGTGCAGTAGTCTGGATGCTGATGAGGCAAGACGACAAACGATTGGTGGTGATAGCATCTTTGGACCTATTGAAATTCCCGACATCGGTAATGAAAGTACCTTCATCATGGCCCCTGTTGAGTCACCCGTACGAGATCCAACAGCAACTGGGGGGCTTGAAGATCTGGACGAGGAAACCCGCCCGTTAGACAACGTTGATGATAGTGACGATGTTGACGACAATGTGAACGAGCCCATGGACATCCCTGACTTCGAAGTCGAAGATGAGGTAGAGGATGATAACAACGTCAATATGGCAGGAGAGACTGTAATGTCACCAACAGCTAGTCTCGCGCCGAATAGGGGAAAGAAGAGAAAGACCGGGAAGCGGATATCAAGGCATGGCATCGAATACCCTGCCCTCCCGCCGAATGTAGTAAAACGACTAGCGACTACTCTTGCCAAGACTGCAGGATCAAGCAAAGGGAAAATTAGTCCAGATACGCTGGAGGCGATTATGCAAGCTACGGATTGGTTCTTCGAGCAACTAGGAGATGATTTGTCTGCATATGCGAAGCATGCCGGGCGCAAGACTATCGATGAGAGTGATATGCTTACACTCATGCGAAGGTTTGTTATACATCCTTCTATAAGGTTCTGTCCTTTATAGTACACACTTTGACATATGATACAGGCAGAGGCAAACGAACGCAACAACCACGCCATTTGCGCTAGCTCAGCGGCATTTACCCAGAGAGCTCCTGCAAGAGCTCCGTATGCCAACGCCAGCCCCCAGTAAAGGCCCCCGTAAGAGAGCTAGACAAGTGAATATCGAGGGGGAAGGGGAAGTGACATGAAGCAAGTCCAGACATTGGTCGCACCCGAAATTTTATAGAATGCAGATTTACGACCACTCCTTGTTCATCCGCACACGGCGAGAGATGTCTGTTGGGGGCTTTTTGACCACCATGTAGAACATTATGGAAGTTGCTATTGCCAATCCATACCTGCCCGAGTGTCAGTACTCCAAAATAAAACAGGAGGAAATTGAAGAGAAGGTTACCAAGTGAAAATATATTGGGCATGATTGTTCCTGAGGTTGACCTCAGCCGGTCTTCCGATAGGAATGCCCTTGGACTCCATCTCGAGGGCCTGCATCAGGTCGGGCTCTGCGACATACAGCTGTCAGCAGATATACTCAAAAATCATGGATGATAATCCATCACTTTGTCTCCCATGCAGACTGTGACCGTAATCATGACTATACGTACCCATCGTCTGCTCAACCCAAACAGGTTGGCTCCCCGCCAGCTCAGCCATTTGCTTGACATCTGGGAAGTAAAACTCGCCCTTGTCCGGCCTATTTTCAGGGGTAAACATATTTTTCTTCCATGGCTCCCTAAGCAACCCCTCTACCACAACCTCGCCAGTCGGTAGTCCCTCACGTCGATCCTGCTGCCGTCTCAGCTTCCGTGATATCCACCCACGATTCACCAGCACCGTCGTGCTACCCTTCCCATCGGTCCCCCCCGGGTCCCGCTCAAGTGGCGTGATGACCATAAAGCCGTCCTCGCCATCGCGCATCCGTGGACCGACGAGCATCTCGAGATCATGTCTGTACCGCCCCCTAGCCAAGACGCGGCGGAAATCGAAGTCGTGGATGGCGTCTGGGTCCACGCGCGGCGGCAGCGGGAGAGGAGGCTGGACCAATCGGTCCTCGAACCGCGCTACGAGTTCGCTCTTCCAGCCCAGACGCTGGACCTGCCACGTCCCCAGCGCGAAGGCCGTTATGGGGATCAAGGCGAGGATGATCAGGCCGGGGCCGTGCCGGCGGCCGGCGCGCACGAGCTCGGGCGGGTTGTCGAGGACCGAGGTGAAGTTGGGGTCGTCGCCTGGCTGCTTGGCCCGGCGGGCGCTTGTGTTCGCGAAGGGGCGCCGGGGGTGGGCTCTGGCGTTTGCGGGTCGGATGTGTGGCCGGAGCGCCGAGGTGGTTGTTGAGGGTTGGCGAGGGGAGCGGAACTGCCGCTCGATGGAACGCTCGACTTGGCGCGCGAGCGTGTGCCGCGGTATCCAGCTGCTTGTGGAGCTCATGTTTGGGTCAATTAAGTTATTGATGTTCTACTGTCCCTGCAAAAACAAGGTGGCATTTTCATCGACGCTCATTGGGGGGGTCCATGCCGTGAGATTGTCGCTTGAGGTCAAAGAAATGCGCAAATGACGATTTCGTGAGCTTTGACTTGATATACCTATTGAGTGAATATAAAGCGGGGCTATACTATCTTTTCCATAGCAATAATAGTGCTTTTTTACATAGAATACCTTTGATGAGTGAGTGCATACTATCGCCAATTTGATCACTATATCTCTGTCCATCTTTTCATACACTTTTTATTCTCTCTTATAAATATATTATTAAGCGGCGGCACATGGCAAACCATTGAGCTCAACGATAGTTACGCCTAAGAAGGAGGATATCCTATGTCATAATCTAGGATCACCGTTCTGTAGCTCCCCCGGCAATATGCTCCGTGAGTGCCTTCGGTTTAAGTACGCTTAAACAGGAAGAGGGTTCTTTTTGTCGTGTTGTACTTTTATTCTATAAGAGGTCGTTTCCCAACTGGATAATTTGGGCCAAAGGGTGAGTGTAGCGCATAGATCCTCTGACTTAGACCAAGCTAGGGCATACTATGCAAGTTGCTCTGCAGTTCAGTTGATTCGCTACGATTCGATATATTAACGTGAAAAAATCGATATTGCGACAATGGAGGTAGAAAATCGATTGATTTGAAACACTGCTGAAAGGATAGGACAGGGCTGGCAGTAAGCAACTAGTGCTTTACTAACGAGGGTTCAAAACTAAAGAAAGGAAGAGAAGAAAAGCTAGGTACGACTAGGCCCCATCCCCTTATAAAGGGATCCTCGACATTATACTACAAACGAATTGGATCTTTGTGAAGTCTCTGAAACCATGAGGCCTAAATTCGAATATCCTAGGGAACCTCTGGGATCAGACGGCTTCCGGCAGTTTTCGTTACAGCATGATTACAGCTTCAGAGCGTAACTGTATACGCATTTGCCAACTGCAGTGCATTCAGAAACTAGAAAACAAGCTATGCAAGCCAAAATACTAACCCGTCCTACTTTAGATAGATACCCTACGCATTCAGTAAGAAGGGAACACACTAAATTGAGGCAAGCTGCAATAAAAAGGATAGCCCAGACATTCAGAAAGGCTGACAAAGTCTTAGTGGTGCACAAACTGTTGCGAGTTTGCTCCCCTAGCAGTTCTTGGGTAGAGACGCTTGCGCGTATTTAATATTCTCCGCGGATGACAAGGCTGTGAACATACCTGGAAGGGAGGGTTTCTCACAACCTTTATTCCCAACTTGAAATTGAGGCTATATTTGGCGAAGGTCTGGGGCGCCAGCTAGTCCAACCAGAAACACTAGTCAAGACATCCCACACCTTGCGAGAACTGCCTGGGGAAGGCTTTGATCTAGCCTGTGTGCTATCACTTAACACGAGCCATATCTACTGTGAAGCCCTCCGAACAAGTAATTCAATCTGCTGCCACGCCGCGACAGTCCGATCATAAAGAAGGAAAAATAAGCTAGGGCAGCATTGATTTCTTACCCGCTAGTAAAGACTACTATAGGCTTGAGACAATATGGAATCCGTTTCGATGGTGTATAATTTAAGCAGTGCCATTTTAACCTTGACTGTTGAAAGCGAGGACATTATATCACGAGCTGCTCTCTATTCCTATAGGGAGTGTAAGAATGATGACTCTTGGCTTTTAAATTTTCGATGAGACTGGTATATGATATCTGAGTAGTAGCTCTTACGTTCTTGTTTCAGATTTTGCCATATCAAGTTCCAGCTCAATATATGGATGTCTCTTAAACCATTCTAGTTGCACGGTGGCACTAACTAGCAACCAACTCGAGTCTGTACTGAATACAAGTTAGGCAGCAGTGTTTTCAGTAGAAAGGGCTTGACATTGGCGGGCCTCGTGACAATTCCGAACTTCTTCTAAAGTCTGCCCACTCTTTATAGAAATAAATATGGACCTAAGCACGAGGCCTTAGATATCCACTTGGATAACGGAGTCTGCACATTCGGTAGAAATGAACTAAAGGAAGCGGCTGTGGCCCCTCATAGTTCAAAATCTTTTATGCAAGGGCTATATAGATGTTCGAAACTCTTTTAATGACCTCTCACCTCTGATATTGGAAAGACTTCGGAACACATCCCAGCAATCACTCAATGCAGAGGGTAGCATTACCTGAAGCACCCCAAGCAGATTATGAGCGCGTGATTGCACCTTAACCGCGTACTTTCTATTTCCTATAGCTGAAATTATACCGAATTTGTCATTGTTCTGATGATAGATACGTCACCTTCTACCTCTGTAAAGGACTCAACGTCATTATACCAGTCGGCATCCGCATTACACATAGTGTAAAGGCTGGCGCCAACTTCCGAGGATGCATCCGGGTTGATCACTCTCCGAAAGCCTACAGTTCAAAGTACACTATATAGCTCGTGTTGGATATTAAGTTGCATCTTGGTTCGGCGAAAGCAAAGCCCTGTATTTGATAAGGCAACGCATTGTCCAGTGCATATCGTTTCACATATACACTAGGTTGCCACAGCCATCGAATTCCTTAGATGAGGTAGTAGACAGACTGTAGGTAAGGATGTGTTTTACCATTAGAATAAGCAGCATTCTTGCTCGGGAATTCGTAGAGGGCAAGCTTTGAGAGGCCATTAGGTACTTTGATTATCTTTTCTTGGAGTCGGTGGAAAGGCTTTAGGGCTTCTACTGTAAAACGTCGGCTTGTCAGCGTCTAAAAGGCCCAGCAGATGCTATGCTACGTCTCCGTCTCTCATTAGCATCCGCTTTGCAGCCCAGTACATCCTCCGTACCAACGTCATAGAACTAACCAGATACCTGTTCAGCAGAATCTCCTCATCTGCCAGAGCGATCTTGGGGACAAGGGATGTCAAGTTGGCCTTCGAACCGACGCAATTCCATTGAGCATTGAGAAAAAACAGTGTCTTCGGCGCGATAAGCTTCCGCGTGTACCAGCCTCTTGTAAATCATCTGCATATGGGCTGAGGTTTCTCTGCCGTACTATCTGTGTCGGACCAGGAAGAAAAGCATAGATAGCATACGTCGTGAGCCACAAACGTGGTAAAACCTACATGTAGAACTTCGCACAGATTCACCACAGTATACCTAAACGGGATTGCAACCTGAGTTACGCTGCTTTTAGCGTGAGCTTAGTCTAAGCCGAGCCTAGTTTGCCGCGCTTTTGCACAAATCCATTTTCATTGTTTCAACCTGTTATAAACGGTGAGTGCAACGTCCCGAACTACGGTATCAGGGGTTCAAGTCATCAGACGAGAACAACAGCACCGAGGTAACGTAAGTCTAAGCTCTCCTCGGTGGCTGGCTTCATATTCCCATGTTTATCTAGTATAAAACCATTCTCTAGGAAGAGGCCAGTCAGCCTCGCAACCTCGATGCACTGCTGCTGCGCTTGAGAGATTACTCCCAAGCAATGGTAGAATGTGGTCCAGAACTGCCCTCGGAGCTCACGGTGATTAGGGAAGTAGGTCCAGCCGTGCTCATTCATCGTCCGGATCTCAAGCAAAGTCTCGAGGCCCCCCAAGGACATGCAAAAAGGACTGACCTCGGCGTCCCTCTAGTCATAGATGCCCGTGATGGCACCTGTGTCTGGATCTACATGGATGTTGTTCTCAATGAGGTCGGTATGGTTGAGCACTAATAGCCAGTTCTCATCACAGATACTCGGGAGTTACGGAATTAGGGTATCCAGCGTTGCGTGAAAGTAACCAGGAAGCCCTCTACGTAGCCATTGAAGTTGCGACAAGTAATGTCGAAGAAGCTGCCTGCGATCTGGCCTATTCACTGACCTAGGCGTGTTATGATATGCCGAGGCGAAGAATCTACCCCAGTCGAGTCAGCCGTAGGCATGTTTATTTGCGTTGGAACAGTATAGTTATTAACAAATCTTGCGTAGCTGTCTATGGTGTTTTGCAAAAGCTCATAGTTGTTCCTATGCAAATAAGCTTGGGCGAGATACATGCAAATACCTCCAACA
Source organism: Xylariaceae sp. FL1651 (assembly GCA_025201745.1). Taxonomy (NCBI): domain Eukaryota; kingdom Fungi; phylum Ascomycota; class Sordariomycetes; order Xylariales; family Xylariaceae; species Xylariaceae sp. FL1651. The sequence continues at coordinate 374,944 of MU624251.1, read as the reverse complement.
TTATTCATAGTGTAGACGTGGAGAGTATGGAACGAACCACAGTCCTTGTGCCTTGGCGTAAAGTCTGGGTAGGCTTGTTCGATACAATTTATGAAGTTCATGTCCATGGGGGAGCTTGGAGGATGGAACTGGACGATGACTTGCCCTGCATCGACTGTGTAGCTGGTTCCGCTCTGGCAAGCTGTTGGAGTGACTGATTTGCCTGATATGCTTTCGGCTTTGTCATTGCATTGCTTCTGCGTGACAGGAGCGTTTCTCTCGAAAAAAGTCTCTATCTGCATCCAAGATAGCGCCGATATATCTACCGCCATTGCGTGAAGAGTTGTAGTTATTTCTGCTTGTAACGATTATACCATCGCGGTCGCTGGCTTTGGTGACTAGTAAAGCCTCTTAATTACTGTAAAGAAGAGCCACAGCTGCAAGGCAAAGGTTTCAAAGCAGCATACCGCCCTAACAGGACGGTTCGTGATCAATCTGGTGACTTCGAAAGAGAAGAGGTGAAATGAAGGCGAAAGAAAGAAAAGGAGTTATCCCAGATGCCTCATATATAAAATTAGGTAGGGGCAAAGGTAGCTTGAGTTGGGGGTCTAAATTTGTGTTATGGTGGAAACGGAACTCTCCTTTTATTACAACGTACGAAGCATGTTCAAGTCATGGAGCCAGGCCTAAAGACAAGATGAGCCGAGCCTCAGTGCTGCACAGGAGCAAGCAGCGAGCGTTAAAGCCCAGTTTGTTTACATGTATATGTACAACATAAAAGTAGTACATAATATTTGATCCAATCCCCTAAGACGCATTAGCGTGTGGGGGGGTGTTTCCGTGACGGTCACCGCAATGGTCACGGACTTTGTGATCGTTTTGCAGTTTTAAAAATGATTTTCTTTTTTTAAAACGATCACAGTGATCTATATTATATACAAATCATTTTATGCAATTTAATAATATTTATTTCGAAATCATTTTAGCGGTACAAACCGTCTTAGCGGTCAAAAAACTATTACAGCGGTCGAAACCGTCACAGCGGTTCGAGACCGTCACAGCGGTTCGAGACCGTCACAGCGGTTCGAGACCGTCACAGCGGTTCGAAACCGTTATAGCCAACTTATTGCTAGGCCATGCCAGGCCCTTCGTACTTGCTTCGAATAGCTTTATTAACCAAAATAACGGCAACAGCTATGTCTTTATAATATATAGCCTGTGACGTAGTGGTAAAGTGCCGTATTTCGTAATTATAATCGTAAAGCCCGTTATTCGAGTTGTATACGTGCTATATTTTCTAAGAATTAATATATATATATAGCGCTGGTGTTGGCTGGTGTTTTTTTTCCGTTTTTTTAAACGGGGGTAACGTTTTGATTGACCATTTCGGCCGCTCGGCCATTTCGGCCACTTAATTTCCCAGGCTTTTCAGCCAAAACAACAATCCAACAACAACAATAACTAAAGGCCATATTACCACTTTAACCACCCAAAATAGACTAAGAAACCCGTATTCAAAACGCTATTACTGCTATTTGCAACGATAAAGCTTTTAGCGTTCGAAAAGCCGCTATTCTATTTTAAGTCTTTTGTTCTACCTTTTAATATCGCCTCGCCGGCTTTAAGACCTATGCTTAGGCTAATAAACTTTTCTAACGATTTACGCTAGCCGAAAAAGCTTTTATTATAAAAGTTGTTTTTTAAATATAAATTTAAAAGTAGTTTTTAACGATTAGCGGCTTTAAGATTTTTGTTTTACGGTTTTTAAAAGCTAAAAATAATATTAAGCTATTTAACCGTAGCTAATATAGCAGATTTATAGTTTAATATTTAGAATTAAAGTTTAAAAAATTTTAAAGCTTTAATTAATAATATTATAACAGTATTAATTACAAGATTTTATTTTAATAGTTCGAGTGTTACGAACCAATAGTGGGACCATGGCCTAAGAGAGGGACCATGAGGGGAAGAACCCTTAGCAGGGCAGAAACGTGGCAGTACGCAGTTACGTGACCGTAAGTGATCTAAGTGATTTAAGTGATTTATAGATTATTTAGATTATGTAGATTTAGGAAAACATAATCTAGGCATTTTATTAAGGAATATGGACAGGATTATGAAAAAATATAAAGATAAAAGAATGGTATAAGAAAAAAAGAATTTTTTGTATAGCTAGTTATTTATTTATTACTATTTAATTTATATTTATAGTTATTTTTTAAAAATAATTATAAAAAAACATTTTTTACAAAACAGTTAATTTAAAATATTATTATTTTTATTGTTTATAATACTATTTTTTAACGTATATTTTAAATATAAATATAAAAATATTTTTAGTTATATTTTAAGTATTTATAATTTTAATATTATAAAAATATATATAGTGTTAAATATTAGTGTATATTTTATAATATTTTAAATAGTTTTGTTTTACGTTAAGTAGTTAATTAAAGTAATATTTAAATTATAGCGTTTATTATATTATTTAGTTTTTAAAATATTATTGCTATATTTTGTGCAAAAATCGTAGTAATATATAATTAGATTTAAAAATTAAAATAAAAGTTAAACGAATAAATTAATATTTTTAATAAAACTGCAGATTAAACCGATAAGTTTAAAAAAAAAGCCGATAAATTTAAAAAGTAAAATTAAAAATTACGAAATAATATTTTAAATATAAAAAAATAAAATTAACTTTTTAAAAAAAAAGTTAATAAAATAAATATTTAACCGGCAATTATAGAAATAAAGAAAAAATTTGTAAAAAGTTTTAAATTTTTAAGCTTAGCATAATTTAATAATATTTTAAAAAAGTTAAAAAGATTTTTAGTATAAACTAAGGCGTATTTATATTTTTATAAAGATTTGTTTTAAAAAAATAACGAAATCGGAAAAATTTATATAATAGCCGGATTGTTCGAAAAATAAGTATTGTTATAGTTTAAACCGTATTTATTTAAAGTAATAATTTTATTAATAAAAAATTATTCGGAAAATATATAGAGGATTTTTTAAAGTTATAAGTTATTTAAAAATAAGTTTAAATATTTATTTATTAATTTAAAAAAAAAACGATAAGTTTAAAACGATTTATAAAAGCTAAAATAAATAGAATTAATATTAATATACGCGATAAAATTTTAAAAAATTATAGCTATTTTTAACTTAAATAATTAAGCTAAAATAATAATGTTTTATAAAAAATTAAAAAATATAGTTAAAAATAAAATTAATAAACTATTATAGCCCGACGATTTTAATAAATATATTAATAACGTAATTAAAGCCGATATAAAATTATATAAAAAACGACGAAAACTTTTTAATAAAAAAAATAATAATAATAAACTTAACTAAAAGAAAAAACGTTTATAATTTATAGCATATAATATATACGTAAAACTAATAAAATTTAGTATAATATAGTAAAAACGAAAAAATTAAAAAAAAAAAGTTTAAAAATTTTAAATATTATAATTATAATAAACTAAAATATTACGTTAAAAATTACAAAAAAAAATTACGCAAAAACTTACGAATATTAAAAGCTAAAATATTTAAAATTAAAAAAAGCAGTTAATAAATTAATATAATATAAACTTATTATAACGATAAAATTTTAAATATAAAGCAAAATAGTAAAATATTAACCGGAAACCTAATAATATAAAAAAAAATACGTATATTAATAAACTAATTAATTATATAATTATATTTAAAATAAATAATAAAAAAAATTTATAAACAAGTTATTTATAATAAAAAATAGTTTACCGATAGTTTAAAAAAAAAAGTATAATTTAATAAAATAGTATATTTAAAACGTAAATTAGCAAAAGTAGTATAAATTTTAAAATAAAAATTTAAAATTATAAAAGTAATTATAAAATAAATTTAACAAAAATTATAATATTAAATAACTATTACGTTAAATAAGCAAAAAAGCATTTAAACTTAAAACAAATAGCTAGAACTTAATTAAAAAAACGAAAAGCAAAAAAGCTTTAATTTAGCTAAAAAAAACTAAAATAACGAACTTTACAAATTAAAAAACAATAAAAAATATTTTTAAAATTATATATATTTTTTAATCGATAAAACGGTATTAATATTAAATATATAATAAATAAAAGCAAATTAATATATATATTAAAATATTAAAAATAAAATAATATATAAAAAAAATTAGCTTAAAAGAAAAAAATGTTTAGATAATAATTTAAAATATTTTTACAAAACTTATAATTATTAAATAGAAAATAAATAGCTAAATTAAACAATATATACGGCAATAATTCGAAAAAAGGTTATACCGTATATATAAAAAAATAAATTTCGTTTAAAATAAGAAATAATAATTTTAATTAAAAAAAAAATAAAATAAAAGCTCGATATTAAATTAAAATAATAGCTTTTATAGTATTATAAAAAATACCGAAATATAATAATTAAAGCAAATATAAATATTTTAAAAATAAAAAAGTTTAATATTTTTATTTTAATTAATCGTTTATATAATAAAATTATATTTAAAAACAACAATAAACGATTGCGATTACGTTATAAAAAATATTATAAAATATTATAAATAAATTATATAATATATAAATATAAAAAATATATAGCAAAAAAAATCGAAAATTTTTAGTTTTTAGCTAAAATAGCTAAAATAAAAATCCGATATTTTTATAAAAAAAGTAAAATTAAAAAATTAATAATAATATACTAAACAATTTATAAATACGTTATATTCGAATAAAATTTATAATATCCCAAAAATTGCAAAAAAAAGTTTACAATTTAAAAACAATATTAATATATTTAATATAAAATTTATATATTTTATAAAATTTTTTAATACGAAAATATAAAAAAAAAGATTAAAAAAAAAAATCGATAAAAATTAACTTTTATTTAAAATCGTCGAAAAAATAATAAAGCGGCAAAATTTACGAAAAAATAAAACCGACGATAAATTTATTAATAAATAAAAAACGACAAAAAGCAGCTGTAAAACGAAATTAACAATTAGTTTACGAAATTTTAAAATTTTTATATAAAATAAAGACATAATTTAAAAAAATATAAATATTAATAAACGTAATTTATAATAAAAAAAAATTAAAAACTTTATTCGATACGGGCGTTTATAAAAGTTTTATTTTTTTAAATTTAGTTAACGAATTAAACTTAGCATAAATTAAAAAAAAAAGACCTTATATATTTACGATTTTCGATAAAAAAACTATAAATTATAATAACAAAAAAGTTATATAAAAAATTATAAAACTTTTAATAATTATTTAAAATTATTTAAAACGCTTTAAACTTAATATTGCAAAAATATTATACGATATAATATTAAAGTTAACCTAGTTATAAAAAAGTAATTTTAAAATAAATTAAAAAACTAGCCGTTTTTAGTAAAATTTGTTTAAAATAATTAAATTAAAAAAAAACTTAACTTTTGCAAAATTTTAAATATAAGCTATATATAAGCTTAAATAATTAAATAAAATATAAAACAAAATATTATAATAAGTTAATAAAGAATTTACGATTAAAATACTAAAGAAATATGCTAAATTTAAAAACCTGTTTATAAAAGAATATAGTAAAAAAACAAGGCTATTAAAGCATAATAAATATAATTACGCGATTAATTTAAAAAAAAAGACGTATTTTAAAACTTTTAAACCGTATAGGTCGAATAAAAAATAATTTAAAAAATTACGAAAATATTTTAACAAAAATTTAAAAAAAAGGTTTATATAATATTTTAAATTATCGGTAGCAATATCGATACTATAAATATTAAAAAAATTAAAGAAAAATAAAAAATAAAAATAGAAAAATTGCAAAAATTAGCAATATTTTAACTCTATTATTATTAAAAATAGCAGACCTATACTTTAAATAAACAATTTAAAAAACTGTTTAATAAAAATATAATAATTTATAATATTTAATATTTTAAAAGCTTATTATTATATTAAAATTAAAAAAAGCGATAAATAAAAAATAGCGTTTATTATAAAATATAAACTATACGAATTTTTAATAATAAATTTTAGCTTTACTAATATATTAGCGATATTTTAATTAATAATTATAAACGTATTACGTAAATTTATCGACAAATTTATAATAATATATTTAAACGATATTTTAATTTATTTTAAAACATTTAGAAAATATAAAAAATATATACGGCAAATGCTTTAAACGTTATAAAAAGTAAAATTAAAAGTATATTTAAAAAAAAATAAGTTTTATAAATAATAAATAGATTTTTTAAAATATATAATATTTTTAAAAAAAGTACAAATTTAACAGTTTAAATTAAAAGCAGTAAAAAATTAGCCCGTATTAAAAAATATTAAAAATATACGATCGTTTATAAAATTTACGAACTATATACGTATATTTATTAAAAATTTTGGGAAAATCGCGGCGCTTTTTACGGACTTTATTAAAAAAAATAAACTTTTTTAATAAACAGAAAAAAAGCAAAAAGCGTTTAATACGTTTAAAAATGCGATTTTAAGCGATTTAATATTTAAATTACTTAATTTAAATAAAAAATTCGAAATAAAAGTCGATATAAGCGATTATGCTATAAAAAAATAATTAATTTAGCGAAACGAAAACGGCAAACTATATTTAGTAGCATTTTTTTCGAAAAAGTTTTTAAAATTTAAGCTAAATTACTAGATTTATAATAAAAAACTTATAGTAATAATCGAAACATTTAAGCAATAAAAATATTATTTAAATAATATTATAATATTAGTAAAAATTTACTTAAACTATAAAAACTTTACGACGTTTATAACTATTAAAGTATTAAATAAACGATAAATACGATAGGCAGAATTTTTATTATAGTTTAATTTTAAAATTATTTATGTTAAAAGCAAAAAAAACGACAAAGCAAATATTTTTAGCTAAAAAAGCGATTATAAATAAGTAATATTATTAAAAAATTAAGTATTATTATATAAAAATATAAATAAAAGTTTATTTATAAACTTTATATAAATAAATTATAAAAAATAAAATTAAAAAATACGAAACGCGCTACGAAAAATAAATAAACTAACTAATTTATATTATAACGATAAACTATACGTATTAAAAATATGCCGATACGAATTAGTTAAAAAAATATATAAATATTTATTTTTAAAATATTAAAAAGTATTTAAAATATTTAGTAGATTACGAAAAAATTACGATTTTTTAAAAGTATTAATAGTAGTAAAAAAAGTTATTGCAAAATATAATTTATGCAAAAAGACTAAAATAATAAAGCATAAACTATATAAAGATTTAATACTAGTATTAATTTTAAACCGAGTATAAAAAACGATAGCATTTAACTATATAATTAAATTATTAAAGTTAAAAAAACCTATAACAAAAATAAAGTTCGACTTTATTATAGTTATAGCAGACAAACTTACAAAGTACGCTTATTTTATATTTTATAAAAAAGCAAGCTTAGCAAAAGATTTGGCTTACGCAATAATAAAATATGTTTTTAGTAAACATGGTTATCTAGAAACGATTATTACCGACAGAGGCAGAACAATGGCATCCAAGTTTTGGCAGTCATTTACCAAAACCTTAGGAATCAAGCACAAAATGTCTACAGCATACCACCCACAGACAGATGGTCAAGTGGAAAGATTAAATCAGACACTGGAACAATATCTACGTTGTTACATCGAGTTTTATTACTAAATTCGATTATTTTATAATATTACTGAAAAAAATATATATAATATAAATAAAAAAAACGTTATAAAAAGTATTAAAAATAACGCTAAAATAATTATTAACCGTATTAATAAAAAAGCTTTTATTAATTAGTTTAATAATTAAAAATAAGTTTTAATTATTAAATATATTAAAATTAATAGCTATAGCTTATTTTTTTTTTTAAAAAAAATAACGGCTTTAATAATTATAAATAAACTTAATATTTAATTTTAATACCGTTATTTAAATAATTTTTAATAGTTAAACTAATTACGAAATTGTTTTAACTTAGCTAAAATATTTTAATCGATAAACTAAAAGTTAAATACGAAAAAAATATCGGCTATTAATTATTAATAACTATTTTAATTATTAAACGATAAAATTTATCGAATATTATATTTAAAAATATATTATTTTTATATATTTATTATTATATATAATTTGTATTTTTTATCTTTTAAATATTAAAATTTTTAACGCGTTAATTAAAGTTTATAAATATATTACGCGATCAAATGATCGGTTAGAATGAAGAAGTCAGAAAATAGTTGATTCTCTTAAGCGAGAGGCTATCTCTTATTTAAAGACTGTTTTTATAAACAAGACAGGACGAACAGGACCAAACCAGCCGTTAACCGTTGTTAGCTGTGTAGCAGCTGTGTTTTTTTGTTTTGTATGTTAAATACGTGACATTTGCCCCTTCCGGAAAAATGAAAACGTCCTCGTTTTATTTAGATTAGACTATAGAAGCAAAAATAAAAATAATGGTAAATTTGACTATTTAACCGATACTTAGGCCGTAAAGACGTTGCAAAAGCGAATTAACTATTTAACCGGACGATAAGAAAAAATAAAAAAAATCGGTTATTTTTAATTAACCGTTTTATTTATTTGTTTTAGCAATTAAATATATTTTGTATAATATTATTGTTAAAAAATAATTGTTTTAAAGTAAAAAAAACTTAAAATTTTAGCAATTTGCTTTTTAGGTTTATAGATGCTTTTAAATAACTATCGTAATTTATAATTAAGTAATTAATCGTTATGATTTGTTAAAAAAAAAAATAAGCTAGAATAAAGCAGATAATTATTTTATTTATAATTGTCGTTTTTTAATCTAAAATTTTTTTTTTAAAAAAAGCAGAAAGACTTTATTATTTATTTATTTTATTTAAACTATAATTTATCGTATAGTCGTTTTTGTTTTTTTTGTTTATTTTCCGTTTTATTTTTTTCGAAATCGAATTTTATTCGTTTCTAACTTTCGAAAAATTTTTTTACTATTTTTATAATACGCAACTATTTATTTATAGCTATATTAATAAAATTTGTTTTTAATAGTTTATTATTAAAACCTATATTTAATATTTTATTTTTATAATTTACATTAGCTTTATAATTTATATTAGTTTTAAAATTTATATTATTATTAAAATTTGTATTAGTATTAAAATTTATATTAGCAATATAATTTATATTTAATAATTTAATATTAAACTTCGTTAATTCGGTATTAAAAATAAAAATAGGTTTTATTTATAAATTTTATATTATTTCGTTAAACAATAGTTTTTTTAAATTGCGACTTTTTAGCTTAAGTTAATAATTTGAATTACTAAAAAAAATTTTTGTTTTAAATATTATATAATTATGTTTTAATTATTATAACTTATTTGTTTAGTTTATTTATAGCTTTTTATTATATTATTTTAATATTAGCAACATTTAGTTTTTATATTTATTAACCTATTATATTAATTTTACTTTCAAATTTGTCGATTTATTATTTTATTTATTTTAATTTCGTTTAGGTATTAAAAATCTTTTTTTATATTTTAAATATAATAGCTTTATTAACTATAAATATAATACTTTTTTTAATTATCTTTGCTATTATACGTTTAAATACTAATTTATTTTTTATACCGGCATTTATAAATGCTTTTTATAATATTTTTTAAATACAGCTTTTTATTAGTTTTTAAAACAAAGCTAACTAAATAACTATAAAACATATTTATAAAATTAAATCTTTTAAATAACGATATTCGTTATTTTTATTTTTTAAAAATTTAATAGTTTTTATTGCTTTTAAATCTATTTTAATAAATAAAAAGTTATTTATTATAAACGTAATATCTGTCTATTTATCCTTATAATTAAAAACTTAAATATCTTTTATATTTACTCTTTTTGCGTTATTAATAGCTATATTATTTATACTTATAGCTTTTATTTATTTATTTATAATTGTATTATCCGTTTATATCGTATTTATTTATTTATTTATAACTTTATTATTTTTATATATAGTTTTTATTTAATTAATTATATTTTTAACATATTTAATTTTTATTACGCCCGTTTTTTAATTTAATAAAAATATAGTTAATCTTTTTATTATTATTAATAACGTTTTAAAATATTAATATCTATTTTTAATTGCTTATCTATTTTAACATTTCGGTAATATTTTATTATTTAACGAAATAAACATTTAATTAATGCCGATAGCTTTAATTTTTGCTTTTAAAATATTTAAAAATATATTAAAACCTCCTTTTAAATATTTTATAATCTTTAACGCGTTTTAAAATTCGGGTTTTATATTTTTAACGTTAATATATATACCGTCTTTTTATTCGGCTTTTGCTTTTTGTCTATTTGCTTTAATTATTTATTTTTTTACCTTTGCTTACAATTTTCCGTTTAATAGCTTATTTATTAGTCGGCATTATATTAAATATTTTATTACTTTATCTAACGATATTTATAGTTATAGTAATATTATTTTAATAATATATTACTAAAAGTCCTTTAAATTTACTATATATTTTGCAAGTTTTATTTCGTTAATGCCTAGTCTATTTTTTAAAAAAAGGTCGCGTTGTTTTTTTTCGAATATCGAAAACCATTTTTTTAATACGTTATAAATATATATATTTTTTGCAAATTTTTGTTAATATTCGTTTTATTCTTTTTTAATAATTTATATATTTCCTTTAAATAAAAAATTGTCATTTAAAAAAATATCTTTTTATTTTATAGTTTTGTTTAATTTAAAAGTTTCTATTTTTTTATTTTTTTCGTTATTTATATTTTTTATATTATAAATATCAATATTAAAATTAATATAAATTTAATAGTTATTAATAGTTTACGCGTCGGTTTTATAAATACGTTAATTTATTAGTTATATATAACGATTGTTACGAACCAACAGTGGGACCATGGCCTAAGAGAGGGACCATGAGGGGAAGAACCCCTAGCGGGGCAGAAACGTGGCAGCACGCAATCACGTGACTGCAAATAATTTAGGTGATCTAAGTGATCTATAGATTATTTAGATTATAAAGATCTAGGGATATATAGTTAAAAATATTTTATTAGAAAATACAGGTAAGATTATAAAAAGATATAAAAATAAAAGAAAAATATAAAAAAAAAAAGTTTTTTTAAAAAATTAGTTATTTATTTATTACTATTTAATTTATATTTATAGTTAGTTTTTAAAAATAACTATAAAAAAATATTTTTTACAAAGCAGTTAATTTAAAATATTATTATTTTATTATTTATAATATTATTTTTTAACGTATATTTTAAATATAAATATAAAAATATTTTTAATTATACTTTAAGCATTTATAATTTTAATATTACGAAAATATATATAATATTAAATATTAATATACGTTTTATAATATTTTAAATAATTTTATTTTACGTTAAACAGTTAATTAAAATAATATTTAAACTATAGCGCTAATTATATTATTTAGTTTTTAAAACGTTATCGCTACATTTTATACAAAAATCGCAATAATATATAATTAAATTCGAAAATTAAAACAAAAATTAAACGAATAAGCTAATATTTTTAATAAAACTATAAACTAAACCGATAAATTTAAAAAAAAAGCCGATAAACTCGAAACGTAAAATTAAAAACTATAAAATAATATTTTAAATATAAAAAAGCAAAACTAACTTTTTAAAAAAAAAATCGACAAAATTAACGATTAATTAATAATTATAAAAATAAAAAAAAAACTTATAAAAAACTTTAAACTTATAAGCCCGGCATAATTTAATAATATTTTAAAAAAGTTAAAAAAATTTTTAGCATAAATTAAAGCGTATTTATATTTTTATAAAAACTTGTTTTAAAAAAATAATAAAATTAAAAAAATTTGCATAACAGTTAAATTATTTAAAAAACGAGCACTATTATAGTTTAAACCGTATTTATTTAAAATAACAATTTTGCTAATAAAAAATTGTCTAAAAAATACGCAAAAAATTTTTTAAAATTATAAATCGTTTAAAAATAAACTTAAACATTTATTTATTAATTTTAAAAAAAAATAATAAGCTTAAAACGATTTATAAAAACTAAAATAAACAAAATCGGTATTTATATATACGATAAAATTTTAAAAAATCGCAGCTATTTTTAATTTAAATAATTAAATTAAAATAATAATATTTTATAAAAAATTAAAAAATATAGTTAAAAATAAAATTAATAAACTACTATAACCCGATAATTTTAACGAATACGTTAATAACGTAATTAAAACTAATATAAAACTATATAAAAAACGACGAAAATTTTTTAATAAAAAAAATAATAATAATAATAATAAATTTAATTAAAAAAAAAAGCGTTAACAATTTATAATATACAATATATATATAAAATTAATAAAATTTAGCGTAATATAGTAAAAATAAAAAAATTAAAAAAAAAAGTTTAAAAACTTTAAATGTTATAATTATAATAAACTAAAACATTATATTAAAAATTGCGAAAAAAAGCTACGCAAAAATTTATAAATATTAAAAGCTAAAATATTTAAAATTAAAAAAAGCAGTTATTAAATTAATATAATATAAGTTTATTATAATAATAAAGTTTTAAACGTAAAATAAAATAATAAAATATTAACTAAAAATTTAATAATATAAAAAAAAGTATATATATTAATAAAATAACTAATTATACGATTATATTTAAAACAAATAGTAAAAAAAATTTATAAATAAACTGTTTATAATAAAAAATAGTTTACCGATAGTTTAAAAAAAAAAGTATAATTTAACAAAGCAGTACGTTTAAAACGCGGTTTAGTTAAAATAATATAAACTTTAAAATAAAAATTTAAAATTATAAAAGTAATTATAAAACAAATTTAATAAAAGTTATAATATCGAATAATTATTACGTTAAATAAACAAAAAAACGCGTAAACCTAAAACAAATAGCTAGAACCCGATTAAAAAAACGAAAAGTAGGAAAGTTTTAACCTAGCCGAAAAAAATTAAAATAACAAATTTTACAAGTTAAAAAACGATAAAAAGTATTTTTAAAATTACGTATATTTTTTAATTAATAAAACAATATTAATATTAAATTTACGATAAATAAAAACAAACTAATATATATATTAAAATATTAAAAATAAAATAATATATAAAAAAAATTAGCCTAAAAAAAAAAAATGTTTAAACGATAACTTAAAATATTTTTATAAAACTTATAATTGTTAAATAAAAAATAAATAGCTAAATTAAACGATATATATAATAATAGTTTAAAAAAAAGTCGTACTATATATATAAAAAAACAAATTTCGCTTAAAATAAAAAATAATAATTTTAATTAAAAAAAAAATAAAATAAAAGCTCAATACCAAGTTAAAACAATAATTTTTACGGTATTATAAAAAATACTAAAATATAATAATCAAAGCAAGCATAAATATTTTAAAAACAAAAAAGTTTAATATTTTTATTTTAATTAGTCGTTTATATAATAATATTATATTTAAAAACAACGATAAACGGTTATAATTACGTTATAAAAAATATTACAAAATATTATAAGCAAATTATATAATACATAAATATAAAAAATATATAGCAAAAAAAATCGAAAATTTTTAGTTTTTAACTTAAATAGCTAAAACAAAAATCTAACATTTTTATAAAAAAAACAAAATTAAAAAATTAATAATAATATATTAAATAACTTATAAATACGCTATATTCGAACAAAATCTATAATATCCCGAAAATTGTAAAAAAAAGTTTATAATTTAAAAACGATATAAATATATTTAATATAAAATTTATATATTTTACAAAGTTTTTTAATACAAAAATATAAAAAAAAAGATTAAAAAAAAAATTCGGCAAAAATTAACCTTTATTTAAAATCGTTAAAAAAATAATAAAACGGCAATATTTACGAAAAAATAAAACTAACGACAAATTTATTAATAAATAAAAAACGACAAAAAGTAGCTATAAAACAAAACTAACAACTAATTTACGAAATTTTTAAATTTTTATATAAAATAAAAATATAATTTAAAAAAATATAAATATTAATAAACGTAATTTATAATAAAAAAAAAACTAAAAGCTTTATTTAATATAAACGTTTATAAAAATTTTATTTTTTTAAATTTAATTAATAAATTAAATTTAGCATAAATTAAAAAAAAAAAACTTTATATATTTACGACTTTCGATAAAAAAACTATAAATTATAACAACGGAAAAATTACACAAAAAATTGCAAAACTTTTAATAATTATTTAAAATTATTTAAAACGCTTTAAACTTAATATCGTAAAAATATTATACAATATAATATTAAAATTAACTTAATTACAAAAAAGCAATCTTAAAATAAACTAAAAAACTAGCTGTTTTTAATAAAATCCGCCCGAAATAATTAAATTAAAAAAAAACTTAGCTTTTGCAAAACTTTAAATATAAACTATATATAAACTTAAATAACTAAATAAAATATAAAATAAAATATAATAATAAATTAAAAAATTTACGATTAAAATATTAAAAAAATATATTAAATTTAAAAGCTTATTTGCAAAAAAATATAATAAAAAAACAAAACTATTAAAACACAATAAATATAATCATATAATTAATTTAAAAAAAAAAACGCATTTTAAAGTTTTTAAACTATATAAATTAAATAAAAAATAACTTAAAAAATTACGGAAATATTTTAATAAAAACCTAAAAAAAAAATTTATATAATATTTTAAATTATCGGCAACAATACCAATATTATAAATATTAAAAAAGCTAAAAAAAAATAGTAAATAAAAATAAAAAAATTGTAAAAATTAGCGACATTTTAACTCTATTACTATTAAAAATAGCAAATTTATACTATAAATAAACAATTTAAAAAACCGTTTAATAAAAGCATAATATTTTATAACATTCGATATTTTAAAAGCTTATTATTATATTAAAATTAAAAAAAATAATAAATAAAAAATAGCGTTTATTATAAAATATAAATTATACAAATTTTTAATAATAAATTTTAACTTTATTAACGTATTAACAATATTTTAGTTAATAATTATAAATATATTATGTAAATTTATCGACAAATTTATAATAATATATTTAAACGATATTTTAATTTATTTAAAAATATTCGAAAAACATAAAAAATATATATAATAAATGTTTTAAGCGTTATAAAAAGCAAAATTAAAAATATATTTAAAAAAAAATAAATTTTACAAACGGCAAATAGATTTTTTAAAATATATAATATCTTTAAAAAAAATATAAATTTAATAATTTAAACTAAAAATAATAAAAAATTAGCCCGTATTAAAAAATGTTAAAAAAATACGATTATTTGTAAAATTTATAAACTACGTACATATATTTATTAAAAATTTTAAAAAAATCGCAACGCTTTTTATAAACTTTACTAAAAAAAATAAACTTTTTTAATAAACAAAAAAAAAACAAAAAGCGTTCGACATATTTAAAAGCGCAATTTTAAACGATTTAATATTTAAACTACTTAATTTAAACAAAAAATTCGAAATAAAAATCAACGTAAATAACTACGCTATAAAAAAATAATTAATCTAACAAAACAACAACAACAAATTATATTTAATAGTATTTTTTTCGAAAAAATTTTTAAAACCTAAATTAAACTATTAAATTTATAATAAAAAACTTATAACAATAATCAAAACATTTAAACAATAAAAATACTATTTAAATAACACTATAATATTAGTAAAAGTTTATTTAAATTATAAAAATTTTACAACGTTTATAACTATTAAAATATTAAATAAACGGCAAATACAATAAATAAAATTTTTATTACAATTTAATTTTAAAATTATTTATATTAAAAGCAAAAAAAACAATAAAACAAATATCTTTAGCTAAAAAAATAACCATAAACAAAAAATACCACCAAAAAATTAAATACTACTATACAAAAATATAAACAAAAGCCTATTTATAAACTTTATATAAATAAAATACGAAAAATAAAACGAAAAAATCTAAAAAACACTATAAAAATTAAATAAACTAACTAATTAATATTATAACAATAAACTATACGTACTAAAAACATATTAATACAAACTAATTAAAAAAATACACAAACACCTATTTTTAAAACACTAAAAAATATTTAAAACACTTAACAAATTATAAAAAAATTATAATTTCCTAAAAGCATTAATAATAATAAAAAAAATTATCGCAAAATATAACTTATATAAAAAATCTAAAACAACAAAATATAAACCGTACAAAAATTTAATACTAATATTAATCTTAAACTAAACATAAAAAATAATAACGTTTAACTATATAATTAAACTACTAAAATTAAAAAAACCTATAATAAAAATAAAATTTAACTTTATTATAATTATAGCAAACAAATTTACAAAATACGCCTATTTTATACTATATAAAAAAATAAACTTAGCAAAAAATTTAGCCTACGTAATAATAAAATATATTTTTAACAAATATAATTATTTAAAAATAATTATTACCGATAAAAACAAAATAATAACATTTAAATTTTAACAATTATTTACTAAAACTTTAAAAATTAAATATAAAATGTTTACAATATACTACTTATAAATAAATAATTAAATAAAAAAATTAAATTAAACGCTAAAATAATATTTACATTATTACATTAATTAAAATTAAAATAATTAAATAAAATTATTACTAAACGCAAAACTAATATACAATAATTTAATAAACAAAATAATAAAAATATTACTATTTAAAACAAACTATAAATACGATATAAATATATAACAATATTATATTAACAATATTACCGTACTATTAACTAAAATCTAAGCAAAAAAATTACTAAAACTACAAAAATAGCTACAAAAAAAACTTATATTTGTTTAATAAAAAATAAAAAAATACTATAACAAAAACAAATTATTAAAGCTAATCTTAAAAAAAAAAAATAAAATCTATCTTTTAAAACGTAACATTTAAACAAAACGCAATAACGAAAAACTCGATTTTAAAAATATTAAACCTTTTAAAATCGAAAAAATAATATTACTAATAATATATAAACTAAAGCTATTAAATATTATAATTATCCGACTAATTTTTTATATATTATTATTAACTAAAACGCACTTAAACGCTACGTTTAAAATTTAGCTAAAAATAAACAAAAACAAAAACGTTTATAAAATAAAAAAAATCTTAAATTTACGACAAAATAAAAAAAAGTTCGAATATTTTATTAAATAAAAAAGCTATACATACGCTAAAACTATATAAAAACTAAAAAAATACTTTATAAACGTAAAAAACTTTGTTAAAAATTTCCACCGACACTATTTTAATTAACCGAAACTAAAAAAACGAAATCAACTACGGAAAAATTAAACCCGTTTTAATTAAAAAAAAAAAAACCGTTCGCCCGCTTTTCCTCGTCTAAACGCTCTTTTTTTAAAAAAATTTTAAACCTACGCTTACGAAAAAATTCTTCCTATTACTATAAACAACAAATTATATTTAAACGATTTAATAGTTTTTAAAAATCGTCTCGTTAACGTTTTTATTTTTTTTCGACACGTTTTTTTAATTTTTTTTAAACTTTTAATAGTTTTTTTTTTTTTAACTTTACAACAAACGGTTAAACAAACGCACTTATTTATAATATTTTAAAAACTAAATATTAAAAAAAAAAACGCGTTATAAATATACTAAAAATAAATATAGTTATAATAATTAAAAATATAGTTAATATAAAAACAAATAATACTATTAAACAAACAATAAAAACAAATAAAAACTTTTATACCGTTTTAATAAATATATTTAAAACAAATCTCGCGACTTTCGCGTTAACAAAAACAAAAACGACCACTTTTTTTTTAAACACGACCTGCTATAATAAAAAATAAAAAAAAAACTTACTAAAAAAACACTAAAAACCTAGCAAAAAACCAATTAGTTTTTATTAAAATAATAAAACTAAAAAAAAAAAATAATATTATAAATTAACAATAAAACTATAGCTTAAAAAAAAGATTATAAAAAAAAAAACCCTTAGCAAAACAAAAACATAGCAGCACATAGTTACGTAACTATAAATAATCTAAATAATCTAAATAATTTATAAATTATTTAAATTATAAAAATCTAAAAATACATAGTTAAAAATATTCTATTAAAAAATACAAGTAAAATTATAAAAAAATATAAAAATAAAAAAAAAGTATAAAAAAAAAGAGTTTTCTTAAAAAACTAGTTATTTATTTATCACTATTTAACTTATATTTATAATTAGTTTTTAAAAATAACTATAAAAAAACATTCTCTACAAAACAGTTAATCTAAGATATTATTGTTTTATTACCTATAATACTATTTTTTAACGTATACTCTAAACATAAACATAAGAGTATCCTTGGTTATACTTCAAGCATCTATAACCCCGATACCACAAGAGCATACATAGTGTTAAACGCTAGTGTACGCTTCGTAACAACGATCGTCGGATCGGTTTATATAATTAATTTTATTAACGTTATTAAAAATTTTAAATATAATTATATACTCGGCTATATATATTAAAACTAGCTTATTTATTTATTATTAAAAAAAACTAATAATAGTGCGCGGTTATCCGGTTATATTTTTTTAATCTAAATTTTTATATTTAATTTAGGTATTATATTTACCGCTTTTTATTTATTTGCTACTATTACAGTATTACTATTACTGCTTTTTTTGTTAATGTTTTTTAGTTTAACTTTTAGTTTTTTAATTAATAGTTTATTACGTTTATCAAAATTATCGACTATTAATTCCGCATTTTATATTAATAAATCTTTCGAATATTATTAATTATAAACTAAAGAATATTTTTTTTAATATATTAAATATTTTAAATAAAAGCGTTTTTTAATTTTTAACATTTTTTGTTTTATTAGCTTATTTATTTTATAAAATTTCTATTCGTTATTATCGCTATTAATATATATTTATTTTAATTTCGGTTTTTGTTTAGTATATAAATTTTTTTTTTTTAGTCTGAAGTATAATTATGCAATTAATACCGTTTTATAAACTTTTTAATTTTAAAAAATTTAGTTTATATATTAGGTTATTTACTTTTTTTACGACAGTTAAAAAAGTTTAATTTTTTATTATAACTATTTTTTTAATAGTTTTTTTAATAAATAATAACTTTTATATAGCTTTAAAAACATTTCGTTTTTTATATTAAATTTTATTAAACAATAATTTTTATCGTATTTAAATTTTATTTCCGTTATTATAAAGTTTATAGCTATTTAAGCTTTTTTTTAATATATTTTTCGGACCGTTTTATAATTTATATCATTTTTTAATACTTTTATTATAAATAATAAAATATTTAGTTTAAACTTTAAAACAATTTCATTTAAGGCACGTTTAAAGGTTTTTTGTTTTATGTTATTTAAAATATATTGTAGTAGTATTATAATTAATGTTTGTAAAATATTTAAGTTTATATAATAAAACCGAATAGCTATTTTTACGTTTAAATTTTTTTTTTTAATTAACTATCCGTTTATAAGTAATATGCCGTTAAATATTGTAAATTTGTTTTTATTTTTGTAAATAACGTTGTTTAAAATAAAAATAAGAATTTTACGTTTTTATCTGTTATAAATATTTTCAGGATTTTTTATTCGTAAAACATTAATATGTTTATTATAGTTTATGTTTAATATTTTGCGGTATATTTTGTATTTTTTAGGATAAAAATGGTTTTTTTACTATATTTATATATTATTATTAGCAAGGCGTTATATTTGTTAAAGTTTTTTATTTTTTATAAAATGTTTATTAATAAAATTGTTAGCATTTTAACTATAAAATTTATTATAGCCGTATAATAAGGTATTAGTTTTGTTTTTATTAGTTTTAATAATTTTAGTAGTTTTTGTATATTTTTTTTATTAATTTGACATTTTAAGCAGTGTTTTAAATATTTTTTTACCTATTTAGTAAAGTTTTTAATAATAAAACCTTTTAGTTTGTGTAATATTTTTCCGATGCTAAAATAATATTTTTTATTATGCGCTACGATTAGCACTTATTGTATATAGCTTTTTAGTATAATTAGCGTTTTTTTGCCGAATAATATTGTATAATATAAAAGTTTATTTTTTTGTTCGAATTTTAACTTTTTTTTTTTTTTTTGTTTTTAATATTGTAAAAATTTTTTGTAATTTTTTATTTTTTAAATATTTATCGATTAGTTTTTTTTTAAATAAATCGTTTATTTATGCTGTAAATATTATATATACATAATTATTTTCGATATATACAAAATAGTTTACTATATTATTAAATTTTAACTTTTTTGTATCTGCTGCTTTTTTATTATTTTTATCGTTATTTTAAATTAAGAGTTTAAATAAAGCATTTAAGACTAGATTAATTTTTTTTAAATATATATCGTACGTTTAAACAATATTACTTAAAATAAATAAATGCCGTAATAAATTGCAGGTTTATTTTTACTATATTTATTGTCGCTATATTTTTTTATTTTACTATTTTTTTAATTGTTTTATAGTTTATAAATATTATTATATTTTTATAATAAAATTATAATTATAGCCGTAATTATTTATATATTTATATTAAATATAATATTTTTATTTTTGTTAACTTATAATTTTTTTCGAATTTAGTTAACATTTTGCTAAAATATAAAATTAGCTATATTTTGTCGATAAGGATAAGACTTTTGTTTTATTTTTTTTTAATATAGAATATTATAATTTTATATTTTTTTTTACTAATGCATTAATTTTAAAAAATATTTTCCGAAAATAGTTTTAGTAAATTAAGTATTTTTCGTTTATTAAATTGTTTTAAATAATACAAAAGTTTTTTTTTTTTTTGCTTTTATCGGTTTAAATATTTTTTTTAAAGTTTATTTTTTTTTTATTGTTACGTTTTTAACAAATAATTTTTTTAATTCCTGTTTTTTTACGAGTATATCGGTTTTTTTTTTTTTTTTGCAGTAGTACTATTTTTTGTTAAAATTAAAGGATATATTTTTTTTAGCTATATAATTATATTTATATAAGTTTTTAGATCTTTTAATGTTTTTAAAAATTTAATTTTATAAATCGCTTCGATTTTATTTTATATTATTACAATGCCCGATCCGTTAACTTTTAGTTTAAATAATTTAACCGATAAATAACTATAAAAAGATTTTTTAAATAATAATACTAGTCTAATATTTTAAAATCGTTTAAAAATTAAATTTAAATATTTTAAGTATTTTTTTTTTAAATTATTAAATATTACAATATTGTTTATATATATTCGATAAAAATTTTTATAATTTTTTAACTAAAAGTTTATAAAATATTAAGTATATAATAAATTATTTTTAAAACTTATAAACGCAACGTTTAATATTTTTAATTTTCGAAACGATATTACGACTATTTTATTTTTATATTTTAAATAGACTAGTAATTAATAAAAAAAAGATATTGCGTTAAATATTAATAAAATTATTTTCCTTTTTATATCCGCAATTATATTTTTTTAACATAATATAAAATAAATATTTAAAACCGTAATATTATTTAAAACTTTAAAATTTACAACTATACATTTTTTGCGTTTTTTATTTATTATTTTTTAAACGACAAAAACCGGATATTTAATGTTACGGACCAACAAAAAAGAGGGCTAGGCCACCCAAGACGCAGACAAAGAGGGGCAGGTCAAGTCACGTGATGTGGATCTAATGGATCTAAGATCCAATAGATCCAGTGTAATGGATCTAATGGATCTAAGATCCAACAGATCTAAGGAAACATAGAGATGAGGGAATAATATAAAAAGGGAGGGATTTCCTATGTAGCTAGTCGTTTACTTATTACTATTTAACTTATGTCTATAACTATTTTTTAAAAATAGTTATAGAAGAACATTTTTTACGAAACAGTTAATCTAAAATACTATTGTTTTTATTGCCCGTAATACTATCTTTTAACGTATACTCTGAATATAAACCCAGGAGTATCCCTAGTTATATTTTAAATATCTATAACCCCGATATAACGAAAGTATATATAGTGTTAAACACTAGTGTACGTTTTGTAACACTTTAAATAGTCTTGTTCTACGTTAAATGGTTAACTAAGGCAATATTAAGAACTATAGCCACCTTTTAACCCAATAACCTTGCGATAAATATTGACAGTAAATCGGAAAATAATAATAATAAAATTACTAAAAAAGAGTACGATATAATAGTTAATAATTTCACTATTTTTAACAATAAAAATTAATAGTTACGACAGCAATTTAAAACGTTATCTAACCGATTTAATAATATATTACTATAAATTGTATTTACGATTGCTATAAATACTAACGTTATATAAACTAAACCTAGTCGGAACTTAAAGTTAACTAAGCTATTTAAGTTTAGTAAAAAGCTTAGCCAGTTTAAGGGGTTTTTAGCCTAAATTAAAGCGTATTAAGCATTTTATAGTAAAATATTTTAAAACGATAACGAAAAAATTAACTATATTGCGTTACTATTAAAAGGGAAAGTATTAGCCTAGTTTAAACTATAATTGTTAAAAGCTGTTACTAAAAATCGAAAAGATTAAAAGCCCGAAACGAAAAAGACGTTTGCTTCGTATAAATTATTTAAAGAATTACTTAAAAACGTGTTTTTAAACCTAGCAAAAGAACGTTAAAAGTAGAATAAGCTGTATTACTTGCGTTAAATAAAGTTAGCGTTTGTATATGCAGCCGAATTCTAGAGAATTGCAGCTTTTTTTAATTTTAACGACAAGGCAAAGATTATAATGTTTTATGTCAGACTTAAACCTAGCGTTAAAAACAAGATCGTTAAAATGGACTAACTAAAGAGATTTATAGATTATATAAAAACAGCTATCAAGGTCGATATTCGACTTTTTAAACGAAAAAAAAAAAGCTTACAGTATATATTTATTAAAAACAACTATAAGCTTAATTAAAGAAAAAAGCGTTAACAATTTACGGCATATAATATATACGTAAGACCAATAAAATTTAGCATAATGCAGCAAAGACGAAAAAATTAAAAGAAGAAATTTAAAAATTTCAGGTGCTATAACTATAACAAACCAAAACATTACGCTAAAAATTGCGAAAAGAAGCTACGCAAAAATCTACAAATACTAAAAGCTAAAATATCTAAAACTAAAAAAAGCACTTAACAAATTAACATAATATAAACCTATTACGACGATAAAATCTTAGACGTAAAACAGAATAATAAAGCATTAACCAAAAACCTAACTGCATAAAAAGAAATACGTGCGTTAACGAATTAATTAATAACATAATTATACCTAAAACAAATAGTAAAAAAAATCTATAAACAGGCTGTTTACGATAAAAAATAGTTTACTAACAATTTAAAAAAAAAAGTACGATTTAACGAAGCAGCACGTTTAAAGCATAGCCTGGCAAAAGTAGTATAAATTTTAAAACAAAAACCTAAAGCTATAAAAATAATTATAAAATAAATTT
The DNA here is from genome assembly GCA_025201745.1 of Xylariaceae sp. FL1651. Lineage (NCBI taxonomy): Eukaryota > Fungi > Ascomycota > Sordariomycetes > Xylariales > Xylariaceae > Xylariaceae sp. FL1651. Next base: position 351,262 of record MU624251.1, on the reverse strand, counting down.
AACAAAAGTTATAATATCGAGTAACTATTGCGTTAAACGGACAAAAGAACGCCTAAACCCGAAATAAATAGCCAAAACCTGACTAAAAAAACGAAAGGCAAAAAAATTTTAACCTAGCTAAAAAAAGTCAAAACGACAAACCTTAAAATCTAAAAAACGACGAAATATACTTTAAAAACTATATTTATTTTTTAGTTAACAAAACTATATCGATATTAAATATACGATAAACTAAAGCTAATTAATATATATACCGAAATATTAAAAATAAAATAATATATAGAAAAAATTAGCTAAAAAAAGAAAAATGTCTAAAAAAAGACTTAAAATATTACTATAAAACTTGCGATTACTAAACTAAAAACAAATAGTTAAACTAATTAATACAAAAAAAGATAGCTCGAAAACAGATCTGCTTATATACGCAAAAAGATAAACTTCGCTTAGATTAAAAAATAATAACCGTAACTAAAAAAAAAATAATATAAAAACTTGACACTAAGTTAAAGCAATAGCTTTTAAAATATTACGAAAAATACCGAAATATAATAATTAAAACAAGTATAAATGTTTTAAAAACAAAAAAATTCGACATTTTTGTTTTAATTAGTCGTTTATATAACAATATTATGTTTAAAAACGACGACGAACGGTTACGACTATGCTATAAAAAATATTACGAAATATTATAAATAAGCTATATAGTACATAAATATAAAAAACATATAGCAAAAAAATTAAAAATCTTTAGTTTTTAGCTTGTATAGTTAAAACAAAAATCCGACATTTTTATAAAAAAACTAAAGTTAAAAAACTAATAGTAATATACCGAACAGTTTACGAATATATTATATTTAAACAAAATCTACAATATTTTAAAAATTGTAAAAAAAGGTTTACGATTTAAAAACGATATTAACATATTTAATGCAAAATTTATATATTTTATAAAGTTTTTTAGTACGAAAATATAAAAAAAAAGATAAAAGAAAAAAATTAACAAAAATTAACTTTTATTCGAAATCGTCGAAAAAATAATAAAACGGTAAAATTTATAAAAAAATAAAACCGACAACAAGTTTAATAAACAAAAAACGACGAAAAGTAGCTGTAAAACAAAACTAATAGCTAGCTTACGAGATTTTTAAGTCTTTATATAAAATAAAAATATAATTTAAAAAAATATAAATATTAGTAAACGTAGTTTATAATAAAAAAAAACTAAAAGCTTTATTCGATATAAGCGTTTACGAAAGTTTTATTTCCCCGAATCTAGTTAATAAATTAAACTTAGCATAAACTAGAAAAAAAAAACCTTATATACTTACGACTTTCGATAAAAGAATTATAAATTATAATAACGGAAAGGTTATATAAAAAACTGCAGAATTTTTAGTAATTATTTAAGGTTATTTAAAACGCTTTAAGCTCGATATTATAAAAATATTATACGATATAATATTAAAATTAACCTAGTTGTAAAAAAATAATCCTAAAGTAGACTAAAAAACTAGCCGTTTTTAATAAAATTCGCCTAAAGTAATTAAATTAAAAAAAGACTTAACTATTACAAAACTTCCGATACAAGTTATATATAAGCTTAAACAGCTAAACGAAGTATAAAACAAAATACCGCAGCAAGTTAAAAAAAAATTTACGATTAAAGTACTAAAAGAGTACGTTAAATTTAAAAACCTGTTTACAAAAGAATATAGTAAAGAAATAAGGCTACTAGAGCATAGCAAATATAATTACGCAATAGATTTAAAAAAAAAAACGCATTTTAAAGCCTTTAAGCCGTATAAGTTAAATAAAAAACAATTTAAAGAACTACGAAAATATTTTAATAAAAACTTAGAAAAAAGGTTTATACGATATTTTAAGTTATCGGCAGCAGTATTAATATTATAAGTACTAAAAAAACTAAGAAAAAATAGAAAACGAAAATAAAGAAATTGTAAAAATTGGCGATATTTTAATTTTATTATTATTAAAAACAAAAGACTTATACTACGAATAAACGATTTAAAAAACTATTTAAAAAAGTACAATAGTTTATAATATTTAATATTTTAAAAGCTTACTATTATATTAAAATTAAAAAAAGCAACGAGTAAAAAACAGCATTTATTACAAAATATAAACTATACGAGTTTTTAATAATAAATTTAGGCTTTATTAACGTATTAGCAACGTTTTAGTTAATAATTATAAATATGCTACGAGAATTTATCGATAAATTTGTAATAGTATACCTAGATAATATTTTAATTTATTTAAAAACATTTAAAAAATATAAAAAATATATGCGACAAATACTTTAAACGTTATAAAAAATAAAGTTAAAAATATATTTAGGGAAAAATAAATTCTATAAATAATAAGTAGATTTTTTAAAATATATATTATTTTTAAAAAAAAGTACGAATTTAATAGTTTAAACTAAAAATAATAAAAAACTAGCTTATATTAAAAAATGTTAAAAATGTATAGTTGTTTATAAGATTTGCAAACTACGTACGTGCATTTATTAAAGATTTTAGAAAAATCGTAGCGCTTTTTACAAATTTTACTAAAAAAAACAAGCTTTTTTAGTAAACGGAAAAAAAATAAAAAGCGTTTAATATATTTAAAAATGCAATTTTAAGCGATTTAATATTTAAACTATTTAATTTAAACAAAAAATACGAAGTAAAAGTCGACGTAAGTAATTATGCTATAAAAAAATAATTAATTTAACGAAACGATAACAATAAACTATATTTAGTGGTATTTTTTTTAAAAAAGTTTTTAAAACTTAAGTTAAATTATTAGATTTACGATAAAAAACTTATAGCTATAATCGAAGCATTTAAATAATAAAAATATTATTTAAATAGTATTATAATATTAGTAAAAGTTTATTTAAACTATAAAAATTTTATAACGTTTATGTTACGAAGCGTACACTAGTGACTAACACTATGTATGCTTTTGTGGTATCGGGGTTATAGATGCTTGAAGTATAACTAAAAATACTCTCAAGGTTTATGTTTAAAGTATACGTTAAAAGATAGTATTGCGGGCAATAAAAACAATAATATTTTAGATTAACTATTTCGTAAAAAATGTTCTTTTATAATTATTTTTAAAAACTAACTATAGATATAAGTTAAATAGTAATAAGTAAATAACTAGTTTTTTAAGAAAATTTTCTCTTTTTATATTTTTTTTTTATTTTTATACTTTTTTATAATTTTACCCGTATTTTTTAATAAAATATTTTCGATTATATATCTTTAAATCTTTATAATTTATATAATTTATAAATTATTTAAATTATTTAAATTATTTATAATTACGTAACTACGTATTATTACGTTTTTGCTTTGTTAAAAGTTTTTTTTTTTATAGTTTTTTTTTTAAACTATAGTCCTATTGTTAGTTCGTAATATTATTTTTTTTTTTTAGTTTTATTGTTTTAATAAAAACTAACTAGTTTTTTGCTAAGTTTTTAGTGTTTTTTTAGTAAGTTTTTTTTTTATTTTTTATTATAGCAGGTCGTATTTAAAAAAAAAGTAGTCGTTTTTATTTTTATTAACGCAAAAGTCGCGAAATTCGTTTTAAATATATTTGTTAAAACGGTGTAAAAATTTTTGCTTATTTTTATTGTTTATTTAATAGTATTATTTATTTTTATATTAACTATATTTTTAATTGCTATAACTATATTTATTTTTAGTATATTTATAACGCGTTTTTTTTTTTAATATTTAGTTTTTAAAATATTATAAATAAATGCGCTTATTTAATCGTTTGTTATAAAGTTAAAAAAAAAAAACTACTAAAAGCTTAAAAAAAACTAAAAAAACGTGTTAAAAAAAAACAAAAACGTTAACAAAACGACTTTTAAAAACTATTAAATCGTTTAAATATAATTTGTCGTTTGCAGTAATAAAAAAAATTTTTTCGTAAACGCAAGCTTAAAATTTTTTTAAAAAAAAAACGCTTAAACGAAAAAAAGCAGGCAAACAGTTCTTTTTTTTTTAACTAAAACGGGTTTAATTTTTTCGTAGTCGACCCTGTTTTTTTAGTTTTGGTCGATTAAAATAATATCGGTAAAAATTTTTAACAAAATTTTTTACGTTTATAAAATGTTTTTTTAATTTTTATATAGTTTTAGCGTGCGTATAGTTTTTTTATTTAATAAAATATTCGAACTTTTTTTTACTTTGTCGTAAATTTAAGATTTTTTTTATTTTGTAAACGTTTTTGTTTTCGTTTATTTTTAGTTAAATTTTAAGCGCGGCGTTTAAATGCGTTTTAATTAATAATAATATATAAAAAATTGGTTAAATAATTATAATGTTTAATAGCTTTAGTTTATATATTATTAATAATATTATTTTTTCGATTTTAAAAAGTCCGATATTTTTAAAATCGAGTTTTTCGTTACTGCGTTTCGTTTAAATATTGCGTTTTAAAAAATAAATTTTATCCTTTTTTTTTAAAATTAGCTTTAATAATCTGCTTTTATTGTAATATTTTTTTATTTTTTGTTAAACAAATATAAGCTTTTTTTATAGCTATTTTTATAATTTTAGCAGCTTTTTTACTTAAATTTTAATTATTAATGCAATATTACCGTTAATATAATATTATTATATATTTATATTATATTTATAATTTGCTTTAAATAATAACATTTTTATTATTTTATTTATTAAATTATTATATATTAATTTTACATTTAATAATAATTTTATTTAGTTATTTTAATTTTAATTAATATAATAACGTAAATATTATTTTAATATTTAATTTAATTTTTTTATTTAACTATTTATTTATAAATAATATACCGTAAATATTTTATATTTAATTTTTAAAATTTTAGTAAATAATTGCTAAAATTTAAATGCTATTGTTTTATTTTTATTAGTAATAATTATTTTTAAATAACTATATTTGCTAAAAATATATTTTATTATTACGTAAACCAAATTTTTTGCTAAGCTTACTTTTTTATATAGTATAAAATAAACATATTTTATAAATTTATTTACTATAACTATAATAAAATTAAACTTTATTTTTGTTTTAAATTTTTTTAATTTCGGTAGCTTAACTATATAATTAAACGCTATTATTTTTTATATTTAGTTTAAAATTAATATTAATATTAAGTTTTTATATAGTTTATATTTTATTATTTTAAACTTTTTGCATAAATTATATTTTGCGATAATTTTTTTTACTATTATTAATACTTTTAAAAAATTATAATTTTTTTATAATCTATTAAGCGTTTTAAACATTTTTTAATGTTTTAAAAATAAATGTTTATATATTTTTTTAACTAATTTATACTAATATGTTTTTAATACGTATAATTTATCGTTATAATATTAACTAATTAATTCGTTTAATTTTCGTAGTACTTTTTAAATTTTTTTATTTTATTTTTCGTATTTTATTTATATAAAGTTTATAAATAAGCTTTCGTTTATATTTTCGTATAATAATATTTAACTTTTTAATAGTATTTTTTATTTATAATCGCTTTTGCAGCTAAAAATATCGGTTTTGTCGTTTTTTTTGCTTTTAATATAAATAATTTTAAAATCAAACTATAATAAAAATTTTGCCTATCGTATTTGTCGTTTATTTAATATTTTAATAGTTATAAACGTCGTAAAGTTTTTATAATTTAAATAAACTTTTATTAATATTATAGTGCTATTTAAATAATATTTTTATTATTTAAATGTTTCGATTACCGTTATAAGTTTTTTATCGTAAATTTAATAGTTTAATTTAAGTTTTAAAAACTTTTTCGAAAAAAATGCTACTAAATATAGTTTGCTGTTTTCGTTTTGTTAAATTAATTATTTTTTTATAGCGTAATTATTTGCGTCGATTTTTATTTTATATTTTTTATTTAAATTAAATAGTTTAAGTACTAAATTGTTTAAAATTATATTTTTAAATGCGTTAAACGCTTTTTGTTTTTTTTCCGTTTATTAAAAAAGTTTATTTTTTTTAGTAAAGTTTATAAAAAGCGCCGCGATTTTTTTAAAATTTTTAATAAATACGTATATATAGTTTATAAATTTTATAAACAATTATATATTTTTAACATTTTTTAATACGAGCTAGTTTTTTACTATTTTTAGTTTAAATTATTAAATTCGTACCTTTTTTAAAAATATTATATATTTTAAAAAATCTACTTGCTGTTTATAGAACTTATTTTTTTTTAAATATATTTTTAATTTTGCTTTTTATAACGTTTAAAATATTTATTGCATATATTTTTTATATTTTTCGAATATTTTTAAATAAATTAAAATATCGTTTAAATATACTATTATAAATTTATTAACAAATTTACGTAATATATCTATAATTATTAACTAAAATGTTATTAATATATTAATAAAACTAAAATTTATTATTAAAAACTCGTATAGTTTATATTTTATAATAAATGCTATTTTTTATTCGTCGCTTTTTTTAATTTTAATATAGTAATAAACTTTTAAAATGTCGAATGTCGTAAACTATTATATTTTTACTAAACGGTTTTTTAAATCGTTTATTTATAATATAAATCCGCTATTTTTAATAATAATAAAGTTAAAATATCGCTAATTTTTGCAATTTCTTTATTTTCGTTTGCCATTTTTTTTTAGCTTTTTTAATATTTATAGTATCGGTATTATTGCCGATAATTTAAAATATCGTATAAACTTTTTTTTTAAGTTTTTGTTAAAATATTTTCGTAATTTTTCGAGTTATTTTTTATTTAACTTATATAATTTAAAAGCTTTAAAATATATTTTTTTTTTTAAATTAATCGCGTAATTATATTTATTATACTTTAGTAGCTTTGTTTTTTTACTATATTTTTTTATAAACAAGCTTTTAAATTTATTGTACTTTTTTAATATTTTAATCGTAAATTTTTTAACTTATTACGGTATTTTGTTTTATATTTCGTTTAACTATTTAAGTTTATATATAATTTGTATTTAAAGTTTTATAAAAGTTAAGTTTTTTTTTAGTTTAATTATTTCGGGCAGATTTTATTAAAAACGGCTAGTTTTTTAATTTATTTTAAAATTATTTTTCCGTAACTAAGTTAATTTTAATATTATATCGTATAATATTTTTATAATATCGAGTTTAAAGCGTTTTAGACGATTTTAAATAATTATTAAAAGTTTTGCAATTTTTCGTATAACTTTTCCGTTGTCGTAATTTATAATTTTTTTATTAAAAGTCGTAAATATATAAAGTTTTTTTTTTTTAATCTATACTATATTTAATTTATTAATTAAATTTAAAAAAATAAAACTTTTATAAACGCTTATATTAAATAAAGCTTTTAACTTTTTTTTATTATAAATTATATTTATTAATATTTATATTTTTTTAAGCTATGTTTTTATTTTATATAAAAATTTAAAAACTTTGTAAATTAGCTATTAATTTCGTTTTATAGCTACTTTTCGTCGTTTTTTATTTGTTAATAATTTTGTCGTTAGTTTTGTTTTTTCGTAAATTTTGCTATTTTATCGTTTTTTTAACAGTTTCGGATAAAAGTTAATTTTCGTCGATTTTTTTCTTTAATCCTTTTTTTTATATTTTTATACTAAAAAACTTTATAAAATATATAAATTTTATATTAAATATATTAATATCGTTTTTAAATCGTAAACTTTTTTTTGCAATTTTCGAAATATTATAAATTTTGTTTAAATATAGCATATTCGTAAGCTATTTAATATATTATTACTAGTTTTTTAACTTTGCTTTTTTTATAAAAATATTTAATTTTTGTTTTAGCTATATAAATTAAAAACTAAAGATTTTCGATTTTTTTTGCTATATATTTTTCGTATTTATATATTATATAACTTGTTTATAATATTTCGCGATATTTTTTATAACGTAATTATAACCGTTTATTATTGTTTTTAAATATAGTACCGTTATATAAACGATTAACTAAAATAAAAGTATTAAATTTTTTCGTTTTTAAAACATTTATGCTTGCTTTAATTATTATATTTTAGTATTTTTTATAATACTATAAAAACTATTATTTTAACTTAATATCGAGCTTTTGTTTTATTTTTTTTTTAGTTAAAATTATTATTTTTTGTTTTAAGCAAAGTTTATTTTTTTGCATATATAATATAACTTTTTTTTAAACTATTGCCGTATATATCGTTTAGTTTAGCTATTTATTTTTTATTTAGCAATCGCAAATTTTGTAAAAACATTTTAAGTTATTGTTTAAACATTTTTTTTTTTTAAGCTAATTTTTTTTATATATTATTTTATTTTTAATATTTTAGTATATATATCGGTTTGCTTTTGTTTATCGTATATTTAATATTAATACTATTTTGTTTATTAAAAAATATACGTAATTTTAAAAATATTTTTTATTGTTTTTTAATTTGTAAAGTTCGTTATTTTAATTTTTTTCGGCTAGGTTGAGATTTTTTTGTTTTTTATTTTTTTAATCGGGTTTTAGCTATTTGTTTTAAATTTGTGCGCTTTTTTATTCGTTTAGCGCGATAGTTATTTAATATTATAATTTTTGTTAAATTTGTTTTATAATTATTTTTATAGTTTTAAGTTTTTGTTTTAAAGTTTATATTATTTTAGCTAATTTGCGTTTTAAGCGTATTGTTTTGTTAAGCTGTTTTTTTTTTTTAAACTGTCGGTAAACTATTTTTTATTATAAATAGTTTGTTTATAGATTTTTTTTGCTGTTTATTTTAGGTGTAGTTATATAATTAATTGTTTTATTAATGTACGTATTTTTTTTTATGCTGTTAAGTTTTCGGTTAATGTTTTGTTATTTTATTTTACGTTTAAAACTTTATTGTCGTAATAAGTTTATATTATGTTAATTTAATAATTGTTTTTTTTAGTTTTAAATATTTTAGCTTTTAATATTTATAAGTTTTTGCGTAGCTTTTTTTTGCAATTTTTGGCGTAATATTTTAGTTTATTATAATTATAATATTTAAAATTTTTAAACTTTTTTTTTTAATTTTTTCGTTTTTGCTACATTGCGCTAAATTTTATTAATTTTATATATATACTATATATTATAAATTATTAACGCTTTTTTTTTTAATTAAGCTTATTATTATTATTGTTATTTTTTTTTTTGTTAAAAAGTTTTCGTCGTTTTTTATATAGTTTTATATTAGCTTTAATTACGTTATTAATATATTTATTAAAATTATCGGGTTATAGTAGCTTGTTAATTTTATTTTTAACTATATTTTTTAACTTTTTATAAAACATTATTATTTTAGTTTAGTCGTTTAAATTAAAAATAACTGCGATTTTTTAAAACTTTATCGTATATATTAATATTAATTTTGTTTATTTTAACTTTCGTAAATCGTTTTAAATTTATCGTTTTTTTTTAAAATTAATAAACAAATGCTTAAATTTATTTTCGAATAATTTATAACTTTAAAAAATCTTCTACGTATTTTCTAAACAATTTTTTAGCGGTAAAATCGTTACTTTAAATAAATGCGGTTTAAACTATAATAATATTCGTTTTTTAAATAATTTAGCTATTATGCAAATTTTTTTAATTTCGTTATTTTTTTAAAACAAGTTTTTATAAAAATATAAATACGCTTTAACTTATGCTAAAAATTTTTTTAACTTTTTTAAAATGCTATTAAATTGTATTAAGCTTAAAAGTTTAAAATTTTTTGCAAATTTTTTTTCTATTTTTATAATTAATAATCGATCGTTTATTTTATCGATTTTTTTTTTAAAAAATTAGTTTTGTTTTTTTATATTTAAAACGTTACTTCGTAGTTTTTAATTTTATATTTCGAGTTTATCGGCTTTTTTTTTAAGCTTATCGGTTTAATTTACAGTTTTATTAAAAATATTAATTTATTCGTCCGATTTTTATTTTAACTTTTAAATTTAGTTATATATTACTATAATTTTTACGCAAAATGCAGCGATAATATTTTAAAAATTAAATAATATAATTAGCGCTATAATTCAAATATTACTTTAATTAACCGTTTAACGTAAAATAAAACTATTTAAAATATTATAAAACGTATATTAATAATTAATATTATATATATTTTCGTAATATCGGAGTTATAAATATTTAAAATATAACTAAAAATATTTTTAAAGTTTATATTTAAAATATATATTAAAAAATAATATTATAAGCAATAAAAATAATAATATTTTAAATTAACTACTTTGTAAAAAATGTTTTTTTATAGTTATTTTTAAAAACTAACTATAAATATAAATTAAATAATAATAAATAAATAATTAGTTTTTTAAAAAAACTTTTTTTTTTTATATTTTTTTTTTATCTTTATACTTTTTTATAATCTTACCCGTATTTTTTAATAAAATATTCTCGACTATATATCCCTAGATCTCTATAATTTAAATAATTTATAGATTACTTAAATCACCTAGATTACTTGCAGTTACGTGACTGCGTGCTGCCACGTTTCTGCCCCGCTAGGGGTTCTTCCCCTCATAGTCCCTCTCTTAGGCCATGGTCCCACTGTTGGTTCGTAACAGTTTATAACTATTAAAATATTAAACTAACGATAAATACGATAGGCAGAATTTTTATTATAGTTTAATTTTAAAATTATTTATGTTAAAAGCAAAAAAAACGACAAAGCAGATATTTTTAGCCGAAAAAGTGATTATAAATAAAAAGTATTATTAAAAAGTTAAATATTGTTATATAAAAATAAAAATAAAAGTTTATTTATAAACTTTATATAAATAAATTATAAAAAATAGGATAAAAAAATTTAAAACACGTTACGAAAACTAAACGAACTAACCGGTTAATATTATAACGATAAATTATACGTACTAAAAATATACTAATACGGATTAGTTAAAAAAGTATATAAATATTTATTTTTAAAACACTAAAGAATATTTAAAACGCTTAGCAAATTACGAAAAAATTACAATTTCTTAAAAGCGCTAACGATAGTAAAAAAAATTATCGCAAAATACGATTTATACAAAAAATCTAAAATAATAAAGCATAAATTATATAAAAACTTAGTATTAATATTAATATTAAACCGAGTATAAAAAACGATAGCGTTTAATTATATAGTTAAGCTATTAAAGTTAAAAAAACTTATAATAAAAGTAAAGTTTAATTTTATTATAGTTATAATAAATAAACTTACGAAATATGCTTATTTTATACTATATAAAAAAATAAGTTTAGCAAAAAGCTTAGTTTACGTAATAATAAAACATATTTTTAGCAAATATAGTTATTTAAAAACAATTATTACCGATAAAAGCAAAATAATAATATTTAAGTTTTAGCAGTTATTTATTAAAATTTTAAAAATTAAGTATAAAATATTTACAATATATTATTTATAAATAAATAAATAAATAAAAAAATTAAATTAGATATTAAAATAATATTTACGTTATTATATTAATTAAAACTAAAATAATTAAATAAAATTATTATTAAACGCAAAACTAATATATAATAGTTTAATAAATAAAACAATAAAAATGTTATTATTTAAAATAAACTATAGATATAATATAAATATATAATAATATTATATTAATAATATTATTGCATTAATAATAAAGATTTAAGCAAAAAAGTTGCTAGGACTATAGAAATAGCTATAAAAAAAACTTATATTTGTTTAACAAAAAATAAAAAAATATTACGACAAAAATAGATTATCGGAGCTAATTTTAAAAAAAAAGGATAAAATCTATTTTTTAAAACGTAATATTTAAATAAAACGCAGCAGCAAAAAACTTAATTTTAAAAACATTAAACTTTTTAAAATTAAAAAAGTTATATTATTAGTAATATATAAACTAAAGCTATTAAATATTATAGTTATCCGATTAATTTTTTATATATTATTATTAATTAAAGCGTATTTAAACGCTACGCTTAAAACTTAGCTAAAAATAAACGAGGACAAAAATATTTACAAAATAGAAAAAATCTTAAATTTACGATAAAGTAAAAAAAAATTCGAATATTTTATTAAATAAAAAGGCTATACGTACGCTAAAACTATATAAAAACCGAAAAAACACCTCACGAACGTAAAAAACTTTATTAAAAACTTCCACCGATAATACCCTAATCGACCGAAACTAAAAAAGCGAAATCGACCGTAAAAACATTAAAGCTGTTTTAGTTAAAAAAAAAAAAAAGCCCTAGTATTAGCCTTTTTTTTTTCCTGCTTTTTAACGTTTAACTGTTCTTTTTTTACTAAAATTGCAGTCTTACGCTTTTTTAAAAACTTTTTTTGCTAACGAAAACAAAAAACGGTGCATAATTCGTTAAACATTTTTTTCTGCTTAGCTGCAAGTTTTTTTTAACGTTTTAAAAAACTATTTTCTAATATACAACGACGCTTAAAAAAACGTTTACACTCGTCTATAATAGCTCTAAAAAAAAACATCGGGATTTTAATAACGTTATAGCTACGCTAATACCGAATATAAAAGTAGCAGCTAAAAATTTTGTCGACTCGAAAATAAAAAACCCCGGTAGTTAAGCAGTAAATACAAAAAAAAACTTCGAAGCCGTTTTAAAAAATAAACTCAGCACGAAGCTTACAATTAACGCGCTAATTAAGCCGATAACAAAAACCAAAAGTTTTACGCATACGACCAGATATAATAAAGTAGAAAAAAAAGGAAAACATACTTATTTAAAAAAAAAAAAAGCACTAAAACTATAAATATGTTTATTAAAATAATAAACTTAAAAAAAGGGGAATAATGTTACGGACTAATAAAAAAAAGGCTAGGCTACCTAAAACGTAGACAAAAAAGGGCAGGTTAAGTTACGTAATATAGATTTAATAGATTTAAAATCTAACAGATTTAATGTAATAGATTTAATAAATCTAAAATTTAACAAATCTAGTATAATAGATTTAATAAATTTAAAATTTAACAGATCTAAAAAAACATAAAAATAAAGGAATAGTATAAAAAAGGAGGGATTTTTTATATAGCTAGTTGTTTACTTATTACTATTTAACTTATGTCTATAACTACTTTTTAGAAATAGTTATAAAAAAACATTCTTTACGAAGCAGTTAATCTAAAATACTATTGTTCTTATTGCCCGCAATACTATCTTTTGACGTATACTCTGAACATAAACCCAGGAGTATCCCCGGTTATACTTCAAGTATTTATAACCCCGATATAACGAGAGCATACATAGTGTTGAACACTAGTGTACGTTTCGTAACATTTAAAAAGTGTTAGTTTACATATTTAGTCCATTTTTTGTTTATTATACATTATATTAAACGTTTCGTCGAAAAAAATTTTATTTTTTAGTTTTAGCTTATAAACTTTTATTTTTATTTTTTGTTTTTACTAGTTTTAAACTAAATCGATACGCATTTTTTTTTTCGGTAATTATATAATACTTTTAGATTTTTATACGTCGTATTTTTTTAATAGTCGTATTTTAGCTTTTATATATTTAAAGTTTTGTTAGTTTAAATGGTATATTTTTTAGTCGTTTAGGTTTAAAATTTGCATATTTTCCGGGATTAAAAAGATTTAGCTTAATATTTTTTATATTTTTTATTATAGCGTTTTAAACTTTTACATCGTTTATATTTGCTAATAACGCTATTATTATTTTGTTTATAAATTTAAATTCGTTAAAAAAATATGCTTTTTCGTTTTTTAATTTTGTTTTTTAAATATTTATAAATTAAATTACCGATATATTTTAATTATACGTAGCTTAAATTATAAATGTTTTAGTTTAACTAATTTATTATTTACCGTTTATATTTAAATTTAATATTATTTTAACTTTAAAATTACGTTTAATTTACATTAGTTTATTTGTACTATTTAAATATACAACGCATTTTGCAATATTTACGTTTAATATTTCGTTTAATAGACCGGCTTTTATTATATAAAATGTATACTTTTTTTTTATACCGTACTTATTTTATTTTAGCAGTTTAATATACTATATAAAAATAGGTAGCGCTATTTTAAAAAAAATATATATATATTTTAAATAATTATTATTTTTTGTCGTATTAAATTTGTTTTTCGTTTAACAGATATTAATATTTCCGTATTTTTTACAAATACTAGTATAAATTTTTAATTTATAAAGTCTATTTATACTTTATATTCTATTATTTATAGCGTTTTAAATAATAGCTTTAGTTTTAAATTATTTTTAACTTATACTTTAATTTATATATATATACTTTTATTTATTTGCCGTTAAATATATTTATTAGTATATTAATTGTAAATTTAGCTTTTTTTAATAAATAAATTTAACTACTAATTTTTTTTATTTTAATAACTTGTTCTGCTAAATTGTTACGAACCAACAGGTGGTCCAGGATTGGGCCGTAAGACAAGACTGAAGGTTTTGGAGAAGACGCCCAGACCAGCTGGTGGTCACGTGACATTGGAGCGATGGGATCGCAATGACGCTCTAGGCGTTCCAGAGCGATGGGATCGCAATGACGCTCTAGGCGCTCTAAAGCGATAGGATCGTAATAACGCTCCAAGCGCTTTAAAGCAATAAAATCGCAATAACGCTCTAAACGCTCTAGTTTGTATAGGGGTAAAAAAATGAACATATAAAGAAGGGTTTTTTTATATAATTAGTTATTTATTTATTACTATTTAACTTATGTTTATAATTAGTTTTTAAAAATAACTATAAAAAAATATTTTTTACGAAGCAGTTAATTTAAAATACTATTATTTTTATTGCTTATAATATTATTTTTTAACGTATATTTTAAATATAAATTTTAAAAGTATTTTCGGTTATATTTTAAATATTTATAACTTTAATATTATAAAAGCATATATAATGTTAATTATTAATATACGTTTTATAATATTTTAAATAGTTTTGTTTTACGTTAAGCGGTTAATTAAAGCAATATTCGAACTATAGCGCTAACTATATTATTTAATTTTTAAAACGTTATCGCTGCATTTTACGTAAAAATTATAATAATATATAATTAAATTCGAAAGTTAAAATAAAAATCGGACGAATAAGCTAATATTTTTAATAAAACTGCGAATTAAACCGATAAGCTCGAAAAAAAAGCCGACAAACTCGAAATATAAAATTAAAAACTACAAAGCAACGTTTTAAATATAAAAAAACAAAACTAACTTTTTTAAAAAAAAGTCGATAAAACAAACAATCGACTACTAATTATAAAAATAAAAAAAAAACTTATAAAAAGTTTTAAATTTTTAAATTTAATACGATTTAATAATATTTTAAAAAAGTTAAAAAAAATTTTAGCATAAGCTAAAGTATATTTGCATTTTTATAAAAACTCGTTTTAAAAAAATAACAAAATCGGAAAAATTTACATAATAGCCGAATTGCTTAAAAAACGAGCATTATTATAGTTTAAACCGCATTTATTTAAAGTAACAATTTTGCCGCTAAAAAATTGTCCGGAAAATACGCAAAAAATTTTTTAAAATTATAAATCGTTTAAAAACGAACTTAAATATTTGTTTATTAATTTTAAAAAAAAACGACAAGCTTAAAACGATTTACAAAAGCTAAAGCAAATAAAATCGGCATTAATATACGCGACAAAATTTTAAAAAATCGTAGCTATTTTTAATTTAAACGATTAAACTAAAATAATAATATTTTATAAAAAGTTAAAAAATATAGTTAAAAATAAAATTAGCAAACTATTATAACTTAATAATTTTAATAAATACGTTAATAACGTAATTAAAGCTAATACGAAATTATATAAAAAACGACAAAAACTTTTTAATAAAAAAAATAATAACAATAATAATAAATTTAACTAAAAAAAAAAGCGTTAATAGTTTACAATATATAATATATATATAAAATTAATAAAACTTAGCGTAATATAATAAAAACGAAAAAATTAGAAAAAAAAGTTTAAAGATTTTAAATGTTATAATTATAATAAACTAAAATATTACGCTAAAAATTACGAAAAAAAGCTACGTAAAAATTTACGAATATTAAAAACTAAAATATTTAAAGCTAAAAAAAGCAATTAATAAATTAATATAATATAAACTTATTACGACGATAAAGTTTTAAATATAAAATAAAATAGTAAAATATTAACCGGAAATTTAATAGTATAAAAAAAAATACGTATATTAATAAACTAACTAATTATATAATTATATTTAAAACGAATAGTAAAAAAAATTTATAAATAAACTATTTATAACAAAAAATAGTTTACCGATAGTTTAAAAAAAAAAGTACGGTTTAATAAAACAGTACGTTTAAAACGTAAATTAGTTAAAATAATATAAATTTTAAAATAAAAACTTAAAATTATAAAAATAATTACAAAACAAATTTAATAAAAGTTATAATATTAAATAATTATTGCGTTAAACGAATAAAAAAGCGCATAAACTTAAAATAAATAGCTAAAACCCGATTAAAAAAACGAAAAACAAAAAAGTTTTAATTTAACTAAAAAAAATTAAAATAACGAATTTTATAAATTAAAAAACAATAAAAAATATTTTTAAAATTACGTATATTTTTTAATAAATAAAACAATATTAATATTAAATATATAATAAACAAAAGTAAACCGATATATATACCGAAATATTAAAAATAAAATAATATGCAAAAAAAATTAACTTAAAAAAAAAAAATGTTTAAACAATAACTTAAAATATTTTTACGAAATTTACGATTATTAAACAAAAAATAAATAGCTAAACTAAACGATATATATAACGATAGCTTAAAAAAAAGTTATACTATATACGCAAAAAAATAAATTTTACTTAAAACAAAAAATAATAACTTTAATTAAAAAAAAAAATAAAACAAAAATTCGACATCGAATTAAAATAATAGCTTTTATAATATTATAAAAAATACCGAAATATAATAATCAAAGCAAACATAAATATTTTAAAAACGAAAAAGTTTAATACTTTTATTTTAATTAATCGTTTATATAACGGTATTATATTTAAAAACGACGATAAACAATTATAATTACGCTATAAAAAATATCGCAAAATATTATAAATAAACTATATAGTATATAAATATAAAAAATATATAATAAAAAAAATTAAAAATTTTTAGTTTTTAGCCCGTATAGCTAAAACAAAAATTAAACATTTTTATAAAAAAAACAAAGTTAAAAAACTAGTAATAATATATTGAATAATTTACGAATACGCTATATTTAAACAAAATTTACAATATCCCGAAAATTGCAAAAAAAAGTTTACGATTTAAAAACGATACTAATATATTTAATGCAAAATTTATATATTTTATAAAATTTTTTAATACAAGAATATAAAAAAAAAAATTAAAAAAAAAAATCGACGAAAATTAACTTTTATCTAAAACCGTCAAAAAAACGATAAAATAGCAAAATTTACGAAAAAACGAAACTAACAACAAAATTATTAACAAACAAAAAACGACAAAAAGCAACTATAAAACAAAACTAATAACTAGTTTACGAAGTTTTTAAATTTTTATATAAAATAAAAACACAGCTTAAAAAAATATAAATATTAGTAAACATAATTTATAATAAAAAAAAACTAAAAACTTTACTCGATATAAGCGTTTATAAAAGTTTTATTTCTTTAAATTTAGTTAACAAATTAAATATAGCATAAACTAAAAAAAAAAAACTTTATATATTTATAACTTTCGATAAAAAAACTATAAATTACAATAACGAAAAAATTATATAAAAAACTGCAAAACTTTTAATAATTATTTAAAATCGTTTAAAACGCTTTAAACTCGATATCGCAAAAATATTATACAATATAATATTAAAATTAACTTAGTTACAAAAAAATAATTTTAAAATAAACTAAAAAACTAGCCGTTTTTAATAAAATCCGCCCGAAATAATTAAACTAAAAAAAGACTTAGCTTTTGCAAAACTTTAAATATAAACTATATATAAACTTAAACAATTAAACGAAATATAAAATAAAATACTGCAGCAAGTTAAAAAATTTATAATTAAAATACTAAAAAAATATAATAAATTTAAAAGCCTGTTTATAAAAAAACATAGTAAAAAAACAAAATTACTAAAGCATAATAAATATAATTACGCAATTAATTTAAAAAAAAATATACTTTAAAGCTTTTAAACTATATAAATCGAATAAAAAATAATTCAAAAAATTACAAAAATATCTTAACAAAAATTTAAAAAAAAAGTTTATATAACATTTTAAATCATCGGCAACAGTACTAATACTATAAATACTAAAAAAGCTAAAAAAAAATAGCAAACGAAAATAAAAAAATTGCAAAAATTAGCAACATTTTAATTTTATTATTATTAAAAACAGCAAATTTATACTATAAATAAACGATTTAAAAAACCGTTTAATAAAAATATAATAGTTTATAATATTCGACATTTTAAAAGCTTATTACTATATTAAAATTAAAAAAAACGACGAATAAAAAATAGCATTTATTATAAAATATAAACTATACGAATTTTTAATAATAAATTTTAATTTTACTAATATATTAGCAATATTTTAATTAATAATTATAAATATATTACGCAAATTTATTGATAAATTTGTAATAGTATATTTAAACGATATTTTAATTTATTTAAAAATATTCGAAAAATATAAAAAATATATATAATAAATGCTTTAAGCGTTATAAAAAGTAAAGTTAAAAATATATTTAAAAAAAAATAAGTTCTATAAACGGTAAGTAAATTTTTTAAAATATATAATATTTTTAAAAAAAGTACGAATTTAACAGTTTAAACTAAAAATAATAAAAAACTAGCCCGTACTAAAAAATATTAAAAATATACGATCGTTCGTAAAATTTACGAACTATATACGTATATTTATTAAAAATTTTAAAAAAATCGCGGCGCTTTTTACAAATTTTATTAAAAAAAACAAATTTTTTTAATAAACGAAAAAAAAACAAAAAACGTTCGACGCATTTAAAAATATAATTTTAAACGATTTAATATTTAAACTATTTAATTTAAACAAAAAATATAAAATAAAAATCGACGTAAATAATTACGCTATAAAAAGATAATTAATTTAACGAAACGAAAACGGCAAACTATATTTAGTAGCATTTTTTTCGAAAAAGTTTTTAAAACTTAAATTAAACTATTAAATCTACAATAAAAAACTTATAGCAATAATCGAAATATTTAAACAATAAAAATATTATTTAAATAGTACTATAATATTAATAAAAGTTTATTTAAATTATAAAAACTTTACAACGTTTATAACTATTAAAATATTAAATAAATAATAAATACAATAAGCAGAATTTTTATTACAGTTTAATTTTAAAATTATTTATATTAAAAGCAAAAAAAACAACAAAGTAAATATTTTTAGCCGAAAAAACAATTATAAACAAAAAATACTATTAAAAAGTTAAATACTATTATACGAAAATACGGATAAAAGTTTATCTATAAACTTTATGCAAATAAATTATAAAAAATAAAACTAAAAAATATAAAACGTACTATAAAAATTAAACGAACTAACTAGCTAATACTATAACGATAAACTATACGTATTAAAAATATAATAGTATAAATTAGTTAAAAAAGTACACGAACATTTATTTTTAAAACACTAAAAAGTATTTAAAACGTTTAATAAATTACAAAAAAATTATAATTTCTTAAAAATATTAACAATAGTTAAAAAAGTTATTGCAAAATATAATTTGTACAAAAAATCTAAAACAACTAAATATAAATTATATAAAAACTTAATACTAATATTAATTTTAAACCGAGCATAAAAAACAATAGCGTTTAATTATATAATTAAACTACTAAAGTTAAAAAAACTTATAACAAAAATAAAGTTTAATTTTATTATAATTATAGTAAACAAATTTACGAAATATGTTTATTTTATATTATAAAAAAAAGCAAGCTTAGCAAAAAATTTAGCTTACGTAATAATAAAATATATTTTTAACAAATATAGTTATTTAAAAATAATTATTACCGATAAAAATAAAATAATAGCATTTAAATTTTAGCAATTATTTATTAAAACTTTAAAAATTAAACACAAAATGTTTATAATATACTATTTATAAATAAATAGTTAAATAAAAAAACTAAATCAAATATTAAAATAATATTTACGTTATTATATTAATTAAAATTAAAATAACTAAATAAAATTATTATTAAATATAAAACTAATATATAATAATTTAATAAATAAAACAATAAAAATATTACTATTTAAAATAAACTATAAATACGATATAAATATATAACGATATTATATTAACGATAATACTACATTAGCAATTAAAATTTAAATAAAAAAGCTGCTAAAATTATAAAAATAGCTATAAAAAAAGCTTATATTCGTTTAATAAAAAATAAAAAAATACTACAACAAAAGCAAATTATTAAAGCCAATTTTAAAAAAAAAAAAATAAAGTTTATCTTTCAAAACGCAACATTTAAATAAAACGCAATAACAAAAAACTCGACTTTAAAAATATCGAATTTTTCAAAATTAAAAAAGCTATATTATTAATAATATATAAACTAAAGCTACTAAATACTATAATTATTCGACTAATTTTTTATATATTATTATTAACTAAAGCGCATTTAAACGCCGCGCTTAAAATTTAACTAAAAATAAACAAAAATAAAAACATTTACGAAATAAAAAAAATCTTAGATTTACGACAAGGTAAAAAGGAATTTAAATATTTTATTAAGTAAAAAAGCTATACGTACGCTAAAACTATATAAAAACCAAAAAAATACTTCACGAACGTAAAAAACTTTGTTAAAAACTTCTACCAACGACACCTTAACCGACCGAAACCAAAAAAAAAAGGTCGACTATAAAAGTATTAAAAAAATGCTAATCAAATCCGGGAGTAAAAAAAAAACCGAGTTAATCTTTTTTAAAAGTAGCGTTTAACTCGACTAGACCTTTTGTCACTAAGTCCGCAATACGTTTTTTATAAAACTCCCGTTGTCGGCGTACACGGTATAAACGGGCGAAGGCTTTTAAAAGCGCCTCCTCGGCCTGTTTTTCCTCTTCTTTAAGCCGGGAAAACTCTTTCGACGCTTTATGTAGTTCAGACAAAAAAACCCCTGTATAGTTGCACGACCGACCAGCTCGAACATAATTACTATAACAAAATATACCCGCCATAATAGTATAAATACGTTTTCTAAAAAAACAACGAGAACAAAAAACGGCCTCGAAGCTTTTAAAGTTAATTAAACAAGTAAAAACCTAACGCTGCTCAGTTTTTTTATAAAAAAACGCTTAGTTATTCTATTAAACATAGTTGCAAGAAAAAAAGTAGCAGCTTTAAAAAAAAAAAAAATAAGAAAAAAACCTATTTAAAAAAATTGTTAAAGATAACAATTATAAAAAGAAGGGAATAATGTTACGAACTAATAAATAGTTTAAAATTAGGCCGTAAAACAAAACTAAAAGTTTTAGAAAAAACGCTTAGACCAGCTGGTGGTTACGTAACATTGGAGCGATAAGATTGCAATAACGCTCTAAGCGCTTTAGAGCGATAAGATCGTAATAACGCTTTAAGCGCTTTAAAGCGATAAGATCGCAATGACGTTTTAAGCGCTTTAAAACGATAAGATTGCAATAACGCTTTAAGCGCTTTAGTTTATATAAAAGTAAAGAAATAAGTATATAAAAAAGGGTTTTTTTATATAACTAGTTATTTATTTATTACTATTTAACTTATGTTTATAGTTAGTTTTTAAAAATAACTATAGGAGAATATTTTTTACGAAACAGTTAATCTAAGATATTATTATTTTTATTGCCCGCAATACTATCTTTTAACGTATACTTTAAATATAAACCCTGAGAGTATCCTCGGTTATACTTTAAGCATTTATAACCCTGATACTACAAGAGCATACATAGTGTTAGTCACTAGTGTACGCTTCGTAACATAAATAAATTATATAAGCTTTTTTTCGTTTTTTTAACCAAATCTTATTTACTATAACGTTAAATGCTTTAAAATTTACGCATACCGTATTAAATCTTTCGTATCTTATTATTCATAATAGCATTTTCGTATAAAAGTTTTATATTTTTATTTAACATTTTATTAAACATTAAAATTATAATATTGTAATCCGTATATTATTTAATATTTTTACTTTTATTTCGTTATATATAATATTTTTATAACTTATCGAATTATTTAATAAACCGTCGACTATATACTATATTTCGTTATTATCGTTATAGTTTTAGTTTATTTATTTTATATTTACGGCTTTATTATTTTATAAACTGTTTTATAAACTACAACAGTTTTAATATATATAAATTATATACTTATTACAGAACGGAAATATTTTTTAATATTTTCGGCATATTTTTTTTTCTACTTACGCAATAAAATAAAAAGCAATAAAATAAAACGCATTAAAATAAAATAAAAAATATTTATTATTTAACTCGTTTTAATTAAAAGTTTTTTTATTAGTAAAATTTTTTAACATAAAATATCCATTTATTGCTAATTATACTTCTTTGCGTTCTTTTTTTGCATTATTATCTGCTATAAATATCTTTACTTTAAAATAAACATTTTTTTTATCCCGTCGAATTTTAACTTATTTTTTTTATCGTTTAAAAAATCTACCTTATTAATTATATCAATTTTTATAAAATCTTCTTTTTATAATGCTTTTTTTATAATATAAACGTCTATTTTTTTTACGCCAATTATTAAAACGTTTTATTAAACGTTATTTTCGTTTATCGTTTTTATTATAGCGCTTATTACTTTTATTACGTTTATTATATCTATTTTTACGTTTATCGTTTCTATTATAACGTCTATTATTTCCGTTATAACGTTTATTATTTTTATTATAACTAAAGCTTTTTTTTAATTACTATTTTTAATATAATATATTTTGTTATTTTAATATTTTTAATTATTTTAATACTATAATCCGTTTTAATAATTATAACTATATTAACTTTCGTTAAATATATAAATCGCCGAAGCTAGTAATATTAATTTATCCGTTAATGCTAATAATTTTAATAGCTATTTTTTTATTAAAATTTAATTAATTAAATTTATTAAATAAAATATTTATTAAAATGTTAGTTTATATCTTAGTATATTTTTATAAACTTTCGTTTTTTTTTCCAAATATTTTAAATAATTTTTAAAAATATATATTTTTAATAAACGCACCACTAATTATTTAAAAATCGGGTAAAATATATTATATATTTCAAACATTTATTATTTTACAAAATCTTTACTTATTGCTTTAAATAATCTAAAAATACTATTTGCTTATTTTTTTACTAATTCTTTAGCTAATATTTTATTAAATATAAAAATAGCTTTATCGTCTTTTAGCTATTTTAATATTTCGGTAATATTTAATTTAAATTTTTTAACTATTTTCACAAACGTTATATCTAAATTACCTAATATTAAATATTTTATATTCGGTAATATTTCTCTTGCTTATTATAATTAAACTGCTCTTTTTATAAATTAAACATAATTACGTTAAATAATAGCTTTCCGTCCAAAGTTTTTTACGTACTTTTTTACGCTATTTTTAAATAAATATATATTACGCTAATATACATTAAATCCTATTTAAACATAATTATTTTATTTAAATAACTTTTAAATATAAAAATTTAAAAATCCGACCTAGCTTAATTTCTATTAATTAAATGCGCTTCTATTATTAAAATTTTTAAAAACGTTAACAAATTTTCCGAACTTATAAAACAAATTCTATATTAATTTATAATTTAATAAATCCGCTAAAACGTTAACGTTTAATTAAAATAAAAATTATAGTACTACTATTAGTTCTTTTTAATCGTCGTTAAACTTTTCTAATTACTGTTTTTAAAACTAATGTTTTTTTTTTTTTTTTTTTTTTTTTTTTAAAAAAAAAAAACTAATATCTTTAAAATCTATCTTTTTTTTTTAAAACTAGTATTTTTAAAATCTATTTTCTTCTTTTCAAAACTAGTATAATTAATATTCTTTATTAAATAACTGATTTTTTAACAGTTAAAATTTACGAATTAAACCGCGTGCCTGTTTATTAACTAATAAAAATAATAATATTTTTAAATATCTAAATCTTGCACTTTTTAAAACTAATCTTTAAAAAGTTATCTGTCTTATTAATAATAGTTATATTAAATTTAAAGTTTTAAATTAATATTAACTTAAAGTTTTAAATTATTGCTAAATTATTTTTAAAATTTTTAATATAATAGTTAATTTAATAATCCATAATAGTTATACTATTAAATATATTTTTAATAAATATAAATTTTAAATAAAATTAAAAGATAAAATTTTTAAATATATAAGCTTTAAAATTAAGTTAAAAGTAAAATTTATAAATAAACCGATAATATTAAATAAAGCCGTTTATTAAAAGTTTAAATAATTTAGTAAATTTAATTTTAATAATAATTTTAATTAAACTTTTTTTAATATAAAATCTAATTGTCCATTTGTTTTTTTATATAATTATTATTTTTTTATACTTTTTTATATATTAATTAAATCGATAATTTTTAGTTTAATTTATATTAAATATAATATTTAACGGCGTTTTATAAAATTTGTTAAAAAAAACTAATCGTCGACTTTTTATAAAAAATTATATAAAAAAATTTAATTAGCTGCTTTAATAGTACGTAATATTTATTAAAAAGGTTAAAAATAAATATTAACTTAAGCTATTTTTTTTAAACAGACCAAAAAATGGTAGTTAACGTTTTAAGTTTAAAATATTAAAAAGTCGTTTTTATTATCGATAAAATTTATTAATTTAACGTAATTTTTTTAGTTTTTTTTTTCGCTATTTATTAGCTTTTTAAATATAAAAATAACGTTTTTAAATGCCGAATTCGTTAATTAATAAAAAAATTAAATAAATTTAAAAGTAAATAGTAATAATTAAATAAACTTAAAACTAAAAAATAACGTAATTAACAACGGAAATAAAACTAACGATAATAAAAAATAACAGTATTATTAAATTTAAAAATAAATTTAAAATTTTAACGGCAATATTTTTAATAATTATAAAAAAGCAGTTTTTTTTATTTTTATTGGTGGGAGGTTTGTTGGTTTAAGAAATTGTTAACAATTTAATAATTTAAGGGTAGGGGAGGGTTAAATTAGCTTATAGTTCCAGCAGCGGTTTATATAGTGTTGTATAATTTATATAGTATTAATCAACATTTTATCGCTAACTATTAATTATTACGCAATTAAATGATCGGTTAGAATAAAAAAGTCAGAAAATAGTTGATTTTTTTAAGCAAAAGGCTATCTTTTATTTAAAAACTGTTTTTATAAACAGGACAAGACAAACGAGACCGGACCAGCCGTCAACCGTTGTCAGCTGTATGGCAGCTGTGTCTTTTTGTTTTGTATGTCAAATACGTGATAAAATAGTTAATTAATTAACAGTTTATTTTTAAAGTTTAAAAAGTAAATAATTTTTAATTTTTTTTATTATATTAACAAACTTGCAAAATTATTATTTTTAATATAAATAATGTTTAAAAAAATATAAAATTATATTTATATAATTTTAAAAAGCTATTATTAAAATATAAATTAAAAATATTACTTTTTATTAACTTAACCGATTAATATAACCGACGGGTCGATATTTTTTTTAGTTAAAATTTAATATAAAAAATTAACAATATTATAAAATAACTATATAACGTATATTTAATTTTTATACGTTTTAATATTATTTTTATTTATTAAACTTGTTTATTAAATTTAACCGATAATTAAATATTAAAAGTTATAAATTATAATTTTGTTAAAAAATAATAAAAAGCCTATTAATAAAAAATTAACAAAAAAGCTTTTAAAACAGCTAAAATATTAACTATTAAAAAAAATAATTTGTTAACGAAAATAACGGCAATAAGCTAACTAAATAAAGCTTAACAAAAAGGCTTGCAAAGCAGTATTAAAAGGCAAAATAAGCTTTGCTAAAGTGGTTTAAAAGGAATTACTTATGGGAATAAATGTATTTGATGCCGAATAGCCGTAAATAGCCTTAAATACGATTGAACGGCTATATTGGCGTTAAAAATTGGCCTCAATGGCCTTGGAATGACCGGAATGCTTGAATGGCCAGGAATGGCTAGAACAGCGGATATTAGGTGGCCGAAATGGCCGATCAAAACGTTATTAGATTTCCGAGACCGTCTCCAAATCTGGTGACCGTCACAGTGACTGTCACAGCCGGCCGTGACTATTTTTAAAAATAATCGTCCCGGAACAAAAAAATGGTTTTATTTTGCATATTATCCTAAGTGGCTATAACCATGTCAAACAGAAAAAGATTACCTCGTCGATATCGTCAAGTGACCGTCCGATAGGTATGACCATTTTCAACTGCTGTGACTATCACCGTGACCGTCACGGAAACCCCCCCCAACACGCTAATGCGGTAAATGTTAGTGCTGCGCTAACACCCGGCCCCGTGTTTAGTACTACGATTATATATGTACTTAATTGGGAATCTTTATTAAAAGTCTACATGGCAAGTTGCGCAAGCTAATAGCTGATTAATCTTCCGACAAGATTTGTCTTTTAAAACCCTTTGTCTTGCTTATACTTCGAGAAAAGAGTAGAAAGTTTCTTACATGAAAAGCCCGTGAAGTACAAGTTGCTGTCGTCATGCTAACACTGGGCAGACTTACTATCTTAGAGCATTCTATCTAAGTTCTGATGGACATAAGTGGCTAGCCGTAATGTTTAGGCGCAAGTGGAGCATTGAAAAAAAAGTACGGGATACTATATTATCGGATAAGTACATTCTTGGTAGGCTCCAGTTTTATATATCTTGGCAAGGTAGAGAGCTTCGAGGTATTCCAGCTATTACGCAGCCTTCATGTCAGATCAAAAATGCTATGCCGTTATGATCTTGTTCCCAAATCTGTGGATTATCGTCATTAAAATAAAGTATTCTATACGTCCGTATTCGATAACGGTTTAGGAGCCAATTTCCGTCCAAAAAACAGTGTCTAACAAGTATGGTCAACTGATTCCATCCTGTGCGCCTGACGATTGTCCCACCTTTTCCGGTATTATTCATAAAGACACCTAGCACTCACTATCGCACCGTATAGCTTCGAGTTTCCCGTTCTCGCAACACCGCAATCATCTTCCTGAAACTCGTAGTCCGCGATGTTTTTCGAGGGCAGCTTACAGGACGGCATATCCATTGCTCTCCAACAATCAAAGCAAGTCGTCTGTTTTGTTACCAGTAAGCCTCCGCATGAAATCGCCTCACAAGTGTCCATTCGCTTACTCATCTTCTTACACTACCTGGTGCAAGGGTTGGTATCGGGAATATAATTCGCTAATAGTATTGTGCAGATGGCGAGAATGAAAGTCGGCAGTGGGAGAATGAATTCCTCATGGACGATTCTGTATGCTTCATGTACTTGAAGGGCAATGACTCAAGGCTAACTTCAACAGGTTAAATCTGGACTTGAAAGCCAGTCAATCGTGCTTAAACTACCAGCTGGCTCAGAAGAAGCCGGTTTCCTTGAAGCCTTGTTTCCAGTGCCTAAGAAACCTACTGTCGTAGTAATCCAGTACGCATCTTCCTATTTCTAACTATAAGTCTTGACTCTTCTTAGTCAGGTCCTTCGAAACTTCTAGAAGAAACACTTCTCACAAGTTATAGGAATGGACAGCTAAAAGAGTACATCGCATCGGGAACAAGTAAAGAAGAGTTTATTAGAAGGCTCACTGGAACTCTGTTAGGTGCCAACCAAAGCCAGTCACCAGCTCCCTCCATATCTACACCAGCAGCAGCAGCTCCTAGGCCAAGTCAGTCGAGCGCCCTCTCTGAACGATCACGTAACGATGATGATCTATATGATGGTGTCTCATCCTCTGCTACACCGACCGGTTCTTCAATTACAAGCCAAGGACCCCGGTCCTCTGCTACTGAGGAAGAAAAACGCGCTACGGCCAAGGGAAAGGGCAAAGCAAGAGCTGAAGCCGAGGAGGAAGCGCGCCGAAGGGTGGATGAAAGATGCGGCTGTGAACCAGCAAACCCAGAGCAAGCCCATGCCAATGAAGTCAAGCAACGGAAGCAGCAGGCGAACGAGGAAAGGAAGAGGATACTAAAGCGCATTGAAGACGACAAGCGCGCGCGGAAGGAGCGCGAGGCCGAGGAACGCAGAGCGAGACAGCTTCTAAGCACCGATGTAGATGGAGAAAACCCGGGAAACACGACGACCTCTATCCCACTGGCTCAGCAGCTACCCAAGGCCGGACAAGGAGATCA
The DNA here is from genome assembly GCA_025201745.1 of Xylariaceae sp. FL1651. Lineage (NCBI taxonomy): Eukaryota > Fungi > Ascomycota > Sordariomycetes > Xylariales > Xylariaceae > Xylariaceae sp. FL1651. The sequence continues at coordinate 322,778 of MU624251.1, read as the reverse complement.
TTGTAATTTGCAAGTCCGGCTTTTGGATGGCTCTACGATTCGTTCTCGTTTTCCGAGCGATAAGACACTCAACCACGACGTTCGTAAATGGATCGATGATGAGCGAACAGACGGTAACACGCCATACGCCTTCCGGGTAGTTTTGACACCCCTGCCCAACAAGGTCATCGAGCCCCAAGAGGAAATCAAGTCTCTATTGTCTCTAGGTCTTGCGCCATCTGCTACGCTAGTTCTCATTCCTACAAAGTACAGCGCAGCGTATGCGCAAGCCGGTGGTGTTGTCTCGCAAGGACTAAATCCCATCATCGGACTATTCACCTCCTTATATGGCGCTATTATCGCGTCCCTGGGTGGCATATTTACAATGTTCTTTGGAAGCCAGAATGCTCAACGGTCTGAGCAAGGAGAGGTTCCTATGGAGAATCTACGGGCTGCTAGAGATTCACGTGTTAGGGGCTTTCAGAACTCAGATGATCGTCGAAGGGATGCCCAACTGTATAATGGTAACTCGGTATGTACAATCCTTTTCCCGATCCTTCATTCTTCACTCTTTTCCAGAACCTCAAAGCTAAATATGCTTAGCTGAATTTCGAGCCGCGCAATGATGATGAGGACGAGAGCAATACACGTTAGCGTGTTATAGGCATAGAAACGGTAGACTAAACGGACATAGTGAGGGCGATGCTAGAATGGTTTTATCTCTGTGTCTTTCATGTGCAAAGGGTGATCAGGGTTCCTTTGTACAATATTGTGTGGTCTATAGAGGTGATGGACAGCCGAGTAGAGAGTTTATGATTTTATTAAGATCACGATTGGATTACCAATGACTATCATTTGCGTCTGTGCTGCTAATGGTCATCTGCGTAGTATCTCTAATAAGCATGATTCCCACCCCGATATTCTACTCTTCGCTATTAATAAGAATGGAAATGTATACCAGGTTCATAATTGTCTAGTGAAAGAGGTTGGGACTATTCATCGAGGCCCTGCAGCCTATAAACTCCAGGTAGCTTACACGCGACCCCTTCTCACTTACCCGGCACGATAAAGCTGGTTCCATTTACCCCGCCACAATTCCCGAGCTGTCGCAAACCAGGCCAACAAACACACTTACATCATTTCTACTCCATCTAAACAACGCGCTACCTACACCTCTTAACCTCTCTATATAGACACCGAGACTATAACAAAGAAAAAGACAGCATCCTGACTTTACCATGGCCGACGCAGAGCTAGAACAGGTGCGCGCGCATCAACTTCCCTTTCGCGCTCCGTCTGCCAAACGTACTAATCCCCCAATCCCACCCACAGATTCGCAAGGCCCGCCTCGAGCAGCTCAAAGCACAACAAGGAGGCAGCGCAGCACCGGGAGGAGCAGGAGGGCAAAATCAGGCTGAGCAGCAGAGACAGTGAGTTTTCTTGCCCGTGGATTCCTCATCCACAGCTCGCCTTCTATAAGATGGATTGCTAACGGAGATGGATTGCGATAGACAAGAAGGTACATACAATACCTCCCTGAGAACCCCCTACCCCCCTTTGATTATCTAAATTGTTACGCCGAATATACTCTATCTTTCCGCTCGCGTCACTAACACCCTCAAACAGCCGAAGCCCGCCAGTCGATCCTAAACCAGATCCTACACCCCGAAGCTGCCGATCGACTTGGCCGGATCCGACTCGTGAAAGAGTCCCGCGCAACGGAAATTGAGAACCGGCTGATTACGCTGGCACGAACGGGACAGCTGCGACAAAAGGTCACGGAGGCGCAGTTGAAGGAGCTGCTGTCTGCCGTTGCAGAGAATAAGGAAGAGGAAAAGATCGTAGTCAACCGAAGAAAAGGATGGGACGATGAAGAAGATGATGATTTGTTGGATTTATGAGGGTCCTGTGTCGCTCTAAGACCAAATGAACGCTGGGGTTCCGGCGTCTTGGGAAACGAGAAGAGAAGAAAGGAAAAACTGGCCAGTTGGTTATACGAGGAGTGAACGCAAGCTGGCAAGCAGCAAGCAGTCGTGCGAACGAGGAAAACTGCATAGCATGGCAATGGCGTTTCCTGGGGTCTTCTAGGGGTATAACTATCTGATTTATGGTATAAGGCAGTACAACTATTTATACAACCCTTTTCCTCACTCGCTCTTGTCTTCCTCGGGATTCCTAGCTTCCACTTTGCGCAGCTATCGGCACACCAGCAGCAGACGCAGCAGCGGCGGCGGCGGTTCCTTTAGCCTTCTTCCTCTCTGCCCGTTCCCTCTTCCGAATCTCTCTTAGGTCTGGCGGGGCCTCGATATTTAACCTAGCCCTAAGCTCCCGGACATCGGTCTCGAGCTCCTCCTCCCAGTACACGTTGATGACCTCCTCGCTCCGCAGCCCGTTCCGCACCGCCCAGGGGCCGTAGATGGACCAGAAACGCCGGCGCTCGGCAGGCTTCAGCGTCGCGAGCGCCAACACGGACAGGCCCGTCATGGGCAGCAGCGTGTTCGCGAACTCGAAGGCCTTCAGCGCCACCTCGCCCTCGCGCACCACGGGCAGGCCCGTCAGGGCGTGGTAGAAGTCGTGCGACTCGCGGTACCGCTGGACGACGTACGCGCACTCCTCGTCGTCGACGTAGCGCACGCCGGCCCGCGTGTCGGGCGTCACGCCCTCGCGGTCGAGCCACGCCACGTACGTCCCGCCCACCGTGGACGGCGGGAGGGCGCGCAGGCGCGGCAGGTCGAGGCTCGTGGACGTGATGCGCGGCCGGTCGCGCAGGATCCGCCGGCCCGTGGGGCTCGAGAGCATGGCGCGGCGCAGGCGGTCGGCGAAGTACGGCGTCGCTGTGGCCTCGCCGAGGGCCGCGATCAGGTCCCCCCGCCGCGGGTCGAGGAAGGAGAGGACGCCGGAGCCGACGGCGAGGGCTGCGCGCTCGAGACCCGTGAGGGGGACGTGGCCTGGGTAGTTTGGCGGCGGGCGGTTGAGGACGGAGAAAGGGCGGCTTCGGGGTGGGGAGCTTGGAGATGTTGAGGTCGAGGGCGAGATTATCGGGAGGAGGGCAGCTGGTGAGGATCGTGGTGGGATGGCATGGCTGCGACACGCCGAGCGCAGACAGGGCTGTAAAGCTTTCATTCTTTTCTGTATTTGAGGACTCGAGCTCATGCCATTTAAGGATATTGAAGCCTTCCCATACTAAACTTGCTGAGACTCAATTCGTTGCGTTGAAATGACTTTAAAGCTAAGGAATGATTCTACGCCTAGCTTGATTCATGTCGAACGATTCAACGGGCTGCTCAGCTGACACCCACTGGCCTAAGCACGGGTAGAGGATGGGGACCCTGGGTAGTACCTGGAAGGCGATTCATCTTGGCGGGGATCGGCGCTGTAAGGTTCCGATCGGCCAATGGCAACACCAGCATTGGCCACTCAGCTGGACTGCAGGTCTAGGGGCTTCTAGCCCGAGCTCTGTCATTCGTCCATGTGCATTTTTCTCTTAAAGCCGAGGGACCTTGAACTTCTCCAAAGACACAACATTAGCATCCACCATCGTATTATTTTGCCGAGTCTCCCACTCTCGCTCGCCCACTGCGCCATATATCCTGTATCTTTGACTGTTGAGTGCTAAGTCTACAAAAACCCACATTCAAGATGCCTCGCCAACGATCTTCCGGCCGACCGGCTGCTGCTCCCGCCCGTCCTGCCGTTCCAGCTCGCGCTGCTCCCGCGCCGACACAACAGCAAACTCGTCCCGCGACGACATACGCCCCGGCGCAGGCTCCCCCGGCGCCTGCTCCCCAGGCGTCGCAAGGCCCGGGTCTCTTCGGCCAGATGGCCAGCACCGCTGCGTACGTTTTCCCATCATCCCTAGTTATTTTTAGTCCCCAAATACACCGCTTCCCCTGCTCTCCTCCCCTCTCCTCATCCCAGACTAACAGCCCCCAAGCGGCGTAGCAGTAGGCTCCTCGATCGGCCACGCAATCGGCGGCTTCTTCGGCGGCGGTTCCAGCGCGCCCGCCGAGGCGGCGCCCCAACAGACCAACATGGCGAGCCAGAACCAGACGACCAACAACTGTGCCGGCGCCGCCGAGAGCTTCACCAAATGTATGGACGACAATAACGGTAACATGCAGATCTGCAACTGGTACCTTGAGCAGCTCAAGGCTTGCCAGGCTGCTGCCAAGCAATACTAGATATTCTAGGGGAAGGGGGGACTGAGGAGACTAAGGGGTATGGCGTAGGATTGAGGATTTAGCAGGGTGCGAGGAAAGCAAGAGGCAAAAACGAGACTCTCTTCTCTGCATATAGTAATTCTGGTCGACTCTATGGATGGGGAGAGAATCGTCTAGATGTAGACCACATTACAGAAGTTATGGAAATGCTTGCTTGGGTGTTCATCTCATTCTGTTAGCACAGCATGTCACCTCATCCCAGCGGTTTCTCATAAAAGCTAGCAAGCTTTAGCATCGAGCACACCACCGGTGTCTTTTCGGCGATGGATACGCTCGTGTACCGATATTCCACTCTCCAATGAGCAAAACAGTATATACGGATTTACAATTTTTGTCCAATGTTAAAAGTGATAAATCTATGGTGCTTAAGCAACGTGTAGTAAATCCCACTTACTGAAACTATTTACGATCATTAGTATGAGGGCTATTTAACGAGGTTATTTGGGATCGAATTTTAAAAACTCATCAAAAGTGTGTATGCCTGAGCAAAGCTGGATTACTTCTATTCTGCGTAAGTACATGTGTAATTATGGTAGATGTACAAGTGGTATATACAAGGCGTAGTATTGCGCCTAAAACTCGTCTAGATCGAGATCGTCCTCTAATCCAGAAACGGGCTGCCCGCCGCCAATTTGGTCGCTGTCCATCATGTAGGGACTTAGGCCCAATGGTATATCCATCCGGAGCTCTCTCTGCCTTGCAGCCATACGGGCTTTCACTGTTCTTATGGCCATGCTGTTATACTTATAATCAAGTCCTAGCTCCTTTGCCCTTGCTACAAAATAACCGTTGAAATAATCGATGGGCGGCATACTCCCCATCCGTACCTGCTTAATCCAGGCGCTTGTGTTAGCACCCTGTCCGATGAGGTATGTTTGCAGTTTTCTTCGGAACGAATCCCGTTGGAAATACTCTAGCCTATGGGGACGGCTTTGTAGCTCTGGAAATTGCGAGATAATGGCCAGCGTCTCGTCAAGAAGGTTGTCCCATAAACTCATGGCATGGGGATTGCGTCTAATCTGCCCGTATTTACACCCTAGAATCACTGATATTGTGTCGGCCAGAGAGGAGAACACCATGCTAGATAATTTCCATGACAGAAATTTAACCCAAGGCAACCCAACGACATTGAGACCTTCAGTGGATGATAGAAGCTTTATAAAATGTTGAGTTTGCAGCATGCCCTCATGCGCACGTGACGACTTATCGAGCGTGGAATCACCAGATTTCGGTACACCATGAATGTAAATGTGTCCCGGAGTTTTCTGTCGAATGGAGTATACATGGTCAGAGTGCCTGCCCACTTTATGAGTGCTGTGACCGAGGATGAAATTTGGGCGTTCGGCTGGGTCATCGAAAAGCTCCTCGATAATCTTATCAACTAGTCCAAGCCCTGGATGTAGCAAGCAAATCGTCGTCCGACAGTCTATACGGTGGCGTAATGTGTGAAGAGAAGGTAGAACCGCTGTTGACATAGTGTCAATAAGGACATTGTCAAGGTAGTCCGAGTCTTTATGCTTTTCGCCATACTCACGGCGAGCGACGATCGGTTCTGGGCAAGGTATTATGCTGGACGAGATGTGGTTGCCCTTTTTGTCGTACAGGCTCAAACTTCGGTTTTCTTCGCCCCAGCGAGTCATAACCCAAGGATGGTGTGCTAGTATCCTTACTGGGGGGCGTTCAGGCACAGACGCAAGAGCATGGGCCATAAATCTGGCGTGGGAGTTGAAGCCCAAGACGTGAATCCGTTGGGAAAGCGACACATAGAGTTCCGGACTCTTGACACCTTCTTGTTCCGGGTTTGTTTCCGATTCGTTTTGTATAGCCGTTCGAGAGAAGTCCGTATGGACGTTTTCGCTGATACTAATTGTCGCTTGGGGCTCTTCAGACACAGAGGTCGCTGTTTCGCTAATTTCAACCGCATTGGTATTCTCCTCGGCTTCCTCGGTTTCCTTAGCTATACTTGTCTTGAATTCTGGGGATGCTCGGTAGGTTGGATGGTTTGGCGCTGTTTTGGATGTAGAGGCGTCGTGCGAGGGCGGAGTGGCAGGACAACGGAAGGGAGCAGTCACAGGGAGTCTTCCGTGAGCCGGTGACACGACCTCGGTGGTCGTAGCTACAGACGAAAGTGGTCTGATGGCCCCCCGGCCCGCAGAGAGGTTATTGTACGGCCATGTGATGGATCTGCGCGGTATTCGCGGTAGCGCCCGCGAAAGCGGTCGGCAAGCGAGATGGGAAGACAGGGTGGAAAGTTATCTCGATAATTAGGTTGATCTCATCTCAGAAATTCGAGCTGAGCCCCTCTAGGACTACCAGCTTGCGGAATATCAGGCTCTCGAAGGGAGGTAGGTCTACGACATAAGCAGGCTGAGTGGCAGAGAGCGTCTAGATGGAAGGCAGAATGAATATCGTTTAGGAGTAATACATCAGTATCGGTGTAGGAAGGGTACAAGTACAGTGAAAATGTATAAAATCAGAGACGTCATAGGTGTTGATAATAAGCAATGCGAGTCGATGTTAAAGAACCAGTTCGGCTCTGATCATTTTTCGTGATGTTCATGACGGCGACATAATTTTTTTGCTGGTCGCGCGCCAGTTTAGGTACCGGCAGGGATCGCGCTCCGATTGTGGGTTCATACCTTGTATCCAAGGATCCAATTGGCGACCTGCAATTGTCAATCCCTGTAGGCAAGGGAGTGGGTCCCCCAGAACCTTGGGTTCAAGCAGGCTGAGCGGGTACTGTACTTACAGTGGTTTGGCATATCTGCTCTGAGATAACGATTCTGCCACAATGCACCGCCATAATTCCTCATACGCAACCTTCCCGCCCTCATCTTCATTCCAACCTACCCAGCACTCCTGCTTTACGCTGAAAGAACCTATAGGTTGTATTTGATTCACGCTTTGATTCTTCAAGAACTTGGCCATTTGCGCTGTTCTTTGTGCAAAATGGACCCTGCCAATATTCTGCCAGCGCTTGAGCGCCTCGATGATGGAGTGGACAATCTTGAGGAGGCCTTGCAACCTCTCATTAAGAATATGAACGACGTAGCCTCCAAGTTGCCCCTTCTTGACAAGGCAAAGCTCTGTGTGCTCATGACATATTCTATTGAGTCTATGCTATTTTGTGAGATTATTGTTCCTCTAATGCTCTAATGTATGTTAATCTAACTAGAGAGTATAGCTGCTCTCCGCCTCAACGCCGTCAATGCCAAAGAGCATCCTGTCTTCAAAGAATTGGCTAGGGTGCGCCAATATTTCGATAAGATCAAGAATATTGAGTTTCCTCCTCAGAAGCCTGAGCAAACTCTCAACAAGGAAGCTGCCATTCGATTGTTAGTGTTTCAGTGTTTTCTTGCTTACTTCAACCTGGCTTGGAGTCTCATATGTTCCCTTTGGGTTTCATATGAACTGTGTCATAGATCTTATGATCTATCGGCTTATTTCTCGCCGAGCCACTTGCGGACAAACGACTAACATATCAAAGCATACGATCTGATCTTGCGGATAATAAGGAAGTTAATACAAGGCTCACTGAGATGATTGCAAAAGAACGTGCAAAGGCCGCTTTGAAGGCATCTAAAATTGGTGAAAAACGCAAATTGGACGAATCAATACCGTCAGAAAATTCAAGCGAAGAAACCAGTCCCAAGGGCATAGATTCGGAAGATGAATCTGAAGAGGAAGTTGAACCTGCACCGAAGAAGAAGAGGTCTAACAAGGAGAAGAAGGATAAGTCGGAAAGAAACGGAAATAAGGAGAAAAAGGCGGGCAAAGATAAGACGGACAGAAGAGGTAAAAAGGGGAAGAAGAACACTAAACATCCTAAAGACTGAGGATATCCTCTGCGATCGGATTTCAGCACGCAAACCGGCCACTAGTTCAGCAACATGCGTATTGAACAACGGGAAGCTTATCCATAGCTAGGCTTTTCAGAGTCTCCTAGGCATACATAGGGCCTGGTATTATTAGTCGTCCGTCGGCGCCTTCAACACCATCAGCTAGTAGACGAATGTCGTCAGCCGCTGCTGGGATGAGCGAATCGCATATTGAGACAACGGCTAAGACTATTTGCCAAGGAGGGAGTATTAATCACGACTGTCTGATAAGCTAGAGTACGCAAAGTTCATGAACGTTAGGACACTGCGACATAAAGCTTAAGCTACAAAATTCTCGCAAGCGACTAGTCTATGAAAAGAGGGGTAGCCAACATGTTGAGTATCGGGGAACGGGCATGATATATTTACACTTGCCTGAGAGGACCATACCATGCTTACCAAAAATCACTTGAGCTCCTATAAGTAGCCGCGTTCAAGTAGCGCCGCTGCCCATGACGAAGAGAGTTTATCAATTGAGAATTTGCAAGGCTATTGCTCAAAATAAAGTGTCAAACTTTGCATAACCTTTGTCCCGATATCACGACAACTTCCTTTGATCATTTACTACTACCGGATTTGCCCTCGAATAGTCGCTCTCCGAACCCACAACAACATTTATAGCTATCGGAATTAACTTCTTCTCTGTAAAATTTGTAGCCGTGATAATATACGTATACCTGACTCATCCATCGAGCAGAATATAGCCGCTGTCCTATTCGCACTGCTGCCACTGGCCAATACTGGCCAGGGATGCGTGAGTAGTGGTGATGGAATGAGTAGTTTGGGAGAAAAGCTGCGGAATCAATTCCGCTCAGGTGACATGAGCCAACGACGATCCATATGTTATGGCCAATGTCATGGCCGATATCTTGTGGATCATGTCGGCAGCGAGTCGTACTCGCTGCTACCGACCTTCCACACTCGATGAAGTGAGTACTCGACTTAGTCGTGGCGTCCAGTCTAACAACGACCGTACATAGCCAGCGCTGCTCTGCAGCAATAACTGCTCACTAAGGGATGCATGACCTTCCCTGCTAGACAAAGCGCATACAAAAAGGCGCGTATGTTGCCACAATCGCTACCATTTCGAGATGTTTCAGGTAATGGAATTCGTTTCGCTCTGGAGCCCAATGGCTGATGGTGTTGGCTGCTTGCATTTAATAGTCAGTCTCTGCTCCAGGGCGAAGCATTCAGCATCGTATCTATAGCAGTGTATGTCCCCAAGACTGTTAATCATTGTTCCATCAAGGATCATGACTATCTTTCAATTAATAATTGCCACGGCCAGCCTCTATAGCTCTGTGGTAGCCATTACCGCTGCCGACGCTGCACCACATGTCGTCTTCTCATACCCTGGTACCAACCATCCAGCAAGACTGACAACACTTGCACAGCAATGCCAAATCGGGGGCGTGATTATCTTTTCGGACAACGTAGATTCCAATTTGCCTGCATATATCAATGGCCTCCAGAGCGCATATAAATCTGCGGGCTGTGCAGTCAAGGGACCACTGCTTGTACTCACTGACCAGGAGGGTGGGCAAGTGAAACGACTTCCTGGTGGGCCGACTCTGTCCGAGAAGCAGATTGGTCAACAATCAGACCTCACCGCGGCGGGTAACACGGCCGGCGTTCAGGCTGCTGCCGCCCTGAAAGCATATTCCCATAACGGCAACCTGGCGCCGGTTCTCGACGTTTTCCACGCGCCTGGCGATTTTGAGGACCAATACGGGCGCTCCTACAGCAACGACCCGGCCGTCGTGGCGCAATGTGCCTCGGCGTTCATTAAGGCCCAGCAAGGAACGGGTGTAGTGGCTACGGCAAAACACTTCCCGGGGCTAGGGGCGGCTGCGGCGGATGAGAACACGGATGAACGCCCGGTGACAATTACCCGCAGCCTTGATCAGCTCCGATCAATCGACGAGGCTCCTTACACAGCTGCTATAGCAGCAGGAGTAAAGATGATTATGCCTTCCTGGGCGCTGTACCCTGCCTTAGACGCGACATATCCCAGCGGCGTCAGTAGCAAATGGATACAAGGCGAGCTGCGGCAACGGCTAGGCTTTGGCGGCGTCATCATCACTGATGCTATAGAAGCTGGTGGGTTGAGCGCCTTTGGGTCAGACCCTGGCCACCGAGGTGTTTTGGCAATGACGGCTGGTGTGGATATCATTTTGGCGGCGGCTCGGAACGTCACCCAGGGAGAAGCTGTGGTGAGCGCCGTCAATTCTGGTGCACTGAGCAGCTCCTCATTCTCGGCGTCCACCTCGCGCATATCTTCAATGAGGAGTACACTGTGATAGCGGGCAACTCAATGGCACAGCGCATCAAAATTTCTGCTGGAAACGGCTGTTGCAATCATGAATAGTACAAGTGAAAGGGGCGCCTTGTAGTGATGGCTATGCGTTCAATGGTGTCAAGCCAGCTTGGCTTATATGCAACCAATCCACAACGCTAGTATTCCCTTTATTTTAACTTTTGTGATACTTCATGCAACTGTGCCTCTTGGTGGATGACTTCCCTGCTGCCGCCGAGCGGACGTTTTTGCGAGCCTTTCTTATTACGCAAGCTGTGCCTCTTGCGTATGCTTTCCAGGTTGGTATATAATTAGACCTCCAGTAGCAGCTATACGGGATCGGTTAGGGTAAGTTAGAAAGCAAAAAAAAAACCCAATACACTCTACATTGTAGCTACATATTTTCACTTCCAGCTAGACGAGGCGCTGTTTCTAAGTCACACTAATTGGAGGAATCTGCACCACGCAGTCTATGTAAGTTTAGATTATTATATTCGAACTGCGGGTATAGGTTGTGCTGAGAACAATGAGTATCAAGAGATTACCGACACTATAATACTTGAGCGACCAGTGCAGGAAGACGGCTATATTAAAGATATAGTTTCGACCTTGACACCCCGCGCTGTTAAAGCGTCAGGCAACATCCGGGGGTCACAATTTATTTCCTCACCAGTGCTATGGTTTCTGTAAATTACTACGTTGAGGGGGTCGTCCCGTGTCCATGGGTGCCTGATTTGCTCCCATTCAGGAGCCACGGGAATGGCGGTTAGTCGTGGGTCTTCCTTAACCTCTAGATTGGTTTCTGTATTGAAGTACCGAGGTCTGTACTTGACGTCGCCTTCTAACTTTACCTTGACTGACCATGGAGTTGGAAGCGGGCCAAGTAAGGCCTCTCCTTGCATGATCCCATGTATATAGCACTGGCCAACAACTGTGAACCGATCTTCGGGTGCAGGCCGTACAACGAGGGGAAGTTCGCAGCCAAGAATGACACAAATCCAATCTCCTAAAGATATTTTATCATTAAATACACGACAACCTTCTCTAACTCCGTGTGTTATGAGATATGAGGACTGAAAAGAGCGATTGTACTTACCTGTCCTGGTATCACGGGGACCTAGCCCTACGAATCCCCCTTCCAGCACCAAGATCGAGCGGCAGTTCACCTGAGTTATAACACGATTTTCAAACCTTCCGAATGTGCGATTGCTCGTAGACAGCTGGCCTTCCTCCTGATACTGTACCAGGCGTTCTTTCCATTCCGAACTCGTAGGCTTCCAACTTGCGCGCCCTGGAAGTCGATCATGTAGACTCCCAAAAGCCAGGCTCCATAAATAAGCGTCGAGAAGATATCCCCCACCAAGGTACGGGCTATTTCCTGAGTCAATCTGCTTTAGATAGGTAACAATGTCCGCCATGCTCGCAATTTCTTGCTTGTCTGTTTTAGCTACAGCTGAGAAGCGGACACCTGCAACGTTCAGTAAGTCCCCCTCTATAGTTGCATTGGCCATGGAAACTCCACTCGCTTCGAACCCCCAATTGTCTGACTTCGCATCCAGGTTGTGAGTCCAGTCGGGTATCCAGGTTGGCCAACTTTGGTGAAGCTTTCCGCAGTATTTCAATAATGTTAAGCGTTTATACTGTTCCGTGTACCTGAGAAACGTGTTTTTGTAAACCTCTCGCACACCAAGGGAGTAATCCGGCCGAATTTTAAAGGCAAATGACTGTGGTGCAATGCTCATCATTCCGTAGATCTTATCCCTTGGATCGCTTACATCCCGCGAGCACGTACTATTGAGCAACTGGTCTAACGTGAAATGTAGAAGTATGTTGGCCGACGCGCCAGCATATCTCAATTGGCTTCGGAGACTGCTCGACGGACCATCCGATTTTGCTTTGAGGCAAATGACTGCACGTCGGAAGACAAGCCAGGGTACCTCGTAGTCTCCGCACTGGACAATTGAGTCCTGGCTAGCAAGTTGGGCTTCTTGGATAACCCACAGTCTAGAGAACCACGGTCGCATAAAGAGGCGATGCAATGATGCCCAGATTCTGTCATTATACGGTAGCTGCGTTGCACTGTAATACCAATCAGGATATTCACATCCAGGGCTAGGAAACACTTGACCTTGACCCTGACGAGTGAACTCAAGCTGCCTTCCCAAGTATTTTAAAGTGGACATAGCTTCATCACTCCCATCATCCGAACAGCCGAGCCAGATGATGACTCGTCGTGCTTGTTGGTATATGTCTCTCATGCGAAGTACTTGTTTGCTGCGCTCTCCCAGGTCATTCTGGTTAATACAGAGTGCATCAATCCAAACAGTTCTAGACGAAGTGAGAGTTCGAAGGTGCCTCAAGGCATCAGCAAGACTGCGTCGGATCCGAAGCTGGGTGCGTGGAGCAGACGTGTCCTCAATAATGACAGGTTCGATGTCCGACTCTGAGCCCCAAACATAAGACAGTGCTTCATATGAATAACGGCTTTGTATAGACCTTTCGTTTTGGTCTTTACATGTTAATTGCCGGTCCTCTGCATTAGGGTGTTTCCATGACGTTCGGAACCTTCCTTCCTCATCCTGAGATGAGATGAAAAGAACACGACTTTCAAGAGTTTCGTGTGCAGCCCAGTTTCGTGGAAGAGATGATTGCATTTGATCAAGGTATACAGGCTGAGATGTTGAGTGCGGGTCCACCGGATGAAGCAATAACTTAACAATTTGTAAGCGAAGAGGGCTACCCTGCTCGCCTGGTAATATGGTAGCAAGGCGAATTTCATTGCTGTCTAATTTATTGTAATGGTAACTCAGCAAGCCTCTAGAGGCTAGCCCTAGTTCAAGGCCATTGGTTTGTTGGGGCAGAGGTTCGTGCTGTAGCCTGACGGGGTCCGTATGAGGCATTTTGTCGCATTATACGATCAATCTTTGTTGGCATTACGCAGATACTCCCTCTAATGATTTCGAAACGACAGTCATAAAGGATATTATTGATGGGAGCGGAGTTCGACTTGTCAGCAGCAGAATTGTGAGAAATATCTTGAACTACAAAGCCTATTATGCTGAGGCTCGCTGGCGCTGGAAAAGTGTATTTGCTGCATAGTAAAAACTCGATGCTCACAATACCCTTGTCAAAAAGACAGCAGTTCAAGAGAACCTTTCTACTAAGAAAGTAGTACGCATTACCGCTGTGCCAAGCGAACCAATTGAATCAACAAGGCAGACATCAGGCGGTCCAGCTCAGGAAATGGCTGCATGCGCAGCTGGAGGCAGTGAGTGGCGGAGCTAGGCTGATAACATCGAATGTATATCTCTTATATGTATAAAAGAATATTGAAAAATGAAAATTACTGAGCGCATATACCTGGTTTTAAGTTCGAACTTCCTGCCTGACCCTCCAGTTGCTCAAGAGCTCAAGAGTCATCCGACTTATAGACGTGTTATGGTTCTTTTCGTCAAGGGGTAACTTCCGATTATAGACGCGAGCACGGGTTTGTTTCAGCCTATCACTAAATTGGCCATTGTCACCGACTTGAAGGTCTGTAAGATTATTAATGTTCAACTGTTGGGATGGACGATACGAAAGTGATTACGCAGCTAGAAAGATGGCCTTATAGTTTGGTAGTTTGCTTTGGTTTCTAAAGTAGGTAGAAAGAGAACTACTCATAGACTTGATTTCCCAGCTACTGAGCGTAATCCTGAAAGGCCTAATATAATCATGGGTAAGTAGGTACGGAAAGTCACTAAATTATAACACTGTACTTGTATGCACTCCCTCCAACCGAGCCCCAGAAAATTCAAAATTAATCTCATACACAGGAATTAGTAGAGATACAAGATCACGACCATCTCAATCATCAATTCTTTCTTATCACTCACGTTGCCATCACCGATCACTAATTATGATTCTAATTCCCCGACTGAACAATCACTTATCGTACTTTAGTTACTATTGTTCTCAAATCTAGACAAACTAGCTCTAGATTACACTGCAGACTGTCTCTCAGTATTGCTACTTGTTGGCAACTAGTGTCCTGGCGCAAATTTTTGGAGTATACATTCGAGCCGTATTGTGAAATTGATAAATATCATACCTAACATTTGAGCCCAAAGTTGCTCACTATTAGCCGGGATCTCAAATCCCACTATCTTTATCTGGGGTGTTACGAACCAACAAGAAACGGAACCCAAAAGGGAAGGGAACTAAACATGCGTAAAAGCATAACACGGTTATAAGGATAATCGTGACTAATCATTAGTGATTAGTAAGGCAAGACTAATCAAAAATAATCAATACAGAGCAAGACTAATCAAAAATAATTAGTATAAAGCAAAACTAATTAAAAGGGATTAGTATAAACTAGGGTAATAAGGGAATAAATATATAAAAACAAAGCTTTCCTATATAACTAGTTATTTACTTATTACTATTTAACTTATATCTATAGTTAGTTTTTAAAAATAACTATAAGAGATTATTTTTTACGAAAATTACGTTTAACTTTTTTTACGTTATATTACCTTATGGTTAGCAGTATTATTTTTAACTATACTTTAAATATAAATATAAAAGTATTTTCGGTTATATTTTAAGTATTTATAACCTTAATACTACAAGAGTACATATAGTGCTAGGCATTAGTATACGCTTCGTAACATTTTAAATAGTTTTGTTCTAATTAAGCGCACGTTAATTTAAGGCAATATCGAAAATTATAGCTACCTTTTAACCTAATAACCCGGCGATAAACGTTAATAGCAAATCGGAAGATAATAATAATAAAATTATTAAAAAGGAGTACGATATAATAGTTAATAATTTTACCATTTTTAATAATAAAAATTAACAATTATAACAATAACTAAAGACGTTAACTAACCAATTCGATAATATACTATTATAAGTTATATTTACAATTATTATAAGCGCTAATATTATATAAACTAAACCTGGTCGAAATTTAAAATTAACTAAATTACTTAAGTTTAGTAAAAAACTTAGTTAGTTTAAAAGGTTTTTAGTATAAATTAAAACGTACTAAACATTTTATAGTAAAATATTTCGAAACGATAATAAGAAAATTAATTATGCCGCGTTATTATTAAAAGGAAAAGCATTAGCTTAGTTTAAACTGCAACTGTTAAAAGCTGTTATTAAAAATCGAGAAAATTGGAAGCCCGAGACAAAAGAGACGTTTGCTTCGTATAAATTATTTAAAAAATTACTTAAAAATGTGTTTTTAAACTTAGCAGAAGAACGTTAAAAGCAAAACGAACTGCACTACTTACGTTAAACAAAATTAGCATTTACGTACGTAGCCGAATTTTAGAGAATTGCAGCTTTTTTTAATTTTAACGACAAGGCAAAGATTATAATATTTTACGTTAAACTTAAACTTAACGTTAAAGACGAAATTGCTAAAATAGACTAACTAAAAAGATTTGTAAACTATATAAAAGTAGCTATCGAAGTTAATATTCGATTTTTTAAACGAAAGAAAAAAAGCTCGCAATATACTTTTACTAAAGGCAGTTATAAATTTAATTAAAAGAAGAAACGATAACAGTTTACGGCATATAGTATATATATAAAACCTATAAAATTTAGCGCAATGCAGCAAAAACGAAAGAACTAGAAAAAAAAAATTAAAGATTTTAAGTGTTATAACTGCAATAAACTAGAATATTACGCTAAAAATTGTGAAAAAAAGCTACGCAAAAATCTACAGGTATTAAAAGCTAAGATATTTAAAGTTAAAAAAAGCAGCTAATAGATTAATATAATATAAGCCTATTATAACGATAAAATTTTAAACGTAAAGCAAAATAGTAAAATATTAACCGGAGACTAAGTAGTATAAGCAAAAGTATAAGTATTAATAAGATAACTAATAGTATAATTATATTTAAAACAAATAGTAGAAGAAATTTATAAATAAGCTGTTTATAACAAAAAATAGTTTACTGATAGTTTAAAAAAAAAAGTACGATTTAACGAAGCAGCACGTTTAAAACGTAAATTAGCAAAAGTAGTACAAATTTTAGAATAAAAACCTAAAGCTATAAGGGTAATTATAGAATAAATTTAACAAAAGTTGCAATATTAAGTAACTATTGCGTTAAATAAACAAGAAAACGCGTAGACTTAAAGTAAATAGCTAGGACCTGAATGGGAAAATAAATAACGAAAAGATTTTAATTTAACAAAAAAGAGTTAAAGTAACGAACTTTAAAAATTAAAGAACGACGAGGAATATTTTAAAGGCTATATTTACTTTTTAGTCGAAAAAATGGTGTTAATATTAAACGAAAAATAAACTAAAGCAAATTAATACGTATATTGAAATATTAAAAACAAAATAATATGCAGAAAAAATTAGCCCGAGGGCGAAAAATGCCTTGAAAAAAATCCTAGATATTTTTATAAAACTTGCGATTACTAGACTAAAAACAAATGGTTAGACCAGTTAGTACGAAAAGGGATAGTTTAAGGATAAATTTACCCGTATACGTAAAAAGACGAACTTCGCTTAAAATAAAAAATAACGACTTTAACTAAAAAAAAAATAAAACAAAAGCTCGACACTAAATTAAAGCAATAGCTTTTACGGTATTACGAAAAATATTAAAATATAATAATTAAAACAAGTATAAATGTTTTAAAAACGAAAAAATTCGATATTTTTATTTTAATTAGCCGTTTATATAATAAAACTATATTTAAAAACGACGATAAGCAATTGCGATTATATTATAAAAAATATTATAAAATATTATAAGCAAGTTATATAGTGTATAAATACAAAAAATATATAGCAAAAAAAATTAAAAATTTTTAGTTTTTAGCCTAAATAGCTAAGATAGGGATTTAATATTTTTATAAAAAAACTAAAGTTAAAAAACTAATAATAATATATTAAACAATTTACGGATATACTATATTTAAACAAAATTTATAATATTTCGAAAATTGCAAAAAAAGGTTTATAATTTAAGAATAATATTAATATATTTAATACAAAATTTATATGTTTTATAAAGTTTTTTAGTACGAAAATATAAAAAAGCGGATAAAAGAAAAAAATTAGCGAAAATTAACTTTTATCCGAAATCGTCGAAAAAATAATAAAACGGTAAAATTTACAAAAAGATAAGACCGATAATAAATGCAGCAATAAACAAAAAACGACGAAAAGCAGCTGTAAAACGAAATTAACAGCTAGTTTACGAAATTTTCAGGTTTTTGTGTAAAATAAAGATATAATTTAAAAAAATATAAATATTAGTAAACGTAATTTATAATAAAAAAAAACTAAAAGCTTTATTTAATATAAGCGTTTACGAAAGTTTTATTTTTCCAAATTTAATTAACGAATTAAACTTAATATAAATTAAAAAAAAAAAAAACTTTACGCATTTATAACTTTTAATAAAAAAATTATAAGTTATAACAACGGAAAGGTTATACAAAAAACTGCAAAATTTTTAATAATTATTTAAAATTATTTAAAACGCTTTAAGCTCGATATTGTAAAAATATTATACGATATAATATTAAAATTAATTTAGTTACGGAAAAGCAATTTTAAAATAAACTAAAAAATTGGCCGTTTTTAATAAGATTTGCTCGAAATAATTAAACTAAAAAAAGACTTAACTATTACAAAACTTTAAATACGAATTATACGTAAGCTTAAATAGTTAAATAAAATACGAAATAAAATACTATAACAAGTTAATAAAGAATTTATAATCAAAATATTAAAAAAGTACGTTAAATTTAAAAACCTGTTTATAGAAAAATATAGTAAAAAAACAGGGCTATTAGAGCATAATAAATATAATTACGCAATTAATTTCAAAGAAAAAACGTATTTTAAAGCTTTTAAACCGTATAAATCGAACAGAAAACAATTTAAAAAATTACGAAAATATTTTAATAAAAATTTAAAAAAAAAGTTTATATAATATTCTAAGTTATTAGCAGCAATACCGATACTATAAGTACTAAAAAAACTAAAAAAGGATAGAAAACGAAAATAAAGAAATTATAAAAATTGGCGACATTTTAACTTTATTATTATTAAAAACAAAAAACTAATATTACGAATAAATAATTTAAAAAATCGTTTTAAAAAAGCATAATAATTTATAACATTCGATATTTTAAAAGCTTATTATTATATTAAAATTAAAAAAAGCAACGAGTAAAAAATAGCATTTATTATAAAATATAAACTATACGAATTTTTAGTAATAGATTTTAGTTTTATTAACGTATTAGCGATATTTTAATTAATAATTATGGATATATTATACGAATTTATCGACAAATTTGTAATAGTATATTTAAACGATATTTTAATCTATCTAAAAATATTTAAAAAATATAAAAAAATACGTATAATAAATACTTTAAACGTTATAAAAAGCAAAATTAAAAGTATATTTAAAAAAAAGTAAATTTTATAAGTAGCAAATAGATTTTTTAAAATATATAATATCTTTAAAAAAGGTATAAATTTAACAGTTTAAACTAAAAGCAGTAAAAGATTAGCTTATATTAAAAAATATTAAAAATATATAATCGTTTATAAGATTTATAAATTATATATATGCATTTATTAAAGATTTTGGAAAAATCGCAGCGCTTTTTACAAATTTTATTAAAAAAAATAAACTTTTTTAATAGATAAAAAAAAAGCAAAAAGCGTTCGATATATTTAAAAATGCGATTTTAAATAACTTAGTATTTAAATTATTTAATTTAAATAAAAAATTCGAAATAAAAGTCGATATAAATAATTATGCTATAAAAAAATAGTTAATTTAACGAAACGAAAACAGTAAACTATATTTAATAGCATTTTTTTTAAAAAAGTTTTTAAGATTTAAGTTAAATTACTAAATTTACGATAAAAAATTTATAGTAATAATCGAAATATTTAAACAATAAAAACATTATTTAAGCGGCATTATAGTATTAGTAAAAATTTATTTAAACTATAAAAATTTTATAATATTTATAACTATTAAAGTATTAAATAGACGATAAATATAATAAGCAGAATTTTTATTATAATTTAATTTTAAAATTATTTATATTAAAGGCAAAAAAAACGATAAAGCAGATATTTTTAACCGAAAAAACGACTATAAATAAAAAGTATTATTAAAAAGTTAAATACTATTATACGAAAATATAGATAAAAGTTTATTTATAAACTTTATATAAATAAATTATAAAAAATAGGATTAGAAAATATAGAATATACTATAAAGATTAAACGAACTAATTAACTAATATTATAATAATAAACTATACGTATTAAAAGTATATTAGTATAAATTAATAAAAAAAATATACGAATATTTATTTTTAAAATATTAAAAAGTGTTTAAAACATTTAGCAAATTACGAAAAAATTACGATTTTTTAAAAGCATTAATAATAATAAAAAAAGTTATCGTAAAATACAATTTGTATAAAAAATTTAAAACAGTAAAGCATAAACTATATAAAAACTTAATATTAATATTAATTTTAAACCGAGCATAAAAAACAATAGCATTTAACTATATAGTTAAATTATTAAAATCGAAAAAACTTATAATAAAAATAAAGTTCGATTTTATTATAATTATAGCGAATAAATTTATAAAATACGCTTATTTTATATTATATAAAAAAACAAGCTTAGCAAAAGATTTAGTTTACGTAATAATAAAACATATTTTTAGTAAATATAGTTATTTAAAAACAATTATTACCGATAAAAGCAAAATAATAGCATTTAAATTTTAATAGTTATTTATTAAAACTTTAAAAATTAAGCATAAAATATTTATAGTATATTATTTATAAATAAATAGTTAAATAAAAAAACTAAATTAAATATTAAAATAATATTTACGTTGTTATATTAATTAAAATTAAAATAACTAAGTAAAATTATTATTAAACGCAAAACTAGTATATAATATTTTAATAAATAAAATAATAAAAATATTACTATTTAAAGCAAACTACAAATATAATATAAATATATAACGATATTATATTAATAGTATTATTGCGTTAATAGCAGAAATTTAAGCAAAAAAACTACTAAAATTATAGAAATAGTTATAAAAAAAATTTATATTCGTTTAATAAAAAATAAAAAAATATTATAATAAAAGCAGATTATTAAAGCCAATTTTAAAAAAAAAAGATAAAGTTTATTTTTTAAAACGCAATATTTAAATAAAACAAAATAACGAAAAATTCGATTTTAAAAATATCGGACTTTTTAAAATTGAAAAAATTATATTATTAGTAATATATAAATTAAAATTACTAAATATTATAGTTATTTGACTAATTTTTTATATATTATTATTAATTAAAACGTATTTAAACGCTGCGTTTAAGATTTAGTTAGAAGTAGACGAAAATAAAGATATTTACGAAGTAGAAGAAATTTTAGATTTACGACAAGGTAAAAAAGAATTTAAGTATTTTATTAAATGGGAAGGCTATATATACGCTGAAATTATATAAAAACTAAAAAAACATTTTATAAACGTAAAAAACTTTGTTAAAGATTTTTACCGACAATATTTTAACCGCCCGAGGCTAAAAAAAAAAAGTCGTTTACTTAAAACGCTAAAAAAACTTTTACGGCATTTTAATTAATAACGTTTAAAATTTTAAACGTTTAAACGGATATAACGGCGTTCGATTCGAGACGTTTTTATTTGTTTAGCTTGTTTAAAAAACGAAAACTTTGTTAAACTAGCTTTACTTTTTAAAAACGTGCTATCGTTTTTAAAATACGTAACCGCATTAAACGAAAAAGAGCTTCATTAAACTCGCTTTTTTGTTTGTTTAACTTTTTTCGGTAACGACGATGCAACTTTAAGATATGCTTTTTTGCTAGCAGTTTTTTGCGCTTAAGGCGCTAGAACTTGGCGCAAATATGCTAAAGAGAGGAAAAGGGAACTTTTTTCTTATTACAGGAACACCTAGCCCGTATATATTCTTTATAACGCTTAATATTTTTTATTATAACATACTTCCACTTTTTGTCTAAATAACGAGAGCAAGGCATAACTTTAAACCTAAAATTCTCGAAAGAATCGGCAAGAGTAATACGGCGAATAGTAGACGGCGCTAATTTATTACGCGACTTAGTAACACGACCCGATATAATAAACTAGAAAAAAGAGGAAAAGAATGGATATATTTACAGAAGGGTTAACGTAGAGTATAAATATATTTATTAAAACAATAAACTTAAAAAAAGGGGAATAGTATTACGAACTAATAAAAAACGGAACTTAGAAGGGAAGGGAACTAAATATACGTAAAAGCATAACACGGTTATAAGGATAATCGTGACTGATTATTGGTGATTAGTAGGGCAAGACTAATTAAGAGTAATTAGTACAGAGCAAGACTGATTAAGAGTAATTAGTATAAAGCAAGACTGATCAAGAGGGATTAGTGCAGACTAGGGTGATGAGGGAATGAGTATATAAGAACAAGGCTTTTCTATGTAACTAGTTATTCACTTATTACTATTTAACTTATGTCTATAGTTAGTTTTTGGAAATAACTATAGGAGATTATTTTCTACGAAGATTACGTTCAACCCCTTTTACGTTATATTGCCTTACGGTCAGCAGTATTGCTCTTGACTATACTCTGAACATAAACATAAGAGTATCCTCGGTTATACTTTAAGTATCTATAACCCCGATACCACGAGAGTACACACAGTGCTGGGCACTAGTGTACGCTTCGTAACATGGGGCAAATGCTTCAATCAAACGAAATCCTCGCAGGTCTTAAAATAATATGCTTATGTTTAACTGTCGACTCAGCTGATGACAAGACATTTTAAAAAGACTCTGACGCGTCCATTAATACGTAGCCTAATCGAATTTATATCATATGTGCAGACTTACAACTTGGTTTCGGAATCAGCTACGGTTTAGGTTGGATATTAAATCCTTCAGCGGCAGTACTTACAATCTATGAGTTAATTATCTGCTTTCAGGCGTTTAGCTGAGATAGTTATACTAAAATCAACAAAATTCAACGACAAGAGCAATAAACCGTGCTTTTGAGTGAACAAGTGCTTCGATTAACCAGTAAGGCTATTTTAAAAAGAAATTCTGTAATTAGAAATAAAATGCGATGAAATAAAAAACTATAAACGCTTAAGAGCGCAATGCTTGAAAAAGTGTCAAAGTACTAGGAGTAAATGGGGCGCTAGCGGCTACGGCTTAAAGATGGTTAGAAATGGCGAAACCGGCAAAAGAGCCGCTATAATAACACATCGTTCCGCAGTAAATATTTCATACTGCTTATTCATTATTAAAGTTCTCTGCTGCTAGCCTATGCATAGAAATATCCGTGAGTAATTCTTGTTAGCGGAGTTTAACGAATTTGTATCTTACAAAGATGTCTTAATGAAAAATGAGATGAAAAGAGATACGAGGCCTAGGGATAAGTATGCTCTAAGCCCATGCGATCATCAGTCCCCAGTCTATCTGTCAGTATAGCGGCCACGCTACGGTGGCTACCGGTCAAAATATAGATATGCTACCTACGTCTCAACACTATGAATGGGGCATGCGTCGGTGGCGTGGCAGCGAGTTTCCCTGATCGAAGTACAAGTACCGATCTTGCAATCAATTATCTGTACCTTCTGGCAATGACAGCCAGTGTAAATTCGAGTGACGCGGACACACATGATGAAAGATCTGTTCCGCTGCTTGGTGTGTCCTTGGAGGTAGTTGTTAGAAATTCGAGTTAATTAGACGGGCTGTTGGTTGTTTTTTACTGTTAAGCTATGCTCTGGTTCCTGGAGGCAATGAGATCTCGAAGGCTTTAAATACCTCGCTAGACTGTAGGCTAGCAATGCATTATTCTTGTTATGAGAAGTCGGATAAAGCTTGTGTCAGTATTTCACCTATTTTCTCTTCTTCGTCATCCTTGATGCCATGGGTTTTGCTGAGATAGACAAGGACGCTAGTTTAAGATCATAAATAAGAATAGAATACATTTTCATAATTGAAAATCTTCGTCTTCTGCACTTATCAATCGAGTAGTTTATGTTGTAGAAGTTACAATTGTCTATGCTTTGGGCGACGTCAGGATGTGCGAGTGAGACGGGAATTGTTTATTCTTAATTTACTTGAAGGGCAATTTTTCTTATATCGTGGACTATCTGTCGTCGTTTTCTATAATGTCGTCATCTCCGAGCCTGTGCTATCACCCTCTACCTAATGACACCTCAATTCGCGTCTTGATACTTGGACCTGACTAGCTAGATGATAGTAACGTCTTTTGCTGGTTACTCCCGTCGGATCTGGATTGGGATCATGCGCGGTTTCATAATACTACCCCGCGACTAGTCGAGAGCTTCTCATTCGTTTCTGGTCAGATTGCTAACAGTGATAAATACCGGTTTCTGGTATACTTCGATATGGATTTCGATTCTGGTCACGAAAATAATCCGACAAGTATAGAGCGCATGCGCCTATTCTAGCGATATGAAGCCCTCTCATACGTCTGGGGTGACCCTAATGATTTGCAGCACGTCTTTCTCGAAGGCGGGCAACAATTTCCTGTAACTAAGAATCTGTATGCGGCGCTGCGTTCGTTGCGTCTGCCATATAATGGCTGTAGGCTATGGCTCGACGCCCTCTGTATCAACTAACGTGATCACGAAGAGAAGGAAACCTAGCTGGGCCCGATAAAGCGAGTCTATAAATAGGTAGAGAGAGTGATTTCGTACTTGCTACTGCGAATCAAGGACCACAGCAATCTCAACGAGTTAATCCCCAAGATCGTGCAAGCGACCGTATTATATAAAGAGAAAGTGGACAGGGAAGAGAAGACCGGGTCTGGTCCAGGTCAGTACACTGGGCCGTTCAACTCAATTCCCGACCTGGCAACAATAAAAGTTACCAGGAACGAGAACGAGCCATTGAGCGTTGCTCTCTGGGAGCAGTCCCAGCGAACTCACCCAAATTTCTTTCTCGAAAACTTTGGTCTCTCGCTCGAAAATAGTCTCCTTTGGGATTCTTAGCGTCGATTGTTCGCATCGCCGTATTCAAGTCGCATTTGGATCTTGCAAGAGATATTTTTGGGCAAGGATCTCTAGTTTTGGTTCGGTAGTGCAAGAGCTAGTGCCGAGGCTCTGATTGTTGCGCATCACTTTCTTCATTTGTACAGCCGCGCCATGAATATGAGATATACCACCTCCGGCCAGCACTTAGATCAAGACGCTGGAGATTCATTCGAGGCCAGCGTCGTAGGATCCAAAAACGCGACCAGAATGTTTCTCAGTAGAATGTTGGCGCGGAGTGGTAAGCTTGGAAGTAGATTATTCGAAAAGCTGGCCACAGTTACAACATTCCAAGCTACGGACGCCGGAGACAAGATTTACGCACTGCTGGGTTTGACTTGTGATGGCGCATGTTTCACTCGGCATGTGAGTTATGCGCGTTGGGATTCGATTGAGCAGGCCTTCGTCAAGTTTGTGAAGCTATTCATCAAAAGAAACGAAAGCATTGAGGTCCTGCTACAAGCTGGACTTCGTGATGAGGAAGATGAATGGCTCTCATGGGTCCCTACATTTTTTTATTTTCATTACCCGTCTGATATTTTTACGGCCAGTTCTGTTTTTTTGTCTTTGGTTGGAATATACTAACACGATCCTAAGCACTGGGACAACCCCGAACCTTCCTGACGGTGTTAGTATGACAAGCTTCATACACAGCCTGGTCACGGGCTTCCAGATGGTGTTCGCGGCTTCGACCTCCAGGGACCCAGAAGAGATCTTTGAACACCTTTTCCACGTTCTCGCCCAGCCGAAACCCCTACTCAAGAAGTCGATGCCCCAAGATCTCGAACCATCATTGCGAGACCGTGTCGAAGGCTTAAGCTCCCAGATAAGCTCGTTAAGCCCTACAGTCCCATCACCTAGTGCGATGCACGACAACGTAGACATAGAACATGAGGGAAAAAACGCAAATCCTACGTACGGGCTTTCATGAGTTCTTGACTTATCTAGTGACCATGAGTAAGACGCTGTTGCCGGATATATCAGATCGCGCATCTCAGATAGGGGTGATGAACTCGCCAATTGAGTATCAAAGATCTTTGAAGAGGGCTAAGGAAACAACTGCACACCGCCGCCTATGTGTTACTAAGGGCGGGAAAATCAGTGTAGTACCTAAGAGGGCCCAAATTGGTGATAGTGTGGCCGTCTTCGAAGGGAGTAACATACATTTTATACTACGTCGCGTTAAGCATCCCTCAGAAGAGACTTTTGTTGAGGAAAGCGGGAAGTACAGGCTTGTCGGGCCTGCTTATTTTCATATGCCCGAGGGTAGTGGAATGTCTTCGGCGACGGCAGCGGCGGCGAGCCAGACTTTCATGATTGTGTAGGTTGAGAATATGAAATCTGGCAACGAGGGCTTGGGCAGAGATTTGTCGCCCAGTGGATCATCTCGGTAAATCCACCGATGGATCGGCGCACAGCTAATTTGCACAAAAGTTGGAACTTGATGTCAGACGCTGCATTGGTTGGTAATACAGGAAATTAAAACTGTATGCTACATCGTCGGACATTCTCGCTCTTCATCTTGGATAAGCAGTCTTTTCCGCGCTCGCTGCAGACGATGCATAAGGCGGAGAGAGTTCTGCTACTGGAAGAACGTGATAGCCGTGGCCGCCATCGGGGCAATGATAAACTACCTGTATGCATGCCAGGGGCCAATTATGTAGAAATGTTACTTCTTACAAAGCCCCTTATAAGCCCGATGAAATCCGCCATTTAATCCATGACGTCCGACGGGCCCCCGACAAAGGTGTCCGACAGCCCCCGACAGCCAACGCCTGAGGTCGATCAAAACCTACGTGCGGATTTTACTCTACGCTTCAGAAAATGCGCCAAGCGACCGTATCTAAGAGTCGTTCTCAGACTACGGGCAATCGCAGTTTCACGATGGCGGCCCCCGGCTATCGTGCCCGTGCCAGGCAGGCATGCCTCACCTGCAAGACTCGCAAGAAGAAGTGTAACAGGGTTCTCCCTTCTTGTAACTACTGTATAGAGTAAGTCTTTAGGCCATATCGGAGGGATATTGCTTAGATCGAACGTATAGGAAAGACCTTGACTGCCACTACATTCCGGCTTCTCGGGGACTCAATCATACCTACCCTGCTACCAACAGCTCAACACATACATCAACACGCTGTGGGTTATCGACCACGGAGATAGACCACGGCTTCGCGTCATCCGACATGGGCTTGGCGGGGCCTGTAACTACGAAAGCCAAACTGTACCGCCCGCTCTCTGAGTGCTTGTCAGTGCTTAACCCGGTCAAGCGGCGATAACTGCGGGAGCATGTGCCGCCAGCCATTTCTGACAATCTAGCAGAGAAGGAATATACACCGAAGTCCGAAATATCATCCGCTCGACTGGCCAGTTTGTGGACGACATTACCACTCGCTATTTCCGGACCTTCCACCACCACCTACCCATCATCTCCCGCACGCGCTTTCAGAACAGTCTCATCGCTTCAGTGGTAGGCCCCAGCGCTGACTCCTCTGTCTTGCTCCTAAGTATATGCTTGGTTACAGCCCTCCCAACCCCAGAACTAGCGCCGAGGAACGAAGAAACGCCTGCCATCAACCGGCGGTCTTTATACCTTGCCACAAAGGCACTTCTCGCCCAGGTCCAGGGGTCACTACCTGCCTCAGTCCATCTAATCCAGGCCAATCTCCTGGTAGCTGTTTTTGAGTATGGAAGCGGGAGGCTGGGCGCCGCATACGCAACAATTGCGGGCTGTGCGCGAATGGCCTATGCCGCGCAAATCCACGACAGCAGCCGCTGGGATGAGAATTCAAGCCTGCAAGTAGAAGCCGAGGAAGCTAGAAACACGTGGTGGGGCATTGTCATCTATGAAAGGTAAGGTAGCTCTAAGTCCTTTAGAAAATCATTGGCCAGCTGATATAAATCCTCTGCTTGCCAGAATCTTCTGTTGCGAGGTTGGCGCCTTTCAGCAGCCGCTGGTTACTACTTTACCTTCCAGTGACGCTCGGCTACCAATCGAACGCGATGTTCTCGACCGCGGCGACCTTCTCAGTGCAGTTTTTATACCGAGCATTCTTGTCTCGTGTCAGACTTCAGCAATAATCGGTGGTTTCGGCCGCACGGCTCAGGCGGCCTGCCTTCTAGACCAAGTTATAAGAGGTGTCAGCATACCGGACCTTGATAGCAGGCTAATTTTACTCCAAGGTCTAGACGGGGCTCTCCAGGCCTTCCTAGCCCTGATTCTGCCACATTGTCGAGGGCAAACGGGGGCCACTTGCGGTGCGATAGCAACTACCGTCAGGTAAGTTCATTAACATCACCAGTGCCTTTTCTCCCTCCCCTCTTATGTGGGCACGACGTCCTGACTGGAGACAGAGGGTTGTACATGCTCCATTGGCATATATTGGACATACCACAGCAAACCGTCTCCGCTAGGTTTCAATCTCTGGAGGAATGGCAAAAGAGCTCACTAGCGGCACTCGACATTATAACGAAGATGATTGTCGATACAGTAGAATGTCACTACGTCAGCACGCTACCAGATATGATTGATACTGTATCTCCCAATCATATATACACTGGTCGTGCTGCGATAAAGCATATGCGTACTCGACCTTATAGTGGAGGCACTCCTTGGCTAGAGAGCGCTGAAGACACACTCCAGCTTCATCTCAACAGAATATGTCGCCGATGGGATGCCGTTCATGACTAAGGCTTATAGAATAATGCAACAGATCTTTCCTATTGTACTTTAACATAGCTCCTTGTAACATATTAACTGCGAGTCGTTTAGTTGATTCATTTTGGTAGAGGAGGTATCTGCGTTCTATACAAAACGAGAGTGGGATTCTTACGCTAAATGAGCAAGTGGTAACGAACATATTATTCAAGGCAGGGTACTTTACCCGACGAACAAATCTCGACTATCCTTGAATAATCGCTGAAGCAAAGACTCTCTACTGTACGAGATCGGAACTAATTGCGTACTTAAGCTCACCCTCTCTCCCTTAATTTCTTCAAGGTATACTTACTAGATCATCTCCACGTCGTGGTAGTCCTTCTTATTCCTATATGTTACATTCAGTATCCATTCATCCTACAAAACAGTTTCTGTTTTCCGATCAGGTAATTTCTTACCATTACCCATAGTGCCGTAATTGTAGCAACTGAGGGGAGAACCTTCCGATGCCCGCTATGTTTACATCATAAAATTAGTGGTTTTCAAGCCCCTGTTTCCTATAACTCCATCTACCAACCACGACTCACCAGTAGATCTAATTTTGAGTGTTGACATGGGTCTTCTCACACTCCGCCCGACGATCTCCGTCTTGCCCGACGCCCGTCCGCATAAGCCCGCCATGTCATACCGAGACAACTCAATCCATTCAGTCGACGTCGGCTTTTATCTGATGAACATCAAATTGAACAGCTAGGGTGCCACTTTTGGCGGATTTTAACTCTAGGGAAATATTCTTTATCTCAAGATAGTGTATATAAAGAGCTCTTCTTCCTGGCTGTCCAATATGTCGACATCACTCATCTCACGCTTCCTCCAAGACACGTCCTATCAGTTCATTTCCCCAACGTTCGAGAGCAAACATGACCCCAGCTATTGCCATCATTGGCGGCGGGCCGTGTGGCCTGACACTCGCACGCTTGCTCGAGCGTAAGGGTATAGACTATGTTGTATACGAAAGAAATGAGAACGAGTCATCCACTCAGGCCGGAGGAAGCCTCGACCTCCACGTAGAGACCGGTCAGCGCGCAGTTCGGGAAGCCGGCCTATTTGAAGAGTTCAAGAAGCACGCACGGTGGGACGATGGTGTCCTGTCCTTTTGTGACAAGGAAGGGAAGAAGTTGGTCGAACTCGGACAAGAACGCGATCTCCCCGAGATTGATCGTCGAGAGCTACGCCACCTCTTGCTAGAGTCAGTTCCGAAAGAGAAGATCCATTGGGGCCATGCTCTGAAGAGTGCGACATTGGGAGAAAATGGCTCTCCGGTTCTGGAGTTTACTAACGGCTTCAAATGTTCCGGTTTCAAGCTTGTCGTGGGAGCTGACGGGGCATGGAGCAAATTACGGTCTCTGGTACGACTGCATCTCTCTTCGATTTGGTCAGGCTGCAGTCAATTACTCACCGCTACTTATAGGTAACAGACGCAAGACCCCAGTATTACGGGGTGCACTATATTGAGTCAAAAATATATCATGGCAGCCCTGCCTACGAAGCAGTATCGAGTAAAGTTAAGAGGGGTACGATGGTGGCTATAGGATCTGGCAAAGCAATGCTCATCCAGAGACAGGGCGATGGCCATTACCGCATGTACTTTGCCGTTCCCGTACATGAGGACTTTGCACGTAGCGGCATTGTCGACCTTTCAAATGTCGAAGCCACTCGAGCCATGTTTCTGTCCCCTGAGTACTACTCAGACTGGGCAGAAGATTTCAAGAACATCATTCAGCACTCAGTAGACTTCTACAGCTGGCCGCTCTATAACACCCTACCAGAGACAGTAAAGTGGAAGCACGTTCCGGGCGTGACACTTGCTGGGGATGCCGCTCATACTTCAACTCCTTTCGCCGGCGAGGGCGTAAACTGCGCCATGACGGACGCATGGGCATTGGCTTCTAAGATTGCCGCATACGGCACCGAGGGCTTAGATCGGGCGGTACGCGAGTACGAAGAAGAGATGTTTACGCGCGGCGTCGATCTCATCACAAGGAGCGCGCGTAACGGGGAACTTATATTCCACAAGGAAGGACCGGAGGCTATGCTGCGGGCTGTTGAGGGAGGTTTATTCAAAGCGCGCGTGGACAATAACGGCCAGTAACGGTGAGCTTTTAGTCTACGGATAGATGCATTTATGAAATAATAGACTGGGAGGAAGTTCGTTAGTGATATTATAGCAACCTATATCCTGTTCTGCACTCGCGATTAGGACGTGTGTTCTTATTTAGGCTACCGGAGAAGGCGGCCTTAACCTGCGTGAACCTAGCCCACACAACAGCTCCTTAGCATTAATCGCAGTCTAAGAAATAGCCCGATGGGGCTCATGCCTGTACAGGAAGAAGCATTACAACCTGTTGAACAACGCATTTTTCATGCCATAGTCATGGCCAGCTGGCATCTGATAGACACATAATCGTGGATATCCTCAGCGCTGGCGCTTAGCGCGGCTCCCAGGTTGACAACGTCTCCAGCGAACTCCGAAATCCTACTAGAGAGCTTCGAGATAATTACTGTGATCGAAGGCAGCGAGAGGCGGCAGTCAATTTGTAAGGACACACTTCACAGAGCTGGTTTTCGTTGAGAGTAAACCCAACAATACGTGTTTTTGAACTCGCTTCCAAGGAAAACTCTCCAGTTGAGGATATTTAGATTCGAATAGAAGATTTTGTACTAGCCATTTTCCCTTGACATCTGTGCAAACGAGAAAGTAATAACAAGTGAAAGGTATGCCAGCTATTATACTACATTCCTTTTTTTTTTCTTCTTTATTTAAATATTATTTATACCGTTTAATGTTAAGTATATCATTAAAGTGAGCAAATGATTAATTGATATCGTAATAGCACATCATAATTAAAGGTTACGCTATGAATTTAGTTTCAGGAGTTACGATAATATGACTAAGAATATAGGAGGTAATTAACATTAGAGGGTCAGCCAATATTTGGCTTTCACGCTTGTCAAACAATCATCTTGCGATAAGGTAAAAATGTTACTTTATAGTAACGTGCTAACTCCTGATCTAATCATAAGTTCTAGCCTAGCTCCATAACGACACTGCATCTCTGATTCCACTTTTTAGCTTCCTTACGCCAACGCGAAGCGTTATCCATCCATTAATATCTGCAGCTGCGAATAATTGTATGCAGATCGAAGTTGAGGAGTCAAGAACAATTTATTGAATGTCGCTCTTTAAGATCAACTTCTCATTCAGTAATTAGTCCTAGTCAGCCAAAAATCCCCGTGGCTAGATGTTTTGGATCAGCTAGGCTCTACACTCTCGTCACCATAAGTTTCATAATGAAAATATAAAATATGATTCCAAGTAATCCGAACAAGGGAATCAAGGGATAGATAATTGAATCGATGCTAGTTTGGCATTTCGGCTGTTGCCACTCTTTCTCAAACCAGTTGGCAAGTTCTCGTTGAAGGGCGAGAGATATGTGTGACTCCGAATGTGGGAAAATTAGAATAGGCTTCTCGCCCTTATATCGATTCGGTCGAGCTCTGCCAGCTGGATTGAATTTTACCCCTCGTAGCAATGTCTTAAAGACTTCCTCGTCAGGCAGGCTGCAATTTCCACCTTCGAGCTCAACGGCTTTCAACGTGCCGCGATCGATGAAGCGTTCGGCGGTGCGCGGGCTGAGACATCTGTGCCCCTCGACGAAACTGCAGCCTTCTTTTGACGTAGCTCTGTACTTGATATTCGGCTTGATGATGAGCTCTTTCGCTGCGCCGCGGGCCGTCGATATTTCAGAGAAGTTGCGCTTCTCGCCGTCTATATTTTCGATGCATAGATCTCCGGTCACGATTACATGTGTGTTTTCACCGTGGTGAGAGTGTAGGGGAATGCGGTCAATGTTAGCCAAGTTTATTGCTCTGTTATGCCGAGTGGGATGAATCGTGTTTATGCGAACCCACTTCCAGCCTGCGGCGGCAACCATCATCTCCTGGGGGCCTTCAGGTTTTCCTGCGACGTAAACAAAATCCATGGTTTGTTGTTGTTTTCTTGTGGTGTCTAAGTCCCTTTTCTTCACGATAAAGATAAGACTCTATGAGTTAGTGGTTTGTAGACTCAGAGGTGCTATAACTCGGAAAAGCTCGCCACATTATATACTTGCTTGCAGCATTCTACTTGCGCCATATGTACTCTCTTTCAATCGTCAAGGTTCTTTTAGTAGCTATATGTAGATTTCAATGGGCCATAGTAGAACAGTCTCGGCAAATATTAATTAACCATGTTTCATTGTCGGCAACTCGGAAACTCGGTCACTGAGCAAGGCTACAAATCAGTTCCATCTCATTCTAAGACGGCTTCGATTACACTCTCGGCATCTTTATGCCAAATGCCACTGATTTTCAGGCCTGCGCCAGCCAGCAGCTCACGCCACTGAGACTCCGTCCTCTCTCGGCTTACAAGCATTCCCATCATCGTCCAATCAAGGCTGGTTTGCTGCCATGGCGCACCCGTGTCGCGCAACACGGCCTCGTTGATTAGCAGCTTAGAATAGCCCTTGACCATCGCGTTCCGCAAATGAGACAGAATGATGGCACATTTCGCATCCGGCCAGTCGTGCAGGATAAGACGCATGAAGTAGGCCCGCGCACCATGGTATTCGACGGGCTGCGGCTCGAAGAAATCGTGTGCTACAGCGGTGATGGCACCAGGGAGGTTCCCAGAGGCATTCGCTTGGTCGATGACGGATGGTTGATCTTGCAGTATCAACTGGCCTGGAAGATTGGGGTGCTTCTTGTGCATTTCTAGAATTTCGTGCCCTACACCGCCACCAACATCAACAAGCAGCACACGTGTCTGCTCAGAAGTGCTGCCGCTTCCTAGCCGCTCTGCAGCTGGATAGAAATCAACCCAGCGTGGCCTCGCCTTGGCATATCCCGTCATGAAATCATTGAAGGCACTCCCCAATCGGGGGTTGTCCCGTAGAACACCGAAGAACGGCTTGTTAGTCTTCAAGCCATATTGGACAGGTCCGTTGTTGCCGTCCATGGGCGCTTGGTACTTAGTTTTCGCTAGAAACTCCGGTAGGCCTTGGAATGTAGGGATCATGCCTTCGAAGCTGTAAATCAGTCCCGCGCTTATGGTAGGATCATTAGTGGCCATCGAAAAGGATGTGCCGACATATTGATCTATGCCCACCTCTTTGACGATGCCGTTGGCCGCGAGATGCTTCAGAGTACGGGCTATGGAATCCCAGTTAATTATCCAAGTCATGAGTGGTGAAGTGGGTGTACTAGATCACATACCTACCAGAGCAGGCTCCGCTGCAGTTCCAGCAGCTAGCTGTTTGCTATTCTAAGGTTTATCCTCAAGTTTTTTGAGCAGTCCCAGTTCAAATGCGGTTCTGAAAGCAGCTGTCCGACTTGGCTCACCCCATCCAATCCTAGCCATCTGCTCGCCAGGATTTTCCAGCTCTTGAATGAGAGCGCTGGCTGCAGCGATCGTCCTCTGCCTTGCCACGTCGTCCTTCGAGTCAATGAAGAGTCTGCCATTTTCGGTTATTTCTTTTAAAAGCGAATTAGCCATTATAACTTTCACTAAAGTAGCTAAGAAATATGTGATATATGGAATATTGGGCAAGTGAATTCGTGAGGGCCCGAACATAAATAGCCATGGATTAGAACTGGGCTACAGCAGTCAGCAAGGATCATGCTGTACGTGGCAGATCGTGATCGCATCTATCTTATTCCAGACCAAACGTTCAGAAGTCCTGATAAGTGGATCAACCTTTCTTGACGGAGCCTGGATAAGTCCATAATTGCCTCGGTCCTATCCAGACCTAGAACGCGAGCTGTGATATTACCTTAGTGCTCTCATAATACGTCATAGTAAGCCCGACATTAGTATTTATAGCAACATTATACATTTATTATGTATGCAACTAATCGTATTTATTAAAAGAGACGGAGGCTTGCAGACGAGTCATAAAAAGGCCAAATGATTGATGCAACTTCTAATAGCTTGATCACTAAATATGATATACTTGCCTAAGATTATCGATGTTGGTTAACAGGATTGGCATGTCTTTGCCAACTTGTCAAAGTTGGCTCTAGTCTACATGGCTTATGCACTCTTAATATAGATGAGACTTGGCCTTTAAGCAAGATGAATCTAGGAAGTTAGTAAAACGTCATTTCTAGAATAGTTGCTCCGGCTCAATAAGGAAGCCTCCATAGCCCTAAAAGTTACTGGGATATGTTAATAGGAAATACAATGTGAGCAACAACAAAATATGCACTACACCAATAAAGAGTTGAAGACTGGCTTACTAGCATTTGCTGCAAAATAGAATCGTTTCAAGCATCCACCTGATCGTACTTGCCGTTTTCTTCATAGTAATTGGTGAAGACTACTTAAGTTCAACTACTCTATTAGTGCTGTGTCTTGAGGACAACTTTCTCCTTTGCAATCAGGTCTACTGAAATATTTGCTTAGAATTCTCGGCCACTATAAGCATACCAAAATAGCAAGACCTAGACCAAGTACTCTGGGAGATTCAAGGTAGCTAGTTAAGCGAATAGAGATGTGTATCTAAGAATTCTAAAAAAGGCAAGTATGGAATTATGTAGCGGGCATGGTTCAGCATAATTAAACCGTCGGATGGTGAAATGAGACATGCAACCAACTATAGGGCAGCATGCACGCAAACAATCTAAGTATTATCGAATATTAAAAGCAATTGTGAATGAAGTATCGCTAGTCTAGAGCTATAACTGAGGTATTTTCTGTACCAGTATTGAATACATTAACATACTTTCACACCAGTCCTGAATTTTCCCTTTGACCTTGTCTCAAATTTTCACCTCGATTTCTATTTTAGTACTGAGTGTAGATCTTTTTGTCAAGGGAGTACTTGTGGGGGAAAAAGGGTCTTCGACTTAAGTAAATCTTCTGCAATATGGAATGTTACTCCACTGAGGTAATTACCTGCCATGAACGAAACTACATTACCGTCGAAAGCTCCTGCCATGTGCTCACATGCACATGCGTTTGCACAAAAGTGTGCCCATAGTTCTCACAAAACATAAATAACTATGTCCTGATAGAAGCGACGGTTTCAGTTCGCGAGAATGTAGCCGACAGAAGAACAAGCCTACACAAAAATAATTCGCCCATCAGTTTTACGAATCACCAGTTACTCTTATATCAGCAAACGAGAATATGTGATCTGTACCACCGATTCAAAATAAAGTTGAAAATTAAAAATTAAAAAATCGAGTCTGCGCAATATATGGAGAGAGCTTGAAAGATTGAAAAAAATTTCCCCTTCATATTTCAGCCGTAACGAATGACAAGCAATGGGACGCCCAATCACTGAAGTAATTATAGTAAATTGCGGTGTAACTTATGGGTAATTTCAAAAAGTTTGAATCAAATTAGCACTTCGTATACTTCATATTATGGACAGTTGTGTAAAATGTCTGACTAGTTAACTGTTAAGCCACCGCCACAGCCTGTCTAAGGACATGTAACTTAACAATCGATTTCTAAATAGGCAATTTACACGCCGTTCAAAGGGACTGTGGGATACTTGTCATTAGAAGTTCTATCTCCTGTCTATAGTGAAGTAGAAGTGGCCAGAAAGCGTAGACTAGTGCTTCGCATGTGGAAGCCATGGAGTTCCCAATAATCGACAAACGAAATTATAAAATTGCCTATCAGACGGCCCTGTTATATACAAAAGTTATGCAGTTGGTGACATTAGGTAGAGTATGGTAAGTGATGATGCGCTCGTTTTACGGCCATCGTATCGTCATATAGTCCCTTCGTAATGTGTAGTTTTCCCAAGAGGTTGCTCTCATCTCATTTCTATAGTAGGACAGGCTATCCGCCCTTAAGAAGTGGCAGGGCTAGGTTGGTATGCGCGAATTCTCTCCTCATAGGTGTGAAAGAGTATCTGTAAGAAGAACAGGGGGTAGGCTTGTGATTCTCTCTGGAAAGTGAACTTCTTTGGCTGCAAACCGTAATCGTTGGCTAACCATTAGGGGCATTCACATACAAATTGACACAATTGTACATCTATCTCGTGGAGATAACTCCTTAGGTACTGAGTCTTTAATTCGCAAAATCATAAAATTAGCTAATAGTACTAGCTGTACAGCAAAGGAAGGTGTCATTGTAGGTATGACTTTGTGACCTAGATTCTTTGAATCAAATGGAACTTTAATTAACTTGAGCCTTGAGAGGAAACAAGCAGACCTTACTCATTGCTTGAATTCGGAAGGTACTAAAATCTCCCCACCCTAGACTCAAGGCAAAAGGAGCCACGGGAAAGCATCAAGGTTTGGTAAGAAGCACAACAGATAAAATAGCCGAAGAAGTAAGCTCAAGTTCGGCCCTATTGTTTTATAATTATTCATTTCCTCGATCGCAACACCGATCACACAGAAAGTATTGTTCAGTAATATTGACTGCAACGAGACACAGATTTGTTGCCATTGTGCTTTAGTGCTCTGTTGAAGACTCTCAGAGTCGGGTCAGAAGGGATATTCGTATGAATTAAGATTAGTTAGAGGTACTTATCAGACACAACAGCAAGGAAATGAAAATTCGTACTGTAAGAAGCAAGGCCATTAAACGTAGCAGCTACCGCAGACAAACACTGAAGCCTGATTCTAGAAGCATGAGGACTACATTGATATCTAATTTGATCAGAAATTGGGGGCTCGAATATGATGAACTTCACAAAGATCGGCTAGCACGGTGGGGTAGGGTTATACGAAATATGGGACTATTATGAAGACAAATAGTCTGCATTCCTTCAAGAGTTTCTGTCAGTCACACAGAGAAAATCAATTCCCGAATCTCTAAGGACTGTTGATACTCGAAGCTTGACTTCTAGGTTCGATGGCGAGCAAGAGTAATTAGGCCTGATGGTGGTCATAGCGAGTTTCAATACTGGTATTAAACCACTTTCGGCTTGCTGAAGTGCAAGACCGAGAACCACTGTGTGTGAGCACGAATTTTGTCTACTTTGCCGAGACTTGCTAAAGTCTCACGCCGAAAGAACATGTTGGGGCATGTAAGGTAATTATCCAATCAGCCAGACACAGTCGCACACACTAGGGTTTTATAGCCGAGAACAGATGGCTATTTATATGGACGTCAAAATCCCAGGCAAGAATAGGAGAGGGGAGGTAATAGCTCTATAGTCAAGTAAAGTTTTGGTCACATAAATTGCTTTGTATGTAGCATTTATTCTATTTATTGCAGTCACTTAGCTATAATTATACGGGACAATCATCTAACTATTCTTACTCTTAGCTTCAGTCGGATGACGGCAACTAAGCTCTCCATCAGCCAAGCTAACATCGACATTGCGCCAAACTAATATGCGTTATATGGTTGATAATACATGACTGGGCCACGAAATGTGCATCAATCTCGCGTCGCTCGGCGCCAGCCTCCTAGACAGGTCAGCCTACATTCCTAGTCAGATCCGTGGCAGCGATGTTAGGAGCTCGCTGCTTTAGCGAACCGTGTCTTTCCACGGCAGGCTGATACACCGACCACTTCTTCCTCCATATGCCATGCAGCCATATTTTGACGAGGAGAGATGCAAGGTCTTGCAGGTACATTTACCTGCACAGTCAAAGATCGGTCTGGATGGTCCGCTTCTAGCTTGTCGTAACTCTACAACCTTCGTGCTGATAGAAGCACGGCGATGCCTATGCGTTCTACATATGATTAGGCTCACCAATAAGCAAGTATCTCCACGTTCGTGAATAAGCATCCTATTTCAGGGGCTATGGCGAGCTCTTCAATTATATTCATGCGTATATTCGGGTAGAACAGGCTCGCTACTCCGCAAGCCATTGGCCGACGATGGTTAATAAGATAACGCTGTCGCTACCTAGTTTCATGCAAGAGGTCGGCAGAGTGATTTGACTCAACAGCTTTGCACCACGATCACAAATGCTAAAATATCCAACATGATTTGAGCTTACAACACCAAACGCCCCGACACAACACAGACCTGTGGGACCAGCAAGAAGAAAAAAACAAAGGGGATGAACACCAACTACCTCTAAGGGTTGGGAAATTGGTCTCGATGCGGGCTGACAGAACGCCTTTTTAAACTTGCTGGCGAATGCGCCGCTTGACCAGTGGACATTGTCGATCAAGAACACGAATAACCCAGCACAAAGATAGATTGGCCGGGAAAGAGCTTGAATCACCCACAATGGTGGTAGATAGATTGGTTCTTAGAATAAAATTATACGCACATTCTAGTTCAACCCTATCACCACACCCTACCCTCATCCCTGCGTCAGCTGAGATGGAATCATGGTCGAAGGAAAACAAAGTGGTAGGAAAAGATGCTGTCACACGCTACACGCCACACGCCATACCGGAAGTACGTGCGGGATATGACCACTCCCTTTCCATCTACTAAGGGAATCTACTATAGGATGATGACAAGGAGGGATAGTCTAGCTAATAAGCTCAGGCAATAGATCTCTACTATAGATGCTTGATAGATCCTGCTAAGACAGCCTCTTTCAGGCCTATCCGAAGCCAGAGTTCTATCAGCATCACGGGTCGATCATTGTCATACGTAGTAAAATATCTTGCTCGTCCAAGGGGGAGTTCGAGAGCGGGAGCATGTCTCCTAAGGAGCAACAGGCCTGGAACCTGCCAAAAGGGGAAGTCAGAACTCGTAAGACGCAGCCTTCCTAGCTTTCGGGAGGCCAGGCGTCGTCGTCAACGGCAGGCTGGCTGGGGAAGCCATCAATGATGTACTCCGTAGCTTTGGGCATAATAAACATTTAGGTCAGGAGTTATGGAGCCGGACAACGTGGCGTAGTAGGTACTTGGTTCTAGAATTGTGAGGATGGGGGCGTCGAAAACAGGCTGAAGTGATAGAAAGTCAAGACAGTCTAGATGGACCTGAACAGTGGCTGCCATTTGATGTTCAGGTTCTTGTGGGGAGGGGGTGTTATCGGTTGCTTTGTGTACCTAAGTATCTAAGTACCCGCTGCTCCTGCCGCCTCATGGTGACATGTATTGGGCGTTAGCGAGACTGGACCCTTCTTTGTCGACCGGTTGGGGAGAACAGGCAACTGCAAACGTCACAGGTGTTACACAAATGACAATATATGGTTTACTCATCAACTCGGAAGAAATGCTACGGTCCCTAATCCCCGAATTTACTGCTCACTAATTTACTCGCTGCCTGCACTGCCACCGCCACTACACGTATCGAGATGGTAAGGTCTTAGCTGCCGTTCCCTCCCGCCTAAGCCTCCCGTGGTTCTGTTCGATCTGTGTCTGACCTTTCACACGCTTTGTTGACTCAGTTACTACCATGTCTTATACAGTTCGGTTTTTCGTTCTCTTCTTTCCCTTTTTTTTTTTTTTTTTTTTTTTTTGTTCCCTCAGTCTTTTTTCTTCGTCTCTCCTTCTACTTGTTCAAATTATTCTTTGACAAAAGTTGGAACATTTTCGATTCTAAAATTAAGTTGTATGAGTACCTATACTTGTGAGATGCGCTTGTTCCATCTCTAAAGGCTTGCGCGTGCTTGGCGGTGTAGAACTGTAGATGGCTTCATCTAGGGTAATGCCTATCAGCAAGAAAATTATCTGTCAGATGGCTCAAGCATGAAACAAGCATGCTTCCCGTTCATCTAAATAGTCTAGCTGCAGTACGCTACTGCAAGACGCCATTCTGCGTTTGTTCAAAGTTCCCGAAAG
The DNA here is from genome assembly GCA_025201745.1 of Xylariaceae sp. FL1651. Taxonomy (NCBI): domain Eukaryota; kingdom Fungi; phylum Ascomycota; class Sordariomycetes; order Xylariales; family Xylariaceae; species Xylariaceae sp. FL1651. The sequence continues at coordinate 282,873 of MU624251.1, read as the reverse complement.
CTTTCTTCAACGTCTATTCCCAGCACGTACCTGTGCTAATTCCGAGGCAAGGGCAAGATATTCGATCGCCACCGCGGCTTTGATGAGGCGCATTTCTTTTTTTATTATTTGAATGTGCATGCCCTATAGGTTGAATGTAATGTCTAAGATTAATTATCTGTTGCTCCTAGCCTGGGCTTTCTGCTCGTATGGTTATGCAGGAAAATAAATTCTGTGATCTCAGCGCGCGTTATTGCCTTAGGATCTAAGAAATGCTGATGAAGAGTTATCTGTAAGTTCAGGAACTGATCTATCTGTCTACATCCCGTCTTACTATAGATAAGTTACCCTTAAACATGAGTCACTTGACAGAGTATTCTCTTTTATTGGATTATGTAAAGAGCCGGTTTGAAGGAAGGGAGCTTGCAAAGCAGGTGGAGCATAGCCAATTCGGAGGTGTGACCGTTTCGTTTCCACTAGCAGAGTTGCCGTCATTAACCGAAGTTAACGACTTTTACTCACGCCTTAACGTCGAAGTTGAGCGATCACAACTCAAGCCTCATCGCAAATCAGCGTACAGGAAGTTCATCCGGGAGGCCTATTTCGCTCATTATACTGTCGGAGAATACCAGCCGCGATGGGGTACTATATGGCACCTCCAGGACACTGTATTTCACCTTGTCAAGGCCCTGAGAATAATGGAGGAGGGTAAGGAGTACGACGATGCCTATCCCGTTCACTGGAGCGAAGTGTACCAAGTCGAGGTATCCGAAAATCGCATATCACCTCCGGAATACTGGCTACTATTCAAGCTTGAGAGCCTCCTGCCAGTGCTACGACTATCGGTACGGGTTCTTCGACTAATATTCCCAGATTGTTACGAGACCTGGAACGAGTGGGAAGACAGTTTATGTCGAAAGGAATGGCTGCAGGACTTCATATTGGATTCCAAGAAATCCTCCAGGAGAGTTATACCTCTCTACGCGCCGCGACGAGTCGATATCTTGGGCGAAGGTGCCACGAGTACTCCTTAGTTTGGAGAAATTCTCCGTTTGGCATTCTATCTTTTACACTTCAGAATTCAACATATGCTGATACTTTTCAGCACAAAGAAGGCCCAATAGAGAACCGAGCTGTGCGTTTTATTACCAGCAATAACAACAATCATTCTCAATCGAATAAGCGAGGATTCATATGGTGAAGCATTGTAATTCCCTTAATATTAAGCCCGAGCATGAAAATACCCTATCTAGTTTATCTACATGAACCAACATGGTAAACGGTCAGACGAGAGTTGCGCGCAAGTGGGACCGATTAAGTTTAATACGTTGGAGGCGTTGCGCGGCTTTGTGCTAAGAGTTAAGAGAAGAGATTCAAGGCGTAGCAGAACGCAGAAACGCAGTGTATAGTGATATTACGCAGAAGAGAACGAGGCCATGTAGATGTTTATATTCACTAATCAAAGTTTTGATAGAATGCCCACGAACGATGCATGATATGCATCGAAGGGATATAATACTATTATCAAGGTGTCTAATCTGATGTCCAGTATGTATACAGAATCCACTTTTTCATGTATCCAAAAACCCACTTATCACCTTTTGAGATTAGTGCTCTAATCAATTTCAAAGTTGAAAGTCAATTGACAAATCTGGGGAAATATCTGGGCCTCATGTAGAAAGTACCTTATCATCACAAACATAACAAACTTGCTCACTTCACCCCAGCGCTGCTGCGAAGTGGCTTGCTCCAATGATAAAACGCCACAGACTACATTTGTATATACATTTGTACACTCTGGTCTCCGTCTCCACGAACCTCTTCCACTTCGGAACCGAGAGATGTGGTCCTTCGGCACCACTATGACCATGGCAAACGACGGCGAATCCTCCTCGCCGAAACCCTCTCTACAACCACACCAAACCACCTCAATGCCTCGAGAATCTGTCGCGACACCATTGGAAGCTCGGCCACATATCCTATCGCAACGTTCACTGAAACAATTAGGACTGTTTTTCGCTGGTGCAGGCTTCCTCACTCTCTCAACTATCATAACGAGACGATCCGTGGCTCGGAAAGTTGTCGCGACAGTTCCCAAATTCTATAACCCGAGCAACCGCCCAGTCAATAAGATCAGCTCAGACAGCTCCTTGATCGCCCTCGAAGCACTCAACCTGGCAACACTTAATGTCATAGGATTTGCGATCATGATGACTGGTGGCATATCTTGGGCCTTCGATATTTCAAATATCGAGGACTTGAGGAGGATGGCACGAAAACACATTGGGCCACCCGGGGGCAGGACGGATGAGGAGGCCGAGCAAGAGATAGAAGAATGGATTGCCAAGGTTATGCTACGGAAAGAAAAGAAAGAAGCCAATCCGATCAAGAAAGACGACTAGGGCTATGCTAAAGGGCCAATATTCCCCGAAAACCTGTCTCATACTCCAAGGAACATCTTGTGGCGTAGTCAGCACATCGAATATGACCGACGCTTAGCTTCTTGAGCTTGTCGACCAATATCTAGAACCATGTTGGCAAGGGGCTCTTCCAGGCTTAACCTCCACCCCAGTACGCTATCTGCCTACGGCATGTATCATTATTCTCTATGGCCACCCCTCATCCTACTTCTGAATGGCCAGTGAAAGGCTGATCCCATTTCCACCAGCCTCGTTACTGGATTGGTAAAACGACAGGAGGTCTCTTGTACAGTAGCATCCGAACTCGGTTCGGCTACCATTTGGGATGTGCTGCTTAACAGCCCGGCCTTCCTCAAACGTCAAGTTACGCATATCATATGCGCCTCCTACAAGTGATTACCAATCTTGATTAGTTGCTTGTCAATGTGTTCTATATAGCTTTTCTCCAGCTCCTATGCTTTGTTCTATGCTCGGACGAGGCTCGTAAATATATCATCGATGTCGCTCAATCGCTCCACAACTATTACATTTCCTACCCTACTCGGCCCACCATATCCCCTTTCGCGAGTTAGGAGTGTGCATTGAGCCAGTGGCTCGTCCAAATTAGATCTTTGGTATGAGCTCGCAAGGCTAGGCTTCCTTGGGTGGCTTACATTTCACGGGCAGTCTAAGCAGCATCCTGTGTTGCCAACACCAAAACACCTCTGATTAAACAAAAATGGCAATCCATCCTACACGAGTCCCCTATCGAGTGCTAGTACGCAACTATTATTGCTCGAAGACGAATTCACTCGTCCAGTCACCCAATGTCGACTTGAAAGCACGGCTCCCAAGTGTCATCGTCCGCTCCATCGACCAGGATTATGCAGGTGATCCTCGAATAATCGATTCAGCAACACAGCTTAGGGAAGACCTTGATAAGAAAGTCTACCATGATAGCGCACATGGTGTTTATATTTCGCCAACATCGAGACTGAACAACTTTCCATTGTGGGTCTGCCTAGAACAGAGTGACCGCTGCCGGGATAATGAGATCTATGTCTTCAATTTGTCTACGTTCGAGTGCTCGGCGAACGCCATAGAAACTATTTGTTGGGTGCCAAGCCACGAGGCGGCAAACGGAGATCTATATACTGTTATTGGCCGTCCTCTAAAGCAAGGCTTCGAAAAGGAGCTGCGTCTGCCTGTAATAATGCAAAGGATATGTCTTCCAAGACAAGCCAAATTCCGTCTTCTTCAGTTCTCCAGCTTATCCAGACTTATGAAACTCGACCCGATTCGACAGGCAGCGTTCTTCGACCAGCAATATATGCATATCAGAAAAGGATATTGCATACTGCATACAATAACTCTGAACAAAACTGAATATCTATCTTCTTCTGCGCCGCCACGGCACTTACTAGGGACCTTTGACGAAGACTTAGAGATTCCTAAGTTCTGTGTCTCAACTTACAACTCAGACGATGACTCTCTTTTCTTAAGCGATGAAGATTTAATTGAAACTCCCTTTCATGAGCAACAGTCGGGAGTCCGAGGACAGAGTATTAAGGTAAGTACTCACAGGGCTATCTTATTCAGCCTTCTTCGTGTAAGATGAGATAGTAATGCTCCCATAGGGTTTCTGTCGGTGCCCATGTCGCTACCCTGACCTTGGTCCAACATGTCTAAACCCCTTGCCACTCCATAGGCACGTCACAGATGACCAGCGTCCCCTCGGCTCGAGTCATCAAAACCATTGCGTTTACGCGGCTCACCGAGAAGATCGCTGTGTCATATCGAGTTCTGAAAACCCCCATGAGCATTGCCCTCGCGATAATATGCATTCAACGACTACTCGCTCCTCACCTTCACAAATCGAGAACCAGGGCGCAGAGGACACTCCTGGGGCAAACGCTCCTATCGCTATTCAAGCAGAAATAGAGCAGACTCAGGGCCTCGAAGAATTTCTCTCTCCCGCACTTGAACGCCTTCCTGACGTGCCCTGTTTCCGCGATAGCGACAAGCTTTTTGACCACTTAGAGATATTGCCATTAAATGTAGATGTCTACTGTCCAGATTCAAGGCCAATAAGCCCCCCACCCGAGTCAATATTGTATCCTCAGGTCGATCTCGAAGAATTGGATTGTCTTCCCAGTACTATACTAGATTCGGCCGTCATGCAGGGGCCGGTGTGGAATCCACGAGTGGACAGCAATGCCTTCATGACTCCTGAGCCACCGGTAATTTCCAAATGACCGACGACTCTCACAACATCGCCCTGTCGGCCGGCCGCTCGTTACACACATGGGATTTTGCAACTTCATGTCGACCAAAATCATCGCGGCTGCTATCAAAATGGTCGCCTTGGGCACAACGAGGCAGGCATATATGGGCACAAGTAGCGGCAACCTCTCTCTTCGTTTCCTTTGTCCTTCCAACAAGGTCAGCCAACTAGCTCTCTTCCGGGTCTACTCGCTGGCGATGAAGCCATAAGCCGCTGAAAAATTATGAGGCTATGAAGGTCTGTCTACGCCTAATTACTACAAGGATGATCTCCACAACAAGCTCTCAGCCAGAGCTGTTAGGACGAGCTATAACTTCAGGAATACGAAGACTTCTCTTGAGGACTATGCAGTATGCGTCAGCCCAGAACTGAGCAGACGGGACACTAATCCGACAGGGATGGCGTGCATATTCATAAGTTGAAGCTATGAGGGAAACAAGCCAGGAGCATTGGGGTATCATAGCAGTCAAGGCAGTGTGGTTTGTTCCGTTTTGCTTTTTAATGCACGCCAATATGTCCTCGCAGGAAACTATCTGCCGTCAGCGCGTCCAATCAAACCACTCGCATAATTTGATACCTAAGGACGCCGTGAGACATGCCGTAAGAGAAACGCTAGCGTTTACTTGTCATCTATTGTTCTGATAATTAAGTGGCCACGAGCTCGATGAGACATTCTGCTTCGGTGTCTTCATCGAAACCAGCCTTGCCAGCGCTAAGCAACAAGACAAACATAGTAATCTATCGAGTATACAGGCATAGCCTTGCCCATATAATGTTGATGATCGTTGTATTTTGCAAGTTGGTAGGCTATGTAGCAAGCTACGAAATTTGATGATACCCGTTACGTTACCTTTGCGATACCCTTCCGTAACCAAAGAAGAAGCTGTTGAAGTCTCTAACAAAGCAATATACCAGAAGCTATGTACCAGATAACCAATAAAATCGTTACATGTTTTCCATGTTTTTGGTATCTATCTATCCATGTACTGACCTGGGCGGCCATATTCCTAAGGATAATGAGGTGCCATACCAACCACCCACTCACTCAACCAATGACGGTGTTTCGACAAAATCAAATCGGTGCAATTCATGATACCAGGGGTCATTATGCAAGAGCGCTTAATTGAGTCCACCAAGTAACGTGGCTAAGTAACTGAACTCTTGATCCAGAGCCGCTTGAAAGAAGAGGCAACCACGGTCACATTCAGGCAACAAACTCCTCACCCCCTCTCACATCGCCGCCCTCGGACCGCCCTCTAAGTCGATCCTCTAGGGCCTCCCCACCGTCCTCAAAGCTGCCCCTGCGGCCCCAATTGCGGGGCTGACGCTTGAGGAACGCGCCAACGGCGCCGAGGTAGCCCTCATGGCGCAGGAAGTAGGCCTGCTTTTGGCCCTTACTCCAGAACTTTATGGCGAAGCTCAGCGTGTTCATAGTCTGTGGGTGGCCGCGAATGAAAGACCCGCCAAAGTAGATATGCGATAGGCCGTGTACTTGGGATTGTAGGTATGCGATCTGTCCGATGTTGTTGCTGATAGCATAGAGCAACGAGCGCGAGATGTCGGATGCGGAGAAGCGGGAAGAAGTGGATGATAAGGGACAGGCGTTTAGTTGTGAGGAAGAGGTGGATGCCTCTGTGCGGTTCGAGGGATTTCCTGTCGGTTGGTGAGGGTTGTGATCATCGTGTGCAATGTTGCCATTGTCCTCGGCCTCGTTTTCAGCCTCGCGCTTCATCCGAAAGACCTTCCCGAAGGAGCTGGCGATGGCGGTGCTCTTGAGTCCGATCTTGTTGTAGTCGGTACCGTAGATGTCGCCCACCAGCATATCGACCTTAGCGTTGTCGCCTTCGGCTGCCATATCAAGCATATCGTCGAAATTCTCGGCGGGGGTGAGAAGAGATAAAAGACCCCATAACGTGCCGCCACCAAGAGAGGTGCCGCCTACACGCTCGTACTTCCTGGGTCCAGACACCTTGAGTATGCTAACGCCTGACCCAATGTTCACAAGCATATAAGGGTAGAGATTCGCATCGGGTTGAGCGAAGTGCATGGGTTCTGTCTCAGAGTATGTGAAGACCTCACGGGGTATCTCAGTAATGAAGAAATCGAGTCCTGTTAGCGCAGATGTGTGAGCGTTAATGTACCATGTATCGTAAGTCTTAGAACCGAGCGATCTACAGCCGCTTACCTATTATTAAACAAGTCATTTCGTCTTCGCGGTGTATATCCACACCCAGGCACTTCTTAATCTTATCATGGTATTTAAACGCGCCACCCCCCGTAGCCATGACACAAAGTTCGTTCGGCCTCGAGCCATTGAGGGTAAGTTGCTTGTCTTTCAAGTGTCGCATGAACTCGATGCAATCGTCGATACGATCCGTCTCGAAAGAATGGAAATTGAGTCTTCCTCCTGGCTCTGTCGAATGCACCTCACGGGAGAAATAGACAAGCTTCGCCAGAGAGCCACCGATCTAATAGGCGCGGGGGCATGTATGTTAGGCTCATTATTACCAAACTCGAGCTATGTCTGACTGGCAGCCTTGGCGCCACACTTACATCGACAGCGATATGGCTAACTACAGCGGTATGGTTCGGTAACCTGATATCTTTCCCCTCATGATAGCTCCCATTGGCGTAGCCATTGGCGGGCGTATTTGGTTGCTCAGTCCCGTCGACAATGAAGGCGCCCTTCACATTAATCCGCACGGAGCCCGGATGCGATATGGTACTGTCGATCTCGGCGGTGCTCGTCATGGTGCGCGGCCGGACGGTGATCTCGCCGGGCTCTGCATCGCCGCTCGCGATAGCTGTGTCGGCGTGGGTATCATCGTCGGACATGGGCATGATGAGCGTTAGGGCTCGCAGCAATCAAGCCGGTGTAGTCGCGCAAACAATGCGGCTCGGTGCGATATCAGTCTTTAGCGGGGCTGAGGAGGAGGAGGAGAAGGAGATAGTATAAGAATAATGCTTGCGGCGCAGAAGCCGAACTCCTGATAAATATTTAAGGCGGCATGAATGTTAGGTTTGTCAACAAGCACTCTGAATCAGTCTGACATTATGTTTTCGTCCGGAAATAGTAATAAGAAACTGCTGCGCAAGCAAGCCGAAGGATCACAAGGCTTACTGGGTATGAGTGAGCAAAGAGAGGGTCCCTCACGCCTCTGTCCCAGGGTCGGAGGGGCGCAACCATGTAAGATGATGGCTTCGGTGGTGGGGTTGGCCCTGTTGGAGCCCCTGGGGGTCTATCCTTATCGATAACAGCCCCTTTCCGCACTGGAGACCGCCCCATACAGGAGCCCATACCCTGGAGGAAGGGACAGTCTTATACATACTTAAACCCCTTGACAATGTGAACATGCAGAAGACTAAACCTTCTATTAAATTGCTCCGCATGGTTGCGTTTTCCTTAAGTGTTGCGAAGTAAACAGATGATAAAGGCAAAGGTCTGCTGGCCTGGCTTAACTTTTCTAGCCTTGGCAAACCGCAGTTGTCGCAAGTCTCTATAAGCCGTTGACGTAAGAGCGATGATCGCCTCCACCGGAATGCGAAATGCGAAATGCGAAATACTTACAATTCGCAATGGGTTAATGTAGTCCTAGCAAATTTAACCATCGTCGTAAGCGAGCGTGTCTACTCTGACTATGCAGACTCGCAATTAAATCGAACCAAAAGGGAAATGCTGTGTGCGAGGTAGTGTTGCAAATTGCCAGCAGGGCTACTTGCTGGAGGTTTCTCTGTAGAAATATCCACGTCTCATAGTCTTGATATACAAGTCCCTATGACATCAATAGGTTGAAAGTAAATATAGATGCATAGGGGAAGCTTTCCAGGTTGCATCAATACTACTTTACAACCTACAGCGCCACGGTTATGAGCCGAAATTGCTCCATAAGTTTCTCCAGATCAACTCGGTACCATCTATGCTATCATGTATGCGGGACTGATTCAGAGCTTATCTTCAGATAGTACATGGACAATTGCAGACGAATTAAAAAGTCTTTTAGTTCTTGAGTGGCTGGGTACCTGTTTCACATACGAATAGTTCCAGACGATGCCATATTGACCTTCAAGCTGATGAGTTAACCATGGTGGAAGTGGTATTACAAATATGCAATGGAGATATTTTCCTAACATCTATGATTATAATATGTTAAGCATAATTATCAGTTGTTATATCAAAGTATAAATTGTAGCTGTAAACGCATACCAGATGAAAGTCCTTGTTGCACCGTTTTTTTAATACCAATTCGATATACCAGTGAACCCCTCTAAAATATTTAACAGTCTTTCATACATTACTTTTGCCAAAATCTGTACATATGAGAAGTTTCTAGCGGCAGCGCGCCCGTAAGATCTGGTGCTCTCCAGTGCGGGGAATATTTAAGAAACTTTGACTTTTGAAATTAGTGAATACAATAATGACGACTGATCAACGACATCATAGACCAGCTTTGTTGCTTAAATGTGAGATAGATTGCGCTAAGGTTGGTGTTTAGCCATTGAATATATGGCAAGGCAGGTAGGAGTTTTCTCTGCCAGTATATCGTGCGGTAGGATGCATGATCAAGTGGCTTAGTAGAAGTTACCGGCGGGGACGGCGACGAAGATCGCAGTAAAGATAGCAGCGCCCAGCAGCGCCGACAATATGGATTGCAAGAAGATGGTGTCCTGAATTTGGCGCAGAGCGGGCTCCTGGATCCAGACCTCGCGGTCGAACACCTTGCGTACATAGAAGCGACGGTCATATTTGACGATCCATGGTTCGTCCTCATAACTGTTGCTCGATCCGAACGACTCGAAGCTACGCTTGCCTTCGCACAGCCGCTCTACAGCACTAGTGTCGTCGTCAATGAACAGCTCCCACGGCCGCACATGCCTGTGATGCAGTCCGTGCAGGACCACACACATCCCTTTGGCCGCCGTGATCAACGTTGCGATCCCAAACACCCATAATATAGCGAAGAGCGCCCGCCAACCGCGGCCCGCCCGGCTCAGCGTCAAGACAATGGCCCCGACAGTCGCGAGTAGGATGCTCCCCGCTCCTAGTCCACGCGCGAACGTAACGCGAGCTGGATTGCCGTTACATATCGTCCAACGAATGAAGTTGGGATGCGCTTGTCTCCGAAGAGTGTTTTCGATGTTGCGAGAGAGCGTGCGAAAGGCAGAAGGGTGAGTGGTGTAAGACAAAGCTTGGACTATAGCCTTTTGCTCGCGTGCAGAGAGGTTCAACTGTCTCGGCGAACCATCGATGATGTAGGTAGCAATGACTCTGTTGATCTCCGCTCGGAAGGGCTGTATGGTAACTACAAAGCGTGAATAGGTGTATAAGCACATCAGGGGTAAAAGATATGATCTTACAGGGCTGCTTAGCACCGGCGGCAGAAAAAGCATCTTGAGCCTGGGTTCGATAACCCGAGATCTGTGACCCAGACAAGAACGAGGCACTATCTCCGGCTGAGGATTGAGGCGGAGTTGAAAATGGATCCTTGTTCTCTACTTGCATCTCTGGCGCTTTCTCAAAGTCGGTCCCCTTGAAGATCTCGATGCCCGCTGGATTGTCTTTCTTGATCTTGTCGGCAGCATCTCTCTGGATCTTGGTGATGATTTCCTCTTCCATGGTCTGCGTCCATTCTGGAGCCAGTGCGAGCTCCGTAGCAGGAGCTTCAGTGAAGCGCTTGACGTAGTTGCGGTACCAGAGAAAGAATTGCAAATTCTCAGCAGAATGCTCGATATAGACAAGATAGTTCATAAAATCTCTGATAGTGCATGGCTTTTAATATGATCAGTCACCAAAGACACCTCAAGACAGGCTCCATTAAACTCACAGGGCACGTTCCGCCGTTGATAATCTTTTCGAAAGTGAGCGCATCCGGGATTCCTGAAGAGGCACCAGAGCGGCCAGACCTAAGCGAAGCATTACTCTTCTCATCGGAGTCCGCGCTGCTCTCACTTCGTCTGAGCTCGTCCTTATCGACGAAATCGGGACGTCGATAGTTCAGCGGAAGCAGTCCCATAGTGGAAGGAACAAATACTTCGATAGGAGATAATAGACGGCAAGTTTCAGAGTCTTAGCTCGAAGGAGTGACAGGCCTCAAAGAACGAACAGGCCGGAAAGATCGCCGACGCACAAATACCGAAGACGCGTGTGGCATTTATGGGCTGTGCAGTACGGAAAATAGGGGGTCGGCGAATGGATAGAGTCAAGAGCTTACGTCTGAGGTGTGATGCCCGAGGAACAAAGATTATGTCTAGCTAGGCTAGGGTGCTACAAGATGTCTGAGACTACGCAGTAGACCAAGCGTCTCCAGTTAATGATGGACTCGTATAGGCACGATCCAGACTTATGTACAGAGATACCCTTAGCTCCTGCGTACAAGCTAGGTCGTGAAGTTAGCCTTCATGGCATAGAGTATGTAGGGAAATGAGCACACCATCACTCGTGTGACTGTTTTATTACACATAAAGCGGTTCGTGTTTGTTCCCTTCGAGCGTGGGGAATGGCCCCTCTCCAACCTGCAGGTTCATGTGCGGATTCAGTTGTATAGGGAGGGTTCTAGGAGAACCATCGCTCGATGAAGCACCATGGCGGGCCAGGGCCACCGGCAGTAACACCGATAGAATCGGGATGGCTGCTGACAGGCAACATTCCAAGGCAAAACACGATTCTTTTGCTTGAGGTAGGTAGCTCATGAAATTGTAGGCGCCACGTAGGAAGTGTGCCCTAGTCTGTTAGCACTGAAGTGATGACGCCTGAATACATGTAGTCCAGAACTGAGCCGAAAGAGGCACCCAACAAAGACGCGGCTCTATTGGATGCAATCTAACCTCACCGATGAGATCTAACTTGCCCGAGGCGGGGATTCGCACTAGCAGGAGCTAAGAAAGACTCCTGGTCTAATAGCATACTAGGCAGGTCTCTGAAAGTGATCATCTACCAGGGCATATTCGTGGCGGCGACAAACAAAAAAGAAAGTTCCTAAGGGACACCAACTCAGGGAAACCCTATCAAGGAGCCAAAGCTGCATTGAGAGATAACGGAAATCAGTCTTCTGAGGCTTTGTTGAGGCCATCGAAGACGAGTTATTTAGGAGGTTGACGTTGGTTTTAGGGGATAGGGGATGTGTTCACTTGCACGACGCGAGTGAAGAAGTAGTGCTGATCTAGGCGATGGACCAGGAAGTGAGAGAGAAGCGAGAGGTGAGAGGTTAGAGGTGAGAGCGTAAACAGCATGAAAGACAAGTGATTTCTCCAAGACACATGCACCAATTCCAGCCAGTATGACGAATGAGAGGAGCGGTTATCATCGTACACCTGCAGCGATCTACCTTACATCCCTACTACTTACCCGGGAGACCTCCCTGTCCATAATCCCTGTCCCTGTCCCTGTCCCCCGTCTCTGCTTGCCTCGTACTTTCAAATCCAATTACCTACATGTACACTACAATGTTGGATCATGGAATATTCCAGGTCGACTTCGAGGCTTGCCAAAGAATCAACATTCACGAATTCGCGCAAAGCTACCTAGGACATATCGCTTGTGTACCTCCACACTACGGTGGATTGTGAATTATGCGTTTGGGCAAAGCCACTTAACGCAGCCGTTGATTTTGTCACATACACGCGTACATGGTAAGACTGAGCTCATTACTCGCCCTGTTCAATCCGTCTGGCGTTCTAGTCGTATCAAGTTAGTATGGTGCTTTGTAAGACGTCTATAGAACGGGTCCTATTAAGGCTCCCCCTCCTTGAACTTTTGACTAGCGTAAGTAAGTCATTGTCGTTTAAACTTTTCTTTTCTTATTTTCTTCTTCTCTTTCTCCTTCTCCATCCAGGATTTAAGAGAGATTTCTAGTCCACAAAGATGGTGAAATCGTTCCTTGGCTATTCCCTGTAGCGGCCACTAACTGCCCGGGCTCGGGGACATTCGGCTAACTAGCGCTGTTATGAGCCGCCATGTTAGGCTATTTAGGGGACATAGAACTAGCCTACTTATAGTATCGAGTGATGGAGTCTGGCAGTCTACGCTACACTAGAAGTTCACCACCTACTTGAGCAATCTAACATATTAAAACGTATATCATGCTGGCCCAGGATGGAAAAGCTGGCTGAAAACGCCAACTCAGCCCGGACTGCCTGAGTTGCATTGTGAGATCTCTGAGAGCCCCAGTCACAGATGAGAATCCTACGTCACACATATACGCGCCTCATTCCGCGCTCCGGCGGTCTGGTATGCACAGCGGAGGATCGTAGGGCAGAAAAGAAACCAGCTAGACCCGACGCTACGGAACACTTACTCGCCTGGATCTAATTTCCACATTTTCTTAACCCACGCGTGCTGAAGCCTTCGTGTTGCTTGTTTCTCCGAGACGTTCGTCCAGTCGTGAAACCTTCGCATCCGCGTAGGATTGCTCCCTTGGGCATGTATAGTCGAACGCCTCTCGGCCGTAATAACTGTTACTAACGTGAAAGGTTCTTGTGATCAAAATCTGGAGATTTTGATCATCACAGCTGTGCTTTGTGGAAGGAATCTGAACTGGTTAGACAGCGCCCCGAGCCAGAACCTAAATAAGTTATTTCTACCTATCGAATCTCGTAGGAGAATCTTGACCGACCGAACTTATAATGACTTGTCCTGGAGGCTACCGGCAACACGACACTGGTCATCACAGTACTAGATTTCGGTCAAGTATGGCTTGTGGCCCTGATGAACTGTACTGGAGACCACGCACTGCATTTATCACTGCAATGTATCAACAAGGCCAAATGTAGCCCAATAATAGTGATAGCTAGCGCCCACATGTAACGTATTCATCCTAGCTGCTGCAACTGCATCCTCATAGTAGGTAGTGATTGTGGAAATTGATGGCCGCATCCAGAGGGGCTTGTCTGAAAGTCGTAATGGAAATCCGGGGATTTAAGGAGAGCCACAGAGGTAGGCTGCGTTCAGGTAGACGCCATCGAACACTAGACCCTCATACGGGGACGACTTATTACACAAAGGACGAACTCCCCTTTTGGGTCGCGGCTTGCCCTATAGCCCGGCACATACGCCATAGGAAACTAACCCAAGCCACTGCCATATCGTGGGGATAAAACAAGGTTAGAACATAGCTTAGTCTAGTTTCGACTTGCTCGACGAAAATAACCCGGTCGTGCTCATCAGAGTGGCCTTTAAGCCGAAATTTCTCATAACGTGCTAGTGTACATCTTCGGACTGCCCTATACGAGCCATGTGTCTAAAACGTTTGGTCTTCCGAACCAGAGATCCCCGCTTGCTCTCTCGTGGTGGTTGTGAACACTATGATATAACAAATTTATGTGCGTTATGCATTCCATCCGATATTTTCCCAAGGACTGCCAGCAATGAAGGGCCTGCTATATAAAAACGAGGTCACTTAAACAAGCCCTATAAGATGAATAATATGCGCTTAATGGAGGCAAAGCTTCCTAGTTATAGTAAATATATATATTTAAAGAAAAATAAGGTATGTCTTGTAACTAGGAGAGTCAGTGCGACGTCAAGCAGTTCAGAGTGCTATTGGTCAGACGAGCTTCGAGTTCATCAAGGTTCGACTTAGCTAGCGAATGAACTCTATGGTATGTTTTGGTGAAAATGGACATTCAGTTCCACGTTATCTTATCTAATACACCACATCCCAAGTACTTTTATATAGTACTACCATGCGACCAGCCAGAGTATCTTTCTATCTTCCTTCGCGTGGTCGAGATTCATCAAACATTGTAGTATTATCTTCATTAGCTTCAAATAGATCTGTCTTTGTAATCACTTGCAGGTCTACTACTCGTACCCATAAACTTCAACTGGACTTGCTGCCAAGCCGCGTTCGGGCATATTCAAAGAGCTGACCGGTGTAAACGGTGGACTGTTGATCGTTATCATGAGAAAGCTAGAAAGTGATTGACAGCTTTAAGTATTGGTTCAATACTGCTGAATAGCTCTAGAGCTAGATATCTGTATGGTATCAATCATTTTGCATTCATATCGGTCCATATGCTTTGCATCTCCCATAATGACCAACCGTAGCTTAGCAGATGGTTCGACAGCACAGTACATCGGTCACCTCAAGATGTGCTAAGTCGGTCCAAGAGAGTGAGTTATATGGGGAAGTGGCCGAGGCAGGCGAGGGTCAAGAGCCGACACCCCATCGCCTCTAAACGTCCCACAATATCAGCGGCTTAGCGGCGGTTCTCCGACCTGCTATCGGAACCCCCGACCCTCACTTATCCGCGAGTTGTGCGTTCCCGAGGTCCATTCTTCCCATTGCCATATTTTTGAAATCTCCTCACTCTTTTTGACTCACTACCTAGGGATTTCAACTTCTTGTGTGTAGCACAAGCAATTCTTTCTCCCGTTTATCTGTATTCTCTCGCTAGGGTAAAAAATACAGTTGGGTTATGTCATTATGCTGCGCCGAGCTATTATTCGAGCCCCTCGACGGCTTGTGTCGGCTCCTCCTCGAACCTCCATCAGCATAGTCTCGACTAGATACTTCACTTCCACCGTTAGGAAAATGTCACTGCAGCCGGTCAAACCTCCTCTGTCCACAGCCCTCGCGTCCGATTCGTTTCAATTGCTCCCGGAAGCCGAGAAAGCAGGCGCTGCAGAAGACGCTCTGTACGAAAGCCAGATTAAAGATGTCAAAGCCTGGTGGTCGACGCCTAGGTTTGCTGGCATCAAGCGACCCTACAGCGCCGCTGATGTTGTGTCGAAGCGTGGCTCGCAGATGCAGACCTACCCGAGCTCCGTCATGGCACGGAAGCTGTTCAATCTGATAAAAGAAAGGGAAGCCGCAGGAGAACCTATACACACCAGTATGTTGCCAGAAGCAAATCAGCTCAATTGACTACACTGGAAATGCGTTACTGACCCTTCTTTTTGCCTCGCAGTGGGAGCCATCGACCCGGTCCAGATGACACAACAAGCGCCACATCAAGAAGTCCTCTACCTCTCCGGCTGGGCCTGCTCTAGCGTCTTGACGACTACGAACGAAGTGTCGCCTGACTTTGGTGACTACCCCTATAACACCGTGCCCAACCAAGTGCAGCGCATGGCCAAGGCGCAATCTATGCACGACCGCAAACAATGGGATCTAAGGCGCAAGATGACCCCTGAGGAGCGTAGCAAGACCCCTTACGTCGACTACCTACGGCCGATTGTAGCAGACGGCGACACTGGCCACGGAGGACTTAGCGCTGTGTTGAAGTTGGCGAAGCTATTCGCTGAGAACGGCGCGGCGGCCGTACACTTTGAGGACCAGTTACACGGTGGCAAGAAGTGTGGGCACCTTGCGGGCAAGGTGCTAGTACCTATAGGTGAGCACATCAACCGGCTAGTGGCGGCGCGGTTCCAGTGGGACGTGATGGGCACGGAGAATCTTGTGCTCGCGCGGACGGACTCGGAGAGCGGTAAGCTGATATCGAGCGCGATTGACGCGCGTGACCATGAGTTCATCCTTGGCGTCGCCGAAGAGGGCGTTGCGCCTCTCGCCGAGACACTGCAGCAGATGGAGGCGGAGGGCGCTTCTGGTTCCGAGATTGACGCCTTCGAAGCCAACTGGGTCAAAAGCCATAAACTCGTGACGTTCGACGAGGCTGCCGTGGAGCAGATGCGCGCCCAGAGCATCGCCCAAGACAAGATTGATCAATACCTGGCCACAGTCAAGGCGGACGGTAATATGGGCATCGCGCGGCGCCGTGAGCTCGCCAACGCGCTCGTACAGAAGCCTATCCACTGGGATTGGGACGTGCCACGGACGCGCGAGGGCTTCTACCACTACCGCGCGGGCATGCAAGCCGCAACGAAGCGCGCGCTCGCCTTTGCTCCCTATGCAGACCTGCTATGGGTCGAAACAGGTGATCCAAACGTAGAGGTAGCGAGGAAGCTGGGCCGCGCCGTGCGCACCGTCTACCCGGGCAAGGGGCTTGTGTATAATCTATCGCCGTCGTTCAACTGGATGGCGCACGGGTTCACGGACGAGACGCTCAAGTCCTTCATCTGGGACATTGCGCGCGAGGGCTTTGTGTTGCAGCTCATCTCGCTCGCGGGGCTCCACAGCACCGCCACCATCACCAACGAGCTCGCTCGCGAGTACAAGAAGGACGGCATGCTTGCGTACGTCAACCTCGTGCAGCGTCGCGAGAAAGAGCTTGGCTGCGATGTCCTGACGCACCAGAAGTGGAGCGGTGCGAGCTATATTGATGGCATTCTTGGCGCCATTCAGAGCGGAAGCAGTAGCAGTAAGAGTATGGGTGAAGGCAATACGGAGGGACAGTTTGACTGAACTAATTTATCATAAAGGCTAAAACCTATGTGTTTTTTTTTCCCCCTTTTAAGAAGCGCCGGAGTTCAGGGCATAGCATTTTTTCACAAAACGTATATAGATCACGCATCTTCCAGGAATTTATGTCATACGAAACATACTGCCATGTCTCTATTGGTTATTCTTGAGCAAAACCCTTCATAGCCACCATAGCAGCCAGCATGGGATAATAGAGTACATTAGCCCCGTGAATAATTAGTAAATATCAATGTAGTCAATGTGGCGCGAGCGATTTGTAGCTCGGCCTTGTAGTCCACCTAATTGTGACGACTTCTTCTACTCCAACATATCATCACTTCAGTCATGCTGACAACTCCTCCCTTACGATTGCATGTTTCTAGACAATATCCAATACCGCCCTGTTCACTACACCTTCCGCCCCAGTAAATTTTCAGCCTTGTCGCTTTCTCTACTCGAAAAAAATAGATCATAACAAACCCTCACAGCTCAGAGCTTCCTTCCCAGCCTAGCCACCACGAAAATACAGCATCATAAGGTACCTACGCGAAGGCGACTGGCTTGACCTCCTAACCGACATGCGGCATACTGGGCTGGTGTGAGCGAGAGGCCCATACCCGCCCGCAAGTGGCTACCGGCCGTGGCAAATGAGCATTTGTCTCATATATCTCATTAGGTAAGCAAAGAAGCAAAAGAATATCTCTATGGCGACGGGACGAATGCATTCGATCTTGCAGACCGAGATTGGGGCCCAAACATAAGAGTACGTCCTGGAATAGGCGTCATAAGGGATCCCATGGACCCCTAGCTATGAGGACCCCTGGATAGAGGCAAAACAATAAAATAAAATAAAGAATAGCTATAGGCTCGATGATACGCATACTTTAGCTGTCTACTCAAGTCTTACTCTGAAGCTTTCCGCGCCAAGGAGAACCGTTCTGATGGCAGGCGATTCACTTACTATCCGCTGGGCCAAAGTTGCAGTGAGAATCAGCCTATGATCAGGCCTTCGCATTTTGGTACTACGTATACTAGAAGCTATTGATCGCATCCTATGGCGCCTTCGCGGCTGTGCCTGTATATGTCTAGGTTACGGGAGAAAGTCAGGCTGAGGCCAGCGCAGCGACCAGGAGTGCAGAAACTCATCGGAAGCCAATACCGTTAAATACTGGCTCTGCATTTCTTCTACCTCACGACGCACTATGGTAGAACGGTTATTTCAACAGCATAAGTGCTGATGTTATATTCATTAAACGTGCCGATACAGGATTGGAAGAGAATACTATATGCTGCCGAGGATATCAGAGACGTCTACTCCCGAGGAGGCACAGAGCTCCTCAGTTTCAGAGAAACAGAGCATTTTATGTAGTAGCCAGAAATACAAGCAATTATTACCAATACACACAAACACACACTGTTAAGCCACTTCGGCACGCCTACAAACAGGTAATCAAGCAACGGATCGATCTGACATGTATTATGATGCTCAAGTAGTCAGCGAGAGAAGAAGTTCTCATCAAAACTTACTACATTCGTGGCCATTTTAGTAGAACAGATCCTGTAGCGTTGCCTCGTCAAGCTTCATCACTTCCTTATTTGGATTCCCCGACGCGCCCGGACCGCTGTTTACCAATGCTTCTCTGAGATATCCACAGAATTCACATCAACACCATCACGGAACCACCTGTCGCCGTCGCCGATGCGGACGTCATTTCCGCTCATCTGGCGCTTGCGCATGAGGCCGTCGTCGGCGAAGGTCCAGTCCTCGAGGCCGTAGGTGCGCCACCACTGGCCCGTAGTGTCGTGCCACTCATACCAGAACTGCACGGCGATCTTGTGGTCCGTGAAGGCGAACAGCTCCTTGCGCAGGCGGTAGCCCAGCTCGCGCTCCCACTTCCGCGCCAGGAAGGCCTCGATGGCGTCCCGTCCCGTGAGGAACGCGTCTCGGTTGCGCCAGATCGAGTCGGGCGTGTAGGCCATTTTGACCTTGGCCGGGTCCCTGGCTTGCGAGTTAGCGAAACTGTTATGTTTTTTTTTTTTCCTCTTCAGGGCTGGCTTCTGTCGTTCTCAGCAAGCAGGCGAGGGAAAAAGAAGAAGAAGAAAAAAGAAAGAATACGCACTTCGTGTTCCATGCATCTTGCGCCGCTTTCACCTTGATCTGGGCCGTCTCGGCCGTGAAAGGTGGGTAAGGGGGTCTCCCTTCGTTTCCAGTAGCCATTGTTGAGCGAGAGCGAGCTTGCTTGTTCAAAGTGAAGATGAATTGTGCAGCTGAACGTGGTAGATTATGATGCTGAAAGGTGTGAGTGACGACAGTTCTCCAGCTTTTTATACTCCAGTAAGGAAGTAGCGCAGTTGGCCCAAAATCAAGCTCTCTTCACAGTTCACACTCTAACGTCGTCACTGGGCCTACGAATAACTCCACGGCCCTCTGCAATTACACTACAATGAAGACCGATAAGGAAAGGAGCTCAACGATGCCGTCCTCAGTACACGGGTTAGCACTACCTGAGGCGAAAGAATGCTGGTGTTTGCTCGTTCTACTCCGGAACCTACCACCGCCTTTTTGGTCCCGGGAGCAAACGCCGTTTGAAGGGCGCACGCTTTGACTCATCCTGTAAACTAGATAAAACACATTTCCGCGGGCGGGCGGGTAGCATCGCCTTGATTGAGATATTTCGTGTCTTTGTCGAGCTGTAGCGGCAAAATTGGCCTGCAAATCCCAGGAGCGGGTTTCAATAGATGGCAATAAACCTGGACCTGAATAAGCACCCAATCCGAGATGATCTATCCGACTCTCAAGTAGTACAGGTAATAGTGCCAAGCAGTTGACTTATAACAAGATAAATGTCACCCCACGAGTGGTATTCAGTAAACACACGAGAACCACAAGTCGCTGAACGCTGATGGTGTTTTCAGGTTCTTGATGAAGGAATTTGCTCTTCTGCCCTGTCACCTCTTCGTATAAGATCAACGTAAGTAAACTATCGGCTTCATTTAGCACTGAACGGAGCGTCATAGCGAGAATTTCCCGACCAAAGTGCATGCAGGATAAAATGCGGCTGTCTCGCTGAGCGGGAATCCGACCGATGACGGATGCCTAGTCTAGTAGATGGTCTAGTAGATAGTCTGGGATTCAATACTTATGCAGCAGAAGAGTACCTTGATGGCGCGATATCTCGCAATTGTATGGTAGGGGCGGTAGGTGTCTTACTAAGCCTTCCTTACTCCCTGTAGCTAAACGCGGTACTTGTCGCTATGGGTACGTACATAATACTACCTACGCAGTAAGTTAGGTACATGTAGGCAAGCACCATGTCCACTTACAATGTACAGAACCCCACCATGATGGTTTTCAAGAAGGAGGGGGAACTTGAGCGAGGACGACCCCTCGGTTGAAAACCCCCCCACCATGACCCATAGTGCATCAACATCGCCCAACCCAAGCTGTGCTATGCTGTGCACCGCGTCAAATAATTTGATATAATTTGGCATCAACTTCCTCTCTCGGTTCCTTCGTCGCCCCCTGTACACTGCAAGTCGACCTCATCCCGTCTTACTGTGAGTTGATCCTTCGCCATCCAGGTTTTCATAGGACCAGCAACCAATCCCAAGCTTGCATTCACTGTGACGGTCTCGGAAGGCGAGGGCCGAAGCAAACCTCGAATTCAGCGCCCATCAGCTTTTAATAAGCTCGTCTTGTCTCTCAGATATCTTCTTGTCATCCTTCTTGGCTTCATTCAGCATACTGACTATAGTTTACAAGTACAGTATAACTACAAACTCATCAAATACACCACCCAAGACCAGATTAGATTAACGACTGTAACCATGTCTGGCCTCAAAGTTGGAGACTCCTTCCCCGAAGGCGTGAGCTTCATGTATGTCAAGCCCACACCCGAGACGAGCGATGTGTTGGCTTGTGGCATGCCCTCCAAGTTCGATGCCAGCAGCGGTAAGTCCATCTATTCCTTGTTTTCTTTTCTCCTACTACTGTCTCTCCATCCTACCCCAGCAGGTCTCAAACTGCTACAGAACACGAAACCTTTCAAAACCACATATGAGAGCAAACTGCTGACTATACACTTAATACAACAGAGTTCAAGGACAAGAAGGTCGTCCTGGTCTCCGTACCCGGCGCTTTCACACCCACCTGCCAGGTCCACCACATCACAGGCTACCTATCCAAGCTGGGCGAGCTCAAGGCGAAAGGTGCCGACCTTGTCATCTGCATCGCCTTCAACGACCCGTTCGTTATGGCCGCCTGGGGCAAGGCCAACGGCGTCAAGGATGAGTCTCTCGTAAGTATTTTCTTTTATCTTATTCAAGCAGGCATTGAACAGAGAAGAGGGGAAAAGGTGGGGGGATGAAGCATTGGAAGCTGACATAAGAGCTAAACGCAGCTCTTCATGACCGATAACGAGGCCGAATTCAGCAAGAGCATCGGCTGGACCTACGGGCCCCGCACCGCCCGCTACGCCATCGTCGTCGACCACGGCAAGGTCACCTACGCCGAGAAGGAGCCTGGCAAGGATGTCAGCGTCTCCGGTGTTGATGCCGTCCTTAGCAAGCTGTAAATGCCTTGTGAGGCACGGTACACATTTCACAATACGGCACCACAGCCTTGGTAATGCTATGTTATGCTGGCGTCAGAATGCGTAGAATGGACTACTCGGATAGAACCCAGTCTCTCGGGGCCATTGTAAATGCCTATAGATTAGACTAGAGATCGTATTTCACGGTCAGGCAAATGGCCTT
Organism: Xylariaceae sp. FL1651; assembly: GCA_025201745.1. Taxonomy (NCBI): domain Eukaryota; kingdom Fungi; phylum Ascomycota; class Sordariomycetes; order Xylariales; family Xylariaceae; species Xylariaceae sp. FL1651. Next base: position 261,160 of record MU624251.1, on the reverse strand, counting down.
TTGATCTAGGTTTAATAGAAACTCTAAAAAGAGACCCGCCATACTAGTCAAGTTGCGAATTTTCCATGGGACATGTCTGCTGAAGTTGTTACCTTTCCCCAATAAAAATAGTCCGTATATATATGTCACACCATTCTTCGAGGCAGCTTGCAGACGGAGGATCAGCGTATATATGTTCACAGGGTCCAAGACCGACGGTTTGCCGTAGTCAAGATCATGTATTAAGACCATCAAAGCAGATCATAGAACAATGCTGGCATTTATGAGCTACCAGGAACATCTCCCATAGCCATGAGAGGTTCCATGCAATCCCCAACCGAAGAGATGTATTCGTATTTTGGGTTGATTCGTAGTCGAAATGACAAAGTCGAGGAATTTCCCACCCAAGACGCCGCCAGACACATGTAGAATGTCCATCCCACCCTCTCATGCCTTTCAAGTCCGCTGCTCTCACACACCCCATAGGATATGTTACTTTAGCGGGTCTTAGCCTGGACCTTCTGCTGTGCGCCCCTGGCTCCTTGCTTGCCGACGATGCGCTGGGTCTGACCCTTGGAGGCGGTGGCGGCGCTCTTGGCCTTCTCGGACTTCTTGGCGGCTTGGGCCTCGGCCTTCTTCTCCTTGCTCTCCTTGATGGCTTGCAGACGGGCGGCCGAGCGGGCCTCGGGTCTCATAGATCGCTTCTCCTTGATGACATCGAGAGACGCACCCACGATGGCTCGCTGGGCCTTAACGGTTCGGCGAGTTCGCTTCTTGGCGGCTTCCTATGGCGGGTGTCAGTGTCTGTCGTACGAACTGTACTACTAGTTCCGTATTCGTGTGGAGGAAAAGCATATATGGAGTTCTGCTTGTCGAATTCAGAGTGGGATAGAGTCGTACCTCAGTGATACCCTTACGGTGTTGGCGTCGGTAGAGGACAGTCCAGGAGATTCGGCGGGGGTTCTTGCGCTGGAGGAAGAGTGACTCGGACTTGCCGTTCTGGAATCGGAAGATCTTGCTGTCACCTCTGACGTAGAGCTTACCCTGAAATATAAATTCAAATCAGCGTTGTCCCATCACAAACGGATAAAATAAGGCCGTCATAGCATCAACACATTGTTTTCAAAATCGCGGTCGTCGGTCTTGTGCTGGTTCATGGCAATTCAAAACTCCTCTCCCAATTACTCGTCCTTGCCAGAGATTCCGAAACCTGTGCGATTCCAAGTACGATGCGATCGATTATGACGGCCGGGGAATGAATCGAGATGTGAGCGTACCTTGCCAGGGTAGATTCTCTGGCCAGAGAAGGTGTCGTCGTAAGTTCTCATTTTGACGGTTGTTGTGCTGAGAACTTTCGGTCGGCTGTGGTGGTTAGTAGGTCGTGATGTTAGATTGAAAGGCGGCTCAAGAGACCCAGCGGCGCTTGAATTTCGAAAAGTCAAAGTGCGCGCGCAATTGTGGGTTGGAATGACTAAGCCGAAAAATTGCCCACCTTAGGGTCTCGCTAGATGTGGCTTGTACGGTGCCGAGTGTGGCTGGCCCCGCTTAGACGCAAAAGAATCAGGCACCCCGTCTGTTGCATATTCGGACCCCTATTTGGTGACACTAACACATAGGTGGGCTCGAAGCAGAAGTTGAACAAGCTATGCTACACCACACATCATAGTTTACAGGTGACGCTTGTCTTTCATACTGTATCGATTCAATCTACGATACATATCTATACATGTTTCAGTTTATTCAACTATCTACACAACATTTACGAAGTTCTAACTCCATCCCAAGCCGCGAAAGGAGCCGTATATGGTAATAGTTCTAGGACTCCTGTCCATTCACTTATAACCATGTCTCCCATAATATGACCGTTACAGCAGACTCCATAGCATCTCTGGTGCAGCAAGAATATGAAAAGTTGCCAGCCAAGCGGAAGCCCGTTATTCGTGATAATGGCCTCCGCGAGTGGGTGCCCCTGAGCGGCATCGTAGCTGAAGGTACTCCTCCCGCTCTCATTTACATCTTCTCATTAGACATAAGCTCTACTCACGTAAAATTTCAAAAGACTAACACAATCTCAGGAAAAGATGGCAAGCTCACATGCCTATCTCTAGCGTACGTACACTCGTACACATTTGCTTAGGCTACGCGCTTGCCAGACACTGACAGCAAGGCGGTAACAGAACAGGCATGAAATGCCTTCCCTCGAACAAACTCCCGCTGGCACAGGGGAACGTGCTGCACGATTGGCACGCCGAGACGCTCGCTATTCGGGCTTTCAACCGCTTTGTGCTGGATGAGTGTCAGGCATTAGCGAATGGATCCAGGAACACATCTGAGTTCATACGTTGCCGAAGTAGTGCTGAGATGGTTTCTACCCTTGATTCGACCGAGAGACATGACAACGATAGTTTCTGGCACGGCCAGCCTTTCGCGTGGAGGGAAGAGGTGTTGCTACACATGTACTGCTCCGAAGCTCCCTGTATGTCACCTTATCTAGTCCTTAGTTCCTATATATAACTATGAAGACCGCATACTTACCCGAACATAGGTGGAGATGCAAGCATGGAGTTAACAATGGCTTCCCAAGCTGACGCCACCCCGTGGGCGATTCCACAAGCTTCACATGCTTCTGACCCTACATCTCCGGAACTCACATCCCCTCTCCCGTCCAACGTCCTCTCCTCGCCAGTCTCAGAGTCAGATAGCATCTTACCCGGACGAGGTTATTTCTCCCAGCTTGGCATCGTCCGCCGCAAACCTTCACGCGCTGACGCGCCCCCCGCGCTCTCGAAATCCTGCTCGGACAAACTAGCATTACGACAATGCACGTCCCTCCTCTCATCCCTGACATCGCTTTTCGTGTGCCCGGCGAACGCATACATTGCCACGCTAGTTCTGCCCACGTCGCAGTTCAGCGCGTCAGGGTGTCGACGAGCATTCTCCGGCGGGAAAGCAGAAGGCGGCCAAGAAGGCCAAGACACCCAAGCGCCCCAAGCGCGCATGTGCCCCCTGGCCAACCGGATCTGGGGCGCCGGGTACGCCTTCCATCCCTTCGAGATCAAGACGACAGATCTGGAGTTTGCATTTTCACGGCGCTCTCACGTATCTACCACCGTCTCTCCCTCCTCGAGTGCTGCTATTACACCTCCCACCACGGGCACAAATTTAACACCGTGCAATCTATCAGTAGCCCGCACGCACTCTGGGCTGGAGGAAACAACGCTCAACGGCGTGCTACAGGGCCGAAAGGCGTCCGAGGCGCATGTTCGAGGCGCAAGCTTTGTGTCGCGGCGACGGGTGTGGGGCCTCGCCGTTGAGATCGCTGGCCTGCTTGACCAGAACAGCTATATGCAGAGTAGGGGAGACATTCAGAGTATCCAGACATTGCTGGGAGGGGTGGGTTTAGCGTATGGTGAAGTAAAAAACGCCGGGCTCTTAGAGGTCAGGAGATGGGTCAAGGAAGATGCGAGGCGGGAGGCGCTGAAAGGGTGGATTAGAAATTCAGGAGATGAAGATTTTGTGCTTTAGGCGTGCATAGCAAATCATGGCATCGCATGCTTATGAGGATTGGCTTCGGGAAGTTTTTTTGTTTTCATTGTACAAGCAGTGGCATCAAATCCCTGATAGCCATGCCTGAGCTGACCTGGGTTGTACAGCTAGCCTACAAGGAAGCTACTACAACAGTCAGGATGTATCCCTGGTAGTGGTATCTGCGCCCTGACAGCAGACCGACCACCACCACCATTTAAAGTACCCGAGTGAAGACAACAACAATAGCAATGATTAAGGAACCTCAAATACCAGGACAAGCTGTCAAAGTCCCTTCCTTCCCAGCCCTCGTGAGAAAGATAATAGGTATTCCATGCCCTCCACCGACCGAAAGATTAAATGCCAATTGAAGGTTCCCAGTTTGTTTTCTTTGAGTGAATCGAGATGCTCTTTTTATTCGTAAAAACCGTTTCGATGGGAGGTTGTTTCATCTTGCCGGGAGCTCTGGTATTGGGGGAATCTACTCGACCTTACTCTCGAAGTTCTCGCCGGCGACCAGGTCAGGGATGTCGTCATCATCGGCCTCCTTGCTGTCCTTGGTCATGCTCTGGTAGCTCTCGGCCAGCTTGCGAAGGGAGGCGAGAGAGTCGGGGCCAAGTTGGTTAAGGATGCCGGGGACTAGCTCGGTGAGCTCCTTATCCTCACCGGCACCGTAAATGGCAAAGGTGTTTGAGGGGACGGCGGCGTGAACTGTATAGTCAAGACGATATTAACATAAAAGGCGTCTCCATTTGAGGTAACAAAAGTAGCATGAGTGTCCAGAATGCCTCAACACGGACGAGGCAAAGACAAGGACATAGGATATGACTCGGCTATGCTTACCCTTGGGAGCGGAGAAGTGGATGACGTTTCCGTCGCTCTTGAACATGTTGACCTCCTCAATGGCCTGGATGGGTTGGGTGTTCAGCTTCTTCAGGGTGGCCTGGAGCTTCTTATCGTCGTTGGCGCTGCGGGCAACAGGGCGCTTCTGCTTGTGTCTCGGGGTACCCTTTCCACCTGAAAATCCAAACCCAATCAGCTTTGCGACTCTCTTCCATCGCGGTCCAGGCCGGTGTCGGATCGATGCTGGGACAACATACCAGTTCGGGCAGGGGCTGCACCGCCGAACTTCTTCTTGAGCAGCTCCTGGACGTCGGCCATGGTGTCGGGCAAGCGATCTCGATATTGATTGGAGGGGGAGGTTTTCGGGTACGAATTGAGGTCGGGCTCTAGATGATGTTGAAGACAAGAATTAGCTTCTCCCCCTGCCTGCGATTTAGATACCGTCAAGCCAAGCGACCCACGAACAGTAGGTGGGTATCAATGCAGGTAAAGCGAAACAGTAAGAAGCTCCTGACTTACTTCGGGAACCGCGCGTATTTACCGTCGTCTAGTATTATTTAGAGAAACGTTCAACTCAGCGATGGAAGCTCCCGGTGTTGGGGTTGGTCAGCAGAAAATTGGATGTGCGGCGCCAAGCCCTTTTCCAAATCGCTAGAGGAGAAACCCTCTTCCGCCCAAGTACCAAGGTACCTACCTCTCTTCCTCGTCTCCGTGCGGATCTTGGGATATCTAATAAGCCACACACTGTACTTGTATGTATAGGTAGTGCATCCTCCAAGTACATGTACCTTATAGTGATTTCATTTTTATTTCATTACATTTCGTGATAAGTGGCAGTGTACAAAACCATATACTGTAGTTAAATCAACGATACATAACAACGACTCCTGTGTAATCAGATCTTTCGTATTATTAATTAAACTATATCGATAGGGTACTCCCTCATATCCGTGTGATTTAGGAATCTGGCTTCAGAGATTCCGATCAGCCTTAAAGTACCTAATCGCTTGCCCTAATCATCACCTGCTCTGCAGACATAAACCATTTCGATGCCTATGATACCTAGTACTTTGCACCTGAGATCCCATCAGAGCTTCATGATCGAGTCCTAGTGCGAATGTTCCAGCATCAAGCATAATCCTCACCCATCAAATTCTCTAGCTCATCCATGCCCGTCTCCTCCTCCACCACGACCGTCTCCTCTTCCAGAAGTGTATGAGTAACTTCTTCCGCTATGCCTGTCATCTCGCCCTCAACATCATCCAGTCTAGGGTCAAAAATGCCAATACCAAGAAGCCGCTCATACTCGTTTTCATCATAACCCTCATCGACAGCATCAGCGGCTACTTCTGGGCAGCTTTCTAGCTGATATTCTTGCTCCAGGTTGGCTATACGTCCAAGCTCCTGCTCAAAAATCCACGGGAAACTGATAAAGGGCATCGATGGATCTGGAGTCACAGCCTCGACCCCCATGTCCGGCTTGCGGAGTGCAATCCGAACTTGCTCCGAGGTGACGCGGTACGCCGCCGCAACGAATGGGTATAAGACTTGAGGGTCGCGAGAGCCCGCAACCCTGATAGAAACGTCCCTGAAACGCTCGCGATGGTTGGCTATGATAGGACCCATTGTGTCTTGCATCTGGTAGTCACTGCCAACACGCGGCTTTGTGAGGACAAAGGTGCTCCAAACTTCGAACTCTGTGCTGATCTCCCGCTGGTTCATGATCTGCCTCAGAGCCCTATCGTGCTGTCTCTTGACTATTCTCGCTTTCTTCAAGAGGTCATCGCTCAGAGCGAACCGGCGAATAATCCGTTCATCAAATGCATCACTATAGTTAGGACGAAATTCAGCTTTAGTCACAACGTCATACAGTCTTCCGAGAATATTATAGGATTGATATGACCTGCCCGGCTTCTCCATGAAATGCGGAAAGCTCCTTGGGCGCATTGACCTTGCGAGATGTGCAGGCTGGCCGGACTTGGGGTAGTCGACAGCATTCGAGTGCAGTTGAGCCAATTCGATGCACTTCGGGTGTTTTGGTCCTCCCTCAAGTTGATCCGATTGGGCTAAGTGTGCATGGGCGATGGTGCTGAGAGAATCGTTCTTCATGTAGTTGACGAAAAAGGTAATGAGATCAGACGGTCGTACGTCTCGATGAAGCTCCATCGGCTTCACTGGCTGGTGGATCATTGGCGGGTGGTTTTGCTCCGGCGGAATGAGATCAGGATCCCATATCACGAAGAAGTCATCTCCGTCAAGGTCGCCACCTGAACACATTGAAGGGATATCGCGGTCGCCCGTGGCAGGGAAAACCACAACATCGCGGATATGTCGAAGTGCGGGCACGTCCACGGCCTCAACAACACGGATATCGCCTGGATGCAAAGATGGATTCCTTCCGACGACACAGAGCCCGGTAATAACTTTGTAATAATTACCGTCTCCTGGCTGCGCGTCGAGTCGTGGTACTTGAAGGAATATCTGGGGTAGTTCTTCGCCGGATGAAGACCCTTCAGTACCAAGTTCTACCGAGTTATAGTACCCACGAAGCGTACAAGTCTCGTCAACACAACCAAAGACAAAAGCGCCCTTTTCTACCACGATCCGGGCCTTTTCACGAAGCAGTCTCAGAGACCAAGCGCGCCATACCTGGAGCAGGCACACGAAGAAAGGCTCTCTCGCCTGCATGAAGCCATCCACTATCATTTGGGCCATCGTAGTGGTGACACCATTTTGATCGATGAACCTGCTGAGCAGACTCATCGCTGTTTTTGGTTCCACCATGGCCCGGTCGTAAGCCGTCAACTGGTTCTTCTGCAGTTGGAGGAACACAGTGTCAGGTATACCTAAGCAACTCAGTATTGTAATGGTCTGTCTATTGAGAGTTGCCACGGAGAAACGAGATGATTTAATGATCTCGAGTTTCTCTGAAAGAGCTTTGAACTTCTGCTGCGATGGTCGCAACATTACTTCATTAAAAGGCAACTCCGGCCAGACGACCAACAAACCCTTGCTACCACCAAGCCGGAATTGAAATGCGGAAGGGATAAGCTTCTCGCCTTGCCGAAGGGGTTTTGCAATATATTCGGCCAATTTTGGCGAGATCTTTCCAACGCCGTCGGTGAAACACCAGCCATTCCGGGAAATGTCCTCTATTACTTCGATCGTTTTACTAATTGGATTATCTCTCAATGCTCTGGTGGTAGAGAAGCATTGGCCTAGCCTAGCTGCGTACTTGGCAACGACCTTGATGTGTTTGACGTCCCCCATCCAGTCCCGGATTTGATCGCAGGACAGGTGGTCAGTAGGGGAGAAGAAGTAGGCTCCGTTCTCTCGAAACTGCGAATTCCCAAACGCGAGAAATTGAAAGTGGCGGCCACCAACCTGAATCCCGTTCAATAACGTTCGAAAAACCCTGTTGTATAGGGCATTGTGCTGCATGCTGTCAGGAGAGGCAAAGATCCTGCCTTTAACGAGCTCGTCGGTAAATTGAACTCGCAGAAAATGATCGGAATGGCTAGAAAAATATCGCAGAACTCGATTAGAGGGCTCTGGTACCGGGGTGCTGAGATACATGGTGGAAGGTGTAACGACTACTTTCCTAACCCATGTACAGTGGTCTGGTAACCCAAGCTCCGGGTAGTGGCTCAAGGCCACCCTATCTGAGAAAAGTGCGAGAGGATCATAAAATCTCTTGGGATAGAGTTTGGATTCGTCTGCCTTGCGTAATCCACCTGATTCTGCAACATACGTCAGCAGGTCTTTTGCCCGATTTCTGCGGCCGCTACGGGCCTTGGAGAGTTCACCAAGCTTGTGAAGAAATTCATTGTCAAGGTTAATCTCGTGTAAGTAGCCCTGCGAAATGCATACTTCAAGCTGGTACCACACGTCGTAAGGCAGATTGACTTCCTCGGTAGCAGCAAGAAGCACGAGATTTGCGTAAGGCGTATTGACCGTTGTTTTCGGCTCCAAAATTTCCCAAATTTTATATTCTGATGCGGGAACTGTCCGAAAGCTCTCGGCTGTTGTGTATTGTATCGATATGTTGAAATCTTTCAACACCTTCCTCATAGTGTCCCACATGAAATGATTAGCCCGAGATCTTGTGAAGACAAGCTTATACGTGGTCCATCTCCCGATGTCGATAAACTGGTGAGCTTTCGGAATCGAGACCCTATCATCCTTGAACCACGACGTGTCATAGACGATATCTGCGGTCCGATTCCATGTATCCCACTCGCCCCAAGAGCTCTTGTCCGCCGAATGTGATCGCGCGTAATCGTTCTTTTTGAAGAATATCGGTGGAGTTTGTAGAGGAATAAGCACAGAGAATGTGAACTCGCCTTCATCGAGAAAGACAAGTCTCGTGAGATGTTGAAAGTTAATACGAGTCATGTACGTGGTGGTCTCTTCCCTGTCCCCGACAGTCGAAGGATGTTTTATTTTGGGGTCAATTCGGCGGGGATCTTTAATAATGCAAGAAAATCTGATCTCCAGTCTTCTATGTTTCAGATCCAAGAGGAAAGAAAAATCATCTCTTGGGGTATTCGCAATAGTTCTCATCGCCATGAACTTGTCCTCCTGGGCAAGCACACCAAATTGCAATTCCGCAGGTTCGATGCTCAACTGTGCATAATATTTATTCCCTTCAGGAGTGAGAACCTCCTCGCGATCGCGCCGCCTTTGGAGGGCGACGTGTACCTTACATAGTTGCCCTTGGATCTTGATCTCCGTTCGCTCCTGCCAACATGGCTCGGACGGGGGTGGCGAAAACCGAAGTGTGGCATTCCTCTTCGATTCAAAAATCTCGATATAGACGATCTTGCCGAAGCGCTGGAAATGCTTCCACAAGTCCAGTGTAGTAGTCTGAGCTGGGAGAGATGATATGCGGATAGAAAGTTCACTCCAGTCTCTCCAGTCTGGTCTGACTCCAGCATGCTGCAAGTTCCAGAGAGCCGCAGGGGCAGTTCGAGTAGGTGAAAGTGCAGTTTCCATGGTCTTGGCCCAAGATCGCCGTGTGTGCTGTGGCGATTTCAGAATTTCATAAACGAGTTGCGTTCAGGAGTGTTAAGAGTAAAGATGGTAGTGTACCTATCCAAAGGATACCCCAGGTATAAATGCAGTCGAAGCATAATAGAAAGGGAAGGGAAGAGGAAGGGGCAACGTGTGAATACGAAACTGGGTACTCTTTCTTACCAAATTCTTGATAGATCGCTGCGAACATTGAAAGTATTTAGAAAGTTGCTTAGCTAGTGATCCAAGGTATGGAAGGGTCGCGAAAAAGCACTTGCCAGCTTCATAGGTCGATATCCAGGACAACTAGAGTAGATAGACGGTATCTCTTACTAATTCGGGAGTGCCTGTGAGTAGATGATACTACCCGTAATTACTTACCTAAGGTAGTTATAGTCAGAGTCCGATAAAATTCAGTTATAGCAACCTGAGCACTGGTAGTCGGTGATTCCAGAAAGTCATCTAGCCGTATCACATTACACCAACTAGTTGCATAGACATTTTTTTTGCTCAATACAACTCTAAGGTTAATACCAGGACCAGTCCAGTAATTACCTACTTTGGGTTTGGGACATAACAATATATTGTATGCTTGTCCATTGTCGTAACCAAACATCGGCTCATGCAAATACCCGAAGCAGATGGGAAACGTAACTGTTTGAACAGGCACTTAGCTCCACCATGTTTATCTTGCGTGCACTAGCAATGATGGCCAATATCATTCCATCTTCAAATATGCTCTTTAGTTTGGGAAATAAGTAGAACGTCTGGACGAACATGTGCGTAAAGTACTTCTTCATCTCAATCTACCCAGAGTGTTAAGGGCTGTTCTATATCTGTAAAGTGACTTCTAGAGCCGAAATGTGTAAATAACATGTCACAATTAGCTATAATACCTGTAAGCTATTCCGAGAACTCTAATACTAACTTTTTAATATCCCGGAGACAGCAAGCGCGATTTACATTACATTGTCATGGCTCAGCTACTGAGCCATGGCTAAAACAACTAAGCTGCTGGCTTCAACACCAAGGTCACCAACTGAAGGCACGCACTAGAAAGCGCATTTGCACATTTATCACCTAGACACGTCGCGTTACGTTCGCGACTGAGATGATCTGCCCTCCTGGCTGGGTACTATATAAGGTGTACTTAAAATCAGTCACTCGTTAGGTATGTTGGAATAACTGGTAGTATCCTATATGTTGTTGTTTAGCGTTGAAGAGGAATTTGCAAGGAAAAAAAATACAGAGAAAGTATACTTATACGCCTACGCGCGATACCTTTTTCGTGCTTTAAGATTGCTTTATCTTATTTGTTTAAGATATGGTCGATAAAAATACTTATTACCCGAACTGTTCCGTTCTCTTCTGGCCCAAACTTCGTATGTTTAGTCACGATATAATATTGTTTGCAAGATAACCAATACTTTTGATTCCGGTGGGCTAATGCTTTAACCATATCGCCGTGTCTAATATCAAGAACTAGAAGTTTTATATGCCCATATACTAATGCCGAACTAAAACAGAATGAAACACTCTTGCAACTGAATCCATCTGGCAATTCCCTATGATACCCCAGAGATCTATGTAGGACAGCAAGGTATTGAATAGCTTCGAGCAAGATTCGAGCAAGATTCGAGCAAGATTCGAGCAAGATACCAATTGGGATTAGTGAGGGATGTCAAATATCTTGCCGGGGTTCATGATCCACAGGGGATCAAGAGCAGACTTGATCTGCCTCATGACTGCCAAGGTCTCAGGGCCGACTTCGCGAAGCAACGATGCTTTCTTGCCCCATCCAATGGAATGCTCGCCGGTGCATGTTCCGTCCATGTCTAGAGCACGATTCACCATATTTTTAACACATGTCTCGACCTTCTCGAGCTCTTCCTTCTTGCCGCGGTTGTAGATGATGCTCTCATGGAAGTTGCCGTCGCCGATATGACCAAGGATCGACGCAAAGAGACCCATCTCGTCCATCTCTTTCTTACTTATCTCAATGAGGTCGGCCAGGCGACTGAATGGCACAGCCACATCTGTGCTCCCTACGAAAGGAAATGTAAGTTCCTGGCTATACGCTGCTATCGACCTCGTAATATGGGGAAATGACTTACAGACTTCCTCGCCCTCTTTCCTAAGTGCCAACATCGACCATAGAACTTCTTTTCTCGCAGACCACAGAAGCTTCTGTTCCCGCTCGTCCTTGGCAAATTCGAAGTTGCTACCCTTGTTGGCTTTGGTGATACTCTCAACACGGCTGATATTGTCCTTCACGCTGGCTGTCGTCCCAGCAAACTTGAAGAACAGAGTCGGCGCTTCCTTCCACACCCGCGGAGCTGTTGCACCTCCCAAGTTTACAACCTTCATCTGAACTTCATCCATAACTTCCATTGCGGCGACGGGGATGCCGGCCTGCATGACACCAGCGGCGGCTGATGCAGCATCGCGGATGGTGGGAAAGCTGACGACGGCTACTGATGTCTCTTCTGGGACGATGGCGAGCTTCAGAGTAGCTGTTCATTTGTTGGCATTTAGTCATGTATTAGTCAAAGTAATGAGCACTTACCCTCAGTAACCAAACCAAGTGTTCCTTCACTGCCAACGAAAATGCTATTGAGATTGTAGCCAGCAGAGCTTTTCCTTGGGCGCCTTCTTGTCTTGATGACCGTCCCATCAGCTAACACTACTGTGAGGTTGATAATCCAGTCTTTCATAGTGCCATATTTCACAGCGTTGGTGCCAGAGCAGTTGGTACCGATCATCCCACCAATCTTAGCGCTCGGGCCTATGGTTAGAACATATAGTCAACGAACTGATTTGGTTTTAATCTTGACTGGGATAATAGGATAAGGCGTGACTCCATTCACAGGGCTGATGTACGCACCGGGATCAACAGGGAAGAAAAGGCCACTGCCCATCTGGCCCAACTGCTCGTTGAGATCCTGCCAGCCGATACTTGGCTGAACGACGATGTCCATATCGTCTTTATTGAATTGTATGATTTGGTCCTAAGTGTCGCAGGTCAATTTCCATTGCTCTATGCCAAAAAGAAATAAAAATATCTCAGGTGATCTCACCATGTACGCAAAATCCACACTAATACCACCGTATGGAGCGGAGAAATGCCCTTCCAAACTAGAACCGCCCGAATAAGGAATAATCGGTACATGGTATTTATGGCAGATGCGTGCAATAATTGACACATGTTCCGTTGACCGTGGATAAGCTACAGCCACAGGTAACCCATCCGGATTTACTGTTGACCACTCCGAGTAGCCATGCGCATATAAATCCTCTGGATCAGTGCTGAGAATGTCCTCATCCTCGCCGAACCTTTTTATTTCATGACGTATCTCTTTCAGTGCCTATTAACACGGTCAATGATTGATCCTCAGGGCCATTTGGTAGACAAGCAGCATCCACGAAGTACTCAGTGACTTACTATCTCCATTTCATCCATTGACGCATACTTGGGCCCCGATGCCTTGCTATCAAACAAGGTCACAGCGCGCTTGGGTGGAGAGTTTGGCAATGCTATGGCAGCAAGCCCAAATCCCAATACTCCCGCAGAGGCTGATAGAGCGAAGACCGAACGACCGCTCCATCTTGAATTTTGCCCCGAGGCAGATGTGCTGGTGATATTGCCAGTGGAGGGTTTCTTTAGGGAGGCGTTGGTTGAGAATGAGCGTCTCCAGGCGCCAGTCAGGCGCCGAGTAGCGTTTTTGGCTAACATGGGGGACTCGGGATGCGGGATGTTACACGAGAATGAAAGCACCTAGCAGGCTTACAAATGTTGCAGCCGCGGTGAGGATTCAAGCAAATAATATGAGCACGGCGTCTCTGCAGTTTTTCTAGCTGATCCAACTTAGAAAGAAAGAATACTCTGTATAATATTGTTCAAGTAAAGAATTAGGCAGAGTGGATTAGGTTTCCGGTTCGGAAGAGAACGAAGCTTCGGAGCGAACGCCGGACTGGAGCATGAAAGGGAAATAATAGGAAAACCGGAGATTGATTATAAACCTGCGGGGAATGAGTTCCCATATACACGTACCTTATGGGCAACTGAAGAGAGCTAACTAACTAGTTAAATCCAACGATGAGATCTAGTAACGGAATCGGAATCCACTTGTAACACGTCGGAAGCCGAGTGAAGTTGACAACGGCAAGCTCCAGCAAAGTTATTCGAGGCGGCCTATAGAATACGCGCAGGTAAAGCACACAATATGAGTGTCCAATACAGAAGAGAAGAGAAATCAAAATACAGTGTTGGCTTCCGTCTCTGGGAGTTTTTTTTTCTTTTTCTTTTCACTCGAGCAGTTTCAATAATACTGTGCTTAGGCTCGTGGGGGATCTAGCAAGTTGCGGATGCTCGTGACCGGAAGTGGGACCTAGTAGACTACCTAACTGTCGCGAGACGGGGCACAGGGGTTGAAGTCCATGGTACCTTTCAAGGTCCAGCCTGCATAGCGGAGAACATGCCGGGCGTCGGAGAGCAAAAGAGAAAAGGCGGGAGGGTGGTAAGACTTGGGACTAGTGACGTGGACGCTATGAGACGTATGAGAAAAGGGCACAGGTTATATATTTCAGGGCGGAAAGTATTTATATTGAACGTAAGGCGGATGCCCTTCTCGAGATACAGCATCGAAACTAGCCGTTTGCGGTCCCGCGGAACGCAGCAAAGCCCATGATGACAGGCTTAAGAGGAATGCAACCCATCCTCATGCCGAAGGCTAGGCACGGAAGGCCATAATCGTTAGGTTAGATAGCTGATGATTGCTGGAAGGAATAGATCTCACTATGTCCAGCAGAAAGCTAACATTGTCATCATCCAAGTAATAGTACGTACATCATGACAGAGATGGACTACGGGAAGTGAATACTCATAGCTGTTCTGGCGGATGCCCTCAATAGAAAGCTGGGTTGCATAGATTTATGTCATTGAACAAGAGTATTTATTTGCACGAACTTGTTAAGAGGCTGAAGAAAAAAGCAAGGGGCGAGACATGGGGGTCCACGGGGGTCAGTGGGGGTCGTGGAGAAGTTCTAGAAGGGGTTCCACGTACCCTACTGAGGTGCCCATGGGGATCTTTCAGCTAGGGCGTACCTAGCGTGAGGAAACTCGTCTTCCTCATTCCTTGTTGCCCTGACTTTCCATTAGCCACTATAATGAAGCATGGCGGCTGGCTAGCTGCTGCTACAAGGCACGCGATGCGTTGCTCAAATCGGGTGCAGAAGCCAGAAAGGCATGATCCTTGCATTCGACAAGGTCAGAATAGCATGTTCTTAGGACGAAAGAGGGAGCTCAGTGTTGAGAGTTTCGGAACAAGTTCTCGTCCTAGCAGGTGAATTTCCGAATTGTCAGTTGGTGACGAGCCATGACTTGGGACGCCAGGATTGATTGTCCCACATAGACAGGATGCGCAACGAGAAAAGATTATATCGTGTGACCATTGTTCGAATGTGATCTGATTTGACGAATCAAGGCGAAAAATGCGTGACAAAAGGTAAAGGAAGACTGCATGTGTGTGGCAGTGGTCTTAGCTACGACAGTACCTACCAGGATCTTAGGTAAGGGAAATGCGCTGCGGGTGACCGAAAAAAGAAAGAGGGGTCCCTTTGTTCCCCACTCTTGACTTATACGATTTTAGGTAGATAGTCTCTATCAGGTAGTCTACTGTAGCTATATACGAGGGGTACGGACTACCTTGCTTGTACATACCTAATTGGCAGAGATCCACTGAGGAGCACAACTACATCAACACGCCGCTATTCATCATGGTCACCTTGCTAACACAAATTTCCATCTTATCTTTCGAGTAAACAAGCGAGCCGAGGGCATCAAGCCATCACCAAATCGACACGTAGGAGCTTTGGGTCCAGATATACCACTGTCATTGGTCTAATGACTAATATCATCATAGGTAGTTCTGTAGAGTATAGATTAGGTATTGAGACAAGGCATGCGATTCTGCGTCTCCAAACACTTTGATGAGAATCGTCCACGACTTCTATAGATTAGGAGGTCGCATGATGATACAGGCTAAAGTGGCACAAAGGCCTTAAAAAAAACCTAATCTTCGCTCGAGGTAGTACTCGAGAATCTCCGGCACTGTTCAAGGGAAGGACTGTATCCGCTACTATGTTCACTGGCAACCCCTCCCAAGCAAGGTCCTAGCTGACGAGCTTGGCTCCTACGATCTCACTTGTGCCAGAGCGCAAAATCAGCTACTTCATATGACTATCTACCCAAAATATCAAATCTCCCTCTAGTGAGGATGGCCCTCTTTTTAGCCAGCGGTTATGTCGGGAGCCACCAGGCTTGGCTTGGCTCCCGCAAAACTGATCCCAACACTAGAAATATAGCATCCTCTACTAATTCCGATTACAACTTCTTACAATGCTGGCAGGCGAACGCGATCAAACTTATATCTCGCGATCTGACTGCGCATGACGGTCAAGGTACTGAGACTAATACAGCCATCGGTTACGTTGCGGCGCTCTCGCTAGCTACCGGGTCTATCCGCACTATAACACCTCTCTCATGAAACGGCAGCATGCCGCTGCAATAGCATCCCGACTATTATCAGGGGGAGAGCCTTCAGCATGCGAGTCATGCACGACATCAACCATGACAAGCAAAGTATCTGATGCTGCAGTAACTAATTAGATTGCAGGCTACCATATCAGTATGCGCGAGCCCAGATCGGGCGTCCTTGGAGAACGGACACCACTTACTATAAGGCAGGGACTGCCGCATAACTAGCATTTAGATTAAGGATAATTTATGAGATAGTTTGGGTAACCAATGAATAGTCTGGTCGGCTACCAGAAATCATACCTAAGGTTTCACTGCACACATCCATGACGTTATTCACCTAAAACATATAGGACAATTCTTTCTGAACGACGCAAAGCAAAGCAGAGTATTAGTAAAACTGCTTAGCCTTTGTTCCATTGTGTTGTAGGACTCGTTTGTAACCTCTCATATATGTGGCCGGGTTCAATACGCCTAAGAGCACCAGCTAAGTTACTAGTTGGTTGTTAATTAAACGAAATAAACAATTAGTATACAAAACTTGGATACTAGGCTTGGTGTAAAGGCTTTATTCAGGCATTCTTTCGATATCTACAACTGTAGTCATTTCCATTCCTGTCGGTATTTGTGTATGCAGTGGTATAATACTCAACATCGTTGTTGTTACGGTCCTTTTCCTCCGGCAGCCAATCCCTTCCGAGCACAGTATCCCTTTTGAAGTTGAAGTTGTATTTGACCAGCATGTGGAAAATGTATGAGGCGGGACGCTACCGCGTAGGATAGCAAGACCTCGCAGATGTCGCCCATACCCTACACTTGTACGGGTCGGCTGCGTACCCAGACGTCCGTGCGAAGTTGCAGTAGAAGAAGTAACTACAGAGTATACGTCTACATATCTCATGTTCCCATAGTTCCGCGAGAAACCCGATGAGATATTAAACAAGCTCGCCACCGCCAAGAAGGAAGCGCGTCTTCGTGCATAGACTACAGTAGGTAGGGAGTAGCAATCCGGGACATGAGATATCCGTTGAAGAAAATTCTTCACGCAGACAGAAAACGTCGGCTCATGACACACCCCTCGCGCAGTAACGGACGCCTGTGGGAGAAAATACGGGTGCTAAAAAAGCAAACAGTCATTTCCCCGACACGCACGTGGCCGAAACCTGGACAATATCTCTCAAAGATACACCCCTGATGCGTCTGCGAGGGATGCATTGGTACCTGACTTAAAAGGTCGATGCGCCATGCGATCGGCCAGCGTCTTTGGTAACAAGTCACAAATGAGGCTTTTCCGGCCGGTGGGTTCTCATAGGCTGGGCTTCTTCTGTCACTTAGCTGCAGCCCTGTCACATTGACAGGCACATAGGATATTGGGATGTGGCGGGATTTGTGCTACGAAGAGAGACGGTGTGTTTTGATATGGGCGCCTCTTTTGGTAGATCTGGTGTCGCGAATGTGGTGTGTAAAGCCTTTCTCCGGACAGGTAGCGGTGGGTTGACAGCGCAATGAAGCAGGAAGGTAGGGAGCAGTTAATATATTGATGCGGCACAGCTCACGTCAACGGCGCTGTTGATTGGATTTCCCGGGGTCGCCGGTCGATCTCCGAGCTTCCGAACAGTAGCTACTGATGCGGCTGGGCGGCCAGAAGCAATAGAGACTGAATGACTGCCTACTTACACGGAACAGGTTACAGAATGGGCTGAGCGTTCAATGCTACTTTTCCTGCTTAATCCCGAGATTTGAAAGCCTGACTAGAGTTAATCGAAACTAACGTTGATCTAATCTACCCGTAGCCGCAACTTAAGTTCTAGTAATGTCTCAACACGCAGAATTTCCTGTTACGTGATCACGATGACTTCACTTCCTGTCTTTATCTACCCACGTGATAAAGCACGTTTCATCATTCAACCCATCCCACTCCCCCACCACGTTTTTACACCGACAGTTCTCCCCCCGGATAGGAAAACCCGTGCTAAGAACTTATGGTCCCTTTTCCCACCTCTTCGTCCTAATTACCTACCTATCTCCCCCCCCACGCCTACCAGTTCGAAGGATCATAGGATTCTTCGGTGAATAGAATCATACACCATATTCTTGCTTCTTTGCTCAGACTATGCTCAATTCAGACCTAAAACATACTGGTAGCAGACTTGGTCATCCTGCATTAGCCCACGTAGTTACCATCGTCAAGTACATTTCTGGTTCTGTTGACACTAACCGTAGACACAAGATAACAGGAAGCCTCAAACTATGATTCCCCGATCTCAACCCCTAACAGATCACAGACTCGTCTTAGATCTCGGTAGGAGTAGGACCTCGTAAACTCCGGAAACCTGCACTTTGACTTAATCTCAGAAGGGGGCTATTCAGAAGTCGAACGGCAGACATACTATTGGCAGGAACCCGAAATTGGCCCTCTCCCACGTCAGATTTACCACTAAGCTGTCCAAGTCAAGCAGATACGGAAAGAGGTGTCAGATCCTACTCATATTATAGGTGTAGGATGTGGCAGTCTTTTTCCCAATTTCCTGCTATTATTCAGTTGATCTTATCAGATCTGCACTTGGCTGGTCTGAGCTGATATAAGCTGACAGCGAGGATGACAGACATATGAAGATGATATCAACTCTAGCCGGGATCACCAGTTCGGAATCTTTGCCAAGCATCAAACCATGTGAACACCGTATGATAAAGGTTCGTATATGGTCTCCATTTGCGGCATAAGGTGCATGTATGGCGCTAAGTTACTAGATAAATAAAGACGTAAAGGCAAGGGCATATAGACAAACATGGTCTGAAAACAAAAATCGAAAGTGGATGTCAAGGTAGGTACAGAGGAATGAGTACAAGCAAGCCGGGAACCTACAGCTCGACAGTAAATATGACGAGTTGAGTCAATTAGAGCGCGGCCATGCTTCACGCGGACAAGACCCCTCCCATTGAAGCTCGCGACTATTCACGGAGATTATGATTATGCAGAGAAGGCTCAAGCCATGTACTCTACGCCAGCGAGAATAGATGAGTGGGATGAGTTGCAGATTGTGTGGGCTTACTGCGTAATTGTGTGGTAGGGTCACACCGCCAATCAAGCCTCAGAGTCAAGTTAAAACCACGCGAATAGTCGTAGTTTAGTTGGAAAGTGCGGATACTTCACAGGAGAGGTATGTACTTGGAGGGAATTATGGGTCAATTAATTTCTCATTTCATCATCGACCTAGACTGCGTATCTGTTCGCAGTAAAGCAAGCACAGTGGATATGCCATAGACTCCAGTTCCCATGCGCAAAGACAAATTGTCAACCTTTTGCCCAGAATTCCCCTTTTTTACGTTTTGATGACAAAAAATTTAGTGGCCAGCCAGGGCATGAGCACGGCGGCGATCTCTCTCCTCAGCGATTGTCAGCTTGACACCCTTGCCCTTGGGCAGAGAGATCCAGGGCTTTTCAGAGCCAATGACGAAGACGTTGTTCTCGCGCGTGGCGAACGTGTTGTCAATGGCATCCTTGATGTGGACAATGTTGAAACCACCATCGTGACGCTCACGATGGGTAATGACACCAACACGACCCATGTTGCGGCCACCAGTGATCATAGCAATAGCACCAGTGTCGAACTTAATGAAGTCTTGGATCTTGCCCGTGGTCAGGTCGATCTTGACAGTGTCGTTGACCTTAATGAGAGGGTCAGGGTAGCGGATACTGTAACAAAAGGTATCACGTTAGCAGCGGACCGGAGAAGGAAACACATACCAGCCATCGGTTCGAAGCTCGCTAAGCACAATATGGTGTTTATGGGTTGAAGGGTGGTTCAACCAAAGCTTGATCCAACGGCTGAATGATGTCTGACAGAACACTTACGTTCTCGCATCGTGCGTGACCAAGAATGGGATGCCGCCCTTGCCCAGTTGTACGCGCTTGACCTTGCCCAGCTTGTAGGTCGCCTCCTCCTCCTGGATGCGGTGGACAGTATATCGGCCCTTGGTATCGTAAACGAGGCGGAAGTTCTCGCCAGTCTTCTCGAGGGTGATGACGTCCATGAAACCGGCCGGGTAGGTCATATCGGTGCGAACCTTGCCGTCAACCTTGACAAGGCGCTGCATGAGGATGGCCCGGGTCTCGCGGTAGTTGAGGGCATACTTGAGGCGGTTACGGATGAAGATGATGAGGGGCAGGCATTCTCGCTGCTTATGAGGACCGGGCGATGCCTTAGGGGCGTAGGTACCCGAGAGCTTGTCGAGAAGCCAGTGGGATGGGGCGCTCAGGCGCTTCTGGTGCTTCTTCCTGTAGAGCAAGAGTCAAATTAGTATGATTTCTGATTTTATCTGAAGATCTGGAAGGCAACACTGCGATTGTGCGCATGCTTTGTGAAAGCGCCGAAGTCGCCGTTCGCACAAGGCAGTCTTCGCAGTAAAACCGATTTACAGAACTGCCCAAATAATATGACTTACGGTCCTCGACCCATTTTGGCGATTTAGTGGTGGTGATGGGTTGTCGTGAAGATGTCTTGGAGGGATGGGCGACTGCACTCAATCCGGGGACTTGCGAAAAGTTAGAATGGATATCGAAATTTCGAGGGAAGCGAGAAAGGGCTCTTGTGCCCTAGTGGAAAATTGATTAGGTAGGTACTAATTGTGGTCCAAGCTCGAGTAAGCTCTACCAGCTGAAAGCAGCTGTGCCCACATGGCAATTGTAGTAGCCCACTAGTCTAAAATTATGACAACGAACCAATCAGATAACACCATTTCAACTTCAGCAGCTTTTGTATCTATATGGTCTTGGATACCCTTTGTGCTGTACCTGTGATAATACTTACAATGATAATAGCTAATTGGGTTACCTTAAGTATATAGTAAACAGATTGGAGAATGTGACGAGATTAGGACTTTATGTTGGCAGTGACGCCTGTAGTTAGAAAAATGTCCATCATAACTTAAGGTTAGGAACCAGATACAACATGTCACGGTCATCGTTTATTCTGTCTTGACAGAAAGACCAGAGATGGCGGAGTGAGAGAACATGCTCAGGGCCTACCTTAGTTTCACAAGTGAAAGTAGGTACATTGAATGCTGGCTCTCGTCGATTTACTGACGACTTTCGAGCGCTTCGAATTTTCCGTTGGCTTTTCCTAATTTTTTTTTTTTCCTTCCCCTTCTAGATCGTATCTTCAACATCAAACAGTTCTGTAGCCTCATGTACGTACTTATGCAACAGCAACGACAACACCAACAACACCTTTCAGATTGGTAAGGACAGAAACTTCGGCCTGCGGGTTGCACTTAACATAGTGTGGAAGCCATTAATCATCCTTTCGTGTAACTCCGTTCAGTTGTTTCGCTCATTCCCTACCCTCAAATAATTCACGGCAATATTGTACTGTCATTTCCAACAGCATCGATTGGCCGCATCATACGCACTCGTTATTCTCCCCTCATTGGAGAACCGTAACTCCGTCTGCCTGAATACTTCGTGATTAGTGCTAAAGCGGTACTTGCCAAGAGTCAGGCTCCAGCTACCATTCTGATCTTTTCAGATGCGTAACATGCATTAGCTTGTTCCCAAGTAGTATCTTTGGCCGGTCGAGATACCATGCTCAACCGAAGCCTCTTCTGTCAGAAGAAAGCGGTTCGCTCATGATTTGTGTATCGTCAAGGAGAAGGCGGGAAATGTCCATCTCCCCAGATGGAAACCCCCCTGCGCCACTTTCACTCCAATACAAGCCCGTATGCGCCTGAGTAGGTTCTCCCAGCTCAACAAAGCCATTCGACAACGGCCATTTAGGAATATCCTCGCGCGAGCCACTTCTGTTCAGTTGGGGTTCTAGAAGGGACGTTTTGGATAGATGAAGCGAATTCTCAATAGCCATATTCACAGACGGCTCCAGCAGATTACTACCTCGCCCACCTGGCTCCCGAACTTGCATGGTAGTCTTCTCCGTGCTAACAAACTTTTCGGGATACTTATTACGCAGCCTGTCCCGCAAATCAGTCGGCTGCCTGCTTGATAGGTTGAACTTGGGGTCCCTCTGGATTTTAGTCCAATGGGGACCATACAATTCGAATCCCTCTAGTATTTCTCGATCGTCTTGTTCGGAGAAAGGCCGCCGCTCTCTTCGCTGTGATTTCTTGAACGGCCCCTTAATACCGAGCTCTACCAGGTCCTCCATCTTCTTCCGGTGTGCCCGGCTTTTCCGCTGTTTTGGCGCCAATTCCGAGTCATTTTGCCCTGGGGAAGCCTTCTCGGTCTCAGCCTCTTCCTCCGTGTCATTCAGAATATTCTCCGACATAAGTCCCTTTCTGGGCTTTTTCTCAGTCTTTGTTGCTGCCAGCCTTTCCGGGCCGTCGCTTCTAGGGCCAGTGCTACCGCGAAGCTCTTCAGGGCAACAAGTGCGAAATCTGTCTTTAAGATCGCCAGCCGTTCGTTCATTGAACTTGTATTCAGGATCTTCTAGAATGTCGGTCCACCTACCGACACCATGCTTACTGACACCTAAGAGTAAGTGATTTGTCTCTTCTTCGGACCATTTCCGCCGGGGCTTCGCTGCTCTTCGTTTGACCTTCCCGTTTGCTGTTCGTTCGGCGTCCGGAGGGGGACTCGGAAGGACACTCTCTTCCGGTAAGGCTGGAACCTCAGGAGGCTTCGTAATGCCAAGAGTTTGTGGGGGTTCGGATCGTGGACGGTTGTTGAAAGAGCCTGATGAAATAGGCGGGAACAGGGCAGCATTCGAGGGAGGTTCGAGTAGTCCTACTATGATTGGGGGGAACATGTGTGTAGTCGCTTTCTGTTTCTTCAGGGGTTGAGGCAACTGGGGGAAATCCTCTTTGACCGGCCTCTTTTTGGTTGAAATGTCTTCGGCATTGTCGGCTGGAGTGTCGTCAAGTATCATACGTAGGTCCTGGGAGGAAACATGAGTCGAGAATGGACGTTCCGCCGTCATATAATTGGATGTGTCTTTTCTTGAAGAGGAAGCCGCCAAGTTGTCATCTGTTATAGAGTACAAAGACGGTATGGACTGTGAGACCAGTTGTCCACCACTTGTATCCAATACATCAGATCGTTGACCGGCTCCAGGCTCGATGGGGTGGGGACGGGATGAGCTTTGGGGATAGGGTAAAACTTTGATGGGAGGTAGTTCGGCATTATGTGGTCTCGGTGTCGTGGTCGATTCGTTCAGCAAATGGATCAATCGCGGCTCGATGGTCGCCATACTGGAGCAACAAGAGGCAGCAGGGAGGGGACATCAGGAGAGTGGTAACCTGTGGGCGAACAGTGTATCTGAGCGAGAGGATAGAAGCAGAATAACGGTGGTCAAGTAGCAAGCAAACTCAGGGCAACATTGAAGCAAGCGTGTACGCAATCAATAGACAACAGAGCACAGGATTAGGTATTCAAGCTAAATTGAAGAGTAAACCGTAGAGGAGAACCCTGGCTTGGCCAAGTCTTCACGGAGGAGAAACGATCCTCTCTAGTGCAGGAGAAGCTGCTGCAAAATGCATTAGTATATGCGCCAGGCAGGCCATGCAGGAGGACCGTGGTTGGTGAGCCAATTGATAGGAAGTGATAGATAACTGCCTGTCTGCGGCGTTGAGTACTACGTATATGTACGTATATGCTGTATGCGTGTACTGTATGTAAGAGCTCTGACGTGACACGAGATAGCGGCAATGTAGCAGAGGAGCGAAACTGACGAGACGAATAGCGATCCGTGAGAGTGACAGGCGGGCGCCGCATAGGTCGGGAAGCTGTCTGCACAAGAAGCCAAATTGGAGGTTGAGGGTTGGGAGGGATATGCAGACGTTGAGGGCCCAGAAGCTCCAATGATGACCATCCATTCGCCACTGCATGTGACGGTGTAACATCGGGCCTAGCCGGTAACGACCGCCGACGCGAGTCGAACCGACAGGCACTAGGGAGCCAGGGGAGCCAAGGGAGCCAAAAGAGCTAGCTAGGTACCCAGCTACCCAGCTACCCCTGACTGGCCTTGAACTGCCTTGATCTGCCCCGGGCAGGTTAGGGTTGCAACAACAGCAGCAACAACACTGTCAAGGACTATCCAGCCATGAGGTATATACCCCAATCTGAGTAAGTGCATGTGTCTTTATTGTAGGTAGGGGTAGATTCATATTCTCATCACTCATCACGCATCGCTCATTATAGTGGGTTCTGTTGTAAGGTGTTCCTTCAAGTAGTCCGTTTTCTACCAATAGTCGTGATCCTCACCCTACGTGAGTTGCTACAGTCTATTTACTTTATATTCCCACCCAGGTAGAAGCACACGAAAATATACAAAGTAGCAGAAGCGATGGCATCTCAACTCCCGTCGTTCCCGCGTACTATATTTACCATCGTCGAGCCTATTTCACTGTAAGCACTTTAATGCATGCGTTTCCTATTGTTTCTGCCCTTCACTATCCAGCTGACCACTTTTTTTTTCAAGTATCGCAGGCTGCCTCGGCCCTCTGGTCGACGCAGATTGGTTCATTGCGAGCCAGATTGATGGCGCAGCGCCTCTAGTATCATCTGATAACGCACGCCTCATTGCGCTGCAGCTTGGGAACGCCTACGGGCTGCTGTTCCTCGTGGGCGTCGCTGTTCTATATACGACGACCGAGTTGCGGGTTGTGCGGAATTACCTCGTTGCTTTGCTGTATGTCTATTTTTTCTTGGAGAACTTTGCCGTTTATCATTGCCCTCTACCATTATCTTCTATTTAGCCTTTATCGTTTAAGTGTAGCGCATGAAGGTCGTTTTAGATGTCATTAGTTGGAGATTGAGGCGCTCTTTTATAAGAGAAGTAGAACAATCTACAAGAGAGTATCTGCTTACTTCTTTCTCACATGAGTTAGGATTGCGGATATAACGCACGTTGGACTAACCTGCTGGGGCCTCGGCTACGAGAGAACCATCAACGTCGCAGGTTGGAACGCTGTAACATGGGGTAATGTGGGATTCACTGTGCGTGATGCTGCTCCCCCTTACCTCGAAAATGCCTCTACTAACATTTCAGGTTTTCTTGGGGCTAACACGAACGACGTACCTCCTCGGCCTATTCGGACCCAGCTACAAAACATCAAAGGGCTCTAAAAAGGAGTTATAGGCTGGAAGCCCATTTACCCTCTGTCGTTGACTATGAGCTTCATGTGAGGCCCTGCAAGCATGTCATGCCGTATAGTTGCAATCCAGCATGTAGATATCCAGTAGTTTTCATCGAGTTTTAGCATTGTGCTTCTCTAAATGGAGTTGGATGAACTCTTGAGATTCCGGTAGATGGGCGTTACTCCCCGTCCCAGTCCCCTTCAGTTACTCTCGCAAACGGGGAATTCAAGATATGATAATCTACACAAGCCGACGCATGCCGGTGGATGCTGCCAAAGCCAGAACCTAGCAATTCCCTTCCCTTCTTTGCATTGACCGTCAATAAAACAAACGCCGCCTTAATAAACTCACACTCCAACGTCTCCCTGATCGCTGCCTGAACGGAGGGTTCTTCACTACTCCCCTCGCGGTCGCTTGGCACCATGGGGATTCTGCCAGTCCGTCTGCTGGTTGCCGGCGAAGAAGGCTGGATTAAAATGAGGCTGTTGGAAGCCCATCATTGGCATTCCCATACCACCCATTCCACCAATCATGCCGTTGTTCATACCGCCGCCTATGCCCGGATTCATGCCGGCGCCCATTCCGCCGCCTCGACCGCCACGCATACCACCTCCTCGCATACCTCCGCCCATATTACCGCCCATCATGCCTCCGCGGAAGCCAAAGCTACCTCCGCCAGGTCCCATATTATTGAAGCCAAAGTTGCCACCACCTCCCATGTTGTTGTTGAAGCCACCTCCTCCACCCATATTGTTGCCGTGGAAGCCGCCGCCCCCACCGCTGCCCCCGCCGCCGCCGCCCATGTTACCACCCGAAAAGTTACGGTTAAAGCCTCCACGAGGACCGATGAAGTTACCACGTCCTCGGAAGTTGCCGCCCCCACGATCGTTGAAGCTGCTGCTGGCACCTCCTCGTGAACCAACGCTGTCCTTGGCTCGAGCGGGGGCTTCTTTCGGCAATGTGCGAAAGGGGTTGTTGGTTGGGCTCGAATATATCACATTGTGCTTCTTTCCCCCTGGCGCTGCACCCTCTGAGCCTGCTGATTCGATCTGGTGTTTAGCGGCAGTAGCCGCTTGCTGCGATATGAACTCAAGATACGCTTGGCTATAATAAGTTATCAGCATCTACACTATGCTACGAGTTAGATTAGGTGGGAAATATAACATACCCTTTACTTTTCCCGTTCACCTTATGTTCACTAAACGTGATGTCTTTCAGCTCATCTTCGCACGAGGCTTGCCTAACCCAGCTCCGAATATCATCATCAGTTGTCCACCAGTTTAGGTCTGAGAGTAAGAGGCAGTTTGTAGCACCAGGATCGATTGGTCTGTCATCCGATTCTCCCTTGCGCTTAACTCCTTGTTGGTACTGTAGTGTTGGGGCACTATGGTTGTCATGACTGTCCATAGCTTCTTGATCTTGAGCGTCATAGTTGCCACGATGGTTCGCGCCGGCATCGTTATTATCAGGTTCCGGGGGATTGGAGCCGTTCGCAATGGTAATACTGGTATTGCTATCGTAGGCTTGGGTATTCGTATCTTCGATCTTAGAGTCACCATCGGCGTTGGCGTCGCCGTAGACGTCAATCTCGAAGTCCTCATCGGCCATCTTGAGAGATATGACTGGATGTTATAAAGTTTCAAAGTGTTATAAAATCAGAAGGATGAGGGTATCTGTCAACCGAGTGTATTCAGAGTAGATACAGGATGTGCCTGGCGTCTTTGGGTCCATTGTATCAGTGAAACTAGAATAATACATGTAGGAGAAACAGCCCAGCAAAATGACGGAAGAAAACAAGAAAGAGAAGATATCTCACAGGATGCAGTAATATACGTACACTCTGAGCTACTGACCACACAATCCTCTGTCAGGCTCTCTTGGTGCCTTGTCTAGTCTCAACGAACGTAGTGGCAGGAAAAACGCGTAACAAACACCAGCTTATTGGTTGAACGACCGTTGAATGAATGGAGATGTCAAGATGAAGCTCTATGCTCACAATCCCGTCAAGTCTTCCTTAACATACACGCAGATCTGTGTATAGCTCTCCAGTCTGTCAGACGCAAGAGAGATGATGCGAAGAGTACAGGGTATGGAGCCAGAGATTGTAGCTGTCTGAAAGAAAAAGACAAGAGGCGGACAAGAACGATTATGATACTGAGCCCAGATCCTTCGATTAACCTTGATATCTGTATGTGAGTGATTGCTATAGATTAGCGGAGTCAGTTAGGTTAGATCGGACTACTGTCGGGTGGGCGCATAAAGGCTCGATCGCTTTCGAGCGTAGCCGCGAGCAGGTCACGATTGATGATGCGTAGGTGATGGCAAGGTCGACGGCGCAAAGCTGGCAAACGATGAAAGTAGAGACAGGTTTATTAAGCACAGACGACTTTGGGTGTTGTTAGTAAAGGCAACACTATTAAGTGGTTGAATTGAGAAATAGAGAAGGATGGCGATGATATATGATCGTGGTTTGACTAGAAAAAGGTGAAGGTTGTTTGGAGCTTCAAATTGGGCGCGGCTTAGGTCGCTTTTTGGAGGCTCCGTAGCGCCCCGGCCATGCACGCTATTAAGTTAACTGAAGGTAGCAAGGCCACTCTCTTCAGGGCTTATGGCCCACTATAATGGTGAATTCAAGGGGTTCAGTTGGCGGAATTGAGGCTGACCGACAATACCTTGTGGCTCATATGCCCCCTGCCTGTGGCACAGGCATGACCTTCCTATCATTGGTCTCATGGACACAGAGCTGTCCAGATCTCCAATTGGAACTCTAGCAGGGGAAATCTGGCCGTATCTTTCTAGACTCAGGCCAGCGCATCACGTTCCAATTCCACATCCCCCATCGCGTCGCAACATCTCTTCCATTCTTCTGCCACAACACCTCCAAACACCCAGGAGAAAGATAAATCAACATCTACCAAATTCAGCTTCGATCAACTATTACACTTAATACATCCATAATGGCCGACCAAATAACAGAGTTCTTCGATGTCCAGAAAGACTTCGTCAAGGATGGCACACAATTTCTCAACCGCTGCACCAAGCCTGATCGCAACGAATACATAAAGATTTGCCAGGCTGTCGGCGTCGGCTTTGTGGTACGCCTCAGACGGATTCGCAGACTGGGATGGTTGACTGATTTCTGAACTAGGTTATGGGCGCTATTGGCTACCTCGTTAAGCTGAGTACGTTTGCTGGCTCCTCCCCAGCCTACTATAGCTAATGTTTCTTGCGAACAGTCCACATTCCTGTCAACAATGTTCTAGTGGGAGGCGCATAGAGTCGACCGCAAGTGAAGCGTTGGATGTAGGATGATGTAAAGGGGTTGCTCTCTATAGAGATAGAGAAACTAAGAACGGCATGGTGCGACGGCATCGCACCATTGAATTCAACCGACCGCGACCGAGCTTTACAGATACGTAATATTGATGGCAAAATTCCTTGGGCCGGGCTGCGGAGTTCTCATACTTATGACCACAACCGTGGATCAAGACATAGCAAGGAGTGTAAGGAACCTTACAGACGCGAGCTGCGGTCTCCTACTACCTCTATTATGTCACTGTACAAAATTTGCATTGCGGCTATGAGGGGGTTTAGAAAATAAAAAGCGAAAAATGATCTGGATAGCCATTTATCTAGTCGCCTGGGACTTTAGTCTGATTTTATCATGTGCTAATGACTTCTATCTGCTCACGTGTATTTCAGGAAGATTTATGATTTCAGCTTTTTTTCTTCGCCTGCTTTCTGTCGGTTATAACAGTCAGGTCGGTGAGCTAAATCGAACTAATATCGAACATCCCATCCACCGTCTGAATCTGGCTCATCATCGTCGTCGCTCATACCACTAATTTTGTGTAACTTTTCATCATAAGCGGTACCCATCTCAGGAAAACCCTCGTCAAGATTCGCCTCATTGTACCCGTGCAAAGTGACGGTACCCAGGGCATGATCCCAGCCGTTCAAGGAGGATGCTAACATATTTGATCAGCTTTGTGTTCAGCTTTCATACTATAGAGCTAGATATACCACTTACCTGCTATAAACGGTGCCGTGGGATGCCAGCTTGCATCCCGAACGACAGTAGCCCAGCCGGGCAGGCCGCGCTGGTCGTAGTACTGGCGGTAGGCTCTGGGGAGTGACTTTTTCATTGCGGTCGTTTTCTTCACGTCGATAGTACTGGCGAGCGTAGCATCCATGTTCCAAACATACACTTTGCCGTCATGGGATCCAGAATACACATAGCGAGAGTTCGTGCTGCTTGGCGGCGAGAAGTGACAGCGAATGAGCGTTCGCAGGACCTTATGGCCACGGAAGGTGACCACAGAGTTATCGTCCGGGTGAGGGAACCAGTCATCGTCGTCGAATTTGCTCCACCGGTAGTCAAAATCGCTGTATGGTGTGTGCCGCCTTGGATTTTTCTCGCGAAACTGTGCCGATGTGTACATCATTTTCAAGTCCCAGAGCTTCATGCTCTGGTCTTTGCCGTTGCTGAGCAAGTATCTTCCGTCGTCTTTGCTGTCCATATATGTCAAACCCTCAATATGACCGACAAATGCGCCGGCCTCACGTCCGTCGCCCATACTCCGTCGGTCCCAAACTTTGATGGTCGTGTCATCACTACCGGAGTACAGGATGTGTGGTGACGACTTGTCGGCGAAGCAGACGGCGTTGACATCGTCATCGTGTCCCTCAATATGGTGTAGAACTCTGCGTGTTTCAATATCGTATACGATGATTGAATTTGCGTTCGTCCCAGCCACGAGCTCACGACCATCCCCAGAAAAGCGAATGGACCAGATACCAAAAGTGCCACGCCATGTCCCGCGTCGAGAACCATGCTCTGATAAACTCAGAGTGTACGGGTCGCCCGTGTCATTGGGGTCTGTGGGTGCCAAGCAAACATTGCTCTGGATAGATGTGTACGCTAACCACTTGTTATCCGGACTCAGGGATGCATCCGTCAATGTCCACGACCCAAATGGGAACGAGACCGTCTTGTAATGCCTCCAGTTATATGGGTTTGACGTGTCGTACATCCGCACTTTGAAGTCTTTGACACAGGAGTAGAAGAAATTTCCGTCCGCCGAGAACTGCCCAGAATAGACATTATCGTCATAGTTGATGATCATGTCGGCATCTGTACGTGGGATCATAGACTGCCTAGTGTTAGTATAAGAGCGTATGGAAGCTTGCTTAGCAAAACCAACCTGCGCCATCACGCCCTGGTTCGTCCTACGGTACGATCTGTCCCCTATACCGAGCTCGCGATCTATTATTCGCCGCGCCAGTTGCTTCTTCTTTCTGATGGGAGACGATATATCGTTGGCGCCGAAGGTTCCCGAGTTCATCAGCTCTCTTCCTTTCTCACTAGGTACTTTCGGGAATCTGTTCGGATCCAAGGTCCGCCGTCTCCTAAGCCTTTGTCCCCAGTTTAGGTGCATCTCGTCATCGTCTTCGTCGTCCTCATTGAGCAAGACACCCAGGTTCCGGCCTCGGAGAAGGGTCAGGACCTCACGCTGTGAGACTAGTCCTGCGCGGCGGCCTACATCTGCCTAGCCGTCAGAGAACTAGCTGAAACTGATGGTAAAGTAAAACACGTACTCGCTATCAGGTTCATCACTCGTTGTTGTATGGCGGTCCTCGCTGCGGTAGCTTCGTCGGAAGCTTCTCTACCTTCAGCATCCTCATCTCCTCCTAACTGTACGATAAACTCAAGGTTCCCTTCCTCAGCATCTAGGGTTCCCCTGATTAGCAGGAACTCCTTTAGCTATATGACTGAAGCATACCGTGAAACTCGTCGTCTTCTTCAAACAAGTCATGGGTCATATCGTCCTCGTCCTCGTCCCCTTCCCCTTCGTAGTCGGGGTCGTCGTCCTCATCCTCTTCTTCAGCGTCGAAGTAAGGCTCCGTGTGCTGATCTTCCAAATCCTCCGATTGAGATCTCGAGCCGCTCATCGTGGCCGACTGATGGGGTTCGTTCCGGTAGCACCGGGATGACTGTGAGAAGGTGGTCTTGGCACCGCTAGGAGCTTCGATATCGGTACATTCGAGAGGTAAGTAATTTTGGCGCCGTTGGCTCAACGCAAGCCAGGTGTGGGGATAAGGAGAAGATAAGGAGAAGCAAAGCTCCAGACACCACAATGGATTAATATAGGTAAGGTTTGAAGAGGCGAAGAAGTCATAAGACGGTTAAATAGAAAGGCAGGTACATGACGACACCGATATTCCAGCGAAGCTCTATTATCAATGGTGGGGCATCGGTCCCTTCTATCTCGGAATTGACAGATTCGGCTTTATGGCGGACTTAACCATCGCAGACCCCTCGATTGGAAAGTACCCGTATATATTAAGTACCTACAGGTATACACTGCGTGTTTGCCATACCTTCAATGTTCAAACCTTCCAACATACACGTAGTCATATGACTTTCTCGGGAACATTGCTCGAGCGCCTACCTTACGTTTGAGTCGAAAGCGATAGTCGAGGTCAGCACGACTAGGTCAGTCCTAAGCGGCAAATCACTGTCGAGCTATGGATGGACTGGGCAACTTTCTCACTATACAACTTTTTAGTTCAACTCGGCCCCTAGAGTTGGCATTAACACTACGCCAAGACAGGTTGTAAGCTTAGAACGCAAGAATAAACTAATACATACGATGGCTTAGCTCTCCTGCGAACCCTGTATTGATAGGTAGTGTTAAGTCATGTCTTTGCCCCGAAGTACGAATGACTTATCCTTGATTCTGTTACACATACACTTCCACTCTCCCAATAGCAATAATATGAGTAAATTTAGGCAAGAGGAAGTATAGTTGTTATGTGAAGACATTAAGACAGCACATGTTTAAGGGCTGCTAGCCCAGCCTAATTAGTTTTCTACGTCGATTCAAAAACATTTTGCCTCCATGCAATATCGACGCCAGCCATAGCGGACGGTAATGAAGGTAATGATTGCTGAGGAAATATGAAACTATCTGGCATCCGAACATGAACCTTGGTCCGAAAAATCGTGTTGGGATTTTGACATTCAGCCATGAACACAATGATACCGCCTATATGACGGCGGGTAATCAATAACTTGAGCATTATTCAGCTGCAGGATATTGACTATAGTAACACAGATGTCGGATTGGAATTGACCATCTAGCTGTTGTCTTCGGTCTCATACGGGTAAACAGCCACCATTGCAATACGAACTATGATTGTTTCTTATTTAACTTCTTGTAATATATATATATATATAAGTACACAACAGTGGTCAGGTCAGCACACGTAGGTTAAGTCTGAAAAGTTCGCCGAGATGTAATCGAGATACTCTAGAGACGCTACGTTTCGCTTACACGTCTGCCGCAGATGTTCGTGGGCCGTTGAAGTCATGCTTTAATACCGCCGCGGCTATTATTGAGGCTTCGGCGGATAACTCAACAAACTGTCGATCAGATTGCGACAGCAGAAGGCCTTCTTTATCGCGCCAGGTTTCGTCCCCTTGGATGCACCGCAACCAAGCATCGCGGCGGGGATGCGGCACGGCGATATCGTCCATCCAGCGGGTCGTCTTCGCACCGCTGAAGATCTGTATCGCGCCCAGCATGGGCATTCTCCCGCGAAACCCGAAGCTCTTCACATCAGCCCCAATCCCTTCCTCCTGGAGCCATGTCCTGACCAGGTTTGAGCGGCTGAACACGGCATGGAGCGCCCAGTGCACAGCCATGAGCACCACTAGGCTGATGCCGTCCCACCCCTTCTGCGCCGCCACGAAGGTCATGCCCGTCAGCTGGAGTATGTGCGCGAAGCGGAACCAGATGGCGGCGAAGTGGGTGATAGGGCTACCGGCACCGTCCCCGATGACGGCGATCATGGGTTTATTGAGCAGGGTGTCGACTACGGCGCGATCGCCGATCAGCAGAATCCACTCGGAAGCGTTTTGGTGCGACGCGACCAGCATGTAGGTACCGTCGTTCAGTGACGACTCGTTGTTCTCGAGATATAGTGCCGGCCGCAAGATAGGCACCCGCCACGCCACCAGCTTAGACACAGCGCAGCATATGAGGACGGCGGCCGTGCCGTACGCGCCCACGACGCCTAGGAAGACAGCCAGTCCCGTTAGCACGACAAAGCAGACGGCCTGGTACCACGTCGCTTTCTGCTGCCGCAGGAGGAGCGCCTGAAACGTTGACAGCCGCTTCGGCTTTCGGTAGAAGCGGATTACATGGAGCGTCTGAAACCTCCGCCTATGCTTTTCGACCATGTCGGGAAGCTCCTCCGATTTCGCTGCCCGGTTATTTTGACTTTGCTTGGGGGAACAAAACTGCATACCAGGGCTCGCTTGGGTCGGAATATCAGTTGTAACAGTACTGGATTGAGTAGAAAAGCTACAGCTTTTGCCGGTCTCCTTTTCAAATTTTTGGGGACACGGTCGTTTCTCTGGCATCACTGTCGGAGTAGAATGGCTTTTCGACCGCGATAGAAGGTACCTAATAACGGCGGAGCTGGCAGCGCCATTTGCGCAAGGGAACACACTACCCCACGAGACGTCATATACCATTCGACTCGAGCCGCCCCGAGTGCTCGCGTAGTCTAGGAACTTGGTGCCCCGAGTCAGTAGCCTGGAATAGCTCGAGAGGATGCCAAGTCGCGGAAACAGCTCGATAGAAAGACTCCCGGAGAGTGTAATATCGCCGGTGGTGATATAGTCATCCCTCGGGCTCGCGAGATGCGTAACGAGAGGGATGATGGCAGCCCATTCGGCTACAATATTAGGTAAAGACGGTATGGGTATAGCCGGGGGAACTCCCAGGGAACCATAACGAGCTTCCGAGGCGGATTCAAAGAGAGTAGATGACATGCTAAGTTCTGCTATTCCTTTCCTTCACAAAGTAAAGTGAAAGACCCGTGCACATAGAGTTGTCTGAAGTATGAGTTCCATACGAGATAAAGCACAAAGCCCCTCTGGTTGTCGTAGTTTCACGGTTCTATACGAAGACACCCCGCGTATTAGAAGATGATTGCCCTTGGTCTTTCACTATAGCCTATATATTCGCTATTAGGACGCCCAGTTAAATATTTCAAAAGGAAAAACGTACTCTATCAACTCATGAACCACTTCCCATGATGTCTAGCATTCGTTGAGTTCTTTGTTACTTAAAGGGCTATGCTATACTTCGTAAAAGGATCCTAGAAGAGCAAGGTGCTCGGGCTTACGTTACAGCAGTCTTCGACCAATGATAATGAAGGCCATATGCGGCACCGCCACTACATTGGCGAGGCATCCTATAAGGCAACCAAAAGGACCTGTCACCTGAACTCACATGCGGTGTACTTGACAATCGGTCTATGTCGAAGAGATTTTCAGCATATTGAAGGTATGTAAAATTGATATTGAGTCCCTCATTTGATTATTAGATTTCCATGTTCAAAGTACGTGAAAACCAATAACATCAATATTGTCTTTGAGAACCTGAGTCAATCTACTAGCTACCTAATCCGATGGCAAAGATTTAAATTCTTGGCCGCCTGAAAAGCGTATCGCCTCAGCGGTTTTTGAGACTAATTGCAGCCCTCTTCCTGGACCGGGCTCACAGTGTACCGGAGACGATGGAGGATAGAACGGGTGGCTTAAATCCGTCACGCGATGCTATTCGGCGTATCTACGAAAATGACACTAGCACGCCGATAAAAGGCCAGCGGCCTGTATTTCACTTTCAGTGGGACGACGCGTACTCGATTTTTTTGAAAGCTCAGGATAATAGCACAGGCCAAAACATGATCACGTACAACTCAGTGGAAGAGCGTCATCGGATAATTCAGGACACCTGTCAAAGCTTATTCGATGCCACAGCCGACGTAGATCTTTATGTAGAGAGGCTCGAAGGTATATTTTCGAAGCTGCTCTCGTGCCAGTGGCGCAGTGCAAAGCTTTCAACGGCCGGGGTGACGGATGGTGTCGAAGACGTCCTCCGGCGACTACCACAAGTTCCTGTGCCACTGCCTGGCCCCTTGGCTGCGTTGCATTCTGGCTATTTCTATGGCAATGAAAAAACATGGGAGTCTCTCAAAGTTGCGTCCATGGTACATCGTAACCTCGTTTGTTTCGTCATCTATCGATTGGTGACACTAGAGGAGCAAGGATTTGAGTCAACAGCCCTCTACGAAGCCCTAAACCATGTAGGGGAGCTTGTCCAGCAATGTGTCGATGATTCGATCAAAGACAACCAAGCAGCCTATATATCCCGTTGGTTTCTTGTCAGATGTTATTTATGGTCGTTCTGGCAACGCGCTAGGATACTAGCTGCGTACTTTAGCCTGGCTCACACTTTGGAATTTGGGTTTTATCATGGCGATGAAGCCCTTCGTTGGATGCGCAACTTTCGCATTTGTCCAGGCCTTTCTCTCAGGGCCTTCGCTGAACAGGCCGCGGAAGCACAGAAGCCCCGCCAGATGTGTGGATGGAAATTTGAATTACTTCGGGGCGAGACGCATTGTCTGGGTTTCGATTTTAGAACACTTTTCCATCGGTTCAAGCAAGCATTTGGCGCATTGCCGGCATTGTGTCATATCAACCAGCAAGCCGCATGTGATGGCCAGGATTGGCACGAGTGCGGGAGATTTTCTCGAACGCAAGCAGCGAACCAGACTATGCATGATGATACATGGAATCATAGCCATCTCGGAGAAGCTAGGGTAGTTATGGATGAGGCATCATACCGCAGCATAAGTGGTCCCAGAGCTGTATCGATCTCAGCATCAGATGACTGCTATTTGAGATATTGTTGTGCTTCGGAACAAACCCTTGCTTTCTCCCATGTCTGGAGCCACGGACAAGGTGGCCGGCCACACGAAGGCATCAATCGGTGCCTTCACCAACGATATACTAGGCTCGCAGAACAGCTAGGATGTGACAGCTACTGGATAGACTCGGCCTGCATGTGAGTGCTTGTAATATATCGCTTAGTCTCTCTCTCTCTCCCCCCCTCCCGCTCGTTGAGGAGTACACGCTCGACAGTGCCCAATTGGCCATAGTAGCGTGTTGTTGATTCTGATTACGTAGCCCAGAACAAGACGATCTGAGGAAGGAAGCCATATCGCATATCAATGGCGTATTTTATAGAAGCAAGCTTGTTCTAGTCTGCGATAAGGATCTCATGAGTCTTGACATAAGTAATTTAACAACCGAATGCCAAGAATCTCTTCTCGCTGGGGTCCTGCTGTCTGACTGGAATGTTAGAGCTTGGACGATGCTTGAAGCATTGAAGGGTCGACAGCATGTCGCGATTCTCTGCCAAGGGAATAGAATTGCCAAGTACTTGGACATACTTCGCAACGTATACCATGACGGTCGGATCGAAGTGGCCGTATTTGCCCTTTTGCTAAAGCACATGCTTCCTTTGCGGTACGAGAGCAAGCAGAAAGAAAAGATCAAGCAGGAGTCTTACCCAAACGATATTCCGCTAGAGAGCATAGGGTCGTGGCTGAGCCATCGGCCTGCGAGCCGGGCGGATGACTATGTGACAATTTGGAGCTTGTGCTTGAGTCAACGTAGGACTCCAGTCAAGGACGCCGCCGAGTTTTGGAGACAACAGAAATCGGTCAATTCGGGATTCTTATTGTCAAGCTCCGATAGACTTTCGGAGCCAGGTCTTAGCTGGGCGCCAAACACGCCGTTCGCCCTCCCCAAGAATAGACACAATGGGCTGAGCATCGAACTCTTCCACCGGCCACAGGAGAGCGCCGGCACGGAAATACTCATTGTGCAACCGTATGGGGTTTGGGGCAGGTGGTGGGCATCTTTCCATAATATTAATCCAGTGGCTAGGCTCGGCAGAGCTTGTTCCTTGACCTCTAAGGCTTCTCGGCAGATAGAATACGAATTATGGAAGATCCAGCGCAAAGTCAAGCCAGCGAACGAAGAAATCGTGCTTCTGAAACCGGTCTCTCTTATGTTTTCAAGTGCCCATGATGGCGCAGCGGTGACTCCAAGCGCTAGTAGGTCGGGGTGGTTGCTGGCTGTCTGTGATTCCGACTTGACTGAAAAGAGGCCATTTGAGGACCCTCGTGCGGGAGCTGGCGGTTGCTACAAATGGATATGGAGGGGGGTGTACGAATGGCCTGCCCGAGTCCCCATGCCTGAGTTTATCAATACTCCCGAGCTATGGATCGGTTAACGGAGCAACACAAAGGGCCTGATGCGATGGTGTCTTAGCAATCAATGAAGAAAAGTTTTGCCTGTGTTATCACGAGTACCGTTTTGCTGCTCTGCAGCCGCAGGAGCTAGTAGTCAGAAAAGGACTTGTCGTTACGATTAATACTTGCTAGGGAGATAATACTACACCACTTCTGACGCATTAGCCCTAGCGTACCTAGAAAACCGCTTCGCTGAATATATTCTGCGAGTTGGTTTACAAGACGATAACTCGTTACCATGAGGGGTCTTGGCTGATCATACTACGTTGTAAGAAGGGGGGTGATAGTTACCTGAAAGCTTGATATAATCATGATTTGTCTATTATGTAAGAGAAGCAAAAGGAAGCAACTACATATAATTTATAAGTAAGAAAAACTTCACACGCCTTTACTACGAAATATCTTGCTCCCATAGATTTAAGTCGGTGTAGAGAATGGTGGTGGCCGAAAGAGCACCGATCGGCTCACACGGACCGGGGTGGAGAACTTAAGCGTACTTAGCGCTCTCAATGCCGATGCAACATCCGCCCGAGAGAACACACGGGAACACACATCGAGCCCACAATCCTCGCTTCTACAAGTCATTGCACACGTTCCACTTTGCGGCACCACTGTGCATAGATCCTGTCTCGGACAAACAACAATGACGTTATTCTCGACATGAGCTTTCCTAACATCAACAGATCAACAACTTTTCGATTGTGATTATGAGGTTCAGCGTAAGTGTTGCTTAATAACGTTATCATGGACCCTCTCCAGGAGCTTCTCGACTGGGCCACCAGCCACGGCGTGAATCTTAACGGCATAGCGCCGGAGCGCATCCCAGGCCGCGGCATTGGCGTCCTCGCAACGCGGGATATTCAAGTGCGTATTACTCTTGCCCTTTAGCTCACCTGCCTAGTTGTTCGCTCGTTGCCTACTTACTCTTTCTACGTTTTTGGCTTCGCCAAGCTCACTCGACGTCACTAACTTTGCCCAAAGGCGGACGAAATCGTGCTTGACGTGCCTACCCAGTGCCTACGGAGCCTCTCCACAGTCCCCAAGCCGCGGCTCCGGAAGCTATCGGACAGCCGGATCTCTGTCCACGGGATTTTGGCAGCGGATCTTACGCTAGACAAGAGCACAAAGTACGGCCCTTGGAACGCGATCTGTCCGCAGCCGGGAGACTTCAACAACATGCCGCTTCACTGGGCCCCGGAGCTGCAGGCCTTGTTGCCGCTTCGCGCACGGGAGATCCTGGCGAAGCAGCAGGCGAAGTTCGCGCGCGATTGGGGCATCGTGGCGGCTGCGTTCCCGGACCTGGGGCGGGAGGGCGTGCAGAGGTTCAAACACGCGTGGCTCCTCGTCAACACGCGCACGTTTTACTATCTAAACGCAGCGCTCAAGCGCCGCCGCGGCGCCACGAAAGACGACCACTTGGCGCTGCAGCCCGTCGCGGATCTGTTTAATCACGGGGATGAAGGGGGCTGCCATGTCGCATTTGGGGGCGATGGGTTTTCGCTTCGGGCTACCATTCCGTATACAAAAGGGGACGAGGTTAAGATTTGTTATGGACGCCACGGTGGCGATATGTTGCTTGTGGATTATGGGTTTGTCATGCAGGATAATTGCTGGGACGAGGTTTTGCTTGATGAAGTTGTGCTTGAGAAGCTTGATGCGAAACAGAGAGAGAGGCTGGAGGACGTAGGGTTTCTGGGGCGTTATGTGCTTGATCGCGAGAGGGTATGTCATCGCACGCAGGTTGCGCTTAGGCTGCTGTGCTGTAAGCTCGGAGAGTGGAGGAAATTCGTGGATGGCATTGATGGTGGAGAGGCGTGTCAGGCGGCTGTGGATCAATTGCTTTTGGGGCTGTTAAAAGGTTATAGGTTGAAGGTTGACGGTACGATAGAGCAGATTCATGATTTGCAGGTTGGTGAACAGGAGCAGCGTGGCATCTTAGTAGCGAGGTGGAAGCAAATTCGACACTTGCTAAACACAAGGATATCTAGCTTAGAAGCAGAAACAGCATGATTCCAATGCTACCAGACTGCAAAGTCCGAGATGTGAATATGCCATGGCCATCGAAAGTCTCGTAAGTCTCTGCAGGTGCTTTCTCAACAGGGTATGTGATTTTAATGGCCCATTTCAAGAGCATGATACATCATTACAGAATACAGCTGGGCAGAGAGACCACATTGTCTCTATAGCCGATATCCCAAACACCATACCCGACACCTCCCTCGAGCGCATGTATGCTCGGACATAGAAATAGATGATAGTACAAGTGATGAGCAGTTGAAACAAGGATCATAACACCGGGTTATCGGTTAGATTGGACTTCCCTGTGCTCTCCAGTTCCCCAGAGCCTCTCAATAGCCCAGCCTCTTTCCGCATGGTCTCTTGTCTCGCTTTTGCTTCTTCCGCATTATGGAAGTCTTGTCGCAGCATCTCCTCTTTGTGCTTCCGTATCGCTTCTTCTTGTACTGTCCAAACTGCGTGAACAAGCATCAGTTGTTAGCCACCAGTCCTAATAGCTGACATGCGTATAGAAATGCACGAAGGACTTGGCCCGGATGTGTGAAACAGGTAAGGAGAGGTCGCGTACTTGGCTTGTCAGACTTGGAATAGTCCTTTAACCGGCAAACAAAGTCGTCGAATTCCTTCTGCTTCTCGTACCGTCGTTCAAGGCTTTTCTTTTGCAGCTCCGGATTGTATTTCTTGAAGAGCTCCTCGTCTGTCGGCTGTACCCACATGACGAAGGCTGGACCGCCTACGCATACCCCACCGCCGCTATTGTGATGAAAGAGTAATTATCAGTCATTGGGGTCTCCGCAGCTTCGGGTGGATGGTAGCTGGTATAACGATCTTCGACGGGGTGGAAACGGAAGCGAAAGCTTACACGGCCAGCATCTTCAGCCATAAGCCTAATCTTCCCGATTTGGCTGCCATTGTGTATTTATGGGAATAGCTCGATTCAAGAAGTTCGGAAGGTGTCCTCTAGAGTGTGGTTCGTTTCGTAGCCAGCTGCGCGCGCAGTAGTTCGCTCTAGTTACGAGAGCTCGGTTCGAGATGCGCATGCCGCTCAATGACGAAAGTCTATA
The DNA here is from genome assembly GCA_025201745.1 of Xylariaceae sp. FL1651. NCBI lineage: Eukaryota > Fungi > Ascomycota > Sordariomycetes > Xylariales > Xylariaceae > Xylariaceae sp. FL1651. Next base: position 220,917 of record MU624251.1, on the reverse strand, counting down.
GTTCTGATGTGGCTGATGAGGTGGCTGATGATGGCTGAAGAGATTCTTGTCTCAGCCCCGCCAAGTGAAGGGTACTTACTCCCCCACCCCCCACTTTGTTCTATTCCGTCCCGTTGTTACCCTAGATAACATTCCTCAGCTGCCCATCCATTTTAAGGTATACTGTAATTGCAGAGTTCCATACCGGTGACCGAACTCAGCAGGTCAATGATCGGTTCACAATACCACCATCTCCCCGACTAGGTACTATCATATGATCAGGTCTTATAGTAATGTATTTCCGTATTACAGCTGAGTCGGTAACTCGCTACCCGAAGGCGATTATGATTCGATCACATTGGTTGGCTCTACGTCTAGTTGACTAACTAACCTTAGTATTGTGTGAACGGGACTTTGCTGCAGCGTGACTATCGGTTCGGAGCTTAGGAGGGCCAATCAATTGTCTAAGGAAGAATTGAGTATTTTTGGGTTGAAACAAGCCTCACGGTTTGTGCCACCAACCTCATAGGTACAGTATGTACGCAGCGGCCCGTCTCGCGTGCTCTTTGTGGTCTAGCCTCCAGTTTATGTCCCGGAACGTTTAGACTAATTGATCATGACAGGACCACAACATCTTGGGCTCAGCCTACTATTGGCCGTGCACTCCCATTGTCTAGCCGGTTATGTCTGAGGAAATGAGGACGGTTCTGATCTTGGACATACCTAAATCGAGGTTTGATAACCGGGATTTAGCTATTGAACGCTTCGTCCATTTATAACGACTCAGGAAGAGAAACGTTAGATTAAAGTCCTCCTTTTTGAATCATAATAGGGGTGAGATCTGCTCGATATTCAGGCATGCTTGAATGAGGCTCCAGACTGCCAGGAACACCGGGCAGGAAACCAGGGATGCCAATGGAGCCGGTGCGCCAATCAGCCGGCGACGGACTTTACTCCCTTGCCAATCTTGATACAACCGCCTGGGTACAAGGTAAGACTGAGTGTTTCCAAGTCATTGTGATGCTTATGCACTGAGTCTCGTCGTGCGTAAATATCATTGGATGTGATTAGTTCAGCATGATCTTTGAATGCCACCACAGGGCTTGCTTTATGTTGTTGCGTAGGACTTATTCTACCACGGACTATCACCATGCCAATATTTACAGTGCTACGACGAAGATGGGCCAGGGTCAAGCTCAGCTCTTACAGCTCTCAAGATAGCTGTGCTTCACAGAGCATGGTGCCTGAGAACCTCGGAAATGAATAATATCTAGGACTCGTCCACGGATCATCATCAACGCAAGTAAATACGGTCGTAGGCTCTATCGCCACGCTTTTCTGGACGTTGTGCATCATACAAGGCGCTAATTAGTAGGATAAGGTGTAAGTCGGCCCGGGTGAAAATGCCTCTGGGAATTACAAGCCGCAGCACTAGGTTTCTTGCAGATATGTCAAAAATCTACAAGATGGGGACTAGATGAGAGGTGCCTGTCTATCATAATTACGTGCCAACTACGTGTACCTATCTTTAACTTCTCTGGTACATGCCTCCTCGTGGTCTTGGCAGGGTATACATATATAACCATGTCCTTTTCAACGTGGATGATGTCGACATCCTGACCGACATACTGACGCCGCTCGTGAGAGAGAACAACTTAAAAGAAAGCAAGCTGAAGTAATAAATGCGTATGGACTGCGAGTCATAGGCCTTTTGCATCGGATGCTTCAAAGGCTGGCTCAACATTGAAGTCTGGGAACAAACCTAGGTGCGTGCATGTATATTGTACAGTACATCACGCGTACACCTTTTATTTTTTAATTAACAAAGTGCTCGATACCTGCAGTCTTTCACCTTTACTCCCACTACTTACTCAGACACTTTTGCCCCCAGGCTCACTACCTCCCTCTCTCTCCTCCCTTCCTTCATCGACTCGATCGTCACGGGCACACACTTTTTGCACACACCTTTTTTGTTCATTCCTTCACATCAAGGCATGTTCACTTCAGTTCCTCGACATTCCTTTGCAACACGCGATTGAAAATTACGACTGTTCGGACCTTGGGTCACAAGCTTCAGGCTTTCTCCCATCTAGGCCAGCCAGCCCGGTCAGTACCTGAGACGTTGCAAGCATTACAGCCAGCAACGCATTCTACTGCTACTCGCGGCGACAACGCATTCCACTCCTTTCAATCCTCCTAAGAAGCCTTGCTATTTCCGTGGCGTATCACAACCCTTTCACAATTGTCGCATGCACAATCGCCGACTTTCCGACGTTCTGGTCTCTTTCGACGGGGCTATTCTGGTTTCCATCCGTTCCTTGTTCTGTGACGGTGTCTATATGTATGGTAGAGAACCTTCTGTAATACTTGCGTTCTGCGACAATACTAATTACTCATCCGTAGCGAGCTTGCTAGTCTAGCTGTTCATCAGCGCGAGGCGCCCTTGCGACAAGGGACCTGCGACCTGTGCTACTAGCTCTGCGCGTCTCGAGCCGCCTGCAACCTGCAACCCGAATCTGCCGCGCTACTTTCATTTGCGGGCCTGCCGAAACTGACGATCACTGCTGCGCCGAAACGCACATATACCAACAATAGCAACGCACAACTGCTTACAGTTTATCTGCATATTCGCATACCCGACTCTTTTTCCTCCAACGCTGCGCCTGTCTGATAGCAGCCCCCGTCCTTTGTCGCGACACCTTCGACATTCGATTACATCGCCGACTACAGTACTACTAGCTCTATTTCTTCGACCCAACTTATGGCTAGCTCATAACCCGCAACCACTCGAATTTTCACTAAAGACGACCACGACTGTAGCAACGACCAGCGTATGGTAGTACGTGGGGGCGATTAAACAGTCCCTTCAGTGTAGAATAACGTTGATCGCTGTCTTTCTGCCTGCGTGACTACTGCCCAGGCTCGCTAGTCCTGGACGGCTAATTTTGGTCTTGCTTCCGGCACGATGGCGTACAACGGCGGATATGCAGACCGGCCCTACGCTGGCTCAGCTGCGCGACCTCCCCGTGGAGGAGGTCTTGGAGGAGCATATCCGCCACCACCTCAGCGACATTATGATCAGTACCAAGATGACTATGGTTATGGAGGCTACGAGCAGTATGACGATGGCTACGGTCAAGATTATGGTCCGCCGCCCCAAGATATGAACTATGGCAGAGGTCCTGCACCGCCGAACCAAGGCTACCCGCAACAAGACATGTACCGAGGAACACCAGGCCCAGGAAGAGGAGGCCGACCACCGCCGCCGAGAGGAAGGGGTGGGCCAATGCGTGGTGGACCTGGACCTCGAGGAGGACCGCCACCGGTAGGTCCTGGTAGGGGATATCCACCCCCGGGTCGAGGGGGCCGCCCTGGACCGATTGAACGAAATGGTTCGTCGGACTCATACGGTAGGCGAATAATCAAAAGAGAGTAGAGCGCATGATGCTGATGGTGTCCAGGTAACCGCCCAGGTCCTCCCTTAATAAGCCCGAATGAACAAGACTTTGGCAGTGCATTTCCCGTATTCCCTGGACATAATCGACAGACAGATCTCGACCAAGAAACTCAGATTCTTGACCGTATGGCAGGATTGGATATGAATGGGAGACCACCTCCGAGCAGGGGTCCGGGACCTGGCCCTCGACAACAATCCTCGATGGATGATTATGGGCGCCCATCCATGGATAGTCAGCGGAGTCGCGAACGGGGTCCTCCGCCGCAAGGCTACCCTGACCCCAGAAGAGGCCCGCCCCCGCCACAGCACCAAGGCTATGGTAATTATCATGACGATGGCTACGGTCAGTCTATGTCCCCTGTACAAGACAACTTTGGCCCGCCAGCCCGCAGTATGACCCTGCCTGCGAATAATGAATATACCATGAATAACGGTATGCTGCCTCCTCGAAAAGACAGCGGGAATTATAATGGAGCAACTGGACGGCAGATGCCTTCACTGCGGCCGGCTACTGCGCAAGGCAGTCGACCTCCCCCACACAGGATATATCCAGACCAAGCCCCCCCTTTGCCCATGAACAACGCTTCTTTACAACCTCCCGGCTGGAGTGACGAGCCAGATCGAGGATCGATTGGGGATTTCTATGATTCTTATTATGATCAAAGAGTTAGTGGAGGGCCGTATCCGCCTGAGCAGCCACGAGAGCCTATGCCGGATTTTGATACTGGACCTCCCGCCCAAGGCCAGCGGTCATCCTTCGACCAACATATGCGGGCTCCTCCTCCCCAACCCGGCCCTGCTCGGCTGCCAGAGATGTCTCGCACGAAGTCACAGCCGAACCTGCGCGAACCTCAGTCCGCAGTGTTCGAAATGGCTAACGATCATCCGCCTCTACCTTCTGGCGGATTTCAGGCGTATAAGCCTGGTCTGCCAGGTAACCCTGCCGCAACCAGGCCCGGTACTCAAGGCAGCCCACCGGCGCCTATTCGCCCGGGGTTAATGTCAAATGCCACAGTCAATATGAATGACAAGCCAGCTCCCGTACGAAATTACAATGGCGGCACGCCACCAGCTGCAGCAGCTGGGGCTCAAGGCCGCCCTTCGCCGGCTGCCCAAAATCCTCCCCAGAATTTACCTCAGATCGCCAGGCCTCCCTCTGTCACTGAACAGCCGCCCGTCACTATCGAAGAACTCGAGCGCCTCCGTGCGATTATTAAAAATGATCCTAACGACCAGCCATCGGCGCTAAGCCTGGCTAAGAAGCTGATCGAAGCAGCGGATGTTCTTGTACCTCGATTGCCCGATGCTAAGGCTAGGGCAAGGTCCCGCGAGCGCTACATTATGGATTCCCACAAGATCCTGAAGAAGTTAGTGAGCGCGCAGAACTCAGACGCCATGTTCTTCCTAGCCGACTGCATGGGTCGAGGTACTCTCGGGCATGAGCCTGACCAGAAGGAAGCCTTCACACTCTATCAGTCTGCAGCAAAACTAGGGCATGCTGCTGCTGCTTACCGTACTGCCGTTTGCTGCGAGATTGGTAACGACGATGGAGGCGGTACACGGAAGGACCCGTTGAAGGCCATTCAGTGGTACAAGCGCGCAGCTACCTTGGGCGACACACCAGCCATGTATAAGGTCGGCATGATTCTCCTGAAAGGCCTACTTGGCCAGCCGAAGAATCCACGTGAGGCTATAGGCTGGCTGAAACGAGCTGCCGAGCGAGCTGACGCAGAGAACCCGCACGCACTACACGAACTCGGTCTTTTATACGAATCGGCCCAGCCTAATGATGTCATCCTTCGAGATGAGGCATATGCATTACAGCTATTCGAACAGGCTGCCCAACTCGGCTATAAGTTCAGCCAGTTCCGCATGGGATGTGTCTACGAGTTTGGTTTAATGGGTTGTGTTATCGACCCGCGACTGTCGATAATGTGGTACAGTCGCGCCGCTACACAAGAGGAACACCAATCTGAGCTGGCGCTGAGTGGATGGTACCTTACCGGAAGCGAGGGCGTCTTGCAACAGAGTGACACCGAGGCATACCTGTGGGCTCGCAAAGCAGCACTGGCCGGTTTGGCCAAGGCAGAATACGCTATGGGTTACTTTACCGAAGTCGGCATTGGTGTCCCGGCAAATCTTGAGGATGCAAAGCGCTGGTACTGGCGAGCTGCTGGTAAGTAATGGCTCTTAAATACTGTAAACGAGAGTAAAACTGACAAGATGTAGCTCAGGACTTCCCTAAGGCCCGGGAGCGGCTCGAGGACCTTAAGCGGTCCGGCCGGAACGCCCCTCGCCAACGCGAGCGCATCACCCGAAGCAAGATTAGCAGTAAGCAACAGGAAGGAGAATGCTCCGTGATGTAGAACGTCCGGACCAAGACGCCCATGCCTCTACCAACACCATGTGAGGTCTTGGACATATTTCCACCTCGAGTGTCCTCTCTACCAGATGCCCCAGGGAACAGGCCGCTTCTCAAGCGACTCCGAGAACTCCTAAAGGTAGAGGGTGGTAACTGGCCGCTTAAATAGATGATGAGATATGCCCTGCGGTAGACATGAGAATACAAGCGAATTTGGTTTAAACTCTTTATAAATAGGCGGTCAATAGCGCGAGCCTAGGGATTTTATAATAACACAATACCATGATACCATTATATTAAGCAAGGATTACCCAAGCAAAACATAGTCTATAGATTAACCAAGGGTAATGTGAAGGAGTTATAAACCTATTAAATCAACAAGGTGGGCAACAGATAAACAGAGCACTATATTGGAAGCTGGTCAAGGGCTGCTATCTTTATCGGGCACATTTTCATATCTAGACAAAGTAACACTTCTCACCGACACACTCTGTTTTGACCTTGCAGCAATAACTCTCCTCGGTGGCATGTAGGGCCGCACGGGAACCTTTTTCCCTCCTGGAAGGTAGGGGTATACTTGAGAAGCATCGCTAAAGCGTTGGATATTTTTCAGCAGAGGATGGGGTAACTACGTTGCTACAGAAGTTTTCAAGCTGATCGAGGTGAAAGGAGTAAAAGCATGCTTGGCGTGCATAGTCAGGAGATGGCTGAAAGATTGTTGATGAAGGATTTAATAGCTTTACATTAACGGTTACAGAGGACCTCCAAATCTGATCTTGCTAGCCTAGCCTTCTTCTCTTCCTCTATCGCCCCCCTTTCCCCCCTTGTCTCAATATCGCCTCATCACGACCCTATATGTTGCTTTCTCTTACATCTCCACCGCCGGTAAGCTTTCTTCCTTTATAAGGCGCCTTAGGGTCTAAGCGCTTGGGAAACACTGATTATACTGTGTAGGCTCACGTATTCCCAGCAGGGAATGGTAAGTCTTACTCGAGAGAGGCACTTGATCAGATTAACTGAGGTACCAAAGGTATCTCCAGTGCTGCCGGGAACAACGTAAAGGATAATTTTAGTCTTTATCCAAGACAACAGAGAGCTTCGTCGTACCATTGGCATTAGCGGTCTGCCAATTGCATCTTACCTTCATAATATTCTTGCCAACTCGCCTACCCTTTCAACCTACGACTACCAATAACAAAAAGGCATCTGCAATTTCTTTGCGGGCTATTAGAATGAATGCTGATTGCTAATGTGTGCAATTTTAAATGCTCGGAAATGCTACGGGACAATTTCGTATACCACTAGCGTCACACAGTTCAGTATAAGCAGCATAGTGAGGTATAAAGACTTGAGACGCTATGAACTTGAGTATCAATGGAGCGTGTGACGTCTGAGCTAAAAGATTTGCCATTGACATGGTTTATTATGTGTAGATACTATAGCTTTTCTGGAAACGACTGCGACTAGGTTATCTAACGGCTTTGTAAGATCCAGTCCGCTCTCACAGGAGATATAGTGTATCGGGTTTTTTGGTTTCGTATACTGAACAGAGTGAACAGCGATACTACGTTTCATCGGACATGGCAAAAAATATGTTGAATTGATAAACAAATTGAAATGCCATCGGAAAGCCTGTGGCATATAGGTCTGTTCGTAGTATACAGCACTTTCCCATTCCCTTGGCCAGGTTCTTGGTCAAGGGAAATGTGGATCCTATATGATGAACCTCGAGACGTAAGATTTTACTATCCCACGCCCCGCGTCGACCACCCACGAGTCGCAGCAGAAACAGCTCTCACCGCCCAGGTTCAACCCGTGTGCATGCCTTGAACCACCGGTATAATGCAATGCTGATCAATGTTCCTCGCTTTCTGGTATCCCTCGTCTATATGAAATAGTCATCTCGAAACCTGTCCGCCGATTCCATATCTCGGAGTCTTGATCCTCGTAATCGTAGGAATCTTTGTCAAATACCACCATCGTCACTCTACACCGTTAACCTGCTTGTCTTCACTCCGCACATAGCTTCTCAGAACCTTCTCTATGACCTGACAGCCTCTTTCACAGCCTCGACATCCTTCTCAATGGGCGCGGTGAGTTTCTTCTGGGAGGAATTGTACAAGGCAATGCGTGTGAGCTGGGCGACGCCAACACAACCGAGGAAGAAGTTGACGGCGGCAAGCAGATAGTTCTTGGGGGTGATGACGAAGCACCAGCGCGTCCAGATAGCTCCCGTCGCTGTTAGGGCTGCGTTTTGCGTCAAAGACAGCTTTTCGGCTGGGCGGAAAAAGTCGCCGATTCCGGCTAGGACTATGCACCACTTCATTACGGGAGCCCTGGAGATACATTGTTAACTTATATATTGCAGGTGATAGCGTGAGAGGTGGCAAAGGGCGCAGGAGGGGTTCGAATTCATGTCTACAAGTAAGAAAAAGTAGGGCGACACAGACAGAAGGGAAGTCCAGAGTAGCGTGTGTAGCTTTTACTGTATAACTCTCTTGTAGATAGACTATCCAAACTCACCAGAAATGTACCGTCTTTATGCCAATAGGCGAATCCCACATGCGCTTAAACCAGCTCTGCTGCTGCTGTGCGGTCGGGCCATCACCACCGGCGGCCGTGCTCTGAAAGCGGCGTCCGGAGGCGCGGGAGAACTGGCTGCGGAAGGCGGCACGTGAGGACTGCTGGAAGATTGGCCGGGCGGCGCGGAACATGGTAGTCGTCGGCGACATTGTACTCGGTATCGACTGCAACGAGGAATAGACGATGTAGATTGATTAGGACGTCGAGACTGCGTGCAGAAGAAGAGGGGGAGAGTTGTCCGTCGGCGAATGCCCGCGATGTGTTGAGTTGGCGGGAGTTGGGATGGGAAAAGATAATGTTTAGTTGGGGACATCCGGAGATAATCGGAGCCACCCCTGGCATCTTCTTCAAGCCACTGCGCCACTGTAGTAAGAGCCGTATAAAAGCATATTGCATCCGCGCTAGGCATATACACATATACAAGCCTATGCACAATGCAGGCACAGCCGGACAGCCGGGCAGTCGCACACTTCACGCAGCCCCACCGAAGTCAATTCAGCAATCTAATTGGATGGACTACACAGAACAGCGGCTTGTAAATGCACTGGCTTTGACTGGGCTTTGGATAGGCCTTGAAAGCTACCTAACGAGTTAGCACCCTATCACAGCTCTCAGCTCTCAGCTTCCGACGTCGATTTTATATCAGTGACATCCTCAACCACGCAATTACCCCCGGCGAGCCTGTGAAGATGTCGAGCAAATACGCCTTCACCAAGTCTCTGAAGGAGGTCCGTTTCCTGTTCTGCCAGGGCGAGGCCAGCGCTGCGACGAGGTGCGTGCAATTCCTATCTACCCAAGCCTACCTTGTTGCTATATACCATGGACCACGAGAAAGAAACATGGCAATGTGACCCCATGATAGCTAGCCTCGAATGATTCCTTCCACCCAGCGGCGTCTTCAAATATATAGGAACTGAACCCCAGGAACTAACAAATATCATAGGACATTCCTCACGCGCGCTTACCCAACCATGAAGAAGAACAACCCACACACACCCATTCTACTGCGCGAAGCAGCCGGCACGCTACCTAAAATCTACGCTCGATACGGTTTGTGATTCCGACTGTCGTTTGCCGGCCTTCCCTTTACGATCTCCCCCCAGGGTCCATCATCTAAACAGGAGAGCAAGGAGGAAATAAGAAGGGTAATGCTAACGGTGTATGTGAACAGAGCTCGGAAAAGAAAAGAGTCAATCGTTAGAAGGTCCGTATCAAGCCGCTATTGGATCGCTGTAAACATATTGGAGATGACCAGAGACTAATGCTTGTCGCAGGGTTATCTGACAAGCAGATCGAAGAAGCCGTTGCGACGCTCGTCAAGAATGATGTATGATAGATATCTATACCCATAGACGGTAAATGGAAAGGGGATGACGAAACTGTGTTTGATATAATATGTGGGGGTTCCTTCAGCTGAACTGTGTTTATACGCATGGATATATCTCAAAGCGTTGAAAATGCTACATTAAATCATGGCACGACACAGCATGGGCTAGTCCGGTGGCAACTCTCACACAAAACTTCTGTGTCAGAGGATCATATCACCCCATCGTATAGTCCAAGTATCACCAAATCAGGCGCGTAAAAATCAATGAGCAAGGTGGACAATCTCTCAATTCTGAGAGAATAAATATCTACCGATTTAAACCCCTACTAGAGTCGAACCCTTGCAATCCTATCAAACTGCGCAACAGACACAGAGGAATGGCTTCCCCTGGTGTACCTAAAGATGCGTACATATCCATCGCACGCTTACAACGTACCACGTGCACACCAGCACTAATGAAGCCAATACTTCTCCTGCTAAACAGCTAGTTTTGAGTACCTTTTATAGTTTCTGAGGTAGGAGACATCACATTGAGCCCTCTGGCGAGGTCGATGAGCTTCTCTCCCTCTCTCAATTCTCTGATACCCTGCAATCCCTTTAAGCGCACGAGAAAGAGTAGATGAGGGAAGAATCTTTGCCGAGTCCCCATATGTCTTGTCTGTGAGCCTGTCACATTTTCAGCTAAAGCCAGTGTGACTTCGAGGTAAGTCATATACGCAGAAACCCCACGAACGCTAACCCGATGCCATCCTTTTTACCATCTTCACCGTATTTCTTCGTAATGAGTCAGGTCGTACAAACGATCTGGTACTGTGCTCTCGACTCAGAGACCATTGAATGCTTGTCCGTATTGGCATCAGATAAAGAGTTCTCTGAAAAACATTGCCGTCTGGAGGCGAAAGACCCTTGCAGCTTCATGTAATGCCAACTGTCGCACATCCCATGCGATAACCGAGAGGAAAACTCGGAAGGAAACCCATCATCCACCTTTTCGTTCTTCGCCAAGGGGTACTTTCTCTTTGCCCTCCATCTTCACGCTCTCTTTTCTATCCTTAGGATTTTTCACCACAGGTGTTGCCGGGGCAGGGGCGGCAACTTTCTTCCATGCGCTGGACCCTGCTGGGACGGATGGGGGCAAGGGCATGGGTTCGAGGGTCGAGATCGATTTCATACGAGTTATCGGGGTAGATGTAGTGGGAGATGGGAGTGCGGGGAAGTCATCTGCATTAATCAATGACTTGGATGGCTGAGATTCGGCGGGCTCCTTGGAGCCTGCATTTTTGGCGGTGGTGTTGCTGGCTTTGTCGCTGGCTTTATCAGCAGGTTGAATATCGTTACCTTTCTTGGAACCTGGTTGGGTCTTCGGCTTCTTCTGTTTAGGCTTGTTGGAGGCGTTGGCTGCTGAAGCAGTAGCAGCTGCATGCTTCGATGTGTCAGGCTTCAAGGGTTCGGGCTTCTGCTCAGCCGGGGGTTGAGGTTTCTTGTCAGTGGCTACGTGAGAGTTTGCACTCTTCCCATCATTCTTCCCCGATTTGGTGTGCTTGGACTTGGCCTTGCCGCCATTCGATTTTGCTCCGCTGTTTGCACCGTTTTCTTTGTTGGTAACATCGGGAACAGTGTCATCCTTATCTTCAGGTTTTTTGGCCTTTTCGGCCATTACCTTGCTGCTATCCGTTTCCTTGTCGTAAGTCTGCTTGTTGGATGTTGAGTTTTCAGTATGGAAATCTGGCTTTTGGTTTGCCTGATCTTGTTCTGTTGGGAAACTTTGGTCTTGAGGAACTATCGAATCGGCTTTAGGTGGCCGGTTCGCGATATGTAAGATATCTGTCTCCTTTTGCGGGCTAGCAACAGCCGAATCTTGATCAGGAGGTGAAGGAACGAAGTTCTCAGCAATTGGGGTTCTCCTGTGAATATCCTCTCCAAAATCTTGGATTATAGTTGATGTGTTGCTTGAGGTGGATTTGTTCATCCCGTAGCCCGTGGCGGGATTCTTGTGTCCTTTGACAGGATCGTGATGGCCGGACATCAGATCGCGGTAAGGAGGGAACGGCTCGTTTGCATCTAGCCGTGGTTTGATGGGAGCTGGGAGAAGTGGTGGCACCTGGATATGCAGAGCACCGGGAGACTGCGGAGCTGCTGTTTGCTGACCCTCCGCTGGTATGGTTCGCTGGGGATATGGTGGGAAATTAGATGCTGAGATGTCAGGTGTGAATGCTTCGGCCACATATAGTGCCACCCCAGCGTTGTTCAAGGGTGGTGGCGGCTGTAGACCAGTACGCCGATTCTTCTTTTTCTTTTTCTTGTTGGTCTTGAGCTGCCTATGTGCTTTAGCTTCATGTGCTTGTTGCTGGTCTTCGTGATGAGAGACTTGATAGTCCTGTCGAGGCTCGGCCAATTTAACTTCTGTGGCTACTTTCTTCTTGGGAGATAGTTGACTTGCCATCTCCTCATCTGCGTCTGTCTCATTTGCCTTGCGCTTGGTATGAGGACTAGTGTTACGGGGCTTACCCGATCGCTCATGGCCCAGCGGCGACTTCTTCTCATGGGCCTCGTGCTGTGACTCGCGATCAGGATGAAGTGGTGAAGGCTCTTGCCTCCAATCTGGTGGAAGCGGCACATATTTGGCCTTCGCGGATCGGATACGTACCGTACCATAGCTGAGTTGGGCTTCACTAACATTAGTTGGGTCGGCTGAGCCTTGGCCCTGGGGTGGTTGAGTTGGACTATATTGTGTACCTGCAGCATTATGAGAAATGGTCCTCTGGAGTGTATCGTCATCCCCTTGGGTTGCGTTGCTTGGGGTGTCAGAGTGGCTACCTTGGCGGGAGGCGGTTATTTCGAACTTGCCCTTGGTTTCCCCAGTCGACAGTTCAGATGCTTCGCGAGTACCAAAAGAGGGCACATGCTGCGGTTGATAGAATGTAGCATCTGGTAGATCTACACCCTTGATCGGAGAGATACGTTGCGAAGACGGAAAGTACTGGGGTGGGTTATTGCTACCCGGACGAGGAGACACGTTGCTCTTCTGCCTGCCAGGTGTGGACTGCGTATTTGCGCGATTTAATAGATTCATCGCGTGTGTTAGGGCCATGTCTTCTTTCACACTAGGAGAATGACCGGTAAGGATTACGGGACTGGGCGAGACGACTAACTGTTCAGGTACACGGTCTTGACCCAGGCCAGACTGGATATTGCCGAGATTAGTAGACGGATCAAGCGCAGACTGGTGCGTTGTCGCCTGCTGCCCATGAGGAGTGTTTTGTAGGTGATGAGTCTGGTTGTTGGTATTATATCCTGCGTGTCTGTAATGGATTGGGTTGAAGAACTGAGATCCGATCCGGAAACTCGTTCTGATGGGCAAGTCTCCCAATTCATCGATCTTTGCATAATGACATGCCTTCACAGCAGCTACTGCGGCCTGTGGATTGGTAAACCTGCCAGGTGATGTTAGCACAACGACAAGGATAGATATGATGGACTGGAACCAAAAAAAAAAAGAGCTTGATCACTCACTTGACATGGATCGCTGAGCGGTTTGTCGCCGGCGATACTACGTTTTCAACCGTGCCGTACTTGCTGAAATACCGCTTCACCAGCTCTTTGCCATGACTAGTCAGGTTGAGGTCCTGCTTCAGGCGGGAAACATAGATTGTTCGGTCTCGATCGTAGCAATTTTCACAGGGACAAGGGTCGAACTTAGTGCGTATGTCACAAGGCCTGCCAGCGTTCACACAAAAGTGCGAGCCCATGGAATAGCCTGGGCTAGATAGGGCCCACGCTCCGCTGCTGTGGAAAGGTTCCGTGATACTCGCGCTAGCCTGAGGTATTGTGCGACGGGATTCAGCATACAGGGTGTTGTTATGATTGCTGTATTCATGTAACTCGGCGTTGCTGAGTCGCTGATAGTGTGTATTGTTGGTAGCACCTGACGGCTGTATGGTGGCTTCATTAGATCCCTTCCGACGCCCTTGGCCGGCCTCGTGGTCCTGCTCCTGTTGGCCATGCATACTGCCCTTCCGGAAGACAGCCTTAGGACCGTGTATATCTGTTCCGACCTGCTGCCATTTTCCATTACTGGTGCAAGCGGTGTCGACATTCTTCTTCTTCTTCTTTTTCTTTTGCTGCTGCTGCTGCTGAGAAGTACCTGAGCCTCCGAGATGTATGTGCGGTGTGTTATGCTCGGAGCTAAACTCTGCTTGCTTGTTAGGAGTAGTACTGTTCGAAGGATCGTTTCCTGTGTTGGCTTGCTTGTGACTACGAAGCCCACCTTGGGCCTGCTGTGTCACTGGCGGAGCTTGTGCGAGTTGAGGTGGTGAATAGGTTGGGGTTCTGTGAGCAAACGGAGCTTGGGATACACCACAGCTTTGATTCTCTAGAACCCGAGATGGAGATACTATGCTTTGGGTGAGCCTATATGTTGGTCCTTTCTTGTGGATGTCTTCGGCCCTGGAGGTAGACAGAACTGGCTGGATGGGTGAAGACCGCCGGCCGCTAGCATGTCTCGAAGTATTAATAGATTGCAACGAAGGTAAAATCCGGTCCATAACCGACGGGATCCTGTGTAGTTCGCTGTCTGGAGCAGACACTATATCTTGAGAAGTATCTGTTGGAACTGGTGCGTTGTCGGAGGTGTCCTTGGGGCTATCTGGTTTCTGACACCCCCTGAGTTTTTCTCTAACATCGTGAAAACTGCCTGGGTAAATGCGAGTTATGTCGGCACCGGAGATCCCAGATGGTTTGCCACCAGTATTGGGGGCACTTGCATATCGCGCCTTTGGAGGAGGACTATGCGTAGTCCGGCCCATAGAGCTTATCCTTGAGTCTGGAGTAGCGCCAGCAATTATACGCGTAGATGAAGGTATCTTGTCAGCAGCATTATTCTGCGCTGTGGTCATTATTAGCTTAAAATGATTACGCTCTAAACGTTGGGATTAACAGTCTCCGAGTTCTTACCTTTCTGCTGGGCTATGGTGGTGGCTGAGGGAACGACGCCTTTATACCCAGCTTTACGGGCCGCCGTCGCTGATGTCCCATCGGCGATAACAATTCTATTGATAATCTTACTAGAGACGTCAAGTTTGTCTGGCAAAGGACCGCCCGCTGTTTCTGTGGTCTTGCGGTAGAGGTCTGCTATTACTAGTTAGCAGGTTTAACACATGGCCAGGTTGTGAATCGAAATGTACCAGGTTGCTCCTTCATCTGCTTTTTTAGGAGGAGAATTTCTTGCTTGTAGTAGTTCTCAAATAGAAGAGTATGGATGACGTTCCACAAGTTTTGGGCACCTCTGTAGTAAATATCGTAGGCGTCAAAATAGTTGTATAAGTCCAAATAACTTTCGAGAGGCTCGATGTTGTTGCACGCGCCGGGGAGATTTTGTCGTAGTTCATCACAGACGCGCTGGATCTCCGCTGCCCACCAGTAGTAACCTTCACGCTTGAATGTGGTATCGTGCACCAGTCGGAACGGTCTGGTACCTTCTGCTGTTGAAAGGACAGCAGCACAGTTCTTCGGTGGCTCAGCGAAGAATTTCATTGGTGGCTCGCCATCGAGGAACTGGCCTGTGTAAGGAGGAGCGCCAGCGGCTGCCAATGCATCATTCACGGTGAAGCCCCCGTACCTTTCGTATTCTGGAGGAGGCATAGTATCAAGATGCTCGTCTGCTTAGGTAGGAGGGTGTTATAATATATAAAGCAGAACACTTGGGAGGAACCTAAACTTCAGCTGTATGCTTTTGAGGATAGAACTTCATGCGAGGCTTATGAGAAGTACCAATGCAACGAGTCAATTCAATAGATCGACCGAGAATGAGACGGCTCAAGAACGTACATAAGGACGTGCAAGAAGACGTGAAAGCAGGCGCCAGTAGAAAGCGTAGGAGCACCATGCATCAAACAATACAAAGCACAAAAGGTGCGTATTGAGATGCGGGTGTGGTAGAGACGCGAGAGATGCAAGTAGCTTATTGTGCCAAAACTTGTAGCCTGAGGTACAAATGGACGTTGCCAGGTACCAATGTTCCCAGGGTGATGGAGGGCGAAGGCTCGTCTCGAGCAATTTTGATATTCACGGGCAGCATTGTTTGCCTGCTATAAGCAACTCAAGTATCTTACACCATGAAAAGATATTGGCAAACCTAAGCAACGGCAGCATCCTACCACAGCTTCAAGTAAAAGTCAAGTTGACTTGAGGTTTACTTGATAAATGTGACCGTGAAGCCCCTATGCATGTGCCTCACAGTGATCCGTCTACTCGATTATGGGACTGTGCTTTCTACTGCGAGGAGCCTACATTCTTGCCGTTGTTTTAGCCCCGGAAATTCACATGCATGGTGGGTGGAAATACCGTGTACTAGTAGAGTTGAGAAGTTATATATGCATAACTAGACGAGTACAATACAAGTCGAGGCTGCCATAGAATGTAACGGCACCAGATGGTCGAGGGAACAAGGGCGGTGGACGAGCACTTTGATCACCAATTCCCAATCATAATAGGTCCCAGTGATTTCACTCTCATATCGCGATAATCCTCCAATATTTATATCCCCGTATACCTTAGCTTAAGCTGATAGCGTTCGCAAACATTCAGACTAGGCAGGCGGAATAAATAGACGACTCACTATCTACACAACTACGCCAATAACCACTAATTGCCATTCGATAGGTTTAGCATCTTTAGTATCTCTGATTCCTTGTCTGTGGCAATAGCTCTGCCATTGTTCCAATCCACAATCTGGGTGTATATTGTATTAGCGCGTGGTACGGCTGAGATGGGCAAATGAGAGGGACATACTACTGGGCGCTTAAAGTTCTCGGTGCTCTCTTTGAATTTCTTTAGGGCTTCATTTTCATTTGATGCACCTTGTACAATGGAACTAATCTTATTTTTGCCGACGTATTCAAAGATGGTCTTGAGCTGGTCGGCCGTGGGAGGATCTTCGGTAACGTTCAGCTCAAACTGCTGGCGTTGAAGGTTCGCGTGGTGGGAATGATCGCTGGCCTGGTCCAAGGTAGCAGTCTCGGTGGCATTTGCAGAGATCTGCTTGAGTATAGTAGCAGCTCTCACGGAGACAGGCGAGCTAGCCTTGTGAAAGAGAGTAACGATATCGAGGGTTTTATGCTGTTATAAGTCGGATCAGTATTATGCTCGTCGAACCATGGGCTCTTGACAATGCAACTGTCCTTTGCGATTGGTACTTACAAATCGAAACATGGTGGCAATTAGACTCTTTGTATGTGAAGTGAGCGATTGGTAGCTATCTATAGCTTCGAGACAGACTGGAGGGCGGGCAGGACTTCGAATGATGTTGTTGAAGTTGGAGTCTGGAGTTTGCCGTTTTGGGATAGCTACGGCTAGTGACCAGGAGTCACAGAAGCTCAAGCTCAAGCTTTGCAGCCAAGCCGTCTGTACAGTATTATGTATGTGCTACGTCAAGTCAAGCACTGGACGCAACATTGAGTGTGGACACAATGTGGAGCACTCTTTTAGCTAGCCTCGAGTGGTCAGTGCTTAAGTACCTGAAGAAGTAGCTAGAAGTACCTAGGTATTGTACGTACCTATTTTACTGTACCTACAGGTAGGCAGGTACATGTAGGAGGTAGTGGAGCTATACACATGCAGGGCAGTTGCCGGTTGCTGGGGCATACCTATGGGACGGGCAGATGCAGCATTCAAAGCACAATCACGTACAAAGTCGCATTTCTTTTGAAATTCTCCAATGACGGGACCCTCTGGATCATGTTCTTTCTTGATTCTTCAAATCAAACTGCATTAAAGTCTTCAATGCTACCTAACTTGATCGACACTCGATTTAATTCTTCCCTCGAATTTTTTTCCACTGCGCTATAGAACTGAATCTCTCCCCTGAAATCTCAGGCAAATAACAATGCCACCCTTGATCTTGCACAATGTTCCTGACGAGGAACTCTACACTGGCGACGACGGTATCCAACGACCTTATGCCATGATCTGGCCCGAGTACGTAGATTGAATACCATAGCCTTAAGCCCAGATTACCCTCGCCATTCCCTTTCCAGTTATTATCCGCCAATTACAGTGGAAACCAACCTCGACCACATTTACTGACCATGCTAAACAACAGAGGCGATCGGCAGCGCAATGCGCCTCGCACCCGGGCTCGCGAGACCAACGAGACAGGCTCCTTCGGAAAGTCGACGAGACGATCAAGATCAAGAACGGGTAGTCAACCCCCGAAACGTGAAGATGCCACCATGCAAAGCGCAGACAGGGTTTTCTCCAACTATATAGCCAGCCGCCAGCCGACACCGAGCGCTGCCACTCCTCCTCAGCGAAAGTCAGGCTATCTATCCCAACCTGTTACTCAATCACAGGACGATCCGAGCTCAACCAACCAAGCCTCTTCTTATCAGAAGGAGCCTGCCGAGGTGGTCCTCCGAGGTTACGCTTCTCCTTCTCAACAGTACGCTGCGATCAACCACTACGAGCAGCTTGCTGGCAGGATATGCGAAGATTACTCCAGAGAACCGCCCATTGAAGCACGGCGGTACAAGTCTGACCTCCGTGACCCTGCATTGACACGAAGGCTACCGTTGACAAGAATGGAGAGGGAAAAGGTCAACAAGGTCGCTGGTGGAGAACATTGGATCAAAGTCACATTCGAGTCGCAAGAGGCAGCGGGGGCCGCCCTGTTCGCTTCTCCCCAGAAAATATTAGGCCATCTCGTCTACGCAGAGCCGTATCGCGGCCTGCCTCCGATGGAGGACGCTGCCGTCCTTGACGTGGTAGGCGATATCGGTATGTTTGATGACATACGACGGGCCAGTTCTCTCCGAGAACGCTCTAGAAGGCCGTCGCAGTCTCGCAATGGTAGAAGCGGAACCGTGCCCAGATTCTCGCAAACGCCCGCAACAGATCGCGTCGGTAGTGTAGGAACCCAGCACGACTTAACACCCCCGGGATCGCAGACATCAACCCAGACATTAGATTCCGCAACTGTATCAGCATCCTCCGCGACCGTCTCGATAGCCACAGTGACGGGCTCGGAGATTAAACCCAATAACATTGAGCCAGAAGAGAATAGAGAAACATTAAGTAGACGCATCCCCGGGGCAAGGAGAATTAAACTTTTACCTGCCGATGCGGCTCTGAAAAGGCAGCCCACATGGACGGAGCGTCTGCTTGCTCTAATACCACTTTTAGGCTGGTTTAGTGGCGCTATGATCGGACATGAGGTTCCCCGTAATGAAGTGGGCGAGTTCGACATGAAAAGAGCGAGTTTGTACTGGAAGGTTATGTATTGGCTCGATTATTGGTTCCGGCTGTTTGGTCACGAGCTCGTTAGTGGCGACAAGGACGACTGAATAGTGTGGTTCCCGATAACCCAGTAGGCTTGCTTTGGCCTAATTGTATGGTTATGAGTAAATTTGAAGGATGAGGATAAAGAACGGGAAAGAGCACAATTGAGGGATGACATTGAGCTTCACAAGGCAAATTAAGGCATCATGAGCATCGGGTGTACGGAGTTGATAGTCACATTAGCACATCATGTTGCGAAAAGGGAAGGGAGCATGGCGATGCGGAGAATGTTGAATTCATATTTTTCATCTCTCATGAGCAATGTAGAGTGGAAAATGGGCGCTATTTGTTGCAGCACAATACGCATATAAGCTTTACTGTGCCTACTCTTTCAGCTAGACTCACGTCGATAAATCGCTTCCCATGTGTTGGTACATGTGTGCGAACAACGCAGCTAGCACCCTTGATCGTGAACGTTGTTGCTGAAGCATACATGTATAATTGGCTATATTACCAGTAAACACCAAGAGCAAATTCAAGGGGTATTGACTGATACTTTCACGATTCTCTATATTCCGCCATCAGTTTGCCTGCCTGTCCGCCGGTATCCCTGTATGTATGCTTTTAGCCCTGAGCTTACAGTGCACAAATATCTAAAGCTATACACACCATTCAAGCAAGAACCTTAGGTACTAAGATCTCGCGCAGGATTCGCATGCAATAGCTCTTCGTTTTCAACTTCTTCGACGCAAAAAACTCGCCCTTGCACGAGGGCGTGGGCTTGGAAGAGTAGCACCTTCAGCGACACTCCAATCCCATATCTTCCCCTAAGCGTGATCCGTAGATGCAGCGCTCGCTTTGCGCAACCCTTCGTCTTTCCAGGGTGAGTCGACTTCTTCCCCCTCGCCGTTTACGCCTACCGGGTCTTCGTCTTCGCCAAGTCGTGCTGTCCCAGGTAGAGAGCTCTTCCTTGGTCTGAGGGTTGCGTAGTCGTCTTCGTCGTCGTCGTCAAGTTTCTCGCCTTCATCTTCTCTTTCCTCTATGTTATCTCTATCGATGTCCCTGTTCCTCTCATCGTCCACGTCACCATGTAGCAGCGACTCCGGATCCATAATTACGTCGGTAGCCTGTCTGCGTATAGGTTGGGGGCTGAAGGGCCGAACGCCCCGGCTTTGGTTGAAGTCCGAAAAAATACTATCCGCGTCTCCTCGATCTGTGACCGCACCGGCCAGACTCTGATACCGCTCCGTCTCGACAAGCAAACTGTCCGAGCGTACATGGCCATGGGTACGGCCCCTCGCCCCTGGATCCGATGCCGTGTCTGCTAGAATGCTCTTGGGCGGTAGTATACTAAACAGCTTTGCCCCTTCGTTCGCTGCACCCCCTATTGCTGATGACGAGCCGCCTGTTGCAGTGACGGTGTCCTCGTCGGCCGCAAACAAGTCCCGCCCTTTCTCTAACAGGTCGTCAAGGCCCCCTCCACTCCAGCCCTTCCGCGCTAGCCCTTCAAAGATGTCGACCTCGGCGCGTACCAGCGAGCAGCTCGCCTCGAGGATCTTGGTGCTTGCCTCCTGGCTGTCGCGCAACAATCCCCGGGCGTGGTCCCCGTGCAAAGCCGACAACCCATCCAACTTGTTTGTTAGCTGTACCAGGTGTTCGCGGAACTTGGAGAGGTCGCGTCGCCGCTGCTTGTGCAGTTTCAGACCCTCCTTCTCGAGGTGACGAATCTCCCGGCTTCGCAAGGCTACTTCCTTTTGGTAGGCCTCATCTGCGTCTTCAATGTCCCGCCGCCATTTATCGAGGTCATGGAGCAGCGGTACTTCGAAGGATCGGTAGACCGTCTCGCTTAGGATCTGCTGGTGGTTTGCGATGAGATGGTGCACGCCGCTGGCGCTCAGCAGGTGGTCGGCTGTGCAGGATGCTGCTTGCATCGTGTAGCTGTTGGATAGCGTGGGCATGGCGGGACCGCCGGCTGGAATATTGAGGAGCGAATCGGCGCGGGATTCCTTCAAGCGTGCGCAAGCTTCGAGGGCGCAGCCAAATGCCGATGCCGCGGTGGACAGAGTTGCTAGGGCTATGCGGTAGGACTTGGCCGTCGCAAGCAGATCCGAGTAGGCCAGCTGCGACTGCTCGAGATCGGCCTTCGTCAGCACGGCGTGCGTAGGCCTCGGCGGGGGTGGCACTGGGAGATTGAAAGAGGCGAGTTGGTTTGCGGTAGAGGCGTAGGAGTAGGTGGGTGAACCAGGTAAGGGCAGTTGAGAGGGTGAGGGCGAAGTTGCCCTTTCGGACGCTTGTGCCGCCATTGTGATCTTCAGTCGCAATTACGGCGGTGGTGATGCCAATGGTGGGCAGGCAGATGCAGTATGAGGTGAGGACTGGCTGGGGTTTGTTTACTTTACTACCCAGGGTCCAATAGCAACCGGGCCGAGGTGATAGGCAAGCAGATATAGTGCGCTGATGATGGCCTTGTACAGTTTATTTAGGAGAACATAACTAGGACAATAAGAAGGGGCGAAGAACTTAATCAAAGCCTCAAGGGTCTTCACGATAAGAGAGAATCATCAGAGTGCCCGGTAGTACTTGGAAAGGTTGGCGTTGTAAGAGATAAGCGAGATAAGTTGATAGAGAACAAGTTAGCCAGCTGATAAAAGGAAAAGAACTGGGAAACTTGCTCGACCTTCCACTGTCTCAGTTAGGTACCCTTCTTAGCGTTCTGATCACCTGGTCGGGGCTCGGGGTCAGGGATCTGGGGTCCAGCTGAGCAACCCCCACTACACCTACGAAATGCTGCCGGCAACCCGACTAACCATCCAAATCTCGTAGGGAACAGCAGTATGTATATTTAAAAGTATAATAAATCTCTTCTGAATTTGTTATATGGGCTACGGATTTTCTTCATGAATCGTGCCATGGCTTGTCTAGCGACATAGGAAGCTTCTGCTAGACAGTATTTGGTCCACGGAGCGGAAAGCGCCTCATTGTAAGCTATATCTCAGGAATGGGAAAGGCAATAAGCAGAAATCAGTACTCCTCGCCGCTGTGTGTGTCGCCAAGTGGTCGAAATACTTGAGTACCAAAACAATCAACAGAGTTTGGCTGTTTTTGGAGCGAAATTTTGCGCATAGGATTGTTGAAGTTCTACAAGTCGTTTTGGGTCAACTGAGATTTTCTCCGCTGTACCGTGTTCTATAGCTGATAGAAGTAGTGCTAAAGGATAGTATCTATGAAGCATTCCCATATCAGGCTCCATTGTAAACAGGTCCTGCGCTCATTACCTATTCGATAGGCAGGTTCTGGACAGAGTATTCGGGGGTCTGTTCTGGTAGTGGCGCTGTTTCTTCTGCTTCATAGCTCCGACTTCTTCCCTCCTTCTTGGGGCGGAAGACGCGATTGCAAGAATGCCTCTACCTCGTCCAGTTCCTCTAGAGAAGCAGAGTGGGCCATATTTCTGAATGGAGAATAACTTTAGAACTAGACCTCGCGGAAGTGACACGGGAGCGAAGGGAACGAGGCAACTTACGGGTATATCTTCATCGTGACGGCGAAGTTCTGCTTCTTGAGCACCTCGTATGATAACTGGCCGAGTGGTGTAGGCACAACGGGATCAACATCGCCATGGGCCATGAAGATGGGCGTCTCGTGGTTAAGATCACTCTCCTGAACTAAGCTAGGAAACTTGGAGTCTAGAGGTAGCCATGTTGAAAGACCAATAATCCCTCCGAGCTTGACCTTGGCCGTTAGCCCCGTTAGAAGCCCGATAGAGCCCCCCTGCGAGAACCCGCCTAACACGATGCGGCTGGCCGGTATGCCAGCATCGATCTCGGACTGGATGAGGCTGTTGACATAGTCTCGCGACTGCAGAATTCCGGGCTCGTCTTGGCGCGCTCTGATGTCATCAACCTTGCCACTCAAAGCGAACTGAGTATCGAGTCAGATACTGTCGGTGTCTTGGTACCAGTGGTTGGCATGGGACTGCGCAGCAAGGTCCGAACTTACGATGTCAAACCACCCAGGTATAGGCATCCCTTCAGCCTGCGTGACTAGTAAGCATCTGTTATGCTCTGCGGTTTATGTCGAGAATATTTCACTCACGGCGGTAATGGGCATGCGCGGGGCATGAGGCAGTACGAACTTGATCTCGTTCAGCTTTTCACGGCGCCTCCAATGCTCAACAGCTGAGGCCCAGCCGTATCCAGTGTCGCCTAGGCCGTGCAAGAAGATGACAGTAGCCGTGTGCTTCGCAACTGCTGTGAAAACAAGCGGTTTCGCTCGTGGCATCGCCATTTTGGTAGAGTCAAGAGAGAGTGGATCGGCTGCTCTGGTGGGGTTCAAGGTGCAGAGGAACAGGGCGATAACAAGGTAGCAGCGGACGTGGATAGAGAATAAGGCTCTCTGAGTTAGCCAAAGCCCCAAGGACATTCACTTATGTTTGCCAGCCTCAGGATGTAAAATGGCTAGGATAATTGGTGAATATCTGAGTTATGCTAGGTAAGGCTTGGAAATGTTGATCCACAGCTATCAGGAAACAGCCCCTCAGTAACATTTGTAAAACGAGGCTATACAAGAGTTAGGGTCGTATTGCCGAACAACGGGTACTTTAGCTAAGACAAGCCTGAACTACCTATAAATCGTACTATACCCAAGTAGATCGAGGCTTGCGATGCTGCAACTTTGCTGGAGCTGTAGGCTAATGGGGCGGCTCGGCTGTCATTATTTTAGAGTACACACAACCCCCAACCCCCAGGATGGTAAGCGTTAGCGCAGTGCTAACACCTAGCCCGTGCTGAGTACAGTACCGCGATTAAAGAGTTGATCAGGGAAGATCAGGGAAGCTTCTATAGAAATCTATACGACAACTTAATAGTCGATCAGTCTTTCGACGAGATTCGCCCTTAAGAAACCCTTGATCCAGATTATACTTCGCTTTGAGTAGAAAATAAAAGTTTCCTCTCTATATATACAAATCTCTTTGAAGTACAAGTCGCTAGCGTCGCACTATCTACCATTTACTATCGTGGGGATATACGAGCTAAATTAGAAGAATTCCTACTGTACTTGTTTGCTTAGTGCCACCGGGAAAAGGCTTGCCCTCGAAGCCGACACTAATAGCTGCTGACATATCCTTGGTAATCGCAAGGCCCCAGCTGAAGAAGCAGCCCTGTAGTCTTCCATAAAACTTGAGAGCTAGAGACCGTTGAAGCTATCACAGCAATTCCAAGGTAACATTAATAAATGAAGTTGCCCATCTGCCCTCTCTGACTATTCAAAGTTCCATCTTAACTACTAATCTATGGAACCAAGGTCCTTCAAAAGGGCTTTATTAATATTTTCAATTGTTACTGCAGCTGTGGCTCTCCTGCTTTCAAGTCGATTATCTCGCAGTTTATTTCCTCATTCGGCACTAACACCAGCGTCCGTGGTACCAGCGCAATTCTTCCTTGGGAGACTATTTACCATCAAGACAATGTCGGCAAAAGCACCTGTTTATTTTATGAGTCATGGCGGCGTAGGTAGATTTTATTCAATTAGCCCATCTCTTTATGTACCTTTGAGTGCCTGTTAGCTAAGAACATCGCCAGCCTAACACAATGTTCGATATAGACCATCCGGTCTATCCAGTCTTGCAAAAGATCGGCCACGAGATTACACAGAAAGTAAAACCTAAGGCCATTGTTGTCTTCTCTGCACATTGGGAAGCTGAGGCCCGTAAAATTGAGGTCAACACAGCAGAGGAGATGGATTTGATCTATGAGTTAGTCAAAATCTCACTTCCTGGATCTTAAGTAATGAATACAGTGCTGAGTAACACTGAACAGCTATTACGGATTCCCACCTGAATACTATAAAGTCCAGTATCCGCACAAAGGCAGCCCAGAAATAGCCGCGAAAGTCATCAGCCTCCTCAAAGATGCGGGAATCAAAGCCGAGGGCGTCACTAGGGGATTAGACCACGGCGTATACGTCGGTTTCTCTGTTGGTAAGTATCCCCCTTTACCACTCTAATACCTTGCCCACCTACTTATAACCACCTCCACTAACAACCCAAGCCTTCCACCTGGAGAAGAACCCTCTCGGCGTCCCTATAGTGCAAGTGAGTCAATACAACAGCCAAGACGTAGACGCCCACTACCGTCTCGGACAAGCCGTCTCTGCTCTCCGGGATGAAAATATCGTGATAATCGGCGCTGGCATGTCAGTGCATAACCTGCGGGACTTGCGCTTCTCGTTCAACAGCTCACAGCCCTTACCCTACACTGTTTCTTTCGACGAAGCTCTCAAACCCGCGATGGAGGCGCCGCCAAGCGAAAGGCAGGCGCGCTTGGCCGAGGTTGCAAAGAGGCCGGACGCTCATCAAGCTCATCCCGTAAGCCCCTTTCCTGCTGACCTTGAATACTGATGCTAAGAGGATACTAACATTTGTAGCGATTTGATCACTTAATGCCAGCGTACATCACAGCTGGCGCCGCTGGCGACGACATAGGAAAGCAGATCTGGACTTATCATGAGGCGAGTATGGGATGGGCTATGTATAGATTTGGAGAAGTGCCTTCGTGATATGGAATTAAGTAGTCTGCTCCCTCTATAAATAGATATACAACAATTTCTTCGATCGGCTAAGTAGTAATAACACTCCTCGCGATCATATAACTGCCCCAAAAATCATTAAAAACTTTTATTGTTGGGGTAGCCTGGACTACCATTACCCGTCATTGGTGAACGACCATGTATTGACGTTCGAGTCTAAAGCTACGCGCCGTGTCTAAGTATACTCTAAGAACCTCGCATCTGTCTCATTTCATCTAACTCGATAGTGCCGACTTCACGCGCTCAACTTCTTCGAAGGTCCCGCAAACTAAGCCAGCCGTCTCATTCAGGTCCTCCAATGGCCTATCTAAGATCCGGCTGCCGTCAACAGGATCGATCGCCCTGCCCCCCGCGCATTCTATGATCAACGCAATAGGGCACAACTCGTACGCTCGACGCAGCTTTGCCTTGCTCTTACTCGCCACGGGAGAAATGTAAATACCATGCCCCTTCGTTAACGCGTGAACCACATCCGGTACCAAGCCTCCGCTATAGCGCAACGTGTATCTGTTGTTAATATAGTGTGTGATGAGCGCCATGTAGTTCGGGTCTTCAGAAGCGGCGCGCAGATTTGCAGGGGCGAAATACCGGGCCTTGGGCTGTTCGTCGAATTTCAAAGTCGAATGAATGATCTCAGGGGATCCATCGGTCTCCTTGATCCCGACCTCAAGACACACAGCGGTGTCCTCGCGCCCAGGGACCCGTACCGCGATGATGGCCGTAGTTCGTGGGCCGTACACACCCAGTACGGCAGCGACTTGTTTGCTAGCTGGATCTTGTAGCAGCGCGCTTTCTCCCTCCCACACACCAATAATGCTCCCGACGGTCCAATTTGGCCCAATGATGGAGCTACCGTCTAGTGGGTCGAAGGCTATCGTGTAAGGCACTTCCGGTGTTTGATAGGTTCCCGCCGGGCCAAGATTTTGCCGCTCAACGGGATCTTCCTCGCTGCTCGCTGTCGCGACAGGTAGACACCCTCTTAGCTCCTCCCTAAAATGGCGCTCGGCGAGTACATCAACGTTGAGCTGATCGTCGCCGAAGACATTGGCGGAGCCAGCCTGCGAGACGTGGAATTTTGAACTTAATGCCTTTGCGGTCCGGCCGATACCAGCTAGTAGCGCCGGTATCACGTATTTAATCAGGTCAGAGTGCGATCCCCCTGTCGCCTCACCTAGGTGGGCTGCTAGCTCCGCCCAGTGGTGCGGGATTTCCATGGTTGAGAGAGCTGTATGGTCGCTAAATAATCCAGAGCCGATTGTGTGATGGTGGCACTGACGAGTAGAAGGTGGACGAGGCCAAAACAGTTGTAAGTCCTGCTAACTACTTGATGTAACGAGCCTCAGTTTATCGGCAACGGTTTGCTCAGGTACTTGATGTGTAACGGAGAAGATAGACTTCGAGGTTCAGGATCTTCCTCTTCGCTATAGTAATTAGCGGAGAGGTGGTGGTGGGGAGAAGAAGAGAGCATATATCTATGTACTGAGGGGTTCAGGTTGCCAATTTAGGCCGTGCTGCCGCCCGCTGATTGGCTAATACCTTTCTGTATGTACTTGCTAACGTGTTTGAGTCTCCCAATGCATACTGCCAACTACAGCATTATAACTCCCCTGAAATGCACTACGATATGATGTGTTAGGTATGAGCGTGATAGAAAAGTTCATATAGTATGAAGGGATTCGAGCCTCATAGTAATAATCCTCAACCAACCCTGTACAAATGCCTTTGCAATTAGCAAGCAGTGGTATTAGGCAAAGCGAAGAGACCTCGAAATTAAGACTTTTCACTTCTACAGTATCTTCTAAACCGCTCGTTACATGCTTGTTCCTAGGCTAAAAGTAATTACTCACTTATGCTTCATCAACGGGGAACAACTTGTCCCGTAGGCTCCAACGCTTTATGATATACACCTTCCGAAATCAACGCCTCGGCAGGACTGATGCCAATAAACCTCCATACTCCTGCAGTCTTGGTCTGATTGAGGTTGCGCACTGAAGCATCCGGTATAGCCTTTGCGAGCAGTGCGAACTCTTGGCTATCCGTCGCTCTCTGAAAGAAGACCCTCGGCCATTCAGCGCCGACCATTTTCTCAGCCATCCGAAGCTGTCGTTGTGCCTCTTCAAGATTATTCTTCTCCGTATTAATTAAGCTCATATCCCCCGTCTTAATCCCTTCAATCACTTTTGCCCATGCTCGTCTCGACTCCCAGGGGCTCTGCTTCTCGATGGGCTTGACCTTCAACTCATTGATCGCTATCTCGTCCACGTCGAATTCCTCAGTGACAGTGCCGTTGACGCTGTCCTTGATGGTAAGTCGCCCATCCCATTGCCCTGTGATCTCAAATAACTGCTTCCCTCCGTTCCTTATGTCCGTCATCTTAGCATGCACACTATTTCTAGTCCCGTACCCCAAATACCCCGAAGTCTTCTTACTGTCGAAATCAATTGTAGTGAGATAGCCCGAGCTTGACGCGATATAGCAGTTGCCCTCTAGTTCCGGATAGTAGCGCCCCGTCAAAAAGCCTCTGATGCTCATTGTAGGTAACGTCCTAAGATGAGACTCCCTGTGAATCTCATCACGGATGATGGCGTGTCCAATCTGCTGCACTCTAACGCCTGACGTGGGACTAAATGTCGTCTTCTGCGCGACATAGCCCGAGGACGAGATCCCATGAGCCTTGTTGTATAGGAAACACGCTGTCACAGGTGGGTGATGTGACACCTGCTCCGAGATCAGGCGCGTGGGACTGCCATCTGCGCCCAGGAACTCGCCAATGAATAGCTCTCCGAGGAAAGCATTGAGAGGTTTCTTAGCCACGCCCTCCAAATTCGAATTCGGCGGTGCCGTTGTGTAGACCTGCCTCTTCAAACTGCAGAGAAAGTTCTTCAAGACCAATAGGGCGCGGCGCGCTGGATCATCTTCGTGCGCTGCTTGCAAGAACAAATCATGGTGCTCTGCCCATGACGCTGGGATCTCGGTCACTGACCTAGGAGCGAGGACGAAAGGCGGAGCAGCGACATTAGAAAGGTCACCTTTAACTGTAACTAAGTGTGACAAAAAATCTCTGAACTGAGAAAGGTTGGATTGTGATTTGGTCATCGCTAGAGGCCGGATATGCTTCAAACTTAAGAGGGTATGTCTCGTAAGCTACACTTGGCCAATATTTTTGATTAGAGCATATTAGATTTCTTATTTCTTATTTAGTTTTAGTCATGTTGAATTCGAAACTGTCAGGTATATATATAATAGACCATTTTGAACAGAATAAGAATACGAAGCAATTCAAGTCTACGCATCATTTGCTAAATTTGTAGGCCTATTTGGGGCTGACAAAAATGAATGACGTTGACGATCCCACCAGCACCGTGGTCAACATAGCTTATCTACCAACACCGAATACCCAGCCCCAAAATAAGTCCCTCTATTCGTCTGTGAGTTAAGAGGATCATGATATGGAAAGCGATACAAAGTTGCTCGACTTGTTGTAATAATAATCGGGCGTAATGGTGTAAGATACAATGTTGGAATGGTGGACCATTAACCCTGCACCAACTTCACTAAAGACGCCATGGCCTTTTGGCTGTATTCGCCCATGTCGCTATATTTATCCTTCCCTTGCCCGTCAAACACTTCCACAGATAGCCAGCCCCTAAATCCGGTTCCCAGCACCGCATCAAGAAACTCTTTCACGGGCAAATACCCCCCGTCATAAGGCAACGGCCTGTAATCATGGCTCCACTGCCCCCTAGGCCTCAACCCTTCACTGTCCGTCTTCGCCTGCAGCGGCGGCTCCATCTTATACGCGTCCGAGATCTGGAGGAGAAAGATCTTCTCAGGCGGGACAGTAGAAGCCAGTTCTTCGAGGCTTCCCTTCCACCTAGTCCGTAGCTCCGCCTTCGACACGCCGCCCTCGATTAATCCCGATGCCGTCGTAGGATCTGCCCACTCGCCCCCGGCGCTCTGGAAAGTATCGAGACACAGGCCCAGGTTAGGCCGGTCGGCCATCTGCACGACCCTCCAAACATCCTTCCAATGCGGCGCGCGCGTAGCCCAGCACCAGTTCTCGTACGCGACGCGCAGGCCCCTTTTCGCGCACAGGTCCGCGAGCTCCGCGAGATCCGCCGCCAGCTCATCGAACGAGGCCGAGATGCCCGGCGCGTCGGAGGACCCGACTTGGAGCATGTCGGTGCCGACGGCCTCCATGATGCGCATCCACCCCTTTGCACGCTCGAACGCGTCTTCGCGCTCCTTGCTGCCCTTGGCCCAGCCCTCGAAGTTTGAGAAGGGTTGCAGCATGAGGATCTTGAGGTTATGCTCTTGCGCTCGCTCCCGAATAGTTTGCCCGATCTCGACTAGTTTGTCGTAGTCCTTCGAGTCCGGTTCTTGTCCGTTTATAAGCTTGCCATACGACAAGATGTCCGGCATGGACAATTCGATGCCATCAAAGCCTGCGTCGGCGATAGCTCTGAGTTTTAAGGGCAGAGTGTGTGAGTCCTTGTGTCCGATGCTACATGTCGCATAGCTCGTGGGCACTTTTGCGCCTTCGTAATCGATGGGCATCTCAAAGTGACTGGCCGTGAAATTAGTGACAATCCGTGTAGAGCTCTCTAATTAAACAGCCGTTTCTATACGATCAGCTTGGTGTTGTGATAACGGATAGATAGGTGTTTGAAGTCTTGCAAGGTAACTCAGGGAAACTAATTATGATAGATATTGGTGACGTCAAGAAAGATCATCGTTCATCGTAATCGAATCATTAGAAGCCTGTCCACGGAAAACCATCCATAATCCACCACTCTTTCCACTCCAACCAAATTGTCAAGCGAATATTCTACTCTAGAAATACAAGTTATTACTAGTACCTATTCATCTCCGGCTGGGCCTTTCAATTTTGTCAGATGAGTAGACTAGACAAATTCACATTGGCTCAGGCCCAAGCGAGATGATGTAGGTTACATCTCTAGTTACCGAGGTTGGCTGGGTTGACCTGCACTGCGCGATGGAGCCTGTGAGCTTAGAGGTAATGTTTGTTGATTCATGTTAAACGAGCGGTACACATGAACCTATCTTTTCCCACCAGAGCAACGCAATGCAAGTGCGAAAGGAGAACAACAGAAACACTATGCCATTCACTGCACATCCTTCGCAACTATGTCTTCCTCCTCCTCCCGCGCACTCCATTTGCAGGGGGACTCCTTAACTTACTTATTTGCAAGCTTGCCAAGCGACATGGACTTGCTGCGTGAAAGCGACAGTAGCATCGTCGTCGGAGATCTGGCCCGAGGCAGACGAGTTGGTCGATGTTAACGCAATGCGGTTGTTGACGTTGAGGATGCCCGTGGCGCCGCAAGGCGACCAGATGACGGAAGCTGTTGGAACCTGATCCTGCTTGGTATAGACCTGGCGCAAAACACTAGTCGTCAGCCAAGTTCTTCTTTTCTTTATCGCACAGTTGCGAAAAGGGTATCAGGTGCTCTAGTAAGGGTTAAGAGAGAGGATAGACTTACATCGCCCGTCTCCCACACTCCGCCTCCACTGATAGAGGTCTGCGTGGTAGTCTACTTCTTGTTAGCTCGTACTACCTTGCTTCGTGGATGAGTTTTCACTCACAGTGGCAGCGGCATCTTGGCTGAAGTAGTAGGTCGAGTAGAAGGTTCCGGTGACGCCCTTTTCGAGCTGTGCATAGCCATGGTATGTAGATTCGACCTTGGGAGAACGGATTAGGATGAATGCTGTATCTCCCATGCACGGGATTTACTTACGATGGCGTATTGGAAACCACCAGGGTATTTGAGATTCAAGTGAAGCTGGCAGTTCTTCGTCTTGTCTGCCACTGATGTGCCGGGTCCGATGTAAGTCTGGAAGGAATCGAAACCGAAAGTGACGACCTGGTCGAGGTTAGTACGGAGATGTACTCTTCTTATAGAGTGAACTTACCTGGCGATCAGGAGACAGATCCGTGGTTACAGATCCCTGGGGGCAGCCATTCCCACTGGCGGAGACGCTCACAATCTGGATTGTGCTTGGGTCAGGTGCAGTGCCGCTGCCAGTGCTAGGAAGAACCAAGGGGTTAGCAGCAACAAGGGCCGCACCGAATAGAGAGATAAAAGAACGCATGATGATCTTGAGACGAGGTCGCGTGTGTAAGTCGTAGCTGTGAATTATGCTTGGCTATCTTGCGTCTCGTATCAGGCTGGTTTGCTTGAATGTGTTGATGCAGAAACGATCGACAACATCACGAGAAGCCTAGTATTTATACACTCGTCGACGCTCGCCGACCCTCCCGGTTTGGCGACTATGATATGTCTAGGTCATCCAGACACACGGCCGCGCGCGTTCCAGTCTCGGTGCCTAGTACCTAGACGCCATCGTGAACGAGAGAAGTTGGCGTTCTCACAGGCGGTATGTTGCGAGACTAGGCCCTCAGCCTCGGGCACGTTGCTGACGATGGCCCTTCCAGCCCGCCTCGCAATTTTGCGGTTGAATTCAAAACCAAGACTTTGTATATGAATTCATATTAAAGGACGTCGCCTAGCTCTCTAGGTTCCGTGGGTGTCGTGTGGAGATCTTCTTTTTATAGAAACGGGATTACCAAGAGAAACTCAACAGGAGCTGAAGATGGTAAGACGAGAGTGAATGAGGCGGTGCGAGAATCATCTCGACTATGTTCTTGGCCATCAAACTACTGATCCCTCATATGTGAGACTCAGACGCTTGTTAGATCTAGCTCGGATATTCGTACTAGGTCACACTGACCGAGATCTAGGTCATAACGCAGATATGAAGCAGCAGGGGGTCGTCGACTGTCCCTGTGGAGAGGTGTCTTTGGCTTGATGCTATTTTTGATAACCCGGGATCGCATAGATTAAGCTTAATTATCCCCATGGCGCAATATGCCTGCGCTGGAAGCCTTAGTAATTATTAGGCGCAATTTATATAATTCATAGAAAGATTGTCGATAAAGAGCAAAGTGTCAACTAGTTCAAAATAATGGATAGAAGCTCTTACCTAGAGTCGATTCAGGAGAAGGATTAAGCCAATAGACTAGCCATCTCGGCCGCAGAACCTGGGTATAAACTTGGCGAAAAAGTGGTAAGAGCAGATTGTTCGGATCGGCTCCAAATGAAGCTTGGATTGCTGACGAGCAGCCCTCAAGAACCCGAGGCCTAGGCCATTGTTACCTTACGATACCACGTCTATTCACTTTTCTCCGATTGAATCTAGTGGACATAATATCCTCCGGCGCGGTCCAGAGCGCTTGAGCTCCCTGTATAATGTGTCGACTCTGCCTTTAGCCTCTTTAGCCGCTTTAACAAGTGAGCCAGGAACAAGGGCAAGACGCAGCTTAGCACAGAGCCCTACACGAGTATTCCCTCTATAGGTAGCATACGCGATGAATCCAGATTGCGATCTTTTTTTATCTCAGGTGTGATGCGCCATGCCGTCGCATTAGGGGTGCGCTAAAGACGCTTTGCAGCCTCAGAACCTCTCCGAATGTAACAATACGGACCACGTGATGGACGCAAAGGTACTGTAACAACACGGGAGGTTGCTGCTTTCATTCCAGGATAAGCTTAAGAAAGGCAGCTCTTGGCTGCAAAACTCTGCGCTGCACCCGGTTGAGGAGGGCAAGGAGCCATTGCTGGGTGCCAATAAACCCAGATGCAACGGCGGATCGCGCACAAATTTCTGTTCAGAGATGCCCTGGATAATCGACAACTGGCAAGCGAGGGTCATTCCCAGACAACACAAGTTAGCTCATGCATCGCTGACGTCTCGTGACCCCGCTGAGGGGTAGAGGTAAAGCATCCCGTTGTCAAGATCCTAAAAGCTTCGCGATCTTCACCACGAGGTCCGAGGTTCGGTACGATTGTATCACGGCTTGGCCACTTCTTTACCAGCATCGATGCCGAAAGATCAAAAGCCGTTGAAAGCATCAGCCTCTCAGCAACAGTAGTGCGACGATAAAATGGCCATCTCATAATTTAGCAAGACAGAAGGCGTCGATTGACTCATTAAACAAGTCGGGAGAAGAAGTGGGTTGAACGGTATGATATAATACTAAGAATGCTGTTGATGAGAAAGAGAAATCTAACATTGGATATAGACCAATAACGCCGGCAAGATGCGCTTTTGATAGGCAACTATTCTATCATCACGCCCCAATCTGCTTCAAGATACCCTCCAAGTTGATACTCTTGGGTCGCTCGATAGGAAGACCAAGTGCGCGATCCCAGATCAGTTGTGCAAGAGGACCCAAGCCCCTGCTCACACCGAACGTAACGGTATAGTACAAAGTCTCATGGAAGCCATAGTGGTGGAACAACACACCGCTACTCGAGTCAACATTGGGATAAGGGTTTTTGGTCTTTCCATGCTTCTTCAAAACCTCGGGAGCCACCTCGCTGTTGAGCTTGACAAGTTGGAAGATAGGGTCTTTAGCAATATCAGGGCGAGTCGCCGCATAGTCCATCAGAGCTTCAAAGCGAGGATCGGGTTTGCGAAGGACGGCGTGGCCATAACCGGGGACAACCCGGCCACCGTTGAGGGTAGACCAAAGGTAATTTTCAACATCCTTTTCAGTGTAGTTCTCGGGAATACCCTCCTTCATCTGTATAATCCAGCGCAAGACTTCTTGAGCAGCCAACCTAGACACCTGGTCAGTAGAAGCTACGATGATGAAAGAAAGAAAGAAAATAGTAAATCATACCCATGCAAAGGACCAGCCAGGCCTTGCAGACCAGCACTGTAACTTAAGAATGGGTCGCTGAGGGCACTACCAACGAGGTGAGTGGCGTGAGCCGAGACGTTTCCACCCTCATGATCACCATGCAGAGCGAGATACAGCCTCAGCAGATCCTGGAAGTTCTCATTCTCTTTCCCACCTTTTCCAAGCATTGCGGCAAAGTTGTAAGACCAATCCTGCTCAATATCAACATCAGCAGGCAAGGCACCACCACCACGGTAGGAGTTCTGGTATATCTTGGCGGCGATGGTGGGCAGCTTGGCTAATAGGCTAATGCAGTCATCAAAAGTGGGCTCCCAGTAGTCGGCCTTGTTCAGGCCGTTCTCGTAGGCCTTAGCGAACTTAGAAGTGTAATTCATGGCGCTGACGGCAATGGCGAACTGGGTCATGGGGTGTAGATCCTGAGGAAAGTTGTCGAGCATTTTGTTCACAAATTCAGGAAGATGAGCTTGTTCAGCCAGCTCCCGGGAGAACTTGCGGACTTGAGTAACCGAGGGAACTTTGCCCGTCAAGAGCAGCCAGAACATAGCTTCGGGCAGCATCTCAGTGCCAGTCTTGCCCTTGGGTAGCTCCTTCTGACAGTCTTTGATCGTTCGGCCGTGAAACCGAATACCCTCGTTGGCATCGAGAACGCTGCCCTCCCACACCATGGCCTTGAGCCCTCTGAAATCCAAGTCAGCATTTGTCACACCCGGAGTTGCGCTTGTGCACTAAGGCACCATACCTCATGCCCCCGATTGTGTTTTCCACCTTGACCTCACCAAGAACGGCGGATCCATGGGCCTTGACTTTCTTAAAGAGCTCCCGCTTGGCGGGAATGACCTCCTTCAGGGTCTCTTTCAGGTCGGGCTCCGAGGACGCAGAGTAGCTTCTCCGCACCACAGGGAGAAGAGTGACGGGTACGGCACGCGGTTGCTATAAAGAGGCCACGGCATCATTAGCGAACGGCACTCGAGATAGAGGCATGGAGTGGATTGGTGCTTGGTCGCCGTATTGAAATAGCCGGCTTAGGTTGCTTACCCTTAGGGCACCCAATGCCTTCGTTGATGCTCGGAGGCTCATGGCTGCTGTGTGTAAGCAAAGTGAAAACAGACCTCAGTAGGCGCGATAGTGGTTGCCGATAACGCGACAGCACGACACAGTAGGCCTAGAGAGAGAAGCGGTGAGGGTATATACACGCGAGGGCCTCGAGAGATTCAAGAATGCTGGCTAGTCGGGCTTTCCGAGTGTGATGCGAGCTGGTGAGGGTAGATAGGTCAGGAGGAGGTAGAGAGCTATAATGCGATAAGGGAAAGAAAAGAGAGCAAGAAAACTAAAACCATTTAACTTTGTATAGGTCTAATGCATCTGCAGTTACATATGCAACGGTCTAGGTTTTGCTAGGTATAAGTTGACATGCACTCACTAACATGTATGCATAGCCGGCGCTTCTCCATCGACGCCGACGGGGGTAGGAAGGGTAGGAATGACGGAGTGGATGTACCTAGGCTGAGTGCCCCTATCTGAGTCCATGTCAATTTACGACTATTATTGTACGGTAAAAGACATGATGACGATGCTGTGGGGTACCCCTCCACTCTCTGTATTTCCCCGCATGAGCCGAGGGAACCCGTCGATAGCACTTCTCAGCACCGGTCTATTCTCCAGGCCAACCCTGGCAAGCCCTTCCATTGACCAATGACAAGTCGCCCTTCTCCGTTCACCCATCAAGCTCTTAGTCCAATCGGCAAAGGGTTCCCGCATAACCTTGGTACAGAAGGTCACCCAATACTTGCGAGTTCCTCGTTTTGAAAGAGTCTGCTGTTTGGCCCGGACGATGTACATTAAACCACCCTGCTTCTCCACTACTGAAAGCCGCATTCGATCAAACTACAACCTGCGCCCTAAACTCCAACTATTACGCAACGACAAAGATGGTAACAGAAATCAAAGCTCGCTTTTGTGAGCATTATTAGTTGGCGCGGGGGTTGGCTGGCCCTCAGGGGTAACATAGGCCTTGGTCATTCCACCGTCCACTACCATTTCGTGGCCATTGACAAAGCTGGCCTCGTCGCTGGCGAGAAAGAGCACAGCCTGAGCCTGCTCGATAGCTTCGCCGAAGCGGCCCGAGGGGAAGTGAATTTCTCTGCGCATGCGCTTGGGGATGTCGTCGCCAAGCCAGTCTTGTAGCAGTGGTGTATTCAGTGGCGCAGGACACAAGCTGTTGAAGCGGTAGCCCTCGCGGGCGTGGACGATAGCCAGCTCGCGGGTTAGGGCAAGAACGGCGCCTTTGGACGCGGTGTAAGCTAGCTGTGGCGTTGCGGAGCCCACGAGAGCTACGACTGAAGCCGTGTTAATGATGCTACCCCTCGTCTTCTTGTTTCTGCGCAGAGACAGCACAGCGTGCTTGCAGCCGTACCACACGCCCTTGACGTTTATTGACATGGTGAGATCCCAAATGTCTTCGGGAGTGCCGATCGCGTCGTCGTCGCGCGCGTGCATGATGCCTGCGTTATTGAAGATTACGTCGAGGCCACCCCAGGGGTCAAGTGATTCGATCATGGCTTGGACTTGGTCTTCCCTAGACACATCGCATATCTAATGAATGTCTAGTTAGCATGAGTCTCTTACAATCTGCGGTATTCCCAGGGGCATAGTACGATTGTCTCAACTCGAGAGGCGTTCGGCACCAACTGAAGCAACTTAGCCTTTGCTTTCTCAAGCGCAGGACCAGAGATATCGGCCATCAACACGTTGGCGCCTTCTTTCGCAAACAAGATGCTTGTCTCGAGACCAATGCCACTGTTCAACTAGTGTTAGAGGTCACCCTAGCATAGTCCGAGCAAAGCAAGGGATGTAGGCGAGCCGGAGGCCACGATCAGGCAGAAAGGGATATTAATAACAGGTTCGAGGGGTGGTCGACATACCCAGCACCTCCCGTAATAATAGCATTCTTGCTAGCAAGGCGGCCCTTGGACTCAACGGGCACAGAACCCATGGTTACCCTTCTTTTGTGGGATATTTCAGACCAGGTTGCAAATGATCAATATACCAAGCTAATACTATAGCGTGGGCCCTGGACAACTTGGTGTATGAAAACACGAAGATATTATCAAGGGAACAATAAGAGGACAATGACGCCTAAACACAAGCAAATACTTAAGGGTATTCAACTACTGATCAAGTACGAGACTTTGTTTGTGTCGACAAGAGGATAATGACTGATTATTGGACTACTGGGAAAGACTCATAATAGGTGGAGTGGGTATGTAGAGGGTTTGATAGCCCGCACAGGTAACTAAGGTAGTTGGCCCTGTATCAAGAGCGATGGGGGGTCCTTGAAGATAACCCGTAAGTAGTGGTGATTGGACCGAAGGAGGGGCGTCCGCTGTCTCTTCCGACAACGGCGGTGGCGGGGCTTGTCTCAGGCATATCAACGTTGTAGGTAGATAAGAACTGGCCTGCGATTGAACTGAAATCAGACATTTAGGTGTTACAAGCTGGCGCCTCTCGACATGGACACTACCATAACTAAGGTACCTAGGCCACCTCATCGTGTGTCATTGGTCTTATCATTTAGCAGGTCGGAGAGATTTGCAAGTGAGCTATATTATACTGTATAGACTATCAAACTTAACCTATGGGTTCCCGCAGATGTTGCGTAATTTGAAGGTCATACCATGATCTCCCCAGATAAGGACCGAGGCGTAAGTACTCATCGTCTCCCTAGGCGTGGAATCCATATTTTTGATTGCGGGATAGAGATAAAGCTATAGAAGAGGCTTGTAACAATTTGGCAAATAAAGCTATCATGCCCTTAAATCTCGACTTTACGACGCAAATTGGTAGGGTAACGAGAGAAATACATGTAAGAGACAGGTTCTTGAAATTGCCAATTTGCCACTAGGTCAGCTACATGTGTTTTACCTAATATTCATGTAACAGTTTAGCTAGGAGCATCATTACCGTGCGAAGAGGGGGGGTAAACAGGACGTGAACAGGACGGTCACCGTGATCGTTACAGAAGTTAAAAGTGGTTACCGTTATATATGCCTTATTTAATGGTCTTTTAAATAATCATTTTTTAACATAGTTATAGCTATTTATAGTAATATATAAAATATACTTGTTTTTTTTTTTAAAAAAAAATAATTATAGCTAATTATAATAGTTATTATTTTAAAATAGTTTTAAATTTAAAAAATAATAATAATAAAAATTAAAAATAATAAAAATTAAAAATTAAAAAAAAAAAAAAAACACTAGTTAACAAGTATTATTATTATTATTAATAGCACGTATATAATTAATGCGCGTAGGTATAGGTAGTATAAATAGCTATTATATAGCTATAATAGCTTAAGGTGTAAAGCTTTAGCCTTATAGCTTTATAAAAAAGGCAAACATTATACAACAGTTACGGATACACTTATTTGTGTCGTTAACTACAGCTATTTATAACTACTTGCAAGTTATATAACAGACCTACTTATATATAAAACCAAGTTTTGCTTAGCATTTTTGTAAATAGAATTTTTTCCTGTTTTACCTTAAGATTAAATATAATTAATAACCTTTTAAAGCCTTGTTTTTTAAGTAAATTATTTTAAATTATAATAATAACTAAATAGTAAAATTATTAATTTTTTAAAAAAAAAATATATATATACCCTTTTTATTTATAAGTTACTATATTAATAATTTAAATAATAAATTTTACAATTATTAATTATAGCACTTTATTATTATATTATAAGTTATATAACGCATTTTTTATTTAAATAAAACATTTAATTAAATAAGATACTTTTTAAACTTTTATACGTATATTTGTAAATAATTTAATAATAATATATTTAATTAATTTAAATTAGTTAAATTTTTATTCGCTAAACCTGTTTATACTATTTCGATAAGTTCGCGTATTATAATTACGTTTACTGCAAGTTTTATAGCATTTGACGCGAGTTTTTATTTTTTCTTGTACGACGAACAAACCAACGAATAAACTAACAAACGAGCCGACAAACGAACCGATAATAAAATAAACGCGATTATAAAACGAATAATTGTTTATTATATAAAAGGCAAAAAATTTACAGGCTTCGAAAGACGTAGTTATATAAGTTTGTAAGTTTGTTAGCTCGTTTGGCGGTTTGTTTATCATATAAAAAAAAAAAAAACTCACGTTAAAATTCGCGTTAAATGCTATAAAACTTGCAGTAAACGTAGCTATAATACGCAAATTTGTGTTACGATTGGAATACCTTCACAAGAGACGGGGCTCCGAATAAGGTTACCATGTATTGAAAATACTAAGATGAAGAAGAAAGGGAATTCTATTTACAGAATTGCCAAGCAAAAATGGTTTTGTGGCACGGATGAGTGGGTCCTGTCATGTGACCAGGTCTGTGCTGCGAGTGGGTCCAGCAGCCAAGCCAGCCATCCGTGACTATTTGTTAAAATAATATAAATAAGTTTAGCAAATAAAAATTTAATTAATTTGAATTAATTGTTTATATTTTCGGTTTGTTCGTCAGGTTATTTATTAGTTTGTTTGTCGTACGAAAAGAAAAAAAACTCGCGTTAAATGCTATAAAACTTACAGCAAACATAACTATAATGCGCAAATTTGTCGGAATAATATAAACAGGTCTAGCGAATAAAAATTTAACTAATTTAAATTAATCGGATATGTTATTGTTAAATTATTTGCGAATGTACATACAAAGGTTTAAAAAGTGGCCTATTTAATAAAATGGCCTATTTAAGTAAAAGATAGGTTATTATAAAAACATAGCTATTGCTATTATTTTAATTAATAAAGCTTTTAAAAGTAAGTATAAAAAGCTTAGTTAATATAATAACTTAAAGGTAAAAAGTGTTTTTATTTAAAAAAAAAAATAAAGATTTAACTTATTTAATTATATAGTGTTTGCTTTTTTATAAAGCTGTAAAATTAAAGCTTTTTACTTTAGCTATTACGTTAATATAATAATAATAGTTTATTATATATAATAGCTATTTATATTATTTATATTTAAGGTTAAAAAATTAGTTTTTAGTTTTTAATATTAGTTTAATTAATTAATAATTAATTAATTAGTTAGTTTTTTTTTAAAAACTTTAAAATATTATTTAATTAAAAGTATATTAAAATTTATAAGGCTATTTTAAAATTTTAGTAAAAGAGACTATAGGGTAGTATAGTATATTTTATATTATAATAAAAAAGACTGGGAATATTTATACATCCTTGCAGGATATGTAAGATATCCTAGTTTCTTTTATTTAATTTGGTAAAAAAAACCATGGGGTAGTGTAGTATATTCTGTATTGCAATAAGGAAGACTGGGAATATCTACACATCTTTACAAGATGTGTAAGATATCTTAGTTTTCTTTATTTAATCAACGTATTTAATCTACACGTGACATGTAGGTCTTATTAAACCCCTTTTATCACACTATATTACTATTGTAACGATTTTAACCGCTATTATAATTTTAAACCAAATATTATTAAATAAAAAAAATAATTTGCCTATAATATAAGTTATTATAACTTTATTTATTTATTTATTTTAATTTATTTTAAATTTATTTTAATTTTTTTTTTTTAATTTTTTAATTTTTTTTAATTTTTAAATTTTTTTTAAATTTTTTTAATTTTTTTAATTTTTTTTTAATTTTTTTTAATTTTTTTAAATTTTTTTAAATTTTTTTAAATTTTTTTAAATTTTTTTAAATTTTTTAAATTTTTTAAATTTTTTAAATTTTTTAAATTTTTTAAATTTTTTAAATTTTTTAAATTTTTTAAATTTTTTAAATTTTTTTTTTAAATTTTTTAATTTTTTTTTTTTAAAAAAAACATGGTTTTAAAAGTTATAGGACCATTGCGAAATTTGTGACCGTCACTGTGACCGTCCTGATTACCCCCCCTTGCACGGGACTGTTTGATCTATGTCAGTAAGGTAGTAAGTCCTATGAAGCTATGCCGAGCTACCCGCGATCTCGCATGTAACTAAAAAGTAATATGCGCTTACTAAGTAAGGCTTTCAAGCGGCGTACTGGAGGTTAATCTCCAAAACGTAGATGGAATATCCAACTTCCTCTCAACTTCCTCCAACTGGTCGGCTGCTTCATATCGGTATTGAGACAGCACCGTCTTCGTATACAATCTTATCGAAAAAGACGACGAGGCGGGCGAAAGACCATGTATGACCCATGCCACTTCAATACGACCCACGGCAGGACCCCTTTAGCCCTTTTGTTCGATCAATGAAGAGCCGTGCCGCCGTACCGCGTGCTCCTCTATTGAAGGACATGTACTATCTCGATATCGGCTACCAGCTGTGGATTGATATATTCGCGGGGAACGGTAACTGCTGGTTGGTCGGATTTCCTAGCGGCGACGCATTCTGAAGCTTCAAGGCCATCACAATTGAAAAGAGCACTGGGCTACTAGGCGGACTACATGCACTTGCTCGTGTAAGCCTTGCTATGCGATGTGGGCTGACGACTTGTGATGCCTTCCCGGACAGGCCGGAGCACAGAACACGGGCGGCAATAAAGCCTAAGCCAAGCCGCCCCAGGCGAGACCGGATGGGGTGAGATGAGACGTCACAGGCATAACATGAATGCCTTACAGGGGCATAGGCAGCGTCTTATCAGCTTTCGTTAGGCTTGTCGCGCTGCTTATACGCATCGTGACTCTAAAGTCTGCTTGCGAGTGTTGACTACGATTATCGGATGATCTGTTGCGAAGAGAAACAGCGGTAAGGATTATCTATACCGGCCGCACCGCGGCCCATCAGCAAGTGAGCTCATTAAGGAATATCTGGCCTTGACGTCGTTGCGTTGCAGCGGCTCTTCCGTTACTATTTCCAGAATGACTTTTAACGTCAGCTCTCGCTAAGGAAATTCCTCTAAGGATTCGGTA
Source organism: Xylariaceae sp. FL1651 (assembly GCA_025201745.1). NCBI lineage: Eukaryota > Fungi > Ascomycota > Sordariomycetes > Xylariales > Xylariaceae > Xylariaceae sp. FL1651. The sequence goes on along the minus strand of MU624251.1, from coordinate 178,688 downwards.
AGATATGGATGGTCAGTGCTACACAATGTTGGCCCAACATGGAAATTGCTGCTTTCTCATGCAAGACGATGTGAACGAGAGCGTCCATAACAGTCTGTCCTACGCATAAACGCGTCTGATTGGACTGGGTGTCACCGGTATGACGGCTTGGTCAGTGGCGGGCCTTTGATCTTACTCAGGCGTGCAGCTGCGGAGACGAAAAGGCGGAAGAGCGTTCTTCAGAACATTCGTGAGGACATAACAAGCCGTTATATACTGCTGCAGGAGTTCAGGTAGGGAAAACGAGGTGCACGAAGCCTAGTCACAGGCCGTAAGGGGTTGATCGCTGCTTACATATAGGCGTACCATGCTTTTGTTTTCACACTTATACTAATCATCGAGGGTGGTATTCTTGCCCCCTTCCCTGGCGCGGAGCCTAGCTTTCAAGGAGCGTACCTACCTACCCGGTAAGGGAATCTACCTAGGGCTTAGGCTTGGTCTTGGGTTCCTGTGGCGCGACCTTGGTGAATGGGCGCACTGACCCCACGCAGCACGTGGGGCTTGCATAATGACGCATGCGAGCTGACAACCGCCCTAGAACCATCAGAAAGCAGCGGTCGGTGGCATCATGCCGCACTGATGCTGTACTACTTCCTTGCTTCTGCAGTTGTACCCATCTTCTACGCTATTATTATCATCATCGTCACTACTAAGACTAAACCGATACTCCCATATTGAGACGAGTCCCTAGGTCAATTCGCAACTCTTGTCTTCACCGACAATTTGGTGTCGTCCTGAAGTTGATTATTTTTAGGCATCTTTAGCCATTGTATTCGCCCACACTTGTTTTCTTCTCTTTCTACCTCTCAACTCTGAGCTGTACATAGACCTGTCTAGCGCCCATTTGCCTCATCCCATCGCCAGCCTCACTACCACTACGCGCTTTTGAATATCTAGAACGCACGGCTCTATCATCGGATTGGAACTTACATCTAGACTCTTCAGTCGTTTTGTTCTTAGGGCCCTCTCAACATGGCTGATCCCTCCCGTCCCGTGACGGTCGAAACACTGCCCGACCTTCTCCTCAACGACAATAAGGTCAAGTTGGCCGGCATTGACGTTGACGGCATGTTGCGTGGCAAGGTTGTCTCCAAGAAAAAGTTCTTGTCAATCGCTAAGGAGGGTTTCGGCTTCTGTAGCGTTATCTTTGGCTGGGACATGCACGATCTTCTCTACATGCAAGAGCTCAAAATCAGCAACAAGGAAAACGGATATCGTGACCTCATTGCCGTTCCGGACATGAACAGTTTCCGGCGCATACCCTGGGAGGATGATATTCCGTTCTTCCTTGTCAGCTTCTTCGATCCAGACTCCATGGATCCTGTTTGCGCCGACCCACGCGGCTTGCTCCGAACTACCGTCGATAAGCTCCAGAAGGAAGGCTATGATGCAATGGCAGGAGGTATGCGCACCTCCAAGTTACTCGGCTCGTTCCGTGACTCTATGCTAACTTTGGAACTATCGCGCAGTCGAATTCGAGTTCTTTCAATTTAAAGCGCCCTCGGGTTCGAGCTCCTCGGCCGCGGCTTACATGCGAGATAACATCCCTCACAAAATCCCTGCCTTGACCGAAGGCATGTTTGGTTATAGTATTACGCGCCCGACCCTTAATAAAGAATATTATTACGACGTCTACGATTCGTGCGCGAAATTCAAGTGTGATTTAGAAGGATGGCATACGGAAAGCGGCCCTGGCGTGTACGAGGCAGCATTGGAGTTTGGCCAGATATCCGAAATGGCAGACAGGGCATCTTTGTTCAAGTACACTGTCAGATCAGTGGCAAACAAATACGGAATAACACCATCTTTCATGGCAAAGCCCAAGCAGGGCTTACCTGGTTGCAGCGGACACACGCACGTCTCCGTCGTGGACAAGGACGGCAAGAATTTGTTCTTCCGCGAGAAAGATGAAAATGCGAAATATCCTGACATTGCTCACCTCAGCGACTTGGGACGGCACTTCCTCGCGGGCCTTCTGGAGGGTCTGCCTGATATCATGCCCCTGTTGGCACCCAATGTGAATAGCTATAAGCGCCTAGTCGAGAACTTTTGGGCCCCAGTCACTGTCTCTTGGGGGCTTGAACATCGCGCTGCCTCCATTCGGTTGATTGCTCCGCCTACGTCAAAACCTGGCGCAACGCGATTTGAGGTCCGTGTACCGGGCGCTGATGTCAACTCCCATTTTGTCATGGCCGCCATATTAGCACTCGGGTGGCGTGGCGTAGAGAAAAAGCTCGAGATTCCCGTTCCACCTTTAGGAAAGGGCCAGGACGTGGGAGGCAGCGATGACAAAGGCGCGCGTCTAGCCAAGAGCCTAAGGGAGGCCACAGACAAATTTATGAGTAAGGATAGCATAGCGCGCGAAGTATTCGGAAATGACTTTGTTGACCACTATGGTGGGGCGAGGAACCACGAGATCCGTCTGTGGGATGAGGCTGTCACAGATTGGGAATTGAAGCGATACCTTGAGACAGTATAGATGGTAAGGGGGTAATTCCATCGCTCCGTCGCTGTTTTGCGCCTACAACTACGTTCCATAGAATATACCCTATAGCGTTTCTAGAACTCATATTCATACTCGAAACACTGGCTCAAATCGTTCCACCACTAAGTGAATTGGCGTTGCTGCGAAATTGTTTGCACTGCTCGCTCGGGTTTTTGAGTCTATTTTACAGTTTAGCCGCTCATGAATAATAACTTGGTATTTCTTATGAATCCCAGAAGGAATCTCGCTTCGATTCAGCAGACATGATTCTACTTCCTTCTGATACACCACATAAGATAATAGCCATAACACTAAGTCAAGTCGGCTACAAGGAGTATCTAAACCCTTTATTCTCGAGCTCCGTCTGATCATGCATTCCAGCCTCGACAGCAGTCTTCTCATCGAATAACCCCTCAGCGTCCCGGGCCACATTCACCCGCCACATGTAGATATACAAAATTATAACAGAGGCGAGCTTTACAGAATATCCCACGAGCATGGCAATGTAGGCGCTGTGGTAGTACGCTAGAACCAGATATGGTCAGGTATAAGTATGGCAAAAGAATCAAATATGGGAATACATACGAGCTTCGCGTGAGAGGAAAGTCTGGGGTCCGATGATGCTAGTGCATGTTAGGTCTCTCAGTAAAATCAGGACGTATACCTGAAGCGGCTCAGGAATAGTCGGCAGTGGCAGTCGGTGCACACATCATTCGCAGGAGTCAAAAGATCGGGTTACTTACTTTCCGACACAGTAACCCGTGAATAGTATAGCAGCCGTCAGCTGCTTCTTAGTCGACCCGGCAATGTTAGAGGACACCATCGTCAACGACATACTGAAACCGAGACCCTGGAAGAAGCAAAGCCAAAGGGCCACGAGGCGACCCCACTGCTCAACGTTTGTCAGCAAAACGTCCTAACGGTAGCCAGAGCCTGACGATGCAATCATACCTTGTTCTCATTTGGTAACCTCACAAGTAGCGCGGCGCCGATGATGCAGATCGTGTTAGCAACGATCATGGTCGGGCAGCGGGAGCCGCGGGGCCACTTTGTGCATAGCCAACCACCGATAATCAAGGACAGAAACTGCACCGCACCGCCTGGGATCTGCAGATATTGCGTGCCCAGCGTGTCGAAGCCGAAGCTTGCAATGATCAGACTTGTGAAGCTTGTAATGGCCGAATTGGGTACCTGGGCACCCACCGCCATGGCGAAGAGGATCCAGGTTTCTGCTGAAGTATTAGCTAGGGCTACGCTGAGATGTATTTGGGGATTGTGTGTGCTGCGAAAGTCTCAGAGACTTTAATTGACAAAACCCTTTCCTGAAAGGCTTGCTTACTAGGGTCTTTGATACATTGGATAGCCTGATGTTTTTTGAAGTGATGGTTCTTCACCCCTGATCGATTTTTCGCCACCTGGAACGAATTATATCAGTCTTACAAGCTCAGACTTCTACCTTTGAGGTGGGAAGCAAAGTCTGGCGGCTTCTCATTTTCGCGGAGCAACTTACACGGTCCGTGGCAATTATCCGTTCTTTCTCGTTCAAAAATCGTGCAGTGGCAGGGACATCGGGTAGGACAAACGCAGAGACGATTCCTGAAGCCAGACTCAGGGCCCCGAAGATGAAGAACACATACATCCACCGCGGCAGACCGGTCGTGATGTGGCCCACGGCATAACCTATGAGGCCTCCAAACATAGTGGCTAAGCCATTTGTGCAGTAATAAGCCTCGAGACGCAACGGCTGCTCATCCGACGTGTACCAAATAGACATAACCAGCACGAAGGCAGGATTTACCTAGTCTTGTCAATCTGATAGTTCAGGAAATAAGTCAGATAAGCGTTTCGTACCGTAGCTTCAGTAAGCCCCAGGAAGAAACGATTTGTTGCAATACCAGCGAATGATTTACATGCTGGAGTCTAAATCGAACAATATCAGCATTCTTTCCCTTAAACGACTAGCAAGCCAAACCCAGTTGATGGGTTCACAGCACAAGGGCAGGGTCCAATTGACTGAGAATCGGAAAGTGCAGAAACGCAAGCACGGCTTCGGGAAGGATGCTTGGTTTCTCACGTACTGTCAAAACAATAGTTCCCCAGATGATGACTGTGGCGGAGATAACACGACCAACCGGGAGTCTTTGCATCAGGTAACCAGAGGGGAATTGGCCAGCTAGATAGCCAAAATAAAATATCGAGCCTTGTTATGGTCAGCTTATTGGCGAGTTATATGAGAAGAATAAGTACATACTCAGCCAGGAGAAGTCCTGGTTGTGAAGGTGTGTTCCCTGTGTAAGACCGTAGGCATTGGCAAAGTTGATGGCGTTTTTGTCGAGATACTGGAGGAAGTAGATGACGAAGAGAATAGGGACGACATGATAGTCGATCTTGCGTATGACTTTCTTGACTTCGTGTTCGGTCGCTTCGAGCTCACGACCGTTCTTGAAGAGCTCATAATTTTCATCCAAGTCATGCGAGGACGTGATTTCGTCGAAGGAGCGGGAAGCCTTGGCCGTCTCGGCTTCACCGAGAGGATCACGCGACGCCATCATATCACTTGCGTGGCTCTACACAGAACCCAGATCAAAGAATGAGGAATACGATCTTGAGCAGTCTAGAAGAGAAGCCGACCTAAATTGGAGAAGGATGAAGCTTCAAGAAACGCAGACAGCTTCCGAATTCTCCAATTCCCCAATCCACCACCATGCCACAGTAAAGGAAATATTGTTATCACAAAGGTGAAGCACATCATCGCTCTAACCATAACCAGTCACGTCGATGCACTTAGGCCAAGGTACTGGGAACGGCATCATTGCCAAATAGGGTCATGAATACCAAACAAGTACAAGGGACGAAAGACGTACGAACGTACGAGAGGTGGCAGGACGACCAACGAGATTGAAAGTTACGAGATGGCATCATCGAAAGCAATTCTGAGGTGACTAGGTCCGCGCATGGGTTGAGTTTAGGTAAGATATAGTGATAGACTAGCCTCCCTACCCTAGTTCTGCCCTGGAGCTACTGTAGGGGACGGCGTTAAGCAAAGTTGAAGCGGGGGATAGCTTCCCCGGGAGAAAGGGGGGGCGGATTGGTCTCCCTCTCAGCGTGCTTCAACGGCTGGTCTGTGTGTGGTAGGGGGCATATCTTCACTTGCACCAGTCTGGGACCCCAATACTACTTACCTACCGCCCCCATACGCAAAGTGTTTTCCATAAGGCATTTGTAAGCTAGAGTCTAATGCATAATAAGACTATGACCATATCATTGGACGTCACTACTCGTTAGGTCAGATGCGCTGCATTTGATTGTTTTTCATGTGCTCATTTTGATCCATTAATTAGGGGAGGAAGTAGGGAATGTACTAGCTGCGGTTAGCAATCTGAGTTGAGTCTGGGCATCAGCATATAAAATCTATAGCTCCTAGTGGGGAAGGAGGTAATGTTACTGAAAGAAGCTTCTGCTGGCTTTTATTAGTGGCTTAAGTCGTCGAATATCTTACTATTGCCAATCGACTTCCAATGATCGCCAAGAGTCTTCGTTCTGTGCTGATGAGATAATCTCTCGATAAACACCGAGCCTCAATATGTCCCTTCTGGCATATCGCACCCAAAGATAGCTTCGTGAACTATCATTAGTTTATAACCAACTTGATACATTCTTGCCGATCACCGTATCATCAGTGAAATAAGTAGGGATGTCGTTGTTGTTTTGAAATGAGAAGGTCTCTTAGACGGAATAATGAGAGAAGAAAAAGTAGCTGCTTCAAGATGTTCATTAATCATTTAGGCTAGCAATCATACGTAGTTCCTACTTCAATCTCGAAAAAGTAACAAGAGATATTAGAGGTTCACATATTAAGAAATAAGCTTGTAAATTGATCATGACAACAGAAAGGCGAAGATTGAATTAAATCAACTTCAGGTCTACGTAAGTATTTGAAAGGCTTTAGCGGGATGTTATAGGACGCCAGACTACATACCTAGTGGACCTACCTGGCACCCTGGGTAGGGTACTTAAGTGTTAACCTAAGGGAGCTATGTAGGTAGCTACTCAAATCTGTAGTGTAGGTAGAATGTTTTTACGCGGCCACAGCACCAGGGTGCTGTTTATAAGAGGGGTTGCATAAGCTCTGTGACACTGCAAGAAAGGCTCAACCCCTGCCGTATTAGTGATCAAGCGGAACTGCCCTGCAAGTGGGTAGGGGTCTCCTGTAGGCCTTAGTTCAGCCAAGTTTCTAGAAAACTTCTAAAGCACAAAACACCACACTTAGCTAGGGATAGACCAACCCACCCTGAAGAGCTTACCTACCTTACGAAGTACCACTTCCTTCGGCCCCAGCCACTCGCTGCACTGACGGAGATATCGTTCCTCTGCATCTTGGACAAAGGCGCCAGCGGATTTGGCTATTGGCTATTGGCGTCAGCTGAATCCTTCCCGCCGAGATTCAGCCTTGTTGCTACTTCGGTAGCGTTCGCTATAAATGCGAAGCCCGTGCTCTGATCCAGTAATTTAACGGCTAGTCTATCATGTTGCCAGAAATCCAAATCGCCGAGTATCCCCCAAAACCCTCAACAGAGTATCTCAGCTCACTCGAACAGCATTGGGGTCGCACCATGAACTGTTCCTTCGCTCACCATGGAACGATAAGACTATTCAATTCAAATTGATCCGTTGCAAGTGCGAGATGGGTTATGTTTACTCATTGATTCATCATCATAATTATCACCATTATCACTTCATGTCGCTGACAAATCCCTTCCACTTGTCCGGCCCCCCATCTCACCAATGACGACTGAAAACTACTGCCTGCCCGCCGAGTTGTTCATGAGTCTTAGCGGCGGCATTGCGATGGAATCAATAAGTGCTGCTTTGTCAACCAGAACCCCGTGCATTAGAGCTCCATACGGCAAGCGACATTTGCCCTGAAGACTCACAAGGATGACATATCTCTACCATTGGATTTCCGGCAAGCTGGGATACCCGAACGATTGGCTCCCACCGGGGAATTAAAGCCTAGTGTTGGCCCCATCTCTTCATCAACGCCAGGGACGGTTGTCACAACAAGTAATACTGCGCGCCCTTACCGGTCATCTTTTACGTCACTGGGCGTCTGGATCCTTGCGTTCCCATTTCAAAATAACCACCTAACGATGCTTTCCCGCTAAAACGGACTTAATGGCCGCGTTCACATTCGAGGTACTTTAGTCTAGTAACAGCCTTATGGACTAAATTCTGACCAGCCCCTTGATGAAGTTGTCAACGGCTTGGTACTGTAACGGGCCGGCCGATCGTTACTACCCACATGATGCATTCGGCCCCCATCGCCGACAACGTGATTTGTACTTCGGGGACAATGGGTTGTCGCTTCGGCGTTCTCATGCCTTCTATCGCAAACCTCTGCTTCGTCACGGTGTCTCTAAGCTTCTAGTGCATTATCAAAATCACAAGTTGTAACCCGTATTGCTTGTCATCATAGCGAGGCTGTCCACTTTCCAATTACATATATCGGTGGCAAACAGCCTACGAACCAGTTTCCACACATTTCGCCGTCACTCTTCGGGAACCAGTTTATTTATGTAGTCAAGTAGGAGTCACAGTCTAGTTCCGATCTGGTTATTGTGACCAGGTTCAAGCATCGTCAGCATCAGCCACGAGTGTGGTTCATGAAGGTTTGTAGCCGTGCTTGGTACTCTAAGTTTAAGTCAGATCCAAAAAAGAATTGTCACCTTGTCCCTGTGCAGCCGAGCCATCCTTTATCAGTTCAAGGTCTTCATGTACAAACTTCTTGTATAATTCATAGGTTTCGTGCGAGTGAACCTTACTCTGTCATATGCTAGTTAACTAATCACATATTCCTTATTCATGTACGATCGTCAAGTCTAGGCTCGCAGCCGTGGTCTCGATTATTCAAGCAGACGCAGCATTAGTGTATGATTCTAATCATATCCTGTGGCATGAACATCCCACGCCCTAGGCCATTAGGTATATCGTTTCTCAGTCATTCTTGGGGCTTCTTCCCTCTGACATGATTTGTTCATCTGACATATGTGGCGGCCAAGTGCCCGAGGGTCTTAAGGAGCTATCTAACTAAAGTGTAAGATATAAGGGAGGAGCTATTCCCGGGAGAACGGTGAGTATGAGCATATCAAACAGGCAGCCCTCTAGAATACTCAAACTGTTCAACTTGCGTTCAAGGTATGCTATCCATTGACTACCTCTTCAAGGAACAAAGAGACTAATACGTCCGAGGCATTTAACCTAGTGAAGAAGCACCTCTTCGCGTTATTAAGTGGCCAATATAGAGCCGCAAGCACAACCAGACAACAAGCTAGTCATGGCGGGATCAAGCAGTCGAAGTAGCAGGGAAAGCAGAGGAAAGGTGTGTAAGAGGGTCACTTATGAACAGAGCTCTGTCTTGAGTCCTGCTCTTCGTCGTGGGACCTTCAAGTTCCCGTGGCAGCTGGATGCTAACAAAATACCAATAGAACTCTGTGAAGCAGATGATCGAATCGTTAAAAACTCACAAGGTCAATACACTGACGGAGTTATGCCGCATCGAACGGGTAGCGGCCAGCTGTGAGAATGAAGAAGAGGCCCAAGCGTTCCAAGAACCCATGACGGCGGCTTGGGATTACTACGTGAACAGTAACCAACTTTTATCGGAACTGAGAGGCCTAACGCGTAACTATCCCGTATCAGGGGTCCTTGTTGAAGAAGCCCAGCATCTAGTGAAAAACGATCCGAGCTCGAACCGCAGTTGGAACCTGGCGTGGCTGTGCTTAGTCAAGATCCGTGATGCGTACGTCATCCCTTGAGCACCTACCGGGAACGTGGGATGCCTCTCCCGAGCATGCAGTCCATTTGGTATCATGGTTACTAACGTATGGTGAAACAGAGGATTGATACCGATTTGTGCGGAATCCGAAGCTCAAAAGACGGAGATGTGGGGCGGGCGGGATCCCTCTCCGGAGGAAGTAGAGCAGCTCACTCAGTGTTTCAGGTATGAGTGGACTCAAGCTGTCGACAAGATGCTCCGGCATTGGCCTGCAGCTCCCACATGGTGCTAAAGGCAATTATGGCCACATTCATAGTGGATAACGCATGTATCCTGGAGGTACTCCTCGGTGCACTTTCCATTCGTCCTTCCTGTTGGCTCGATTTGAGCAAGAGAGATGGAAAAAAGAGGGTTTTGTAGACTTATAGAATGATTGTGGGATGATAGACGCATCACTAGACAAGAAGAAAGCTGTTTGAGATATAGCATAAAGACATAAATATCAATCATATAGATCCAGACACTTGACCAAAGATTTCAAGTGGATTTGATAAACGGAATAGCTAGGATCTCTCTGTTAAAGCTAATGCAGCCTTGCAGAAACGGCTTTGCAGAGGTGCAGTGACTCTAAAAATTGACCTGACGTATATCACTTATAGTACACCTAAGGTGAAGATCAGAGTCAAGTTGTAGAGATTGATGTGCTGGCAAAGGAGATACTATAGGAACAGAAATCCATGGGAATTGCTGGTTTGCTTTAATTATCAACTGTGGAATATTTGTGGCCATGCAAGTGAATGTCAGAGCAACTACATGTAAATCGCTACCTTGCCATTGTGGTTCAGATATTCACTTATCAGAAGCAATTACATCGATCCGAGAATCTATGTCCGAATTCTGAAGTAGCCCGACAAGCAAATAAAAATGCCTATTCAGTCGCCTAAGCGCAACAAACATAGACCTACCAAAATTGTCTCCTCATTTTCGAGCTTCCTCATCCTCAGGTTCTATCCGCCATCCCAACCATCGCTCCACTCCAATCATGGCCCACGCTAGTACACCAGCTCAGAATTGCATTTTCAGAACAGAATCTCGCTCGTTCCGACATACAGATGAAGTTCATAACCTTGATGATCCATACCTAATTCCTAAGCTTCTCAACGAGCCTCCAGCCGCCGGCAGTACCACATGTCGCTTCCTCGCCATACCACTCAACGAACCTAGCCTGTTCTCTCGAAACATCTCGCAGTATGGAGCGATCATCTACGAGAGTAGGGACAGGTTGATCATACGGCTACATCAGAAAAATCTGGACCTTCTAGATCGCGTCCGCCAAATATGGGTTTCCAAATACCTGGCCCCGTACACTGAATGCACCATCACCTTCGACTTGACCAGGCCTGACCAAAACTCCACTATTATCATTCAATGTGCTGTTTCAGTAACCGATGATGTCGAGGCTAGTTCCACACCAAAAGTCAGTGGAAATACTTCAGATGTGATTGTCGACAAGCCTCCTACCATGAACGATGACAGCGCAGCTAAGCAACGCCTACCTCGCACAGCCGCCTATGATAAATGCGATATCCCAAAGACAAACCAACGGGTAGGTAATGATGATGCCATCACAGTTAGTCATTTTTCACTCGAATTACCACTGATTACAGGTATAGCGTCGCGCGACATCCCTTCCACCATCCAACGTCATAGCAGAACTGGGTGAAGGTCCATGGCACCTCCCGCATTTTTTGTGAAGCGCAGACTAGAGACGATATTCAAGCACGAATAAAAGTGATTGGTCAAGTTTGAGCAGAGAATCAAACTGAAAGTTGGAGAACGCATGCAAACCATTAAGAAATCAACCAAGATATGAAGACATCCAGGAGACAATGCTTTGTCAAGCTGGGTCTGTGACCTTGGATGAATTGGTAAGGTTAAAAAGAGCTGTGGAATGGATACATATCGAGACTGGCATTAGTATGCTTGGGAGGATTAAGTTCGTACAATTGATAAACTTTCACAAGATAATGAATCCTTCAACAGATACAAGGGTTGACTTACCTAACCTTATGTGAGGACGACATGGAGTCTTTTAGGCTAACCTGGCAAGCGGTGAGAGAAGAACTAGAGACCCCCCACCACCTACACCTGCCAGAATAAGTACTTTTTTTATATATAAAAAATTTTTTTAATTAAAGGCTTTAAAACAGTATTTTTGCTTTTATAATTTTATAATATTATTATTAAAATTTTTACTACATTTTTAAACTTTTATAAAGTTATAACTTTCGGTGATCTAGGTGGGGGGTCTCTAGTTTTTCTTGCACCGCCTCGCCTAGATATTTCCGCTTATTAAATAGGTAGTCTCAGCTAATGTAGACAGCTGAGCGGCAGCTGGCGCTGTTTCGCTGACGGCTCGGATCGCTGTTAGTATCTAACACATTACTTCTTATTGACTCCCCCTCCTATCGGTACGTACTTTGCCCCTCCTCCGAGATGCCGGTGGGCGGGTGCAAACGGCTCAAGGGGAGGCCGTGCTACAGACATGATACCCTTCGTGTAACTGAAAAGCAGCCGAAGTCGTTTGACCTTATTTTGTTCACAATATCGTATCGTGTCTAGGCATTGTCAAAATAATACTAACAGCCAGTACCTGTAAATTTCTGGTTGAACATTCTTCACAAGAACGGTCAGCCTAGCCCGAAAAACACCGAGGCGCATCAATACCAAGTTCGGTCTGTCGCGCAACCAGATTCAATGCATCGAGATCAACCCATCCACCACGGCTCACTAGAGCATCTCCTACCCCCTAGCTGGAAGGCTCAAATCACCGCCTGGCTTGCTGAAGACACACCATCGTACGACTACGCTGGTTATGTCGTTGGGGATCACACCCGTACTGCCACGCTGTGGGGTAAGAGCGCTGGCATCATAGCCGGCGTCCCATTCTTTACTGAGATCTTCAAGCAGTGCGGCTGCACTGTTGAGTGGCACGCCGCCGAGGGCAGTTACATAGAGCGGCCTAAGGATGGATCCAGCAAGTTCAAAGTCGCCACCGTCACTGGCCCGGCGCGCGGCCTACTGCTGGGTGAGCGCGTAGGTCTGAACCTGCTGGCCCGCTGCTCCGGCATCGCCACCGTCAGCCGGGATCTGCTGATCAGCCTGCGCAGCGCCGGATATGAGGGTATCCTAGCCGGCACGCGGAAGACAACCCCGGGCTTCCGCATCATCGAGAAGTACGGCATGCTCGTGGGTGGCGCGGACACACATAGAATGGACCTCAGCTCCATGATCATGCTCAAGGACAACCACGTCTGGAGCCGGGGCAGTATCACCGAAGCTGTTCATGCTGCCAAACTGGTCGCCGGTTTTGCGCTCAAGGTCGAGGTCGAGGTGCAGAACGAAACGGAGGCCGATGAGGCCATCGCCGCAGGCGCTGATGTCATCATGCTCGACAATTTCACCGGTGACGGGGTCAAGATTGCCGCTAGAAGCTTACGAGAGAAGTGGAAGGGCAAGCGGGAGTTCTTGATCGAGGTGAGCGGTGGCTTACGCGAAGACAACGTCTTCAGCTACGTGAATAATGGTGAATATTTCGGTTGCACTCCGCAGAAAAGAAGAAGTTAGCTAACAGTCGTTCGCTCCATCTAGACATCGATATCATCTCCACGAGCTCCATCCACCAGGGCACACCTCACGTAGACTTCTCTCTCAAGATCAATCCAGGCCAGGCCACGGCGGCAAAATAACAACAAAGCACCTCTGTACAAATGATAGATCAATATATGTACTTTTTATCCATGGAGTTAACGGGTTGGCCGGGGTAGTGCATCATTTACTCTTACTTCCCATGGGCAGAACTATGAAAGCAGTTTGTTCATTCTCGTCGAGCCGCCCTGCTTTGCATTATGATGTGGCGTGGCGTTTCCTCCGTTCAAGCAGAAGATGCCTGTTTGCACTCTTCCGTCCCTACGGCGGCGGAACCAACCAGTTTAAACGAAGATTCATCATGTACATGTAAAGGTTGGAGTCGTCTGACTGCATCCGTATCTAACCAACGCACCAAGAGAATGGACCTTTTAGAGTGGTGGATTAAGCGCCAGAGAATACAAATGACTGCACTATCTTGTCTAGTCAAATCCCGTCCCACTGTGCTTCCGCTACGTCCGAACAACCCGTCCCGTTCCGTCCATTCGATGTCCTTGGCAAATTAGAAGGCTCCTTATCACAAATACATATTTCACCCGATTGGCGTGTCATCACCGAACGCCTGTCAAGCAAACGCCGTTTTTTCCTTGGCTTGAGACGTAAGCCACATGAAGTATGTCCGCCGAAGGTTGGTTCGGCGTGATGTACCCATTATGTCCATTTATGGTCTGCATGCGAGCTCAATTCACGCATACGTCTAAAGTGGCGCATTCTGAGAGACGGGCCGATCACACACGACGTGTGCAGGAACAAAGGAGAAGAAAAGAGGGAGAAAGCGCTACCATCGAATTTATATTCTTCATGCGTAAGCGATGTTTAAGGTATTGCCTGAGAAGAATAAGTAGCTGTTATAGTATAGCTTATCCAGTTCTTATCTATACTGATCTTTGAGTCTTGCGTTAATTAACAGTGATCGTATCTGCCATCGATGTGGGCTTTTGAGAGCCGTTACATGAAGCCAAAATACAGGATAGAAAAGTAGATCACCAAGTAGTTGCGCTGCTGACGCTATTGATGAGGGCATGTTCAATTACAAGGGTACAGATTGTCTTGTAAAAAGTGACGGCGACAAAACCTATAGTGCCTAGACCCAAAGGCTAGACGCCGTAGTGGCGTGATGCGATCTCATCCTGGACCGCAGCACTGCTGTTACCGCCCTATGGTAAGTAGTGGTAGCTCTGCGTGTGATGAGCACCGGCTCCGATATGTGGCTACAAGGCAAAGTGTAGGCAGGCTGAGCAAGACGGGCAAAAGATTCTTGCATGCGATCGCAAGCAAGATGCGCCGAAAATAACCCTTACTCCAATTAAGCGGCCGTTTCGAAGAAGTGGTCATGCAGAAGCCTACAGCACGCAAGGGAGGTGATTCTGCCTCAACCCGACGTATACGATTACAGCTACGACCTCTAGTGGACTTCTTCCATACGGGGCTTTCTTGCTGTGGTGAAGACGCTGTTTTTATGTCAACTATAGAAAGCAGAGAAAGCGGTTGAAGAAATTGGGAAGGTATACTTACGCGGTCGTATAGGGTTTCTGTGACGAAGCCTGGATCTCACTGAAGAATGTGGGCGCGATGGCATCAAATTGTTCTCTTGTCCACCCAGCCTTCGTAAACAAGAGGCCGCAGTGGTTGACTGGTCCTTAAACTATTAGTAGATCCGCATACTGATATCGAGGGGTTGTGAGAGTAAATAAGAGGCGAAAATATAGGAGAGCACTCAATCATACCAAAATGCTGAGAGGTGATCTCATTCATAAGTGCCTGCCGAATACGCAGCTTCTCATCTTGCGCCCAGTTTCCCAGAGGGAGGATCTCCGTACGCTGTACTATATTCTCGAAGCCGGCCTCGACCAGCCAGCCAGGGCCGTGAGGCGAAGGGCTGAAGTCAATACCAGCGCGTTTGTTAAGGTCGCGCCACAAGCTCAGGAATTTAGGACACAGTTCAGCGTCCCCAAACTTGCCGTCGAAGTCAAATATCTGAATCGCGATCTCGGTCCACTCGAGGAACCCGCCCGGTTTGAGCTTTTCGTACGCTTGTGTGAATAGGCTGGGCCAGTCCGAGACGCCTCCCGCGAGACCTCGAGCGTGGACAAAGTCTACCGAGTTCGGGGAACAGGGCCACGGATTTTCAACGTTGTCGATGACGAATTGGACGTTCGGTGGGACAGCGGTCTTTCTCTGAATTCGGGATGCGTCCATACCAACGATTCTGGCCTGTGGGTATCTCGCAGCCATCTCGAAGGGCCATAGCCCCGTCCCGCACCCCAGATCTAATATATACTTAACGTCTAAGGGAATCCGTGTAGCTGTTAGAGAGCCGTTTAAGCAATGTCTATACAGCCGGTGTTGTATCTCCATGCGCTGTTGTTCCTTTTTGTCGAATGGCACGAATATCCTGCCAGAAGGGTGATATTTATGACCGAAAGCCTCGATCCATTGTGGTTCCTCTTCTGTCGAACTTGTCCCAGAGTCCGAATCACTGCCACTGTCTGAGACAGAGGGTTTCTGTATGCATATACGTCAGTAGTGCTCATCTCTGGTCATGAAGTTATTGCCCTCACTTTTTGCTGAGAGGTCATTCTCCGTCTTCGACCAGTCTCACAATGCCGTTACAGCTATATTCGATGATCCAATGTCAAAGAGAGGTTCAAATATTACTATACGGTCTTTTCAGTCGCCTTTCCCCTCGACGAAACCTCTTTGGAGTTTGCGAGCAAGGAAATACACGATGTTAGGACCTCCTTCACTGCTTTGAATCAAGTTGCCCTAGACGTTGCAGATCATATCTCGCCTTAGATCGCCTTGTTATATATTGGCGGCGTGATAGTGGCCAAGAAAAATAAAGGAAGCAGTGTGCCACTCCGGGTTTCCGTGTAAGCGAGAGTAATTCTGAGGAGTGAGGCCGATATTCCTACTACAACTTTTGAGTGAATCTTACTTGCGTATGAATTTCCCCAAGAGTGAATGCGCATACGTATGTAAGTTTCTTCCTCCCTTCACGGGTATAACTAGTATGTAAATGTGCATACGAGCTCGTGCGTAGGTATGCATTATCGGCTTTCGGCAATACACTTCTCATCCCCAGAGAGGTGGAAGATACGGTATTCATACTGGGCTGAATTGGCATGGCGGTCGTCCTGAAAGTTTTTTGATGCGGCAGTCGTACGACAAGAGGATACTAGTAATAGATGAATGAGAGCTATGATTGGACTCGTTCGGTGGGCAAATGATAGATCCTCTTGCGACAGTATTAGGGTTACATTTACTGTTGTTGTTGCGGCTGCGAGGCACTTGTGCATCCTAGGGCAAGCGAGATGTGGGCGTCGTGATGCTCATGAGAGCATGACACATGTACGAGGATGACCTGACTGCTCGAGGACGGTTCGTGCCGTTTGTCTCAGGGAATAAAGCTTGCGAAGTGCATTCAGCCCTAGCCATTACTAGGGCAGGAAGTCGAATTAGTTGGACTCCATATACGATACTACTACGGCAGTTTGTGGTTCGTCTCCGCGAGACCCTAATTGACGAGCAATCAAGCTAAAGCAAGCCATGCATTAGTGTATTTGATCTCATAGGACACGGTTGAGCTATCGCAATGCTTTTCTTCTTTACCACATGTGTGAAGACGCAAGCCTGTCAAATTTGAATTCAATATGCGATAGAAAGACAAGCCTCTTATCCCTCTTGAATAGTAGCTGCCCTCTTTTCGGTAAGGCTGATGGAGGACTATTGGGAATGTCTACACAGTAATAATACTCTATAGACAGCATGTTAGACCAATGGTCGGGGTATCCCGCTCGTTGAAAGCTACAGCGATGGAAAGTTAATAAGTGCTACGTCAATCCATCACAACATGGATGATCCTGGGTCTTCAGTGTTGGCGAACTTGTTGTCGGTGTCAGCAACAAGAGAGCTCACAAGTTCTTATCACACAAGCACAGAAAGTGATATAAACATCAAACTGTTATTGAAGTAGACTACGCTATACTGGGCTAATGGGATAAAAAATTGGTCTTGTCTCGGCTACTTTGCCCCGAGCTTCCAGGTAAGGCGCCCGCCCGGCCCTCATTGTAATACTAAGACCGCTTTTTATTAATAGCCATCCTAGCTTCGGGCCGCTCTATCTGCTACCTACAGTTTTATGTAGGGAGTTACGTGACCGACATATTCGATATACAACTCCTTAAGTAGGTTACATAGTAAGCGTTGCTGCGTAGGATCGTTGTTCCTCTTGGCAGTGGACCTCTCTGTCTCTTGTTTTTTTTTTCTTTCGTCTTTTTGTTCTCATGTACATGAACGGAGTCCGACAACGGCTCGTAGCATAGGTTAGGAATGTAGTCGGAAGTAGAGTCTATCTCGTGTGTCAAGTAAATATGTAAGTTGCGGTACACATACGTTCGTCATTAATATTATGAAGGGAGGGCACTCCATATGCATGCGACGTACATCTGGGATTTGGGATGTAGATCTCACAAGCGAGAAATCCATGTACGTACAATATCCTGTACAATATTCGGCACTGAGACTTATTTATTATACTGAGTGTTGCGTGCTCTTGGGGGCCGATTACCACCCATGCAACCTATTGTATGATTCAACCTCAGCGAACCCATTTCATGCAGAGTAAATCCTGTTCGCACAGACGCAATGCAACCCTAAAAACGAGCAAATAGTAATAACGGAATGAGGACATGAACTTTCAGTACGAGAGGTAGAGCAGCTGGAGCCCCAATAATACTGCCACGTCGAAGCACTCATCTACCGTCTTATACCCCATAAGTCGTGCTGCGCCGCAATGATGCAAAGAGATTAGGAGATTTGGACGAGGTAGGGTCAAAAAGGTCAGCGCTAAGGCGAGACCAGCCAACAAAACATATTCCGGACGGTGAACTAAACAGGCTTTGAGGCAGTGGTGGTTTAGGAGCAGTGAAACTCTTATTGCGAGTCGCGTGCGAAGATGCACAAAGCAGATCTACGACTCGTCGAGGCTGACATAATTCTCATGCTCTTTCAGCTTTATCCGTCAAGGTTTCCGGTCATGGGCAGCGAGGCCAGGAGACGCATGGCAGTCATAGGGAAAGTAAGTCCAAGCCTCTCCTCCCCTAGAGTATTTTGGCCCCTTTGTCTCTTCCTGTAGCAACCTCACACTCCTTCTCTCCTTCAGGAATCCTGTAACGCGTGTTCCAAGGCAGGGTAGGGCGGGGCAACCACAAGGCAGGCCACTGCACAACAGATCACACGCATGATCTGCAGTCACACACTGATTGATGATGGGGCGGAGAAGCGGTCAGTAAGAATTGTAGTAACGGTATCAAGCAGACTCAGCGCGTTGATCCTGCTCAAGGAATGTCTCGCCGAGGGTTTCGAGGCTGAGGTGATCGAGTTCAGCCCAGAAATCGGGGGGTAATAGACCTATCGGTCCGATCCCGAGACTGAAGGGAGTGATGTTGTCGTTTACTCACGATGGTGCGGTCTGAAATTCGTGCCATGATACGACGAGCTTCAGCGATTTCCCATTGAATCCGGCCCACTATGGTGATTATTTCGGACACCGACAGATGCTGCAGTACATTTACGAGTATGCAGACTATTTCAAGCTAAAAAACCACGTGCGCCTGTGAACCAGGGTTGTCAGCTGTGTACATAATGCGAGAATGCGGATGATACCTGGACTGTTAAGACTATCGTAGGAGGGTAAAGGAGGCCGAGGAAGAAACCTACGATGCGATTCTAGCAGCAATGAGTACCCGCACAGTCCCCTTGATACCAGATTCAAGGGGGAGATATACTTGTTCGAATGTGAGTTCCTCTACAGCCAATACTACCGCAGGCCAGGGCGTTTCGAGGCCAAGCGAGTATCAATCATCGGACTTGGGTCAGCTGCTGTAGACTTCGCAAGTGAACTTGTTCCTGATTACTGCGAGGTTCACGTAGCCACACGTAGAGGTAGCTGGCTTGCGTCTCTCTATGTCCTAGGCAAGCCCATCGAGGCGTGGGATAGCCAATGGATCTTGACCTTGGATCAATCCTCCTATATATCAACATGGAGCCGTAGATCGCATAACGCAAATATGGATCCTCAGATCAGTCTCTCAAGCCTTTTAAACTATGATTCTAAACATGGTGTAAGGAGAACACCCCAAGGTACTGCAACTGAACTACTCTATCCTTGAAACACATGCGGACTGGCTCTACCTACGCGGATCGCACATTTATTTAGAGCTTCGCGAGAATGACTGAGAGCTCGAAAACGGTACGACACTAGAAGTCGATATTGTCATTGCTTGCATGGGCCACAACTACTCCGCGCTATACATACCAGCTGACATGATCCGATCTCCGGAGACACCGCCCGACACGGTCGACCTTTGTAAAAAATCATGGTGCCTCCTCTACCCTACCGGACTTTGTATATGAAAAGCTTCCTAGAACTTCGAGGTCCACACCGCTGACTAGTGAAATCCAAGCGCACATGGCTATCGGCGTGCTGGCTGGGCGCGTCAAGGCGCCCGAGAGGCAGCACCTGGAGGAGGAAATCAAGAAATGACAGGTCTAGTAGGCTTAAACGTTCGTAAATTCACAACGGGCTTCGGTCACAGATACTACGTGCCTTCTAAGGACGACATGTTGGCACCCTGCTCTGGGCAAATCCCACGCATCGTAAGCCCAGGAGACAGGCACTTAGCAGGGGAAGTCCTTTGAAAGTACTTCAAATCCTGAAGGTCATCTTCTTTGGTATCACGAGTAGTAAGCAATGGAGGCTTCGTAGTAACGAAGCAATCGGAAGCTAGTGAAAGACACCGTGCTCAGAGTTGCAAGCGGTAAGGAAGAGGTGTGACCTTGGGAGGAGATCAGTATCTCGATTGATTAACGACACCTTTAGGCGACAAAGTGTAAGATCACATTACTTGGAGGCGCTTCGCATAAGACGACAAGCGCTTTACCAAAAGTATAGCAGCTGGAAATCCTTCTTTATTCCATGTTCCTCTTATTGGCTATATGCCCCCAATAGTCTGCGCAATGTTACCTATCCAAGAACACTATTACTTGTACATGGCACAGTTCTGTTCCTTTAGTCGATGACCTTCATGTACTGGTTGGCGAAGGCCATAGCGTGCATCTGGGCCGACCTGGGCTTGGTTGTGGTGCGCTTGACAGGAGGCGGCGAAAGCGTCGCTGGGACAGGGAAGCGTGGCTTATTGAACGGAGCTGGGCGAGTGGCCGATCTCTTCGTCTTGCCCTTCGGAGAGATAGTAATGCCGCCATACGCACACTTGCCGCCTTTGAATGCAGCCGAGGCTGCGGCCTTCCACACCTCGGAGACATCCTTGATCATGGCCTCTGTCCACCAAAGCCGGCAGTTAGAGTACTCGGCCACGAACTGCGCGGGCAAGCCATCGTCAAGGTGTGATCGGAGAATCTCGTCCTTAACGTTGAGACTGGAGACTTGGTTGCGCTTTAGCACGTACGTATCATAGGCACTCAGGGTCTTGATAATTCCTGTGTCATTGGTGAATGCGATGGCCTCTTGTACGTTAGCAAGCACATCCGCGTAGCCGTAGCTCTCAGATCCCTTAACACCGCCAACACCCTGGATGAGGCCCTCTTTCGAGGGTCGTCCTCCCATGGCAATGGTTTTCACACCCGCATCGTGGACCATGAACTGCGAGAACAAGGTACAGGTAGATGCACAGTAACCATCAAGCAGGATGACTACGTTCTCCGGGCCAGCGAAGGGGCGGGTGAAGTTAGCACGACTACGGTAGCCAGTGATATCCGTTCCGAAGCCGAAAGTGGAATTGATGGTGTTCAGGGGATCATTGAAGTCCCATTGCATTACATTCGTGAAGTTGTCGCCTCGGAATTTCTGCGGCCCAAACTTCGCGTCATATGAGCTGAAGTGCTCGTTTGAACTATTCAGGTCGTATCGCCAGTTGTATACCGACTCATACTGGGAGATAGTATCAGCAGACGCCGTGTCTGGATCAAAATTGGCCGAGTTGGCGGAGTAGACTTCCGTAATAGCCAGGAAACCTGGATTCTCTCTCCAACGCCCGAGGCCTTCTTGGACAATGTCCGGGAAAATTTGGCGAAATAAGTCATACCCAGAGAAAATATAACCACCACCATTGGCAGAAACATCAACAACGAGATTCTTCTTCCCAGCACTCTTGGCGGCTGCGAAGAAATCTTGGGCAACGTGCTGGAACTCAACCGGGTCATCAGGGGAGAAAGACAGCGCAACGAGCACAGCGGTATCCTCAAACCCTTCGCCCTCAAGATAATAGCCTGAAATGACACCGTCACCAGAGACAATGACTGGCGCGGGATAGCCCGGTACACCAGCCAGTGCCGCAGGAGTCGGTGTAGCCGCAGGGGAAGCGGTTGTAGTCGGGGCGGAATCAGTGCTGCTGCCAGCTCCCGGAGCAAATTTAGCGAAGTACGAAGGTCCGTCAACAACGCCGGTCCAGTTTCCTTTTAGCCGAGCCACATTAGCAAGCTCCAAGGATGTTCCATTAGCGAAGGTAAACGACGTTGCATTGCCGGGATAAACATATCTATCGCTTTGTTAAATCTAACGCGATCTTGGGGGTGTTTAGAAGCGCAAACCTGGTTCGGCCGCCGGTCTGAAAGTAACCTCCAGTAGCAAGCTCGGCTTGGAAGGCTTTCTCGTAAAACAGTGAGTTATACGCGGCGTCGGCATCCTGGTTTCCCGAAACGGCGAAAATCCATTTCTCGAGGAACATCACGGCATCTTCCCCGTTAATCTCCTTTACGACAGAGGCCGTATCCGGAGACGAGATCACGTCGTTGTACACCTTAATCTCAGGGGGGGAGCCGTCCGGGCTGTCGCTGATGGAGACCAGCGCAAAAGGGCGTTGCCACTCGATGGCACTGGTTAGAACGTCGGGGTAGTTGACGAAGTGTCCGTCGTGAGCAGGGCCGAAGAGTTTGATGTACATGTCTTCCTGCCAGGCGAATTCGTTGGGGTATTTGTCTGCCACGATGTTCGCCTTAAGCTCCTCTACTACAGCCCAAATGTCATGAGGTGGGTAGAAGTAGTCCGCAGGAGGGTTCTTCTTAAACACCACGTCCGACTGCCATCCAAGGTACGGCTCCATCGACTCGAAGTATTGAAGCGCCCCTGGCTTGTCAATTGGGACGGAGTTGAGACAGTCGTAGGCAACTGTTGCCACAACCGTAGGAGTAGCTGTGGCACCGATTTGAGCCGCCCAGGCGGAGCTTGCGATCGCGCACGGCTCGGTACGAGTCTGAGCGGAAGCCGTGTTGACGGCCGCGGCGACTGCCGCCACGCTGCTAGCAGAGAACTTCATGGCTGACGTCCTAAGATCTGAGGAAGACTGGAAGACAGAGCAAAGGGAGACATCGCGAGATACCACAATGCGTCCCCTTTGAGCTTTTCTACTCGTGAGTCTTCACGCACTCAGAGCACGAATCTCCTAATTAGGTAGGTGACTGCTTATCGCCACGATAATTTGCAAATAACCATGCTTCACTAGAACAATACTATTGGTAGTAAATCCCGACCAGCATCCTGGGTCGACTATGGATCTGCCGGGGGTAAATTACACTGGCCTGGCTGGGCTGCTCAACGGCGGCCGGCCGCAAGGACACGGCAGGAGACGATACCATATCCAGCAGCTCCTCCGCACGATGCGAACCGAACGGCATCATTTCTGTAAGCCAGCTTCCTGCACCACATTCTCTGCAAGGCCGATTGGGGATAGAAGAGAGGATATCACTTGGAAGACGTCATAAGCTAAGGATGCGCATCTCGTTTCTGACCGAGCTTCGGCGCCAAGGCGCGTCACTGGATCTCATTTCGTCTGGCGCCGATCGCTAGGACTTGTTGCTGAAGCAGTTCCATAGGGGAATTGGAGGTAGATCTGCCAGGGGGCGTTAAGGTAGCTCCAGACTTTAGCAACAAATATATAAGAACCAAGTCCAATCATTTTTTCTAAAAAATTCTACGTGCCTAATGCTGTGACCGATTTAGTATAGACATCTCTTCATGTTCACCTTTCTAGGATCTCTATTTTATCACTAGTCTAGCACTGTAAGTAATACAGATATACTTTGTACATTGTAAGCTTAACCCCTCAGACCAGCAAGTTGGGGAAACCATGCCGATATTGTGGGAGGAGATAATAGGCCGGTGTCCAACAGGGGGCTTGGCTCTTGGCAGCCAGGATTTTTATTTGCGTCAGCAACAGGGCCAGTCGCTTGAGAGCTCGGAGTTGCTGATGGCTTGCATAGCCCAATGGTACGATGGCCCGGCTTGACCAAATTGTCGCAGGAGTTGGCTCACGATTATCATTGTCGTACAAGAGCAACGATATCTGAACAGCTGGAAATATTTAGACATGCGGGCTTATTCTATTCACCTTGCTCCAGAGAAGAGTACAGGCTTCGCACGAATGTCCAACTCTAATTGAGCGAGGACGGTGGTGGGTATAGTTATTGAGACCCTAATAGTAAGAAGTGCATGCTAGCGTACGTAGGGCTATAAGGGCGTAGAATGATACTTGAACTACTAGAGGCGCACGCGAGCTTAGAGTTTTAATCATCACATTGGCAGTTGATTTTTAACAGCATCTATCTCTATCGCTCTCATATTTATTCTCTCACAACTACTCAGTCCAAGCGAATACGTGCCCTCCCGCTGTTAAGGCTACGCGGCCTTAGTCAATATGACGGATCAATAACCCCAAAAAAACATGTTTAGACATCTTGCTTCATGTAGCCCTTTCACTGATTACGATCGCATGAGATATATTTGCAGCAGCATCGAACTGAGCCGCACCTGTAAAAAAGAAAGAGAAACAGTATGTAATAGATACGCGAAAACTAACCAACAAGGAACGACAAAGAGCTACAGTACTTGTTCCAGCGTGCCTCGAGACGCAATGCATACCAGTGCTCAGTCATCTTATAATAAAGGAGTATACTCATATATATTTCCTAACTGAGTAACATTCTGTGGCTCTTTCCTTGACTTCAATGCCCAGCATCGCGCATCAAACAGCAATCAGTTATGAACAGGGCAAACGCTCATAATTACTTGACAACAGGAAGTTCAATTTACACACTTCCTACCTTCTCGCTCAGTTCTCACAGTGATCACCACAATGCTCCTGCTCCTTGTCAGGCTTGCAGCAGAATAGGGCAAGATTATCTTTATTCTCATACTCATCTTTATTCTTGTCTGCCAGACCATCTAGTCAACTTCTCATTCTCCCACACTCTATTATCGCCACTAAGCAAGGGCATTATAACTCACCATAGGTATACCAATCATTCATATCCTTGGCACAATAGGGCTTCTCATCATGGCCATATCAGGGCTTAGGCATGGATGGGTAGCGACGCTTCTTCCGGCTGTCGTCTCAGAGCAGATGTTTTCCAGGATGTGAGACAACCCGGGCTTCAACAATGCATTCAAACTCTCCAGGCCTGGTTTGCCAATCCTATAAAGGTTGTCATAGCCGAGAGGAGAAGTTTTAGAATATACATAATTACTTGATAGTGAATTCAACCTCTGCCTAAGCAAGGACAGAGTGGCGATAGAACGAGTAGGAACACGTCACGGCAAACCAAAGCGTCCTAACTGAGACATAAGTTCTCTGTTCACAGACAATGAAAATCTGTTTATACACAGAGACGGCATAGGTACGCCGAATTTGAAGTATGTCAGAAGTCTTACCTCCAAGCGGAAACGTCGATGTTACTCAACGGAAACATACACAAGTTCTCTAATAATTTACTACTATCGGGGCCCATTATCTGCAATTGATCCTCCTTAGAGTTTGATGAGCTCTCACAACTGAGCTCTGTTTATCCCTGCTCCGAAGAGTCGGGAGAGTTTGGTAAGGTTAGTCGGTGGGCTATGAGTACCACCGTTCAACAATGAGTTCATAAATTTTATCCTAACCGCCTATCACACTTTGCGCATCTCAGTTTCACCCCCGAGTAAAACAAATAACAGTTATGTTTATCTATATAGCTTATAGGTTAGTCATGGCCATTGGTTGCGCTTGCTGATATGAAGTAATTGGATCTGCTGTAGTCACTCATATTGAAACTGTTGTATAGTCTGTCTTGCCGGCAGAACTTTAACTTAAGAAACGGAGAAGTGAAGCACGCTATAATATATAGCCTTAACAAACGACCTGTTACGACTACCAGTGAGGACCTTACTACGCGAGGGTGGAAGCCCCTATAACTAGTTGAAGCTTGCTGGCCGGACTATTGCGCGGAGGACTCTCCATGTTAGGGATGGTGATTGGATGGCAAGCATGAGGAACTTTATCCAACTGAATTATGATATTGACAATCGCGGTCAAGCTACTCACAACTATGGTGACCCGAATAGTTGGTTCGAATTAGCCTGACACCTCTTGGCTAGGAGCTTGTATATATAGGCACTAGCAAGAGAGCGCTTATACTACTGGTGATGATGGTGCTGATGCTGAGTAATGAACCTTCTAGACTTCCATAAATTTCTCCCGCGCATCTATTCATTAAGAGATTTATGGGGATGGAGAAATGCTGTCACTAGGACGGTTTGTACGAGTCTATTTCCTTTGTGTCATCTTAATATCCAGCCCGCAGACTAATTTTGATATTTCGCCGCAATGCCACATCGACCTGGGTATGGCATCTTCGGATACGGTGGATATTCTCAGAAGGGACGCCACAATATGCTCCACAACCGAGGTGATTTAGTCGAAGAAGGGTTCCCCTTAACATATTCTGAGATTAGTTATTCTACGTACTTACTGGTAAATCTTCGAAGATGTGAATAACTCCACAACCTGACTATTGCCTGGACGAGTGAAACTCGTAAGCGACACGTAGGAGAAGAGTACGGAAGGAACGGAAAGGGAGGGGCTTTGGCCGGCAATAATGCGCGATGATAGCTAAGGTAGGTAGTTATGTATAATTGCTCTATACAATACAGCTCGTAGCTTGCTCACTAGCCGCGGGGGACACAGCGAGCTCGATTTAGTTGTAGTGCAAGCCCGAACCACGACAATCATTAACACCTCAAAACCGAAGTTTTGGGGCAGGGTTTCTTCAGCTCTTACGCGGCAAAAGATGTTTTCGAAATAGAGTGAGCGAAAGGTAGGATAAGTTGTGCTCACTAAAGGTGACTAATTTAAAGGGTATCTCACATTGCGTGGCTGATTAATAACAAGAGTTATCATCAGAAACCACAGAATATGCCGTACGGAGTTATCGTATGCATAGAAAAAAGGAAAATGAAAGCGAACACAGTGCCCAATATATACATTTAACTGGCCGACCAAAGAGACATCTACCTTGCTCGTAACACGACCATCGCCCAAGTAGAATACAGGCTTGCTCTAAAACACCCTCCGAGTCTGAACAGGATTGTGACCCAATTTGACCAAAGCTGCCTCCTCGCCGAGGCGGGCGAAAACATCTCACCTATAACCGCCATTGTTCCAGTAGCCACCTTCGCCACCCCCATGACCATGGTTACCTTGAGGGCCTGGGGATCCTGGACCACGATTTGACTGCGACATGGGACCAGGGCTGTTCATCCTTGACATGCCATACATGTCATGGGGCGCTGGCGAACCCGGACTGCGGTTTTGGGGGGAAGTCGGGGTTGGGCTGTTCATTCTGGCCATGCCGCTGTACCCACCAGCCTGAGGACCTGTGGATCCCATTCTCGACGGCGCATGCGGAGATGTTGAAAAGTTTCGGTTTACGGGCGATGATGGCGGTGGGAATGAGGGCGGCGATCCGGGACTACGCACTCGGGGGTTTGTTGGGTCATCATGAAGTAATGGCATAGGCGACCTGATGCCTGGCGTGACCACATTGGTTCCTGTAGGATCCCACGCTTTTTCAGGTGGACCTGCCGAGCTTCCTGGGGGCGAGTCTGGTATAGCAGCATACGAGCTGACCATGCTGCCTTTGACAGTCGGTCCCCCATACTCTGCACCGTCAAATGCAAGCTCGTCGGGGTTTCTCCCTTCTTTCTTGAACCTCTCAAGCTCGACTCGCTCCTCTTCGTGCATTTTGGCGGCCAGAGCAGCTTCTCTCTGGCCCTGGCGCCGCTGCTTGAAGTAATAGAACGCAAGTGCAATAAAGAGTAGACCGCCAACGGCACCGGCTGCGGCATAAATACCAATTTTGGCACTTGATGGCAGATCGGCCCATTTTTCAGAGAGTGACTTCTCTGGTGGCTTGTTGATGCTCACAGCGGCGGTCGAATTTCCCCTATTACCAGCCAGATAAGTATGATGCTTCCTCAGAAATTGTCACAATGATAACTTACTCTGTGATCTTTATGCTTTGCCACGAGCCTGACATGTCGGTATATGTGTATTCCTTCCCAGTTGAGTAATCCTCCACGCGAGCACTCTGTACGTACATGGTGAATGGGCCCTTCGAATAATCAGTGGGACCACCAGCCCAATCAATGGTACCTTGGTGCTGACTCGAATCGCCACCGGCCCAGCTACCTAGTCTGAGCTTCATGGGGGACTGAGGATAGTATAAAGTGTTGTTCGCGTCTTTTGCAAGAAGGGTACGGATCAAATTGCCATCTAAGTGCCACTCCAACTTGTCTTTCGTCCAAACCGATGTGTAGTTATGTATATCGTGAATGCTGCCCGAGACAGGGTGAGTTCCCCCGTTAGTAGTTCCGTTGACAATTGCGTTAACATCTCCTTTACTATAGAAGTTGGAGAACGCAAGGGAGTCCTGGCCCCCTTTAAATTCCCAGTCAACTTCGTCAAGGTCATCCGAGCCCCAAACAATAGAGCTAATGATTCCCTGGCCAGGCGCGGCCTTCATTAAGACCTCAGTCCGACCGAAAAAGAAGTAGAAATTGGAGGATAGAGTTGGGGAATCTCCATGTTGAGAGACAGTAAATGCGGCACCGTTTTTCTCGTCGTATTCCACTGGGCCAGCCTCCACAGTGAAGGTATCATCTGGCGGGGTACTGTTGAAGACGAAAGTGTGAGCAGTTGCAAGAGCCGGGTCAGGTGGACATGATTTCTTGGTGGGATTGCAACTAGTGGTCAGCTGACCAGCAGTGGGAGATAGGAGAACTGAGGCAAGCAGCGCGAGCGCCGGTACGATTCTTGGGTAGGACAACATAGTATGCTTCGCCTGTATCTGTGCGAAGTTTCAGGAAGCACTAGGCTAAGAGTTATCTTCGACTTGGCCCGGTTCCCGTTCGATACGATGGCCGGATTCGTCGAAAGGTAAATAGATGATACGAGGCGGCTTACTGCCAAACTGATAGGCAGACAAGATAGTTATTAGTCCTCAGTCTGCATACTCATACAGGGACACTGCTAAAGTCGAGAGGTGTTGAACCGATTGAGAAGCGTCCTTCCGATGGCTGAGTACAGGTAGTAAATAGATGGCAACAATAGACAGATGATCCTTCGAGGACGATGCTGTCGCGTTTCAGGCGTCGTAGAGTCTGAGGTAAGGAGTGACGGTAGCCGTTAAGATAATTTCAATATTCCTGTGACATGTTTTACTCGTTTTTGACGATAAGAGTGTTCTTGTGACCACTGTGAGGTCTCTGATAGCGAAGAGTGATAGTTCGATGGATTTGAACAAAGCGATGATGTATGAAGGAATGACGATTTGCGTGAATGAGTGAATAAAATGCGAAAAACAATAGGCCTAATGAATGAGTGTGTTATGTTCCTAACTCATCTGTTTCAAGACAGACAGATGTGTAGATCCTCCTGGTCTAATTAGAGACATGCCACGACGAGGTAGGAGAATGGGAGAAACGGGGAGGAGAGAAGGGATGGGTACCTAGAGGAAGACGACGACGACGCCACAGGGGAAGCCTGTGGCGCGCTACTGCAGGTACATATAACCTTAAGCCTATTCTGGACATGAAAAGGGGACTTTTCTTCCTATCTGAGTAAGGTCTTCAATTAAGGTAGCCAATCAACGTATAGTTCCCCGTACTATAACCGTGCTGCTCACTAGAAATTGCCTTTCAGTGCACCCCTCACAACGCGCAGCCAGTGGTTCCCTGGCCCCTGGCTATTCACTGACTGCTACCGACTCTGGCAGAAACGTGGGGTTGTCTCAGCAAGGGGTTTGAATGAAAGCTTTATTGGTCAATACCTAATGAGTTATCTCCCCCTGACTCCTTTCCCCTGCTGGGCACACCCGTCTTTGCTGATTACCAAGCGCTATCATTTTATATAATGTTGCAGCGCAACACCAGTTTCTTGAGTAGGAGAATGGTGATGTTGCATTGGTCAGGTGCTCAGAATTTCGCATACAAACAGGTTTGTACACCATATGAGAAAGGTTATTTGCAGCAACACTTAGATTAATGCTTCTTTGCGACCAGATATTTTCTTATAGATACGACCCCTAATTTTCATGTGTGCCTGAGAAGACCAAATCCGCGGTACTCCATAAGCCAAATTGCTCCACAATCAGGCTCTGGAGCGCAGGCTACGAGTGTTTGACTATGACTATAATGAGAAATGGACGAGATTGATCTATAAAAAAGCCGTCGCTATTCTGCATTCTGCATTCTCGTCCTGTCTAGCGAGATTATGAGTAAAAGTAGCGGCACATTCTTTCAGTCTTACTAAATACCATTTCATAGGTCTTGTAATATAATCTGTGCCATCTTGTTCCTTAAGGAGATTAATTCATAATTATTTAGTTTAAGTACAATGTCGGGATATCATCTAGCGTAATACATGCTTTACCGATGTGATGCTATTGTGCTTTTGAATCGATTGCCGCGGTCCTTAAGAGATATCTCTCGCCTCGACACGAGCAAATAGTCCCGAGAAAAATAATAGAGTCCAATACCAAGGTGTAGCAGGCAACGTCACCAGTGCTTCACCACTATCTGCGTCTTATATCTCCAAACTCCGTCCCAATCTATAAAACCAAGAGACTACTAAATTAAGACGTAAATGTCTCTAAAATCCCACGTCCTCTGCATCTTTGATGTATAGCGCATTAAGGATATAAATATGTGCGTGCGTGTGCAATGACTTCTGTAAAAGAGAAAGGGACTGCATATTATTGCTGTTACATGAGGTGAAACAGAAATTTATTTACCATGAAAATGTCATGAGAGCAGGGTTAAGGGCAATAGGAAGCAGGAAGTGGCTCGTTACTACGGTGGCCATAGGCAGAATAGCGACAAAGTCCTTAATGCGCCAGTCGACGGGAACAAAAGGTGCCAGTGCCAGAATAATAATGCCGACGATGAAAGAGAGAGAGAACAACATCGAAAATTTGAACTGTGGAACACAAATTAGCAACTATGTAAATGCCTGAAATAACAAGAGGGAGCTGAACTTACCTTCTTGAGAACCTTGGGCACCTCGATAAAGAAGTTCGAAAACTCAGCTTCCTTGGACGTCGCACCCCAGGTCATGTCGATTTCGAACATATGGGCAAGAAGAGCTTGGCTGACGTGCAGAGAAAGACCACCCAGGAAGATAGCAAGAAGGAATGTCCATTTGAAATTTTCGTAGATGGCATACAGCAGGCCTCGCTCGCCCACACGGTATCGCATGACAGCGAGGGCAACGTTTCCGAGGCCATTGAAGACGATTATGATGGAAAACCAGACTTGCCATGAGTCCACATAATACTTGTCCAGATATCCGTTGAACCAGCCGATGAGGAAGTAATTGATCGTGGTTAGAACCCAGGCCGCACCGATAGCATAGTATGTACCGATATATGAAATGACTGTGATCTTGGACGTGAAGCGGATGTTGGAAAATAAGAAGCGGCGGAATAGAGGCGTAAACGGACCCTTCCAGATCCACATGCGAATAGGGTGGAACAGCAACTCGTTACAACCGTATGCGTACTTCTCCCACCGAGCCAGCTCGTCATATACTGTCAGCGAGACACCTTCTTTGAAACCTTCGCCAGCCCATGCGGCCAACCGAATAATGTAGCCATTGCACTGGAGACGTAGAGACATATCGAAGTCCTCAGATACGTGTGACTCGGACCAGAATTTTTCATAGCCATCCTCATCTTCATACGAGACCTGCTGAATAGCACTCCATCGCAGGACTGCGTTATGGCCGACAAAAGGAGCCACGTCTCCGTTAGAAACGGTGTATCGGATGGCGCTGTAGATAAGATTGGTAAAAAAGGTGATACCATTCTCAAAGTACGTGTGAACGACTTGCATAACACCGGACGAAAATTGCATGATACCAACGTCGGGGGACTGCTCCATCTCGGAGACGGCGTCCAATAGACAATCCGACGGTACACGAGTATCAGAATCAACTATTCATCTGTTAGCACATTCATCTTTTCACGAACCAAGGTGTGTCAGTAACAAGACGGGCTTACTGATAAGAATGTAGTCTCCCACACGAATGTTGCCGTCGGCCCACGCTCTCCCATCCTCCTCGAGGACTTCTTTGAGTGCCTTCTCGTAGGCTTGAGCCTCATCCGCTTGAGTCCATTCTGGACCACGGTTATAGAGAGCGAGCTTATCCTCTACCTTGCACGAAATCATCAAAGCAAAATTCATGTTAGATGCCTTCTTGAACTTGCCACGACGCAAGAATCCGTTTTCACCATGCTTGGGGCGGGCAACCCAGCCAATGGAATGGTCAGCATAAAACTCAATACGGGCACGTCGGTCCTCCTCCGAGATCAACTGTAGACCATCGTCGTTGATGAACACATTGGCGGAACCACCTTGTAGCTCATATGTGCTAATAGCCTGCTTGAGCGACCTCACCGTGGGAACAATGACAGCACCTAGACCCTCCTTATAGACGGGACACTGCACAGTAATGTGCGGTAAAGTAGCGCTCTGTAATCTTGGAGGTGGCCGAGCAGAGTAGAATTTGGAGTTCATGGTAAGTTGTCGAATAGGACCAAAGATCTGACACAAGCAGCCAACAATGACTTGGGCAAAGAATAAGGTGAAGAAGATTTGAAGCGGAGCCAGAGCTACTAGGGCCAGGCGAAGATAGCTGCCGTCGGTAGACACTTCTATAGCAAGCTGCCGCCCAGCAGCACCGAGAGAAACAGTGATGATAACGAGAACGATGGACACGAGGTACGTGTTAAGCATGTGAACGGGGCGTTTCTCAGGTAAGATCTGGCCGCTTTCCTCATCAATCTCGACTTCTCCGACGGTGATATTCTGCTTTTTCTCGCCTTCCTCTTCATCTTCGTCGCCGGTCTGCCAGACCAGCTCCATCAGCTCCGATTCAATAGCTTTAGCGCGCTGTACAAGATGTAGCGCATCGTCATCCCACACCACAAGAAGTGCCTCTGAAGCCACGAAAGCTGCAAATTGGTGCTTTCGTGCTCTTGGTAAATCGTCAATAGTGGGCAGAATTTGAATGCGCAGGCCGTTCATTAGTGGCACATCAACAGCGTCCGGTGACCAGTTTAAGAAAGTCTTGATAACCCGAGAGTTTACCGTCATCGCACACTAAGGAATGGCTAGTTAGATGACAAAGATTTCATTGGTAGGTTGATATCACGACGTACCTGGACGTTGAGTGAAGAACAAGCCATGGCAAAGGCTGTGTTGGCCAACTGCGGAGGACATGCCATGTAACTTCCTCGGGATTTGCGCAGCAGAACACCCTCGACCTCGCCAGAGCCGTCAGCCACCCAGAGATGCGAGCATTGTTGCTGGTATAGGTAGTTGACCATGACCTCATGCTTAATGTCGTCCAGAAACATAGAGCTCCCACCCGAGCGAATTGAACGACCAGAAAGTGAGTTTCTCGACGAGCCAAAATTCGGTGATGGAACTTGTAGCTCAAAATCATTCGGCGCCATTGGAACAGGCAGATGTTTCTCTGAGAAGATGGCCTCAGCGGGCGATGGGGCCCTGACCTTGGCCTTCTTGTTAGGTTCAGGCTGTTTAGCCTTGAAGTAGCTGGAAAACCCCATAGCGACGGCGACTTGTTTTTTAATTTATGTGCTTCTTGTAGGAAGAAATGGGCGCCAACCCGCCGGGCGTCGACGGCCGATTGTCACTAAAGCAGTGTGATCTCGTTACTCGCGAAGCTTTAGAAGATATGTGCTGTATATGCTGTGTGTGGAAGTCAGCATATTGCCACGGGGTTATTCAAACCGGATTTTGAACCATGCCGATTGATAAACGATCGACCAGTCCTAAACTGACTTACAAGCAAAACGAGTGACTAAATGACGTCCAAAGTCGAGAGGTACTTCCAAGCGGATCGGCTTCAAGCAATCTCGGGTGTATTAATCAACCTGCCTTTCTATATGTGAATAAGTGAGTGTCAACTGCGTCGCGATGGAAGGCGTGACGACTTTGGAGTGGGTCAGGCGAAGATAGAAGCCCGAGAAGAGCAAGTAGCGACCGATGAAGGAGAAAGAGGGAGAGGAGAGGTAGTCTTGTAGAGGGTGGTCTTGAGGTCTACAGATAAGGTGAAAAGGCAGCTTAAGACCAAAACACATACACAATAAAAGACGTTTCTGGGACGGTCTGGGCAGCAGGAACGGAGTCTCAGCTGTGCCGGCCTGCTCAGCCAGAGGAGTCGATAGCCAACGGGCGCGTGGCCTAAGAGAGACTAGAACGAGTGTATGAGCAGTCACTGAGCTTTGAAAGAAAGAAGCGAGGTGGCTGACAAGAGGCGAGCGGTAAGAACTATTAGCTATGCTGCAGCAACAGAACCTGGATTACGGAGCCGTAAATGAAGACCAGGTGGGTGGCGTGAGGCCGGCCCAGATGGGTGCGGCTTAGGCGACATTCTGGGCAAAAGGCCATATGCTCTGCCTGGCCTGATTGTTGTGTAGTAGAGACGATGTCCCCGCTAGGCGGCGTTTGACGACCTGACTACTGAATAGCTAATGCACAGTACCGATACAATACAAGTAGATAGCAATATTTAGCAGGGGTGACACTTGCCGACGATGGGAACACGGGCTTTTGATCGAAGTACAGTACATAGATCTCTGACAGGGGAAATAGCCAGGGGCAGGGAACAAGGTGCTACTTGTAGGGGCTGCGGGTGGAAGAAAGAAAGAAAAAAAAAAGGTCTGGTTCGTTGCCGCTCCCGTATTCTCGTCTAACCGCAAATAGTATATGTATACTTATAAGATCGGCTATAAAATGGCTAAATATCTAGCCAACTGGTTGGTACGAGTAGACAGCCCCTAGTTCCGACAATTAAGAATTAGGCACTTGATCGCTTTGAGCTGTCACTTATCTACTGCCTTTGGATGAGCACCTAGCCATCCTATCGAGTAGCTGTTTATAATTTGTGGTGAATGACCGAAACGTTATCGTCATATTGTCTCAGTGAAGTCTCTACTTGACACAGTGAAAATGGATCTCTCCAGCAGCTAATGTGAGCTGAACGGTCATGTCACAATATTGGCAGGGCTTGCTGCAGTAAGAGAGGTACGCCGTACTTATCTAGCGCGGCGCCCGGTCAGCAAGCGGACCCGTGTGTTGGTTGTACTAGTAGCTACTAGTGTAGAAATACTACATGTAGTGAAGACTTCACACAGCCAATCAACCTGCTTCATCTATAAAAAGTTTTAACAAAACAAACAATTCGTAGAACCCCCCACCTGATACAAACTAGTATCTTAGGCATGGGCTAGAGCGGCAGGGCTTGAGAGCAGCCGCTTACATTAGATCTGCATACACACGTGTTTGGCTGGCAATTCCTCTTTTCCCTATCTTATCTTTATTTTTTTGGATCCGTTTTTATTCTTTAATTTTCTTTTATCTCTCTTGACCCCCAATTTTCTCGTATACACTCCCCCGTGACGACTGCCCACAAACCGTTGATGTATAAGCACTACAAGAAATGTTCACAATATACGTCAAAACTCTATTTCATAATGGTAAACTTGACGGCGTAAGACTAGACGTGAGGATTATATCATGTGTACAATCGTCTACTAACACCCCTCATATTGCATATTGTCAAACAAAGATCGGCGGCATGCCTCGTGGCAAAACTGGATACTCCGCGGGTTTACCATGGCCGCCAACCACGGTAATCTAAATTTGAATTTGCTGCCGGCACGGCGCTAAGGACCCCCGTATTATTCCCTGATTTGAGCGCAAGCTTCTAAGGTTAAGTAGAATGTAGCACAGATAACCATAGAGAAGATACAGAAGTCCGTGCTATTGCTACTACTTACATAGATTCAAGTGAGATGTTATGAAGGCGAGTAAAAAGGTGATTATGACCCTATATCAGAACAGTAAAAGCAGCGGGGTTTAACCAAGGTTGTATAAACGACAAGTCCCCGATAATGAGGCATATTTGACGAGCGTTTGCTATCTACACTCTAGCTAATTTCTCAAATTTCCTGAATATATTTACGTCGCGGTGAGATCCATGACGTGCGAGATCGTATTATTGCGTAGTTACTGACCACCCGCTTAGGAGCTATAGACACCAGCGCTATCTAGAAGCACCATTATCCAAGATAGCGAGCCATTGCCTTGCTCCGATATCATTTCTTAGACCGGTCTACTTTGCTATCTCAACGCCACATCGGAGAGAAACAACCAACAACAGCCCATAAAACACCGAGGCGGCGTTCTAGAAGCCTACTATTGGTCTGCAAAGCTGAGCTGAGTCGGATTATCGGGTCAGGGCCCCAAAATAATGCATACCGTCGTGTTCAATCGCCCGACTCAGCAGCCTCGGCAGCTACCGGCCCAGCTACTACTAGTAGCTGTCGCTATTCAGCATCCTTGACGTTAGATATGACTAAACTTGATTCTAGGGCAGATCATCTGTGCGTTTGGACGGGATGCCCAGAGCACCTAATTTACACAGAACCGAGCTCGTCTAGATAGTGAATATTTTTGTCCCTAAGAATGTGGCATTAGCCATAGACAGTCTCAGGAGACTCCGACCGCTTATTATGACGAGGCTGACGGAAAGTCGAGACAACGGAAACAAAAATATTGAGGTCGGATTCCAAACGCCGGTGCCTCTAGTGGGGTGTAGCGAGACTGCACGATGCATGAATATGTCCAAATATGAAAGGGGTGGCAGGGGCACAGATAAAAAGTTCACTGCCTGTGCTCGACAACACTTATAGGGGCCGAGGTTCTTATTCGCAGCTTGGACCTGAAGCGCAGATAGTAACCCACCGTGAGCCTTATCGCGAACTGCAGTCTGATGGCCAAGTAAATTTTGAATGGATTCGATGAGTGACGAGCATTTACCCCGTTGTCCCTCGTGCCACGGATCCAATAGACGTGCACTATCATGAGTGCATGGCCCTACGTGCATATAAATGCATTAATTGTATACTTAGCTACCTACAGTAAAAGTGAAATGCACAACGCACAGTTCACCCCCTGTCCGCTTATCTATTACGATCTTACTGCGTACTCGTTTCTGTATAGCTAAGCAGGTAATCAGTAGGTCGCTAACTAGTGCTTGGATTAACACACCTTGAAGGTTATTAAATGCGACGAGGAGCCTTTGCGTATGAATACTACATGTTCCGACTGTAATAATTATAAGTACTTATCAGTAAAATATTGTGCTCAACCCTGCGAAGCTATCCTTGTTCATTTACATGAACCGTCGTTAAGGACAGCGCTTCCGCCGTCTTGAAGTTCAAACCCTGCCGCGGATCTAGGATATACCCCAGGTCAGGGGGGTTTTTGGTTTCAGTTCGTCATCCCGACTAGCTGACCAGTCGATCGGGAATAATTGACTCGGTACCCTTTCTCCATGCTTATCTCACACCTCAATGTGGGACTTCTGAATCGTCAACATTACCTATCTCTTTAAGCATTTCTTGATAGCCTGCAGTTCTTACGTGGAATCTCTTTCGCTTATGGATTTATCGTTTAATACATGTAATGCATAAATTATGTGTGCGCCTAGACCGTCAACTCATCCACATCCAATTCCTGAATTCTATTCGCCTGGTGCCCTGGGTAACGCCTCTGTAATTTCCACCGCCAATAGTTCATCACCGAGCTCACTCATTCGCCGGTATAGGGGGCTTCGGCTCATAAGCCGTCTCATCTCCAAGTTTGCGCCTTGTCATCGTTTTCACACGATAAAGCGTTAGCTACACGACGTGACCACAGGCATTGGCGTAAAATGAGCCTTTCTGGCAACGCAGCCAGATCGTTGGTCTTGAAGAAAGCAGAAACTAGAAAGGCAAGGCTCAACTACATACTTAATCTAAAGGGTATTATCGTGAATTATGTATTATTACCGACTATGAATAAACTCTCAGTCGCGGCTTTCAAGCGCCGCGGTTCACCATGTCAACCGTGTAGAAGCATTCTATATGAAAAAGAGCCTGTCGGAGCAGGTAGACCCTATATACTAACATTCGTATGATTTCCACCAGAGACTCCCGAACGAAACCCGTCTATGACTCAACCCATTACTCCCGCATGATCAAGAATTGATGAAATGCCAATATAACCAGCAAAAATTCTGCAATCGGGGCTGGCAATCCTATTAGCTGTCGTTTACAGCTCTTCATTGCCATCGCACTGTTGCCACATGGAAACCCTGCTAACTTCCATAGCAGGACTCTTCCATGTGGGTAGCCAAGAATCCTGGGCATTCCAGAAGTCCTTCTTAGCGTTGGCGCTTGAATCAAGCCAAGGCTTGCCGCTCTTCGAGTCTTCAAACCATCCGTTGGTGCCTCCAACGGCAACATTGAGAATGAGGTAAAACTTCTGGTCGAAAGGTGTGTTATCCCGACCGTATTTCGACCAAACGTCCTCGAGGCGTGTGCCATTGCTGTCGGCGGCAGGGAAGTTTCCACGATCCCAGAGGGGCGTGTCAAAATTCGTATACAAGACCTGTAAGAGACGAGAGTTGACATAGGTGAAGAGGTATTTCTGAGACCATTCAATACCATATGTGTTAAAGCCAGCCGAGTATGTAGTATGTAATGCCTCTCGCTTAACATTAGTGCGCCACCAGGCATCCTGAAATTTGTTAACATTCCGAACAGATAGCAGTCAACAACGACGAGGAGACAACTCACGTTAGCGACATCAGGTCCCCAGTGAAGAGTCGATGACACAATGTTATTCCCACCTTGTGCATAGGTGTAATTATTTCCACGACTCTCCATGATGTCGATTTCTCCACTCAGCGGCCAAGGTCCGTATGTCTCCTCAACGGGCAACATCCAGATGGCAGGCCAAAGCCAATCACCCTGCGGCAGCTTTGCTGTCACTTCGACGCGTCCGTATTTTATGGTAGCGCCTTTCTTGGTATTGATGCGGCCCGACCGCGTTGGCGGCACAATGGTAGCATTGCCCGCCGTCGTGTTGGTCGCGGCAACGCAATCTAAGTATGCCTTGGAGGTGCAGCTTCCATCCTTCAGGAGATTGATCTCACTATCCTTGTTGATCAAGGCCGCGTCTTGGAGCGTAGGCTTAATAAACAGGTGGTTATTTTCGACGTACACATTCTCGTCGGTATTGGTGGTTTGCTCAAACTCGCCGTTCCTGAAAATCGTATCAGTCTGTTTTCATCGTTTTCACTGAATAATATTGCTACTAACCCGAAACCGCCAACTTGGACCTCCTTCGTCCAAACGTCGGTGTTGAAAGTGCTGAAGGTATCATCTAGGACCAGGCAGTACTTGTGCTTGACGACACTTGAAATGCCATCATAGATAAGGAATCCAGAAATCGCCAGCCCTATGACTATACCAAGGACGGGGAGAATGGTGACCCATTTCTCTTTAGGGTCTGATTTCGCCATCCAAGGCTTCTCAACCTCGCCTTTCTTCACCCTTCTGGAGTGAAAATACCGTTGCCCCCGCTGCCCGATTGCGCTGGAACTGCCAAAACTTGAAGGGGGGCGGGACACGGAAGGCGATGCGAAAGGGTTGGGGCCGCCTAACTGAGGCGCCTGAGACTCTACACGCTCATCCCCGAAGGGGTTTCTGTCCGTGTTGGGTGTGCCTGACCTTAGAGGCGTTTCGTTAGCTGTCGAGATGAAGGAAGAGCTTCCCACCACCTGGCGGGTCACAGTATGGTCTTGCTCCATAGTGCAGTCGCGTCTCCTAGTTGAGGATCGAAAGTCGACGTCTAACTAGGTCGGAAATGGGTGTCTGGGTACCAATAAGAGTTTTGAACACACAAAGTTCAATTTACTGGCACCGAATATGTAAAAGAATGAGTTCAGTGAAAGAGAGCGATGAGAACGAGTGGAAGGAGGAATTGATACTGTAGTTAATAGATCATTTCATGGAAAGGCTACACGAATGGCACCATTTTGATGGCGGCAACAGAGAAAAAGTAGTCCACAGATAAAGGAGCAAATGCCAGAGGTCTAAGGTATACATAGTAGGCAATCTAGGTCGGAATGGTCTGGCTTCGGCCCAGCTACTTTGCAGGGGGTCTCTCCCAGGAGCTGGAACCCCTGGACGACTCTGAACCGGGGCAAGGGGGTTATGTCCCGGATCGAGACCTGATTGCTGCGGGATGGTTTTCGTATCTAGCTCAAAGGAGCAATGATGGCAGCATGGCCCATCCAGCTGCTCCGTCCTGGGTGCTCGTGGCATAGTGCTAGTCAAGCCGTTTTTACTAAGATGTAGGTACCCGGTAGCCACAATTCATTGGTCTGTTATGTGTAGAGCGGATAAGTACAGTATGAAAGATGGCTTTCTGTCTCTTCTAGGTTGTTAATCAATTATCACTTGGTCACTCTATGGAATAATAGACGCGTTAACGGAACATAAATGTACACATGGGACATCCCCTTACACCAAAACTACTTTTTCACATACAGAAGAACCTATTACCTGCACTGGTAGTATGAAGCGAATGGAGAAAGACTGGAATGTCTAGCTGAGGGAATACTGTGGGCGAGCAGGCATTTCTCCCAGGATCTATCCGTTAGCACAGGTAGTATTCTTGGAAGCGGAAACAATAATTGAAGTCCACATGTCGCCAGCTCTGGCGCCTGTGTTCCAGAGGGCCTGGACGGTGCGCCGCGCCGGCTCGTATCGGGCATGAGCTAGAGCGCTCGAGGCATCGCGGCAGCAATTTGTCCCCTGGCAAGTCTTGGCAATATGGTGCAGCGTGGCTGGCGGTGCCCACAGCCTAGAGAGGGCGATGGGAAGTTCTCGATAAGCCTGTTCCATTTTATGCATTACCGTGCGTGCCCAGCTTACCCAGCTTTCTGCACTTAAGTCAATAGACTGCGAGCTGAGGCCCGAGCTGCAGCGGACGGACCCTTGGCACTCCACCCAAATCAATATCACGCACCAAAACCAAGAATCGAGGAGAATACCTCAGTCGCAACGGAGACTAGCCATCTCGGGATCGTCTTATCGGCACATACAGTATAACGGTGAGATTGTGCTCCCACACTTGTGAGATCACCTACCACATACACAACAGGGATCATTGTGAGCACCGAAACGCAGGCAGGTATATCGCACGAAAATTGCTGCTTATACGGAATAGCCGGTGGCCTGAAAGACCCCGTTTCGGGTGGCTTTCTCCTGAATACGTGTACTGTACATTCTGTCACTAAAGCTGATGGCTGAGATCGTTCAGCCTGGCGCGAGCTCCATCTGTGCTACAGAACTACACTATACTAGGCAATTATATTTTAGTGTGAGAACAAGCGAGTCAATATATACGATATTGCGGGCAGTACCGATTTTGCGGGTTTTTAGATCAGGTACAGAAGCGGATGTGTGCGGACTAACACTATAATGGTGAAAAACCAGATCGGATTCATCGGACTTTTTATATTGGGTCGGGAATTCGGCGTCAGCACTTAATTTTTCTCGACTCTAGATACACGCACGAGAATATGTAATACGGAACTGTACCAAGTGCAGTTAGGCCAGACTAAAGTAGGATATATTAACACGTTAGGCAGATAATTAGCAAGCTCCAGAGGAGGAAAATTATCTACTGAAGAAATAGCGGATGTCACAGCCTTGCGAGACTGTCTCACAGTCGGCGGGACATGTCGCAATAAGGTACCTATTTTTCGGAACACGTTCATGTAGAGCATGATGCATCATCACCTTTTGCCACACCGGAACGACTGGTGACCGCGAGTCAACTAGCCAGTTAGTTATCGAGAGAGCCTTGGAGCTAGAGCTCCAAACATCGTATTTGGAAGGCAGCGCTAGTACAGTTCCTGTAGTGGTGTCAGGCATGCAGCCCATGCCCCTGTACTTGCATGCATACCAGGCATAATGGGTAACATTCAAGCACTTTCGTACCT
Source organism: Xylariaceae sp. FL1651 (assembly GCA_025201745.1). NCBI lineage: Eukaryota > Fungi > Ascomycota > Sordariomycetes > Xylariales > Xylariaceae > Xylariaceae sp. FL1651. The sequence goes on along the minus strand of MU624251.1, from coordinate 137,425 downwards.
GTACATGGCTCAATACGAGCCCAACTGCTGCTCGAAGGATCAGTATTGCATAAGTACCGCGTATTTACAGCTGTTGCTCCTTGTCACACGATTAGGACCTGGATGTCATGTTGGCCATAGATAAGCTTTTCTGTCTCAGACCTATAACACATCGATGTATTCAAGAGTCCTATAGCCCAACTTCGTCTCTAAGTAATTGCTTAGCTATTCATTGTCTAGCATATGCTTAATTCACGTTACTTAGAAAATTGTTCTGTGCACAGCGAATTAGGCAACTGGTTCGCTGGTCCTAAGTGGTGCAGTAAGATTGAATCTCACTTTTTTTCGACACACACTTTTGCCTAGCCAGGAAAAATGCGTCTCCAAAACGGCAAGGTTCACTTGATATACTAACTTATATGTTCAGAGGCAGTTGACTCACACGTCAACTATATTGCCCATTAGCATGATCCGAGGTAGCTCCGGCCACACAGGGTCACGATCCCAAAGATGAAGCTTCATCCGCGTCCCTGAAGGGGCCATGTTCTCATCACTGCGCATCATTGAAACTTGTATCTAGATTAGCCAAACTGAATCGATCGATAGACTAGTGAGCGTTCGGTCACACCTAACGTTCGCGCGCCATTCTAACAGAATCTCACCACGTGGCAAGATAGCCGCTAGAACACCGTCACGAAAGGGTTGCCGTTAGGACCGGCGCCTGAAAGATTAGCACCCGTTTAATAGAAAACCGTAAATTAAAAGAAGCACTACCTAGCCCAGGTTCCTAACCTAACCATATCGTCGATTAAACCCTTTATTTTTGGGAGCCGGTGATTTATTCACTGTGCTGGCGCCACTGGAATAAGTCGTATGGACAATATAGTTCGGTCGAGAACGTTGCTAAAGGAAAACGAAGAAATCTCGGTCAAGTTGCTTGTGTTGGATTTACTGGTGTGATAGACGTTCAGCGACAGGACCCGGTATGGCATGATGAGCCCAGCTATATGATTATCTCCATGCCGATTCCAGACCCTGGGCTTGGAGACTCTTACATTCGCAAGGAATTATGAATGAGCTGGCTTTTTAATCACGCCTCCCTTGGCATCTCGAGACACGCATAAGTGCTAGGCTACTATCACACTGCTGGCCTTAATAGCTTTGAATCATAATTGTTCAAGTTTGTCAGGGGTTTAGTAACAGAGTAGATAAATGTCCATTGCTGCTAGGTAGTAGGAGAGATTCAACCCCCCAATTATGTTGATCCCTAGTCGTCAACACCTAACAAGGACTCCACCGCCCACCGCCCTAGTATATTCAAAAGGCTCGGTACAGACACCTTAGAGGGTAATTATGTATGACAGAAGCACCTGTTAAATACATTAACGTTATACAGCACAAGAATACTATACAAAATTAGATATAGCATTTTGTATATACGCAAGTTTCCCCAACACCCGTATAATTACCCTCAAGTTCAACAATCCCGGAATGGCAGTGTACTATCCACGTAGTCGAGTGCCTCTATGTAAAGTACCAGGCGAGTTCAGATCTGAAACAGATATCTACTGTCATATCTTCAAAGCCAAAGGTTGATAAATACTCCCGTTCTGTATTTTTAAACAGCAACATTTAAAGTAGTTCAGCAGGGGCGCTTCTAAAAGAAGAAAAAAAATATTAAGGCATTCTCTGCTTGATACAAAATCAACAGGAATTTAACTGATACTCAGATGACTATAATTTACTATCTTAAACTCATCATGCCCTAGAGAAAGCGAATCTTCACTTTGCGAAGTATCATTCCGCTGCGCACTTTGTTACGGAAACAAGTACAGCAACTACTGTAGTTAGGCAGATACCTGAGGTGCCTATATTCAAAGAGGTAATAAAAACATACAATTTTGACTCGAAAAATACTCCACTCGGAGTTTTAATATATGTTGTGTTTTAGAAAGCCTACCATCCCTACTATTTTGGGATGTAGAACTTCAAGGACTAGTGAAGTGTATCAAAAGCCAAGATATGTTTACCCAATTAGTTTGGTGAAAAAGCTGTTCAGGATTTAAGTTTATTTGAACTATCATTTGGCAAGCTCCCATGTGATTATTATACTTCTAGGAGACATATTATCGAACAAATACTCAAGGCCCCGCGTGTGGTGTATTACGAATAATGTGGTACGCTTGCCAAAGTGTCGCACGATGTTGTCGTTTACTTCAAACAATAAGTTTAGCTAGTTGAGTTTGCCAGCATCATAGTAGGTTAGCACAATCCTAACGTTACTCACGAAATAATTCAACGCCTAAGATGAAATATAAGAGAGCTAGTGAAAACCACGACCACACCATGTGTGCCATGAGAATTAGTCTCAGAGTGTTGAGTAGGTCACAGATGGGTCACAGATGGGTCACAGACAGGTCACATACAAGTCGCAATGGAGTCGTTGTTTACGGTCAGGGCACAATATCCTTAATTCCTGTCCTCTCTAGATACATATGGGGGACTCTCTAGCCTTATGTGTCCTCAGTAAACCAAAAAAAAAAAAAAAAAACCACGCCTAAGGATCCCAGTTATCCTCCTGTAACCAAAGCATGTGAGAATCTGCCACTTACAGTAAGTACTATGAAGGCTTGGCTGTAGGCAAGGAAAAGCCGTTGTTTAACTTCTTAACCAGCAAACCCCTTGTGCAATTTGAGCTTTACAAAAGCTACTAAATATCAAGTGGAACGGCTTAATAAGGAGGCTATAGTTGATCTATCGTTTGAACCCCCTTAAGCTGTATATTTCGAAAGTTGGGTGCAGGTATTGAAGAACCTTGGGGTGAAGGATGAGTAGACCTCCTTGGACCGACGCTCTTACCCACTCTCTAAAATTTGATCTTATAATAAGAGTTGGAGGAAAAGCCCTTTGAAATATAGACCCGTCATATCGGATATGCTGTCATACTCTATTTGGAAAGTGGCTGTCAAGCAATTACGCTAGATAATAAACACCTCAAACCGGCTTGGGAATAACCAGAGACGCTCTTCTTCTGTGATAGACGCGCTAATGGAGACAAAAAAGAGGTGAGCTCTTGAATTGGACGAATCATGGGCCAAACGTGAGTTTCTTTCGCTGGGCTTGGGATCTGATAATAGCACTTACCTTAGCACTACGATTAATTGTGACATTGAGCTGAATTTACCAATATTATATCAAACTCCTCAAAAAAACTGATTAGCATTGATGAAAACACCGCACTTCCGTTTAGGATCATGCTCCGATGTGTAACCATGGAAGAGTAGTGGGAATGACATACAATTCCAATCCAGAATACAAGTTTCCATATTTATCAACACTGCTGCTACTTCGAGCAGCAGGGCGCTGCCATCTGCAACAGGGCCTCGCTAAACATTCCCTAAAGTGTTGGCTCAATGATACAGCAGCTACATAATTACATCTCATCAAACAGTAGCATCACATCGGGGGTTACAGCTGTAGTAAGAGTGGGCGGGGGCCGGTGGGGAGTCACCTCGCCCCCACGGCCAGCCATGACAAAAGACAAGTGCCGGTATCGTCATGACAGTGTCGTGTAGGCATCCACTGCGGTATGGCCATGTTGGGAGCCTTGGCCTCTGCCAGACCTTCTTGCCGTCTTTTCGTGGTTGCAGCTGTCGCGTCATCCCCCTTTCTGCAAATAGATGCCGGCCCTGGAGTCAGCGTCGCTCTGCAAGGCTGGTCAGCGGGTCAAATGGAGTTGTGCTGTTGAGCTGACTGTCTTGTGAATGAGTTTGAAGACTAATTCTGAATCAAGGGACTACTGCCTAGCATCTAGTAAACCTGGAGGATGTTTATCCTACGTGATTGGTGGGCTTTCGAAGCAACGTCCTAGACGACGCTCATATGACTCAGATAGCGATGACCAGAATACTTGTGGTGCGCCAACACTTACTGATAATGATGACGATAAAGAATGAAAGTGTATTGCGTGCTAATAAGGTCGAGGCTTTGCAGTGCCGTCTACATGAAACGCCCGCTCATTATGCTGGATATGTGTGCGAACAAAAAGACCCGGAAAAAGCCAACCAAAAAAAAACAAAAAAAAAAACAAAAACCCGTAATCTACCATTGGAAAGATAGAAATCGCCAATAAAACCTAATCCCCACGTAATCCAACATGCCCGTGAGGTAAGAACGGCTTCATTCTGAATTTCTTGGGTTGGGAGAGGTTGTTAAGTTGTTGAAGCTGTGGCCAATCAAAAAGCATGCCTGCTATAGAAAGAAAATAATCTGAAATTGGAAAACGACTCGTTAGCAAATAGGAAATGCGAGAACTCAAATGTGCACCTGCTTCGCCTCCGAAATAGGCTAAAACCTCACTATTCTAACTACCAATCAAGGGGCACAGCTAATCAGCCCTACGCCTCAGGTCGTGTCTAGGTGATACCCCTGACTTGCTGATGATGTCAACGGGGCCGGTAACGCTATCCGATTGGACCATCGTCTCCTCAAGGCCCCTGGCATCTACGCGGGCTGAGGGGAGCTTGGGCTTTAGCTGGCAGGATTATCGTCACCGAAAGCAGTTGTAGGATCTGAGACCAGGATCTTGTTCGGGTCGCATTCACATAGGCTCTGACCTGACTCGTAAATCTCGCAGTATGCTCCTGGAGAACGGGGAGTCACCTGCTCGACGGACGGAGATAGGTTTTGCGAAGGATCTGTGACGACTATCACCGCTGTTGGAACTGGGTTGTTGCTGTGCCCTGAAGACGCCTTGGCAACAGTAACACGGTTGTGTGCTGAGCCCTCCTCGATGGTGGCGGGTTCATCTTCTGCTACTATTCCTACAGAGACATGACTTGCATCGCAGAGACTTTTGACCAGGGAGAGGTATTCGAGAACAGTGACCACGATGCTCGCATCGAGGCCGGAAATCCAAGGACCGGCGGTCCTGTGAGGACTTGGGGGTGGTGTTGGCACGTTTGGTCGTGGTGGTAGTGGGACGGGCCGGTAGGGACCAGGAGTAAGGGGTCTTGATGGACGTGGATACAGCAAAGGCTTAAATTGACAGCCAAGTATAGCTAGATGCTGAGTGCTACAGCCGAATCCTTGATAATTTACCAGAGAGCTGCGAGGACTGGGTGGTGGAGTTGGACCTCCGGGTCGAGGGCGGACCGGGGCTGGCCGTGGATTTCCCGGCGTTGGTGGTCGTGGTGGGTAAGGCAAGAAAGACAATTTTCCCGGAGATCTTGGTGATTCGATAGGCGAATATTGGGCGTTGTAGAGGCTGTCCGCGGTGGTCTCGTGGGGAGTATCTGACCGCGGCGCTGCCGTTTGATGATGGAAATAAGGCGACAACAGGAACATCTTGTCGAGGAGATCTACGCTAGAACTTTATATATGCCTAGCTTGAGTAGGTGGACTTGGTAACTCGCAGTGAATGAGCAAGTCTAACAAGATCAGCTCCCGACAGACGTTCAGGTCACGGTTATATAGATTCTCAGAACGATTTCTCACGTAACAGTGATGGGGGATAGCTACAGAACAGATGACGACGGATTCGTCCATATCATTCGAAAGAAGGAGCCGTCCATTGAGTGCACGATCCTTCCTGCTGTCATTTAATACCGAAAAGGGGGTGTATTTTCGACATACTGAGATGCAAATGGAGAATTCATTAAAGTTGGAAGCTCCGAGGACCCATTGTAAGAACACAGCTGAATCCTGCGCCTCGCTCCATCAAGACTGCGGCTAGGCTACTGCTAGATAAGTTAGTTGACCGAGACGGCATGGTGAAGAAAAGACGTTGCCCTGTGGCTCCGAATAGCTGTTGACACCTGCCCGCGGGATTTAGAGGCGAGCACTCTTCGTCCAACATAAGAATCAGCGTTGGACCGAGGACATCACGGGACCATTGATCCGGAACCTTGTACAGGTGATAACGGTAAGTGAACTGGATGATTGACCGCGCAAGAGCCAATCGCTGTTACGAAGCAGGTTCGGTAGGGCAGAGAAGTTTGTCAAAAATCCTTAGCCCCAGCAAGACTTGATACCCGCCTAGTTACCAGTCTCGGCGAGTAATTGGAGAGTAACTGATGAGGCAGTAATGTGCCAATCTAGTTGCACGCAGCTACCTACACCGAGACATAGTGAATCGTGCGATATCTGACTGTATTGGTCTAGAATGGGGGCGTCTAATTTCTCTAACGTTGGGCCTATGGTAGTACAAATCACCCACCGCGCGGTTAATATCTCCAGAAAGCCGCGGTTACTCGGCTCTTCCGCGCTGTGCGCCATCCAAATCTCCTTCTAATCTCCTTCACAGCCGCGCTAAGCGCGTGGGGGTCTTCGTCACACCATCTGTCGCCAAACAGCCTTGCCCCCAGCGGCAGTGTTGGCAGTGTTGGTGAACGCTTGCAATCAGAGGTGGACTAGGACCATCGACGACGTTTCGAATAGGTCATGCGAGCCATGCGTCATCCAGGACTCGAAGCTCCTGCTGCGCCGGAGAAGAATCGCCCTCGATGGGGACGCGGTTAGGAGCCGAGGCGGCCACTACCGCGAAGACACGAACCCACTGATCGGTGCGGTTGGAAAGCCTATATTCTTGTATTAGCAGCTGGAATTCATGTCTGCACTTGGCAAGTGCGTGAAAGGGGGTGGCTAAAGCGAGCGAAACGACTGGCTACTGTCACTTACGCATGCATCATTCCACGTTGAACGACCACCTCGCCCGGCCGACAAAGCGTTTCCTTGGGTTCGCCATAGCCAGTTTCTACGTCGAAGGCCCCCTGGGGGGTCATGAGACTTAAAGTTCCTTGCAGCACAACTAGATAGTCAGTTGACGTCGTGCGATGCTTATTGAAGAGTTAGCTGTTGCTATGCTTATGCCTTTACCAGTTTGCAGAGGGCGTACCATGACTCCTTCCGAGTTCGGCGCAATATCTAAGTAATACATGTTGAGCCCGTTCGGCATCACAATGCCCATACCTGGGACATCGTCGAAGGGGATGTTGCCTCTAAGCACTGGTCAGCACTGGAAGTACATGAACACTAGAGTACCCCCGAGACGGCCGGCGCCAGGGAGGTCTATAGGATAGGCAACAGTGGGCAAGGACTTACGATCCATCGTTGCTAGTAGGTACAGTTTTGTTTGTTGCAACTCGCGAACGAACAAGAGAGCCCCCTAAGATGGGCTCGAGCTCGAGGGTATCGACGATAACTTCAACAGCGGGCTCTACCTGCGAGTTAGGGGCACTGGAGACCGAGATAGGGAGATTGGAGGCAGTAATGCGCCTAGGGTGTGGCAGAAGAGGTATTGATGAAGCCATGTTTCTAGGGAAGGAGGTTGATATTGAGCCGCTGAGGATGGAAAATAAAGCTGAGATGCGAGGAGTGTGTGGATATCTGGTCGATCAAGTTGCGGCTTGACAGCATCGTCGTGACACTTTATAGAGTTGTACAGAGTTGTGTCTGAATAGTAGAGCTTACCCAGCAACTCCGCTAAAGCGCCTATTGGATGGATTACTTCAGCTCGTTGACTAATGGGGGTGAATTGACCCAAGTTCATCATTTTCGAGAAAAGCAGCAAGAGAAAAGAACACCATTATGACAGTCCCCTACTGAAGACCCGTTACCATCGTCTCGCATTCCTTGTCATCAATCTTCCGCTGATGTGTAATCAAGATCAGAGTGGTTTCGGCGGTTTCAATCGGGTATTAAATTTCCCGATGTTTGCGAGTTAAAGGTGACAAGGGTCGTGTAAGCCAATGTGCAACCGTGTGTTGGTCTGCAAGGGTATAAAGTGACTAAATCGAGTCTTGTTCGCTAGATTAGACAAGGCTATTGCTAACGTATGTAGACGGGTGCTCTTTGCGCATATTGCCGAACTAACCTGTAAGGCTGTATTAGATGCTGTTTAAAAGATTATCTCTCGAGGTACGCATATCATACCAAGCCCATGTACTAACATGGCATGTCTAGACTGAGATCGATTAGAAATCATTTCCATTTTAATAGCAACTAGAAGATGAGCTGCATATACTTCCATGGAGCGCAAGCAGGATTACGTACGAAGAACAAAGGCCAAATCCTAGTTGGAACAGAATAGCTTCCATATCTGTCCGTGTTGGGCTCGCTCTCGTAAATTGTCGATTCCATGGCCAGCAATCAGTGCCTAGCGCGCATGTTAAATATGCGCGTTGCAATCCTTTACTCCTTCTTTCCTTGCCCCAATATCAATCCACCATCAATTTCCTCCCTTTAATCATCGATACGCCCTTCCTTGACTTCGGGAGCGACTGCGTCCACGATAGCTATCGTAGCTGGGGCTGCGACGCCGCTCACCGTAGTCATCATGGTCGCCGTAGCTATCCCTCCGTCCGCCTCGGCGTCTCGGAGGGCTCCGGGATCGGGATGCGTATGATTCTGAGCGACTGCGATTACGGCGCGCACGTGGCGATCTGGACCGCGAGTAGGACCTTGGCCGATAGGTATCAAAGTTGTCACGGCCTGACCGTCCATGGCGTGGAGGTGAGCGACCGCCTCTACCGCCCCCAAAACTGGATCCTCTTCCACCACCTAATCCTCCTCCTACCGCACCACGCCCCGGACCGCCACGGAGTCCTGGAGCTGGGTTTCGAGGATCAATGTTGGCGCCTCGGCTGGCAGTGGGCGGAGATGGGTCGAATTTGCGTCGGGGTAGAACGATGGAGACATTGATGACCGCGCCGTCAAGGTTGGCCTCGTGCATATGGGCAATGGCTGCTTCAGCGTCGGCCTCGTTGACGTAGAGGATGTAGGCAGTGCCACGATTTGTACCGGCTGCGACATACCATGTTTAGCGCCACAGGATAAGGACATATGGACCAAAAGACTTACACTGGCGGCTTATGGGCAGATCGAGATCGCGGATTGTACCGTATCTACCAAAGATCTCGCGTAAATGTTCCTCATGGATGGTCTTGGAGAGCTTCTCGACGACAATCTGGATTTAAGCGTAGTTTTACGTTAGCAGGTTGGTTTTACCTCGATAAAGCCTACCTGTAGGGATAGCGGGATGCTGTCGTATTTGCAATACAACCATTGGCACAGGCAGTATTGTGCATACCTTGGTACTTCCTCTCAGAGGGCTACGACTCTCACTGCGACCACGACTTGGGCTTCGGCTCTCAGAGCGATAGCTGCCATTGTGGTTAGCTTGGGTAGGAGGCGGTGACCTGGTTGAAGGGCGGCGGCGGCGAGAAGGGGATGGCGAGGCTGTATAGCGCGATGGCGGTGTGGGCGAGCGCGAATTGTAACGATCATCGCGAGAAGGGGATTGGTAGTCCATGTCGAAAGGGTATATTTGTTACTGAGTGGAGGAGGCTGCTAGGCATAGCACTGCAGTTGAGCAATCACGAAGTATTGTGATGCGATGAGCGGCTGCTCCTACGTCGGCGCTATTTGAAATGTGAAATCGGCATGTGTTCGTTGTTGGGAAGGGAGAGGAAGAGGGATACGATGGAATAGGATGAGGTGGATTGAGGAAGGAAAGTTCAATTGTGGTTGTAACCCGAGAGCACCGTACCCAGACTTCAAGCTTTCCACTAGATGAAAGTTTCAGTGCTGTTTTCTTAATTAGGCAAACACCTACATACAGTGGATGCGTACTAGATAGGTACCTACATATGTAGGTATGTGGGTACTATACCTCCTTTGAACATGAAGAAGGGATCCCACCTACCTCATGGAGCATAAGGTGCCTTAAGGTAGGTCATGTACGCTCGTTGACAGGACCCACAGCGCACTGGCTTATCGATTGAAGAGAGAGACGCCCACCGGGCGTTGGGCTTAAACAGAGATGTGAATATGCACTGTCTTGATGGCTAAATACGTGAACATCAAATGCGATCATCGACCCCCATCTTCCTAACATCAGGCTCCATCATGTCTTATACAGCTACTATGGCACAAAAGTCGACTACGCCTCTATTCTAAAAGTATAGGGCCGCCTTTCTGATGTATCTAAGGGGAAATAGCACCATTGAACCCTGCGTCATACGATTTTACATTCTGGAATTGGAACGACTACTTACTTGTCAACACTCATAACCTACCTAGAGAATATGTGCTTTTAGTTGCCAGATGGAAGGAGATGTAAACAAGGCTGGATGATGGGCGTTTATGTGAGACGATTTGCTAAAGGTTGTAGCTTCTTAGTATGAACCCATCTTTATCCTCTGATTACCTAAGCTACTAAGTCAAGAGCCTCAAAGCTGCCTAATACGGGCGCTTTTATATGTAGTAAACACACGCGAGTTTTTATGATGCTCCTCAATACATATAGCGGAAATTGGGATTTTCGCGGTCCGTAAGATCTTCGAATGCGTGTGTTAGGTTGGCATCCTTGGCCTCGCGAACACCCTCAGCAGCTAACTTATCGCGTCTCTTGTTCTCCCGAATAAGATACCAGCGGAAGAAGATCAGGGCCAGAACTAAGACAGAGTAGCAACCAAGATGGGTTGCGAATGCGATCTGTAACACCTTTGTTAGCGATTTATCTTGGACAATAGGACCAAAAAGCGACGGGTTAATGCTTACATGATATTTAGGGGCATCCCATGCGAGGAATACTTGCGGGCCTAGTAAATTTTACTTCTTAGTCTTGTTATACATATATGAATCAGGGCATCCGCTAGAGATCTTGTACATACCGATGGCATTACCTGTGGCCCAAAAGATGAAGTTAATAGCCAGGACCACGGACTTCTTCGTCTGACCACCAACGTTCCGAGACAATAGGGACAGGCCCAACGTCTGCGCAGCCCAGAAGGAGAGCGTAATATAATATGCAATCAAGAGCCCCACATGCTGTGAGAACGTCTCGTTAGGGACCGTCAAGAGTAAAATAGTCCCAATGTAGGATCTGGAGAGCGAATTAGAGTGTTGAATAGCAGCTTGGAACTCCCCTGCCCAGACTTACGGAACAACAAACCCCAACGCAACCAGTACATTTTGGCCAGTCTTTTTAACAATCCAGACTGACCCGAGGAGGACGACGATAATATAGGCGCCGAGGACGATGGCTAGGAGTTGAGTCTGGAGGTTGCTAAATTTCAAATTGGTCGAAATGATAATGTTGGCGAAACTGCCAAGACCACTCGTGGGCAGTGTGGTTGTGAGCTGGATGGCAGCATAACACCAGGTTTGTGGATCTGTGAGGGCATCATACACTTGCTTCTTTTTGAATAGGCGGTTCTGAAGGCCCGTCTGATTGTCGCGAACTCGCTCGACCATTAGTCGCTTATCCTCCTCGCTAAAGCATTTGGCTCGCATTGGTGAATCAGGCATATAAAATAATACAAAGACACCAAAGACTATAGAAATGATGCCATACGTGAGATACAACCACTGCCATGATTTAAGCGGCCCAGTTGTGATCAGAGTAAAGAGGTATGCTAGCAGACCGCCGACGATTTGTTGTGCGCCATTCATCATGTACCAGTATGTAACTCGCGCCGCCTGCTCCTCACGGCGGTACCACATGGCGGAAAGCACCACAAAGGCCGGCTGACACGCCGACTCAAAAATTCCTAGCAGCGTACGGGCTGTTACAAGTCCTCTAAAGTTTGAGCAGGCAGCGTGGCTGGCCAAGACGGCCCCCCAGGCAAAAATGGAAAATCCTAGATACTTCCCCAAGGGAACGCGCGCAATGATGTAGTTCTGGTTAACGTTAGTACGGTCACTCTCTGAAACTAGTCAATCAGCTCCGCTTAGCATAGGTACGCACCTGGGGATATTCAACTACCAAGATGGCGATGTATATACAAGTCGTCAACCAGCTGTACAGCTGGCTTATCTTTCCGTCTGGTCTTAACAGGCCAGTATCCTTAGGCAGACCCATAATTGAAGAGAATGAGAGTGTACCCTTGTCGATAGCTTGAAGAAAGTAGGTGCAGATCATGACAACAAGGACTCGGCGGTCAATCAATTTTCGAAGTCTGACATTCTCCTCACGACTGATCTCGACGCGGGTGTCTGAGGCATATTTGGCAATCTCCTTGTCCACCTTGGCAAAGTCCGTGTGATTCCCCTTCAACTCGGCATCATCAATGGCTGAATGGGTTCGACGAGCCTCGATCATTGACTCGACTGTCACTTGTTCATGTTTGGGCGTGGTGGATTTAGCTATGTCAGGGCTGGGAATCTCAGTTGTCGACATCGCCGTGACTCGTTGAGAACCTCGCTCAACTAGGGGACAAGTTACTCAAAGTTCAGAATCGGAGAGCACCTCGAATAGCCCCGAGCACCTAGGGGGAGGTCGATGCAAGAAAGACAAGGACAAAGTTATTAGACAGGTTATGCTAGTTCTTATGTATTATAGTCATATTTATCCCTGCCATGAACTGTAGGTATGGGGTACTACGTGTGTGGGTGCTGTTTTGCCGCTCTCCTTATAGTCCACCGCTATGAAACCTCTCAGGACAGCTTACTTGGGCGTGAACAGATGCGGCTATCTATTTAGCAACAGGGATTAAAGCGTGATATGCTGTAGCTCGAATTTAGAGAAGATTACATCGTAGGGGCATAATCCGGTACCACGTGGTAGTAGTTGCTTGGCTACCCTTAGGTCGATAGAACATATGCAAGCATTCTGGAGATGTTCGACTAATCTCAAGTCTAAAATTTGGAACCTGGGGACAAGAAGCGGGGAACCGAATATTGTTAGTCTGGGGGAGGGTCAGCAAACTGTTGACGCATTCTGCTCCGGTGACTCGGGCAGCGCTAGCGACCTAGGATTATGTTAAGCCGAGATACCGATGCCGTGAGACTAAGGTACAGTCAATGACCGTTCTCCCACAAGCTCCTTCATGGATACAAATAAGTCTATGAATTATGTCCTTTGCAAACTTATTTAAACCCACAAGAGCTGGGTTTTTTTGTAAGCAAAGCTCTTCTTCATCACCTATTAACACGAACCGACAACTATACCTTCATGACCGACGCTATTCACCGTACCCCGGCATTCCCAACAAGCGAAATTTTGCCATCCATTTTAGATTTGTTCGGTGTAATGCTTTCCGAGCCACCAGCTGCTGGCCAGGTTGGCGAGGGTTGGGCAGAGAATGGGGATAATTAGATTATCCACCAAAGACCTGGCTTCTATAGCGCTAAGCCCTCGCATCGGGTTACCGTTTGTTATCCATCCCGTATGAATGCGGGGATGGCCAAGTAATAGCAAATACCACTTTTCCACTACCAAACTCTCAAGGCGAACACATAGGAGCATGGTTGTTATTCCTTGGTCTTACGGCGACAGTAACAGACGGTAGACCCCGAGTTTGCGGAGCATACTTCGGAATGGAAGCACAAGCTTAACGTTTGTGAAGATCATATTCCGAATCGCAAGGGTTAATAAGGATCAAGGCTACTAGGACCGCACCTTATTTCTTTCCGATTAGTGGTATTAAGCAGCTTGATGTAACAGTCCAGTTGTTACTGTCAGATCCTAAGAGATATGGATGAGGGGTACTGATCTTCTCTTGCCAAAGATGCCTGCACATGCTTATGGTTATAAATCCGACGACATCCACGCTAAGATCCGGCTTCTGATAGATGGGCTAGTCAACATAAAGGATAAGTCGGGAGAATTTCTGATGACACTGGCAGATGGCCGTGTTATTGATACTAAGGGGTGGAACGATTGGGAATGGACGCATGGCATCGGTCTCAATGGCATCTGGGCTTATTACTCTCTGACAGGCGAAGAGAAATATCTGAAGATCATTGAGAAGTGGTTTGCTAGTCGGTTCGCCGCTGGGGGCACAACCAAGAACATCAATACTATGGCCGTCTTCCTGACATTGGCCTATGTGTATGAGAGGACTGGAAATATAACCTACCTCCCCTGGCTAGACAGCTGGGCGGAGTGGGCGTATCACGACCTGGAACGAACCAAGTACGGTGGCATGCAACACATTACGTATCTTGAAGAAAACGATCAACAGCTATGGGACGACACTCTCATGATGACCGTTATGCCCCTAGCTAAGATTGGCAGGCTTCTCAACCGACCGCACTACATCGACGAGGCCAAACGACAGTTCTTGCTCCATATCAAATACCTGTTCGATGCTAAGAGTGGGCTGTTTTTTCATGGTTGGACGTTCCACGAGGGCGGCCACAACTTTGCAGACGCGAGATGGGCTAGAGGCAATGCCTGGCTCACTATTGTCATTCCCGATTTTCTGGAGCTGTTAGACTTTCCACCAAACGACCCCATTCGTGCACACCTCATCGACACGCTAAATGCCCAATGCGAGGCTTTGAGAGGCCTACAGGCGCCGTCAGGCTTGTGGCGTACACTTCTAGATCGCCCGGAGGAGGAGGGTTCGTATGTGGAGGCAAGTGCGACGGCAGGCTTTGCCTATGGGATCCTCAAGGCGCAGAGAAAGAAGTATATCGGAAAGGAATACGAAGAATCAGCGCTCATGGCAATAAGAGGAGTATTAGACAATATCGACGCTGATGGCGAACTCCTCAACACATCGTTCGGGACAGGAATGGGTCGTGACCTGCAGCACTACAAGGACATACCAATCACTAGCATGCCGTATGGCCAAGCAATGGCTATTATGGCTTTGGTAGAGTTTTTGCGCGTGTTTATATGAACTATGAGATCTGCGCGCCAGCCTGTATAGAACCTATTGTCTCTAGGTCAATCCCATGGATGGCCGGTTTGCCTGCCGGGGCGATCGATATCGTCGTGGATGTTGCCTTGAAAAGGGCCAATCGCACACTTGTGTGGCGTGAAAAGGAATCTGTCGCTGAGCTCCAGGTCAACGACAGTAAAATTATATCATATCCATACATAGAATGTGATGAACGGCCTCATCAGCTGCGCGAATTAGTGAGTTTCTTTTTTAAAGCTCAGCCCATGATGACGAAGTGAGACAATGTGCCTAGGATAGGAGGAATTATATGCAGTCGACTGTGATGGATTCTTGCGACTAGCCTGTGACCTAATCAAATTATAAATGTTTACCTTGGTATATCGGGACCTTATAGAAGGGCACTGCTCACAAGGTCTCGACAGGCTCTAGCCTCAATCCTTGTTCATAATAGTGAACTGAACTGAACGCATTTGCTTTGAAAATGTTGCCCAGTAATATAAGGTTATGATTCAGACACTTTACATGGTAGAGAGAAGATTCGCACAAGTTGTATTGGGCTAACATGCTCGCTCAATCTCCCTAGAGCTTGTAAGCACTGTCATCTTCGATCAATGGTAGCTCTGAGATTTCTCGGGATTTATTATAGAGCAGTTTCCACATATGCTACCGCAGTATAGTTTTTATCCAGTTAAGTGCCGTATGCTTTGATCTCCGCGATGGGCGACGGGCGGACGCAGCCGGGCAAAGGACTCGGAGATTTGACCGGGCGCGGGCCTTGAACCCCAAAAAATTCCCCATCAACAACGCCTAGTCGCGGGCGGCCTGGATAAGTTCGAAAGGTGATTGGTAGTGACACCTCCGCCGCTCCCAGGCCAAGGTTGAAACCCTGCTCTCCCTCCTCAATTTCTTATCTATGCTGTTGATGGCGAAGCGGGCTCGCTATTGGTCCATGGCCTTGCTCGACTTTGCCGCTTACATGTTCATGAAGGTCATGGATCGATCTGACCACCAGCTTAAACCACATGCGCATCTTCCTGTAGATAGTTTAGGCTATTGGCCAGACGAGAATAAGACGTATAATGGGTTATTACGATGGTTGAGAATCTTGTAACAATATTCCCAAAATCTCTTGGCGACGGGCGCGCATACGGGGTAAGCAGGATAACAATACTACGATAGGACAGGTGCCGAGGAGAATGAATATTGCATGAGACACAGCACCACAATCGAGATACGTACAGGGCTGCCTACTTACCGCGCCCGAGGTCGGCCCATCCCTTGATTGTCATACTTGACTTATCGAGACCACCCGCCCAAGATCCTCTTATCAGCAAATCTAGGTTTTTGAGCTGGGCGGCGGCGCTGGAGTTTAGTTTTCGCCCCACGAAACTGCAAGCTTCGCCCGCATGGCTTGCCTAGAACCAACGCAGCCAAGATAGAGAAAGATGTGACCAATACCCTGAAGTGTTATCATGCGTGGATATTGTAGTCTTGCATGTCAATGATGAGATGCCTGCGTGCTCTAGTGGGGGGGTCCGTCTCCTGTAAATATGTTCGCCTTTGTAACCGACTATAAGTATAAAGTGTAGGCTCGTAACTGGTTTCGCCCCTGAATAGCACTCTTAAGCGCTTTCCCAAGCGTGCGATCACCCTCGGCAATTTCCATCGCTGCGTGACTATCAATCTCACTCAGGCACGTGAATCTCATAAGTACCTAAGGGGTAGAGTATTCTATATAGTATCAAGGAAACCCGTTTTCTGGGAAGAAAAACAAGGACCCACGAAGGTGATGGCTGGAACAACGGTAGGTGCGCCTCTCGGACAAGGCGCTGGCTATGGCATTGTTCTCGGGCTAGGTTTTGCCTTCGCTCTCGGCATGGTAAGAAGCAGGCTATTGCTAATCTGTTCGAGCCCAAATCCATAGGGATTGGCTAATCATAGGAGTTAGATTCTTGTTACCTTCATTCTCAAGCGTTATAACTCGGAACTCCAAACGTCTGAGATGTTCACGACGGCTGGGCGGACTGTAAAGAGCGGCCTCGTGGGATCCGCCGTCGTATCTTCTTGGACTTGGGCGGCCACACTACTACAGAGCACAGGCGTCTGCTATCGGTACGGCGTGTCTGGCCCATTCTGGTATGCATCAGGAGCCACCGTTCAGATTCTTCTCTTCGCCACCCTCGCCATTGAGCTGAAGAGACGCGCGCCCAATGCCCATACATTTTTAGAGGCGTAAGTATCCTAATCGTAATGCCCACATGTAGAATTCAGGGGAGCTGATGAATATTGGTTGAAACAGCATTAAAGCGAGATACGGCACCATTGCCCATCTTACGTTTATGGTGTTCGGCCTAGTGACAAACATACTTGTTAGTTTGATGCTCATCGTAGGTGGCTCGGCTACCGTAAGTGCTCTCACGGGGATGCATACCATTGCCGCGATCTACCTCCTGCCTGTTGGAGTGATCGCATATACTATGGTCGGTGGTCTAAAGGCAACCATCTTAACCGACTGGATCCACACGTTCATACTGCTTATTATCATCATCATCTTCTCCCTCACGGCATATGCCACCTCGGATGTTTTGGGCTCGCCTTCCGCCGTTTACGACCGTTTAGTCGTAGCAGCTGCTGCCAATCCCGTTGCTGGGAATGCCCAAGGCAGTTATTTGACTATGCGTAAGTAGTTCAATGACGCCCTTTCTGATGAATCCACCGGCGTTGCATACCTCATGATACTAGCTCCCAGTTTGTTGGGTGACACTTGTAATCGAATTGAAACTTGCGGAGGCATTCTACTCCCTGTTGATGAGGCCTTTTAAAAGTTGATTAGCATATACTAACCTTCAGTTGTCAGGCTCGACGGAGGGAGTCATCTTCTTCGTGATCAACATCGTTGGTAATTTTGGGACTGTGTTCTTAGACAATGGCTACTACAACAAAGCTATAGCAGCCTCGCCTGTCCATGCGCTCCCTGGTTATATCCTAGGGGGTCTCAGCTGGTTCGCCATTCCTTGGCTGACTGCTACAACAATGGGTCTATCCGCACTCGCCTTGGAGGACACACCCGCATTCCCGACGTATCCTAATCGTATGTCGGAGGAGGAAGTTTCAGCGGGTCTGGTTCTGCCGTACGCAGCGGTGGCGCTACTCGGTCAAGGGGGGGCGATAGCTACTTTGCTGCTTGTCTTTCTCGCAGTCACTTCCGCTACGTCGTCCGAACTGATAGCAGTGTCTTCGATCTTTACGTATGACTTGTACCGTACCTATTTCAAGCCCGAGGCGAGCGGCAAGCGCCTTATTTACATGTCCCACGTCATTGTTGTGGTGTATGCTTTATTCATCTCGACATTCTCTGTGGGGCTTTGGTATGGCGGCATTTCTATGGGCTATCTCTACTTACTGATGGGCTGTATCATCTCATCGGCGGTGATTCCCGCAACATTGACACTCACATGGTCAGGACAAAATAAATGGGCGGCTGCTCTGTCGCCGCCTCTTGGACTTGCTTTCGCGCTGATCGCGTGGCTTGTCACCGCCTCTAAGGAATGTGGTAGTCTCGATGTAGCTTGTACTGGCTCAAACAACCCCATGCTTGCTGGAAATGGTATGGCTCGCCAACAGACTTCTTACCACTCGAGATGAACTAATACGTGCGTGGGTAGTTGTCGCGCTACTATCACCGGCGGTGCTGATCCCCATCTTCACGTTGATATTTGGTCTGGTAGGTTTAACCCTTTTCCTGCGCCAAAAACGATCCTTGACACTGACTGGGTTTTAAATAGGACGATTATGACTGGAAATCCATGATGCAAATTCGCCGAGGAGACGACCGTGATCTAGCTAACGTAGCCGGCGTAGATCTGGAACAGACAGCCGGAGGGCACGTCGAGACGGCACATGAGTTTGAAAACGAGCAATCAAAGCTCATGCGTGCTAGTAAGATTTCCAAATGGACGACCGTTGGGTTGACGCTGGCCTTCCTGATCCTTTGGCCGTTCCCTATGTATGGCTCGTCGTATGTCTTTTCGAAACCCTTCTTCACCGGCTGGGTCACGGTGGGCATCATCTGGATATTTGGGTCCTTGGGCGCGGTTGGCTTGTTTCCCATTTTCGAGGGTCGGCATACTCTGAAGCATACGATTAAGTCCGTCTTCCTGGATCTCTCGGGTAAGAAGCATCCTAGAGCAATCCATGCGCAGACAATTACGCTTAATGAAAAACGGCCATCAAGCTCAGACGCGCCCGAGAAGCTGGACTCGGCCACAATTGATGCGGTACACTCTTGACTCCAGTATGCTATTGTCTCATTATTCGAGGAGGAACAGTCCCTCGACGTCTGTTATACTCTTCCAGCCAAAGGAGCCGAAAGCGCCGGAACAGCTGCTTTCAGAGAATGGCGTTTGAGCCCGATGCGATACTGTTGAGCGGACTTCGAAGCGAATAGTAGTTGTATGAATTTAACCGAAAAACATATTTGATTATGATGAAGAGCGCCTTAATATTCCTCAGTGATCATAGCAAACATAAGGTAGTGAGAAGTCTCGCATTGTTTTGTATTAAAGTAGCCCACATGCAATTATTACGGTTGCCTCGTTACACATACGTGGCATGAGAAGCTTCACAGATTCATGTCGCTGGAAAGGGGGATTGACTGTTCCGTTCCATATAACCAGCCTACTTACGTAAGTATCTACTTAATACATACATGTATACCCCAGTCCTACAGGTAAATACTTAGTGGATCCAGAACGGGACGCTATACGGAAACCTGGAAAGCAAGCCGATAAGCACAGGTATGTATGTAGGGCAGCAACACCCCCCCTATCGCTACATATGTAGCCAAGTTTATGGACAGACCGTACTGTGCATACTGGTACACCACACCCGACACGCCTTGTTGAGAAAAGGCGCCAAGCTGCCCTTCAGGTTTCACCATGTCAGAACCTCAGCCTTTATCTACTGTTCCAACGGTTCGTCCCTCGAGAGATAACGCTGACGAGGAGAGCATTTTAATGCCAACGTTTAGATGAGCTTGGTAATTCTGCTTCGCTCCCTTCATTCTCCTTCCCATCTCGATTTAGAAAACAAAAGCTTGATATTTATCGAGTACTTATCTACCCACCTTAGATGTCGCGGGTAGCCAGAAGTCAGAAGGAGACAAATCTTATTCATGTCCTTTCTCTTATAGCTTTTGTTGTCCTATACGGAGCATACTTCACCTGTGCTCCCTAATTTCCCCCGAGGAGATAGCGATTTTGTTAGAATTTGCCTGATGAGCATACAGCAAACAATAGTAACACGGTCGACGGCAAGCCCCCGATCTCCTTTCTGTGTGGAGCAGAAACAAGATACTTTCCCATCGTTCGAATCACTGTCTTTTGGTCGGCACAGCCTTATTGCGGACGCAATTCATCAATTGAATGATTTCAAGTGAACTGTGAGGCTCGCAGCGGCCACAGGAGCAGCAGTGGCAATAGGCCTTGCTCACCATGGCTCCTGATACGGAGGACCAAGCAAGTCTACCAGAACGCTTCCGACACTCCTACGACTCGCGTTACTCTTCCGATCTCGGTTCCGACCTCGACGCGACCGAGTATCTCCAGTCCGATCCCCTCACATCCGCCAAGTCCTCCACTGCCTTCCAGACTCAACAGCGCAACCGCTTGCTGCGAAAACCGTCTTGTTGCTGTTGTATCGGTCGGTCGTCGACCCGATGCATTATTACCTTTGTCGCCGTTTTTGCCCTTGCGTGGCTGGTCCTCGGCACGGGTGGCTTTTTTGCCTTCAAAAAGTATAAACAAGCGCCCCCGGATGGCTTGTCGCCGCCCTGGTACCCGACCCCGAAGGGCGGAACCACGAGAAGTTGGGCCGAAAGTTATCGAAAGGCGAGTGAGATGGTAGCCAAGATGACGTTACCTGAGAAAGTGAACATTACAACCGGGACAGGCTGGCAGATGGGGCCAGCGGTGGGCAATACAGGACCTGCGCTCAACGTTGGCTTCCCATCGCTCGCATTACAAGATGGCCCCTTGGGTATTCGCTTCACCGAAAATGCAACAGCATTCCCCGCTGGAGTCACCGTCGGCGCCACGTGGAACAAGGACCTGATGTACCAATGGGGCAATGCTCATGCCATTGAGGCTAGGAAAAAAGGCATAAATGCAATTCTCGGCCCCTGCATCGGTCCGCTCGGACGAATGCCAGCAGGTGGTCGGAACTGGGAAGGCTTTGGGGCAGATCCGTATCTGCAAGGCATTGCCGCTGCGCGATCCATCAAAGGCATCCAAGATGAGGGTGTTATGGCTACGAGTATGTGATCGCTACCGAGCTAATTATCCCACTCCTTTTTCCTCTTATACTCTACTTGGTTACTGAGCCTTGTCGAAAATCACCGAGACTCCTACGTTGGCGATCCTACCGCTATGTTGGTGACATTGCGCAATATGGTAGTAGCTAACATCGTGTGTCTTAGTCAAACATTTGGCCGCCAACGAACAGGAGCATTTTCGACAGTCTTTCGAATGGGGGCTGGCCAATGCATTATCCGCAAATATCGATGACAGGACAATGCATGAACTATACCTCTGGCCTTTCGGCGATGCAGTCAAGGCGGGTGTGGCAAGCGTTATGTGCAGCTATAATATGATCAACAACTCATATGCCTGTGGTAATTCAAAGTTGCTGAACGGTCTACTGAGAGACGAGATGGGCTTCCAAGGCTTTGTTATGAGCGACTGGCTTGCACAAAGAGGCGGAGTGTCTTCCGCACTGGCCGGTTTAGATGTACGTGAACATTGGAACATCTCATTGACCCCTTCAATAATTACCAAGAGCCGAGACCGTTATTATCAATTCGCTCTGCATTTTTTTCCAGCAAAAACGAAAACTCTGCATTCTGTACACCAAGATGACTAATTTTTTGGCTTCTAAAGATGACAATGCCCGGTGATGGGCTATTTTGGGCTAATGGAAAGTCACTTTGGGGTCCAGAGTTGACGAAGTCTGTTCTAAACGGCTCTGTACCGCTTGACAGACTTAACGATATGGTCACCCGTATTGTCGCTGCCTGGTATCAGTTGGGTCAGGACGATGAGACCAAGTTCAATCGTAAAGGCCCAAACTTTTCTTCTTGGACCGATCAAGAAAAGGGCGTCTTCGCCCCCGGGAGCCCGACGGAGCAAGAAGAGCGCAAAGTCAATGACTTTATAAACGTGATGGGTAACCACTCTTCGTTAGCGCGGCAAATTGCCGCAGAGGGCACTGTCCTCTTGAAATACCAAGGGCTGCTCCCTATCACTCGCAATGGAACTACGCCAGCAAACAAACACAAACGGCAAAAGGGGCCGTTACGAATAGCCATCTTCGGTGAAGATGCTGGTCCCGGCCAGGGGCCTAATTCTTGCCCAGATCGCGCCTGCAATCAGGGTACCTTGGCCTCTGGCTGGGGATCTGGTGCTGTGGAGTTTCCGTATCTCGTTTCGCCCGTAGAGGCACTTAGCGAGGGATGGAACAACGAATGGGTAAACGTGACGACGTATTTAACGAACAACCCGCCTTTTACACAAAAGCCCGCCATGCTCCAAGATGCGCAAATTTGCGTCGTGTTTGCCAATGCTGACTCTGGAGAAGGCTACAAAGCTTGGGATAAGGTATATGGCGATCGGCCGGATCTGTTCCTACAGAAAGGCGCCGACGACCTGATTGTCAAGGTGGCTGAGGGCTGCCATGGTGGTGATGGCGAAGTGCTTGTGATCATTCATACCGTTGGCCCAGTTATCATGGAGCGATGGATCGACCTGCCCAATGTGAAGGCTGTACTGCTGGCCAATCTACCTGGCCAAGAAAGTGGCAATGCCCTAGCCGACGTTATATTTGGCGACGTTAGTCCTAGTGGTAAACTGCCTTGGACCATTGGTAAAACACTCGATGACTACGGTGAGGGGGCCAAGGTCATGTACGTGCCAAATGGTGTCATCCCCCAGCAGGATTTCAAAGAAGGGCTTTACACCGATTATCGGCATTTTGACAAGTATGATATTGTGCCGCGATTCGAATTCGGCTTTGGCTTGAGTTACACCACGTTCGAAGTTACGAACTGTGTCGTTAGACCGATGAAACGCAAGAGTGCCTTGCCGGCCCCACGGCCGAAAGACTTCACAGTACCGCCTGAATATGACTCTAGCATCCCCGACGCGGAACAAGCGCTTTTTCCTGCAGATTTTCGAAAGCTAGAGAAGTATGTCTATCCTTATCTCGATAGTGTCGATGATATCGTGTCTCATCCATACCCCTATCCTGATGGTTACAACCTCAAGCAATCACTTTCCGGCGCTGGAGGAGATGAAGGCGGAAATCCAGACCTCTGGGAGACTTATGTCACGGTGTCTGTCAACATCACCAACACCGGCACGAGACAGGGTCAGGCTGTCACACAGCTTTATTTAGGCTATCCCGATTTACCCACGATTGATTTTCCAACCAAAGTCCTGCGTGGCTTTGAGAAGCTGGTTCTTGAGAAGGGAGAAATGCGTACAGTTTCCTTCGATCTGACTAGACGAGACCTTAGTTATTGGGACGTGTCAGTTCAGAATTGGGTTATGGTGGTTGATGGGCATTATACATTCATGGTGGGTCAGAGTTCAAGGGATTTGCCAGTTTTTGGGACATGGTAACTATGGATTGGACCTAGAATGGATACCGACTAAGTCTTTTAAGTGTATCTAGCGTAACCGTATTGGTAAACCGTTATTATTTTGCGGGGTAATGATTCTGAGGTACAATAGAGGTTTCTTTTGGCAAAAAGTGTCGGCATATAATGAAGAGTTCTGGTATAGGTCGGTTATTAAATCCCCAGCAATATAGCTTTCAATCATATATATTCCTAGTAAGGCTAAAAGCCTCTAGGGAAAAGCCATATAAAGAGAAAGAGAAATGCGTGTCATCCTCGAACCCCCAGTATCATATGATACTAGTGCTCATGGGTATGTTTCAATCACTCAGTGGAGGGCTAGATGATGTAGTTGGTGCCGGCGCTGCTGTCAAGGGAGAAATGCTGCTACTCAGAGCATCAGGAATTGGCTCCGGCCTCTCTGGTCCGCCGTCTTTACATGTGTCGTCGATTGTTGATGGATCGGGTTACTAGCCATCTGGCTTGCAGCTATAATCGTGCTGGTACAGCGTCTCAGGCAAGCTGAAGCTTGAGAGCCATCCGTACCAGTTATAGGATGATGTCACCTGGGAAATCATGAGTCAGCATCTAGTCTTTCATATCTATATTAAGTTTGTTGACACGTCCTTATGAATACCCATAGATAGGAAATTCGATGAGTAGCCTACATAAGGGTACTTACTGAGACTCACCTCCCTATAATGGGGTGCCATGGCCTCGTCCAGGTGTCTCGGCTACGATTGTCGTGAAAAAGGTCGTTTGAATCCTTCTGCCTCCATGGAGCTGGTGGATGAGGATACATCTTTGAAGAGCTCCAAGATGTTACTTGCGACAAGTACAGCCGAAGTGATCGTTATCCTTCTTTACCATTCAGTTATAACACTCGGGCTCATAATTACTACTATCATTATTTTGTTAGCCAACGCCTGTAGAATGAAGATAAAATAAAGCGGTAGCGCTTATTCTGCCCACTACTAAGAACCAGAAGCAAGAACCGGATATACACTTACTTCTCTATGGGTTTCAGAATACCGTGTTCGCTGGTTAGGTACCTATTTAGGTTGAGAGAGAAGTAACAATACTAGCAGAAGTGGAAGCAGGCGATTGAGAGAACTTCCCATCTTGACGATACCAACTACTGTGGTAAAGTGAGGTAGGATGAGCGGAGATACTAAAGGAAGGCAAAAGACATGGACTTTATAGAAGCGGAGGGTGACTGTAAGCTTATTAGGGAAGAGAGGTCCCAAAAAGGGTGTTTGCTTTCTCGGTACCTCTGTTCATAGGTACTGATCTGGAGGGAGCATGATTCACTTGAGTATAATTAGAGGTTGAGAGAAATGGCACAGGGATGATGATTACAAACATACAAGGACATACTAGTGCTTCATGATCCACGGTGCTCTTGTATATATAGCCCTGACTTGCTACAGTTATGGTGCAGAGACTAACTGGGGTGAGAACTGTTGATCTGATATTCTAATGGCTAGGCAATTACAAAATCCCGACGGCGACTATTCCGGAACTAGGGGAGATTTGCTGTGAGGATCCGCCAGTTCAAAAGGCATGCCAACTCAAAGGCGAAAGTAGAGACGTAGGAGTGCACGAAACGCGGAATTCCGGTCCCAAGCCTTCTTGGACTGCTGCGCAGGTCATCCCAATAATTCGGTGGTCCATGGTGCTTAGATGGCTAGTGGGTAGGCACTGACGAAGTGTATGAGACCCTGACTGTTCCTACACTTATGAGGCGACTCTTCTGGCTTTTGATGAACCACACATCATTGGCTGTGTGTAGTCCGCGCGGGAATTACTCCTTACATCTTCAACGTTTATATCCAGGCATAATGATGAATTTAAGAAAACAATCACTTTTGAAAAGTTTCTCTTCACTGAGCAACAAAGCAACAGTCTTGTATTTCGTAGCAGTCAGTTCTTGAAGAACGAAGGCCAGCAGGAGCTCTAAGATATGAAGAATAAATAGAGAAAAATGCAGCTTAATACTTGGTAGGACGCTGTGTGTACCTAGTCAGCTACTAGATAGCCATACATATGCAGCAATGGAAATGTGAGCAGAATCAGAGACGATCCAAGCCCAATTGCCGTCTTTCTTCATGGCGCAGCGTGGCAGCAACTAAATAGTTCAGGTGGGGCACATGTGTCTGTCCGTGATCGACTGTCTCAACTATATTTAATTTCTATAAGAAGCAGCTTGTCGTTTGTTGGGAGGATATACAGCTGTACCGTACGACAAACCGGCGAAAGGCCATGGGAACAGCGAAGTAATACGCAGCCAAGACCCGAATCATGTGCTTAGCCGCTGTGATTCGCCAACAGGTTCGCAAGGACTTGCCTGATAGAGCTTAAGATCTGCCCCTGTACCATGCTTAGCTTCTGCCCCCAATATGGTGCGCGTGTTATCTATAGTTGCCCAAAGTGCTAAGAGATAGGCGAGGTGGTCGAAAAGAGAAACTGCCGCAGATCCCTTAACACCTATACAATTCTCAATCGCAAGAAATCACTAAAATGAGCTGGATTTAAATCATAGAAGATTTCATATATATTTTTCACTATTATTGATGTTGTTCAAAAAGTTTAAACTAGAAAAAGTAAGTTTTGTGGTGGTTAAGTTGTTTGGGATGTGCACTGTTAGATTAAGTGGCTTTGGTAGGTCAAGACTCAAAACGGTGCTCTCATCACCTCCACAACGCCTTGATGTAGGTAGCCCCTCCGCATGCCCGCCTACCGACGACATGCGCCCTATCACGTATGGCTCTGCCGCTGGTTTATTACCTAGTCCGGCGGCTTATGGCCACCTTCCTACTTGCTTTCCATCATTCGGGCAGCAGGTGAGTGATAAGCCTGTTGCGATATAATAAGCCCTTTACCTAGGTGATTAACTACCGGTATTGCCGGAACCTGTCTTCCTGACTTTGTAGCCCCAACAACTTAATCACTATCGGGCCTCATAACAAGAATAAGAACAAGAAAAACACAAAAGGAGAAATCGTTCTCTCGTTCTGGAAGATGTCTACTGAGCAAAATGAGACATCTGAATCTCAATTGCTGCCCCATCCGTTGCGGCCTCTCTTGCATGAAGAGCTGCTTCGCGCCCGGGACCTCGTCGTTGCAAACTACGGAAGTGATGGCATTGTACTCTCGTTTCGGTCCATCTATGTGGACGAACCTACCAGAGAAGACCTTATCCAGTTCCTCGTTGCAGAGCATGCTGGACGACCGCCCGCGAGAGCACCCCCAAGACAGGTGAAGGTGCTATTCGATCTGATCAAAGATGGCATACCCCAGCTCACTGAGGCGATTGTGGATATCGACGCCGGGCAGGTTCGTAGCAGCAAGACATTCCCGGCTTACTGCCAGACCAGCTACACGATGCCCGAGTTTGCCATGTTTCAAGAAGCGTGCGAGTCTTCTGATATGTTCAAAACGGCCATGGAGGAATTCTCCTTACCCGACAACTTTAACATCACGATAGACCCTTGGCCATATGGCGGTCTTGACCCAGATGAAGATATTCCACGATATATGCAAGGTCTTGTGTATGCCCGCGATGCATCAAAGCAGAACCTTGACTCTAATCATTACGCATTCCCGCTGCCCATCATTCCGGTAATGGATGTAGCCACGAAAAAACTGGTCCGAATTGACCGACTGGCGACGGGAGGAATCGGTGATAGCCTGTACCCTTCCGCGCCTGCGGGCAAACCCAATAAGCTTTTCGAACACTGTAGATCTGCTGAATATGTACCTGAGCTGCTCGATAGACCGCTTCGCGCAGATCTAAAACCTATTGATGTCACCCAGCCGGAGGGTGCCTCATTCAAGGTTCATTCCGATAACCTGGTCGAATGGCAGAAGTGGCGCTTTCGCATCGGGTTCACGCCGCGAGAGGGCGCCGTGCTCCACGATGTATGTTATGATAGCAGACCAGTCTTATTCCGTCTATCATTCTCGGAGATGACGGTCCCGTACGGCGATCCACGGCCGCCATTTCACCGCAAACAGGCCTTTGACTTTGGCGACGGCGGAATCGGCCGGGCCGCCAACAACCTGAAACTAGGATGTGATTGTCTCGGTGCTATCCATTATCTGAACGCAGTCGTGACGGATACCGAGGGCAAACCCGAGCTTGCCAAGAACGTGGTGTGCTTGCATGAACAAGACAACGGTAGGCGGCATGTACGACATGTTCCGGCAAAGACAGAGGCTGACATGGTTTAGGTATTGGTTGGAAACACACCAACTTCCGAACAGATCGCGCTGTGGTCACGCGACTCCGAGAGTTCGTAGTCCAATTTGTAGTCACGCTCGCGAATTATGAGTATGTGTTCGCCTACAAGCTGGATACGGCCGGTGGCATCTCAATTGAAACTCGGGCTACTGGGGTTGTAAGTGTCGTAGCCATTGATGAGGGCAAGGTTTCCGGCTACGGCAACGTCGTGTCACCTGGAGTATTGGCTCAGAACCATCAACATATTTTTGCTGTGCGGATCGACCCCAGCATCGACTCATATGGGAATAGCGATACTGCCATAGTGCTAGAAGAAACTCACCCAGTCCCCATGAATCCAGAAACAAATCCATATGGCAATGGCTACGAGATACGGCGCCAGAGGGTCGAACGTGCTATGTATACAGATGCCGAGCCCAAAGTCAACCGGACAGTGAA
Organism: Xylariaceae sp. FL1651; assembly: GCA_025201745.1. NCBI lineage: Eukaryota > Fungi > Ascomycota > Sordariomycetes > Xylariales > Xylariaceae > Xylariaceae sp. FL1651. The sequence goes on along the minus strand of MU624251.1, from coordinate 109,461 downwards.
GATGGAGAATGTGAACAAGAAGAACCCGATCAGCGGGAAAAATGTGGGATATAAGTTCATCCCTAATGCTACTCAGCTTATGCTGGCAGATGAAAACAGCACCCAAGCGGCAAGGGCTCCGTTTGCGAGGCATCATCTCTGGGTAACGGGATACCGCGATGCAGAGCTGTGGGCAGCTGGAGAGTTTACCAATCAGAGTAAGAAAGAGGAGGGCGGTGTGAAGGCCATGGTAGAAAGGGGTGACTGGTTCATCGACGCCGTAGATGCAAGCAATGGAAAAGGGCAGCGTAGTAGCCCAGTAGTTTGGAATGTGTTTGGACTAACCCATAACCCGAGAGTCGAGGACTGGCCCGTGATGTGAGTGCTATCTACGCAACAAACAAGCTCTTCTTAGGATTTAACTGACGCTCCTGACAGGCCGGTGGAGATCCATCAGTTCCATATACGACCGGCGGACTTCTTCACGAGTAATCCGGCCCTCGATATGCCTGGCCGTAGTAATGATAGTAGTGTACTTGTGCCATGCTGTGGCAAAAACGTGTCTCGAGATAGCATCCGTACCGACAGTGAAAAGTCTGGATCCGTCCAGGCCAACCCTGCAGCCCATTTGCAAAGTACCGCCTCGGATATCGATCCCAATAAACTTCCAAAGAAGTTGGAGGCCACTGATAACAGACGCCATTCAGCCACACTGGCGAAGCTATTCGGCTGGAAAAAGGAATCGAAACGAGAAGGAGAAGGTAAAGGGCCAGCCTAAAGCGAGCGGGCCGGATGAGATATGGTTCTGAGAGGGCTGCTGTGCCGTAAATGACACGAACTACGAGAACACCTACTGGACTTTTAACACGTGTTGGAGTATATTATTCACTAGTTCAAGTACCTACCTAGGTACGCATTTTCGTATAATACATAATGCACCAACACTCAAACCTACTCAACCCGATCTACAAGAGACATGTTGGCTAAGAAAGTTGAGCATTAACATTGAAGGGGAGATAACCTAGCATAATCCTCGAGAATAAGGAAGAGGTCAACAATAAGACTTAGCTTCCTATGGTCAGTCAATTCACTAAGGGGCAGTTGGTGCTCTTGGATCTTAGAAAGATGCCGAGGGTATATAGTTAGTGTTTGGGTAGATGCACTTCGAATCGATAAAAGAAACTATAGAATCGTGTGAAGGAAAACCCAAGCTGAAGAGTTATCTTGGTACATTAGTATCTATAGCTTGAGATTGAGTGTTGCCCGTGAGATATTACTCATTTGGAGATGATGAAGCAATAAGATCATCTCCACCTTCCTACTACGCGCATATTAATAGATGAAAGACAGCATTTCTCCTAATGATCTAACTACAGGCAGATGAAATAAAAATGTTATTTATTGAACTGAGTGGGTTGATGGTCTTTTCATATGAGCGAGACTGCAGGTAGTTGACTGGATAGGCGACAGGCGAGGCGGTCTTAAAAATAATTGGAAGACTCCACCATCAACGGGTGAAGTGGGTGGTGGAGTCTTCCAATTGTTTTTAAGACCGCCTCGACAGGCTGGGGTCTTTGGTCGGCCCCCCCTGCCGCCTCTTATCCGGTGTAGCACTAGCGCCTATCTATATCCCCTAAGCTTATCTCTATAAACCCTACCTTACTTCTAGCCACTTTCAAACTATGATGATGGTGGTGTCGTCATACTTACCTCACAGAACCACCTGAACAACAACGGCAGCGGCAGCAGTAGCAGCAGCAGTGGCGGCAGTAGCAGCAGTAGCTTCATTCGGTACTGCTCAGGCCTTTATCGCTTTCACCACTACAACATACTTACTGAAGATATCTATTCATAGGTACAGCCATTCACAGTTTGGGTCCCCCCTCCTTATCACGCTGCTCGTCACACAATCCTACGTACTGCGTGGTTCCCATTCCCTGTGGCTGCCATCGACAGTTGGACTATATCCTAGGTGGGGTACTACCTACCCTGCGAATCTACTATACGTTAGATAGTGACTCAACCCTTGTCGCCACCCTCTAAACCTCCATACTCTAAGTACGGAAATTCCGCTCCACAACAAGATAGCTGCGTAGGCCTGATATCATTTGGAAGAAGATCGTCCTTACTCTCGCCCATAGGTACTATAGCACTCCGCGCTGGGCCATTGGGATTGGTTCTGTTGATGATTGTCAATAATCGGAATAAGACTCAGGACTTGCTGGCTTGGCCATTGAGGACCTCCAGTCATCATTGGTTCATCCAGTATGGTTCACGCCGCCAATGCTGCTGCTGCGGCAAGCTCATCGTCAAATGCACGCTTACGACCCGGCGTTCAAACCCTACGATCCGGCTCGATAGGTTCCTTGCGCGCCGGCTCGCCGCTGCCCACCGTTCACCCCAGCCGATCCAGACTATCCTCGGCTCTCCGTCGTGCCTCCACCCACTACCACTATCAGACCTTTCCAACACCTGCTCCTAGGACTGCTGGTCGTCGCCAGAGCTCCGAGTCTAACGACGACGACGACGCCTCCCACGACCCTCATACCGCCTCTACTCCCCTGCCTACCAAGCAGTTGGCCTTGCTGGCCTTGTTGTCCCTCGCCGAACAGTCAGCACTCAATTCCATCTCACCCTACCTACCTGAGATGGTCGAGTCTTTCCCCGGCATAGGTCATGACGAGGTTGGCTTGTACGTCGGCCTGCTGGCGTCCGCTTTTGCTCTCGCTCAACTGGCCACCAACCTGTTTTGGGGCTACCTCTCCGACGTGGTTGGCAGGAAACCTATCATGCTGGCTGGCACCTCGTTGCTGTGTGTGTGCTTTATCCTCTTCGGCTTTTGCACGCGGTACTACCAGATTGTCCTTGTGCATGTGGCCATGGGACTTCTCAATGGGAATGCTGCTATTGTACCCACTTGCCTAGGCGAGCTGACAGACAGGAGCAACCAAAGCAAAGCTTTCAGCTGGCTACCCGTCGTCTACAGCCTCGGAAGCATCACAGGGCCTGCTCTCGGCGGCCTACTGGTTGCCAGACTAGCTCCGGACCGTTACCCATTTCTTGCCCCTAATATACTAGGTGCCTCACTCCTAGCATTAAGCGTCGTGGTGCTCGCCATATGGTTCGATGAAACTTTGGAAGACCAAGAAGACCAGTCCAACTGGTATGAGCGATTTCCGTGGTTGCGATACCTTTTGAAGCGTGAAGGGAACGGTTCCACGCGCCAGTGGACCTGGCCTAGAGGGAGAGATATGGATGGCACCGGTGACGAACCAGTTGAGCAGGATGGATCTGAAACAAGAGAAGGCACGCACCTTCTGCAACCACAAGTCGATGAATCTGACCATCATGATGCGAAGTCACCGTCCGACCCTGAGACTTGGCGGCATATCTTAAACCGGACAACTGTGGTCCTCCTCGTCACAAGCCTTGTATTTCAGCTTTCTAACAGCTCCTTCAACAGCTTGTACCCAATCTTTGCCTCCGGCCAGGAGCCAACTGGGCGCAACTTACACGCTGACGTTATCGGTGTTTCGTTGTCCGTTGCTGGCATTTTTACCATATTCTTCCAATTATTTTTATTCAGGTCGCTTAAGGCTCGACTTGGGAACGTAAGGACTTATCGAGGCTCGTTGTTCGGTTTCGCAGTTACTATGGCTTCGATGCCGTTTGTTGGGTATGTGGACTCCAAGCCGCCGTTTGGCTTTGGCGATAGTAAGATCTGGCTTTATGTAGAGCTCGGTATCATTCTAGTTGTCAAGAACATATGTGCCGTTGGTGGCCTATCTAGCATACTACTATTAGTGAGTTGCATTTGCTCTTAAACGCAGACTCAAAAATGCTGACTACGATAGATCACGAATTCAGCACCTTCTCATGCTAGCCTCGGGACTCTCAACGGTATCGCACAAACGCTGTCCGCAGCCGGCCGTAGTGTAGGACCTTTTCTCTCAGGAGCATTGTTCTCGGCATCAACACATGTGCACCCAAAGGGAGAGGGTCTGGCTTGGGGACTATTTGCCGGAATTGCTCTTATTGGCTGGGCTGCAACCTATGCTATTCATGGCGAAGGTCTTGAAAGCACCGATGACGGCTTTGAAGAAGAGACAGAACAGAGTCACGCAGATGAGGCTCCATGAGAATTCAGTGTTAAGTGCAGCACTATACACACGACTGTCTTCACAGTTAGACGCTAGCTTTCCAACTAGGCTGCTACGAGTGACTGGAATTTGTAGATCATTGTTCAGCAAGCACCAAGGTCGGTCATATACATCCCGCACATGTACTGCTTTCTAAGATGCGTGTGTTTTTTTTTTTTTTTTTTGGGGTGTCATACATCTAGCGGTAGCGCACCAAGACTAATGCAAGCAGATTGGCCTACCCTAGCTATAGAATAAGCACTCCTCACTTTCAGTATTGGGGACCTATTTCGAGCTAGAAATTTGTGTGACTTTCGCTGAGCTCTAAGTGAACAAATTTTGACAAGAATTACCCACAAGTGAGCAAAGTACGAACCTGTCGGTATAATACTTGGCTTTATAACTGCGCCAAAGCAAGAGAAGCAAAGGAGGAATACGCTCCAACTTCCAAGCAGTGTTCGGTTTATAACACCAGTTCTGCGATATTCATCCGAATTTGGCTTGTGAATGGAACTATTTGAGAACGGTGAATATTACCTAGCATGAGACGTTACGCTTACGATCGTGACACGTTGGTACTATTGATGGAGCTGCAAAATTATACATAATTCTCGTTCGCCACCAGCTTCCAAATTCTTGCCTTGCTCTATGTTCTCAACTCGGTAGAACGTGACGAAACGTACCTTAGTCAAACACATTGGTGTCACGGCCCGGAAATCAGCAGTTGGTTCTCAGACCAAATTTACCGTATATTCCTTACGAAATAACTAAGATGAGGAAGAGAGGAAAGTATCTATCTAACAGCTGCAGTACAGAAATATATAGGCAGGGATTAGTGGGGTACATGGATACCTTAGGTATTCCATTCACTAGGTAATTGTCCCACCATTCACCAGGACAATGAACAATAGCCTGACGGCTGGTCAATCTGTTTGACAGCTGCAAATAGGACGCCAGCCGTCACAATTGGCGTCAAATGTTCATGTGGTCTCGCCGTCAATACTAGATAGTGCTACACTACAAGTACCTGAAGCTCCTTAAACGAACAAATGTTAGTTGAGCCTCGTATGGTACGGTATTTGCACTCGCTAGAGAATTAATATTGGTCTTAAAACAAGGGTAGAAGACAAGAATCAGTCCACAGCGAATATCGCTAGGATGAATATTGAGGTAAAGAGGACAAGTGAGTTCAGTAATCGCATTTCGCATTCCTGGAAGCTGTTCCTAATTAACCATTAAGTTTTAATGAATAACTATAAGGCGTATTGTTGGTATTGTAAAGAGTAGTCGGTTTTGAAGTGAAAGGGGATACATTTAAAGAGTAGCTACTTTTTATTATTTAAATTTATACCTGCAACACAAAGAGGAGCTGGGCATATCACCAGAACGAGAGAGAAAATGAAAGGTGCTACATCAAGAAGCAAGCTGTTAGAGGAAAATCCCTCTTCATCTCTAAATGATATCTTTAAGTACCAATTCACCTAACAAGCCGCCGTGCTCAGCGTAGATACTTTGCGCTAGCGGCTCGAATTTCCACACGAGAGATGAATAGCTCCAATGGTTTATACTTTGTAGTCGTCTAATACATGGAAATGCAGGTTTCAGGTCGGCGGTGAAAGTGGTCGGATATGTGAACTGCTTCAAATTAAGCACTTGTATAGCGAATGATTAGAGAGGAATAAGTAGCCGCAGATTATCCTGTTTCTCTAAGGATATATATAGTGAAGTGACCTGCGTACACTAGTAGCAGCGACCTGCAGTACATACCTACCTTATGTTAGCGCTAATAATATAAGGTTTGTCTCAAATAGGCTAAAGGATGTTACACAACTTGCTCAGACAATTGGTTTGCGTTATCTTTTACTTGCTGCCTACGATTAGGTGCCTACTATAGGGAGTACCTGCATGTACCCACGAAATACGTCATGTCAGCCTAACACGTATGAAGGGAGATGAATACGAGGCACATGGACCTGCTTACGCGAGGCCAGGCTTCCATCATGCCAGTAACTTTAGCAATGTTGGAAGAAGGCCCTTCTTCCCATTCCTCTTGCTTCAACCACCACCTCTCCAATTGATCATGGCCCTGCCAAATTTGCCTCGGGCCAGGCGGGTGCTCAAGATTCTCGTAATCTTCCTCGTCGGTGCTGTGCTGCTGAACCTCGCTTTTCGTCTTTACAACTTCGCCAACCTTTTCGGCTTCTTCAAACACCATTCTGGCACCCTGCTCAACCAACGCGAGATTCTCGACGCTTACAACGCTCACCAGCTACTGAAGGACACGACTGCGGAGCCCGTCATCCCCAAGATTTTGCACCAAGTCTACCACAACTGGACCGACCCAGAGAGTGCAGTTCTCACCTTGCCCGGCGACTGGGAGGCTGCGCGACAATCTTGCATCGCGCTGAATCCTGACTGGGAGTACAAGCTATGGACCGCCAAAGTCTCTCGCGAGTTTATCGAGTATGAATTTCCATGGTTCCTGTCGACATATGACAGCTACAAGTTCCCTATCCAGCGTATAGATGTCATCCGATATTTTGCGCTACGCCATTTCGGTGGCATTTACATCGATCTTGATAATGTAAGAGCGCCATCTCTGTCGAACTAATCATGTTCTGTCACAGGCCGAAATACCGTTGCTACGATAAAGACTGCTGATAAACCAACGCATATGTGGTACAGGGATGCCTCCAAAGCCTCGATGCGATCACCTACTTTCCTGCCTTTACCACTGACGGCGGACATGGCACCTTAAGCAACAATATCATTGGGGGTCAACCGGGCCACCCATTCTTTCACTTCTTGACCGAGTCCTTAATGGCGTGGAACTGGAACTGGATCCTTCCCTATGTCATCGTCAGTTACACGAGTGGCCAGTGGTTTGTGACAGCAATGTGGGAGGAATACCATCGGTTGCTATCAAGTGACGGCACCGTGAAGGGCTTTGACAGCGGCAGATGGCACCCGCTTCACCACATTCTCATGGATATGCGGCCCGATCAACCCGATCCATACATCTTCTGGAACCAGCAGCACGGTGGCACTTGGGACAATTGGGACAGTGCTTGGTTTGGCTGGATCGGCAGCCACATCGGGTTGGTCATCGAAGAGGTTTTGGGGTCCATTGCATTAGTTGCGCTCGTAATAACAAGCTGCGTTTGGGGCTGCAGGTACTACGCCGCAAGGCGACGTCGAACACATGGTCACAAGAAAGTAGAGATTCATGATACACTATGATGGGGAGAGAAAACAGCGACGGCGATGGGATGTTATCTGGTAACCCACTTATTCCACATCTAGAGCAGGTGTGCTAGATCAATATGGCCATTACCATCGAGCAACGGGAAAAGATTGACTGCCCCAAAGACTTGGTCTGCGGTATCGTGCATATTGCTATGTGCTGGCTGAAAGTCGGCCTGTGAGACATGGGCGTCGCTGAAGGAAAATATAGAGGGATCGAAATCATCGAATGGTTCGGACTCCCATGGTTGGGAAGATTCTGGACCTGAGATATTTCCTCGAAGATTAGACATGAGTATTTCTGAAGAATGATTCCTTGTCTGTACACGAGAAGCACGATGACTCTGAGGCACGAGCCCAAAAAGCTGTGTGGATTCCTCCGCGATACGCCGACGGTCCTCTGCATCCCGTTTCTCTAAGTATCCTAGTGCGCAAAGGCGCAGGGACTCGGCGATTCTTGCGTACTGCGATGCATGCGCATCGTGCTTCGCGAAGTGCTCGAGCGCGGCGACGGACATGCGTGCTTGCTTCTCTAGAGCCCGACCAAATCCACCTAGGAGGCCAACGCCTACCACGAGCGATGACGCAAAAAGCCAGGAGCTGTGTGATAATGTTAGCACAAGGCTTATTTACCACGACGGCGGAGACGAACGCACACAATCAGGGGCATCCGCCCGTCCAATGGCCCCTGTTCTACGAGATCTGAGATCATCCCGAGCATCAGAGTCGCTGCATCAATGCAAGCATTTGCTAGCTTGGAACGCCCCGAAGTGCTATTAGTAACCGAGCGCTGTGGGGTTGTGCTGCTTGCAGATAGCCTTCTGCATAGCTCATACATTAAAAAGGGCCGGGACACCAGCATGACCGCGTAGTAATATGACGATAGAACATGACACGCGCCAGTGCTTTCGCGACTGGCTTGTCCGGACTGCAGCTCTCGGAGAAGTGGTGATAGCCATTTTTTTGACCACTCTCGAAGCTGCCGAGAAATACCTTCTGTCGACTGGAGCGATATTTTCCGTCTCGAGTACACTTTAAGAATGATTCCTTCCACAATGGAGAGGATTTGCACTGATGCGTTGAGCAGATCGTATCGCTCGTTCCCTTCTTCATCTGTGCAATGGTATGGTACAGTACAGTCGGCATCTGCAGCTGCTGGTGGCCGGCCCATAGAGATGCTAAGGTACAAGTCTAGCACGCGAACGCTTTTCCATAGGCGGTCTCTAGGGAGGATTAGTCTCGTGGTGTTCCCTTTATAAGCTCGCGAGGACCATACCTTCGTGTGTGGATCTCAGGTCCGAAGCGAAAGTTCACTTCAGTCCGGTGTAGCCCAATAGCATATGCAGCTCGAGCCGCAATTCCTATACGTTGTCAGCTCCGAGCTGATGTTTCCGGGAGCCAAGCCTCGAACCAAAGAACAGAAATGCTCCATTAATCTGGCAAGACCTGAGCATATACAACGTTATGAGCAAGAAAGATTGAACTGTCCCAATGCTGAGGTTCACCGCGAGCCCGGACAATGCCAGACTCTTTCCGTGTAGAAAGTATGTTGTTGCGGCTTGCTCATCATCCGATTGTGAACCAATTGCTAGGACTAAGTAATAGACAGCGGACGCCGCATCCGGTGAACGCTCTGCTTGGTTCACCCATGCCAAGACATCATTTACTAGTCCGTCAGTGTCAAACAGATCGACAAGCGCACATGTCTGCTACCTCGTCAGACCAGAAAGGATGAACAGATTGGGGTATGGGACGTGGCCATACCACGGAGAGGAAGGTCACCACAAGCCGACGCACGTTAGATGAGTTGACTGCCGGCTCTTTCGGGCCAAGTAGCACCAGTTCTTCAGAACTAATGTTCTCGAGCATAGAAACTCGACTCGTTTCTGGGGTAAAAGCATGAGGGTCCACGCGTGACGTTATAATCTGCCGTATTGTTTGGAACAACGAGAGCGGAGCGCAATCACCGATGAACACTACAACACAAGAAAACATCAGTTTCACCGTTTCTTGCTGAAGAACTATGCACCAATACCTAGTTTGCCTTGGGTGTCGCAAATGAGACGCGCATCGCGGGGTACTTCGGCTTCTTCCTCTACGGATACATCGCTGTGGCGAGTGAAGTTAGGTAAAATCTCAGATGGCGTAGCTACTACAGGAGCCGTTAGAACCGGAGTAGCGGCATGGGTGAGGTTGGGTGGCGTGGTGGATGGCGAAGAGGCTCGTGCGGAAGCTCGGAGCTTATCGGAACGATGGCGACGGCGGGCCGGAGGGGAGAAGCAACAAGTATGCGCTCGTTGGCGTCTTCTACAGTAGCTACACGGTAACTGTCCGTCACATTTAACTGATATAAGCAGGTAATTAACTAATCCGACAGGCAAATGGCCAGTTTTGCCTTATTCAAACTGAGGTAGTCAATGTCCGGACTTGGTCAGATCAGTAACCACTTACCTTTTCTCTGCTTACAGGTATCACATGCTTGGGCTACCCGTTCACGCACAGGACACAAGACGTCAGGCTCTGGTTGCATATTGTGCGTAGTTGAAAAAACAATTAGATCATGTGTACTGAACTGCTCAAGGAATTGCGGGCAATATACTATCTCTGTAAAGTGACCATTGGTTCTCGTAAAAAAACTAAGGGATGCCATAATCAACGGATATGAGCGGATATCGGAACTTCGGATGTGCTGACTTGGCTCCGCCATGTTTAGAGTGAAATAACTATTACTTAATGTGTGTTTCCAATTATGACCCAACAAAACATGAACCATCCCTGTGGAAACGCCATCATAGGCGCCATTAGGTGACGCGATTAGAAAACATCTAGTTTAGCGCTATAGGTGCGAGAACGCCGAACTCCGAGATGCTCAGGCTGTGAAGAGTTCACTTCAAACCCCCTCGCCCTCTGTGGTACCTAGCTATCAATCTGCATTAATATCCAGATTAAGGTACAACACGCTGTTGACATCCACTAGTATTATCCGTCTGAAAAGAACAAACATCTCCGGATGACACTAATAGACCCGCTCGATATGTCTCATCGCGGGTCATCCTCAGAAATGGTATCAACTCTGTACCGCCAGTCCCAGCAAGCTCCATTGTCGCACCCCTATTGGGGCGTGAGAAGGCTGTGGCTAGATTCATCACAGATGAAGGGGCCGGCTTTTTCGACGGAACGACGATGTACCGAGTTACAATCTGTATGTGTGCCGTCCTGAACTCGCCCAGTGCTTTTATCGCGTCTTGGTATGACTGGTACAATGGCTCCCACCCAGGTGAGATTTGATTTGAAAACACGAGCTCCTTGATTCTACTCATCCGAGACACATTCGCTAGAAACTTTCTGTGTGGGCTGGGCATATAGAGACGAACCTACAAATTCAATTATTAGCTCAAGAAACGTAGGCCCTGTGATCAATGCCCTCTGAGGTTAGATAAACATATCGCAGTAAACCCGCTTGACACCAACATGAAAACTGACCTCTTCATGAAAACTCATCTCGCACATCTTCACCTTCGCGGTACGGCATTTACCTCGTTGCAGGCCACTTCCAGTTGAGGCGTGATCGACGCCCAAAACCAGGTCCAAGAATTGGATGAGTGAACTCTGACCGTTGCTACCGCCTCTCAGCTGCATCCAGCGGCCAACCCCGTCACCTTCATCATAGAAGACCCCATTTGGAAGGCCAGCAGGCGCCATATTCTTAGTCCCAGCCAAGAAAGGCCTGATTTGGTTATAAAACACCGTCGGGTCGCATTTTTCAATCATCCGATCCAGCAGTCGAGTTAATTGCTTGATGCAGTAGGCCATCTCACTTAAAGCGCTGGTGACTGTGGCACGGTCGTGGTGATTGACTGCATCCATCGCCTGCATTATAAGGGGAATAATATAAGCCCCCCGAGCCTCCACTGCCACAGATAAGGCGAAGAACCAGGATTCATCTTCAGTTCCACTAAACGTATGCAAGGCCCGCAAGCTGTCGAGATCCGTAAAGTCCTCCCCAAGGCAGCTGAAGTTCCAGAGATTAAGCGCTGCATACGTAGCAACCGGTGGAAGATCGAGGTGTTTGGATACCTGGAGATAAGGAACAGTGATTGATGGTGGCAAAACCTGCTATATTTTAGCTTTGTGACTTCTCATCTTAATGTATTTAAATACCTGTGAAGGGACATCACCTCCCCATATATACCCATGAGCCAGAAAGGATAGCACTACATATGCTCGCTGCCATTCATCCTCACTAGTTAACCGCGAAGTTGTCAAGACTTGTAAAATGTCAATGGTATGTCGAATGGCATTTTCTCTTATAAGGGTTGGGAGTTTGTCGATAATTTGTTCCCACGGCTCGTAGTAAATGTCTTGCAGACATTTGAGTGGTTGATGAGCCGGGAGGAAGCCATTCTTAGACACAAACGAACCGAGATCGAAAATAGTTCTATTTTCCGAATTTGTAGAATGATCAACGCGAGCAGGCATTTTGTTTTGACAGTTGAGCTCAAGGCAGGCAATTAATTAGTGGGATGATGGAAAACGAATATTATATCATGCCCGAAACTGAATCTGCGGGTAGGCTGTTTGATTTAAATACTCGTCTTACTCCCTGTGCACATGTGGTTACAGATCACCCGGTGGTATTGAGCTAGAGACTAGCTTACGATTAGAGGAGCTCACTGTTGATCACCTAGGAACATTTGAGAAGAGTGTTTATTCTGATCAGTAGACAGTTACAACGTATTCGCTTAAAAGCGGTTGTAGGCATCAAAGTACATACGGAAGGTCGGTGTGAAGTGGAAAGACGGAATACGGAACGGCGGATGGCGGAAGATGATGTTAGTGGGAGGAAAAAATTATTGGAGATGGGCATTGGCTACAATTAAGGACTAAAACTAGGCAATTATATTATGCATCGCTAGGGCAATATGCACATGCGCTTGCAGTGAACATAGTTATTTAATTGTTATGAACATGGGTTAGAAGGTGGTCTTGATAAGATCTACTGGTTCGCAAGTCGGGTTGTGAGGTTGTCGGTACGTAAACCAGGACAAAGACGGTGTATAGACACTAGCAAAAAAATTCCAAGCACAATGCCCAGTTATCTGTAAAACATATTAGCACGTACGAATAGCAACGGGAGAACTGCAGATATCTGATGCAATTCTTCTCGAAAAGCAAAGGTACAAAGATACTAATGACTCGGGACATATAGTAGCTAAAGTTTTGGGTGAGACTAGGTTGCTGACTAGGAATGAAGGTTGAGTCGTCGAAGTAGAGGTTGAGAAAAGTCTTCTTTTCGGCGTCGAATCCGAAGCTTAAGGCAACCCCCAAGCCGAATATGCCAAATGCTACATTGCTGTTGGTCGCGTACTGTACAGCCACAGCTCTACCAAAAAGCCAGCGCCAGCGACACTCTCGGCTGTAGGATCTGTAAGGATAAGCCCTACTTCATAACCTTCCCACTGACTGTTCCCGGTGTAATTGAAGTAGAACTGGTAAGATTTACAGCCAGTCACCGGAGCGGAGATGGCCTCATATCGGAGAGGTGACTGCACAACTGGGTTCAGATTAATGGTGCTGAAGTAGCCTAGCCTGATCAGTTACTATTTATCTTGTTTCTGCGCCATGATCATTTGGTTAATTATTTCTATTTTTCGTAGGAATATACAGATGAACAAGCTAAGCTCAAATATACATGTGTGTATTCGACAAGGGCAAAATAAGAGGTCCTTTCTCACCATCAATCGTACTATTTCGAGATTACCCCTTGACGCGCAAGGCGAACGTGCCTGAGCCGTGACTATCGCGGCAGCATTTAGCCCAAGCAAGGAGGTGGAAAATTGGAGCTCCATGGCGCAATAATGGCTTTGGACTTAGTTCAGAAAGTTGTAACTCTGCGATCTGTAGATGTCTGAGAAGTAGTTGCGCATTGCAAGAAGGAACCAATCTGACTTATTTAGGTGAATATTCTTAAGTCTTATGAGGATCTTACGGCGGAAACACCGGGGTTCGGTGGTGATCGGCGACAGCCCTATACCCCTGACAGATGATCACCTCGACTGATTGAACCTAGCAGTAGCCTATGAACGAGCTGAACCAAGGGCATGTGCCGCTAAGTAGCATGACTGTAAATATTTTTGTTCTTGTCGAAAACACTTATTGAAGTAGTCCCCATAAAAGGGGGCTGCTAAAGGTACACGCTGTTCCAGGGAAACTGTGCGATCGTTTATGAATATTGAATAATTCGCTGATGATCCAGCATACCAAGTTATACAAATTGAGGATGTGGACGCATAATCAGTCGATCTTTAGGTCCTCTAGGCAGATATTTTATCTCTGTCTAGCAATTCTTCTCTACTTACGTGGGTATCGCAACATTGTTACGAGACGCCTTGCCCGACTTGGTGAATTACGACTCGTAAGGCCCTTTTCTCTATTGAACTACCCAAATAGCAAAGGCAGATTGATATATTTCAAGTTTAGAGATAATGTGAGTATATGGAGTAAGTCGCCTTAGATCACTATCCCTGGCTTAGGGCTACCCAGGGTAATTTCTTGGAAGGAGTTACAGGTTCACATAACAATCGGACTATGTGCTGTTGGAGACCAACATGCTTTCGCTAGGCCCGGCGTGGAGAATATTACAGCACACCGATTTGGCACCCAAATAGTGTACACATCTAGCTTCCTAGAGGCGCTAACTACTTTGCAAGTTTAGCGATATCGACATTCATAGCCCATGACTAATTATATACGTCTATGTCCTTAAATATATCAACAACGATCACCCTCCCATATGCTCAAAGCATTTTTATGAATAATAATAGTCTGATCTAGTACACCACGCCATATATACACTCCGAAACTCCATACCATGATTATGTAGCATAGCCACTTAAGTTGTGATCACTATGAGAAGAAAGTAAGCCACAATGAATTCAAGTCAAACTTGTTCACGGAGAGCATAAAAGGTTGGATGGAAGACTTCACTGTCAACGAGGATGGGGAGACAACAAATGATGTCCAGATATACTTACTAGCAATCTTCTTGTTATACCTATTCTCCTTCTTCAACACTAGGTTCTGAGCGATCCATCTGCCGGCATCGCCCTTAGTGATAGAATAGCCGAGGGCAACGGACTCACGTCCGGTCTTAGCATCCTCAAGGCCAACACGGATGGTCTTTGTTGTCTCTTCTTCGGACAGCATCAAGCTCGGGCGAACGATGGTGTAATTCTCGTCGCTCGCGACCAAATGATCTTCCATGGCAACCTTGTCCTCATGCGGCGATTTAAGTAGCCGATACGGTAAGATCATGGCAATAGGAATGTCACGACCGAAGCGTGATATACCAGTCGTGCTGCATGAAATAATATGGGGGTTTCCGACGGCGCCATCACGACGCAGATTGGTAAGAGCCTCGAGAAGAACAGACATGCCCTTGCTGCAGACCAGGGGGTCTTCAATGTTCATCTTGGACGCGACGAAGACGGAGCCGATGGTAGAGACGACGTAATCAACAAGCTCCCCAGGGTGGGCCAGAAGACACCGGGAGACAGCAGTGACATCGTGGGCGTTCCCCTGCAGAATATCTAGGTTCGGGTTGGCCTCGGGGGGAAGGATGGCAGCGAGCTTCGCCGGCGTTCGGCACAGAGCAACACACTTGCGGCCCGTCGCGAGGACGTGCTTGAGTGCCGACAGCCCCACGCCGCCGCTCGCACCAAGGAAGACAACGGTTTCAGGATGAGTGGCGGCCATTGTGAATAGATAAAAAAAAAAAAAGAATATGGGTGCACGTGTGGATAAATAAAACTAGCCCGAGGGTAAAAAGGCTGTTTTGAGAGGTTGACTGTTAAGACACTAGAGGGTAGTATTCTATATGTAAGTGTGGTTGTGTGCAGAATGGTGGTGATGGCGGCGAGTGTGACGGTTAATGACGAAGATGAGGGCATTGCAGAAGAATGGTCGGTGACACTCGTCCTTTTATGCCTTCCATCTTTGTTGGCTACAAAGATCGTGCCTCACCTATGCTTCACCGTAAGACGAGTTTTCTTACGAAGTTGTTGATGTGCCACGCCCGAGAAAAGGCTTAGTGTACCACCGGCTCGCTCTTTTCTCGGACCCTCATAAGCCAAGGTGGGAGCGAAGAGGTGCCGGCGTGGCTTGATCTTATGATAGGTAACTATCCCTTGATCATAACCCTTGCGAGGCTGGAGTATCGTATAAGTGTCGCCAGTAATGTGGCTTGCACCAATCAGGTATTTACTTTAGTGGGGGCCATTGCCAGAAGGAGTCAAACTACGAAGTGGTTTCAGCGAGAATGAGCGCTTTCTCTTTTCGCATAGCGGAGAGAGAGAGAGATGCACGCTACCCTCCCATGTTCCAGGCGCCCACACACGTAGAAACGGCCGCCGAGCCCACCCCGAAGGCACCGAGGCCAGCCGGAGGTAGCAGCGTGGGCTCTGGCGCTGGCTCTGGCTCTCGCCCGGCTTTGGCTCCAGGGGCCGAACAATCCGCGACTGCGTCAGCCTCCACCCTATTGGAGACCGATCCCACTTCCACTACCATTCCCACTTCCACTACCATTCCCACTACCACCAACACTGCACCGGCGCCGCCAAAAGTGCGTAGTTGCGTCGTATGCCGGTCGCGCAAAGTCCGGTGTAATAAGGAGTCGCCATGTTCTCACTGTCGTCGGGCCAACATCCCCTGCGTCTTTCCGTCTACTGATCGCCCGCCGCGATGGGCTCGGCGTCTCGAGCGTGTCGCTCACGATGCAGCAGCCGGAGAAAGGCTAGCGCAGGCTGCCGATCCGGCTGCTAGCCACGTCATGGAGAGATTGCGGAATCTCGAACGTATCGTCAAAGACCTCAGCGTTCAGCTAGAGCAGGCCCATGCTGCGGTTAACTCGTCTAATGGTGACTCGCCTGGCAGCTCAACCCATGATCGTGACACAGACCAGGAGCGGGCTCCGTCCCTCGCCACAAGTGCTGCAAACATTCAGACTCAATTTGGCCGGCTGGTACTGAACGATGGCAGCCGCAGCCGCTATGTAAGCAGTGGTTTTTGGTCCCGCGTCAACGACGAAGTAGGTCTGGTCTTGTCTGGTCGGGGTGGCCGTACACAGGGAGCTGACTTTGTAGTAGCTTGATGAACTCAAGATGGACACGCACCATCTCGCTGAGGCCGATGTTGATTCCTCAGAAGACGAGGGACCCTCGGGTGCATTGCCACCTACCCAAGAGCTGGAGCGAACACCATCGGAGCGCCATGCCTTCTTATTCAGACACAATTTGAGCTCGCCCGGACCCGACTTCCGTGACTTGCACCCACTCCCCTCTCAAATCCCGTTTCTCCTAGACGTCTTTTCAGAGAACGTGAATGCCATTATTCAGATTGTTCATATGCCCACTGTGAGAAAGATAGCTCGGCGTCCACAAGGCAGCGGTACGGCTCATTTAACACCGGTGAACGAAGCTTTGATGTTCTCCATCTACTATGCAGCCGTCACATCAATGGAGGAAGACGATGTGAGTCCCCCCGTCTCTTGCCTACAAACTTTTGGAACAGCCACTCATCTGTGCGTGGTTTTTAGATTGCGAGTAACTTCGGATCCACAAAGACCGAACTTAACCTTAAGTACCGACTTGGACTAGAGCACGCTCTCGCTAAGGCAGATTTCCTCAACGTCCCTGATCTAGTGCTGGTGCAAGCTTTCGCCATATTCCTATTCCTTCTTCGTCGACATGATAGTCCAAGATTTGTCTGGATGATGACGGGATTGGTTATTCGTATGGCCCAAGCACTTGGGCTTCACCGTGATGGTACCAATTTTGACCATTTCACCCCTTTCGAGGTTGAGATGCGCAGACGGGTGTGGTGGGCACTATGTTTAGTTGACGTGCGAGCATCAGAAGACCAGGGTACCGATTTCAGCATTCAATACGGAAGTTTTGACACCAGACTACCCTTAAATATCAACGACGTAGACATCGATGTCGATACCAAGCAAATGCCTACAGAGCGTGAGGGTCTCACTGATATGTCTATTTCCCTCGTCGTGACAGATAGCAGCAACATCTCGAGGCAAATGATGCTACCCGGCGTCAGCCTCGAAGAACAGCATTGTCTTCTGGAGACAATCTACGCTAAAGTAGACCAAGGCTATCTGCGATACTTGACAGAGTCGGGTAATATTATACCTTGGGTTGTAGTTGTTGCTACACGCGTCATGGGAGGAAAGCTGACGCTTCTTACCCACTTACCAGTCCTCTTTTCATCCTCAGGCGAGCACTCCTCCGAGGAAATAAGAAATAAGCTGCTAATGGCAGCAATCGAAGTTGCTGAGTATAATCATGCCCTGCAAGCTGAGCAAGCCTGTCGCCAGTGGCGCTGGCTTTTTCAAACGTATACTCACTGGTACGCCATCGTCTATCTCTTGATCGAGATTTGTCGCCGTCCATGGTCGCCTACTGTCGAACGAGCTTGGGTGGCATTGCAAAGTCCCTGGCTGATTCCGGCTCAATCTAACTTGGATAGGGGCCTGCAGATTTGGGTTCCCTTACGGAAGCTTACGATTAAAGCCCGGAAGCATCGCGCTACCGAGCTTGAAAGGTTACGTAGCGATACAGGGGCTGCTCGGCATCTCGAAGTGAAGGACCGGACTCTCCCTATACCTTCGACCGTTGGTCCTGTTTCCGCCGAGGCCGTGGCTGATATCTTTCGTGAGAGATGGCGCAAACTCATTGCTGTGCCAGAGAAGTCTGCAGAGCATATGCTAGCTTCACCACAGCCAAACCTTGAGCAACGCACCCCGTCCTCTTACGTGAACACTGCAACCCAGAATTTGCCTGATTCTACTTACCTTGGTCGATATAATACTGGAGATACCGGTACTCGTTTTCAGTCAACCTACCTTGCCACCACGGATCTAATGTCAGTCAATCGCACTACTGATGCTGAGTCTTCCGTGCCTTTGAGTGTCCACGATTCCATGCTATTGGATCTGGATCTAAATACTGAACTACAAGATAATGCTTTCTATCAACCTCCTATCGATTGGTCCAATGGTCACCCCGAGTCTGCTGGACTTCTTGGTTGGTTCTGGGCTGACTCCGATCCTAACTTAGATGTGTTCACCAACTTAGATGGAGATGGGATGGATATCAACACGGACCTGGATGGAGGAATAGACTGGAACGGATGGGTTGAATCGGCTAAAGGCATAGAGTTAGATGCCAATGCAGGGTCGAATGGGCGTAACAAATAACTAACTACATTCAATTTAGAAATATACCCTATAAGGTTAGTTACACATCGGCACTTATTCTTCTCTTCTCAATTGTCAACTGATGTCCCTTTGGCACAGGCACCCCTTCCCAATGAAATGTTCTTGGTACTGATAAGCTGGGTTCAAGCAATATAAACTGGCTACTGGTCCCGAAAGACAAGTGTGCTAAATACGTATGGGCCTATACGTACGTCCCAATCCACTCAGATCAGTATCAGCCACAAAGCTCAACACTCGCACTTGGCACTGCTTACATTCAGGAGTCGATGTTCAACCTCACTTCCTATAATGTTTGAGATTCGAATTAACAAACGCTTTAGTCGTCCCTTCGGGGTGACTGATTTTATCAACAGATTCTGCTCGGGCTCTTTTGAAGAATGCCTAGTCGTAGTGGAGCTACTGGTATGCGATCCTATTGTAGCTTGAACAGTAATTATGAACTAAAATGATATTTCCACCCTGTCATAAGACCAGATGTCTTAACTGGTGTTACATGCTAACATATTTCACTGTTTTCTTTGAACTAAATATTTAAGCCATCGACCAGTCTCGGGTAATACTAATCCACCATATATACCGATATTTGAATGGTTTGATAGTCGTAATTGGGCGTTGGAGATTTTGATTAATAACTGGCCGGAGGCCTCCTTGTAGTAGCTCATAAATAATAGATCAACGTTCATCTCAAACTAAGAGTTGATTTCTCTGTTTTTCTTATCAATGAAATTAGGAGGATATCTGCTTGCTAGCTTTAATTTGAATACTTTGGTTGTAAGGTGTTTATATTCAGAGCCCAAAGATCCTAACTATAAGCACTGCCATTCTGTCTCCTAAACTAATTTTAAAAAGCCAGTGTTAGTTGGCCTGTATAGTGATTGATGCGCTGGTGAGTCCGGCCGAAGCGGCGGATACTGTAATATTACCTGAAGTCCCAGCATTCGCGCGAACAATAGCGAGAGCAAGGCCACTAAAGGCCTTACGATTCAAGGAAGGGAATGCAGTCATATCTGCTGGATTTCCGTTATCAGTTGACACAATCTGGCCAGAGCCAGCGATAGAGAAAGTAATGCTGTTGTTTGCTTGAGGCACAACATCGCCATTCGCGTCGACAACGGCGACAGTGATGAAGGATAAATCGTAGCCATCTCCGGAAATATTTGTGCGGTCAGCCGTAATCTTTTAGAGAGTAAGTGTTAGCAATTGACATTCAAGATAAACAGATTAGAGAGCGGGAAGAACGAAAAATAGCGGATAAAATCGGGAGGTCGTCAGCGGGCAGCTGTCGCTCCAGACAACCCACAGGCGTGAAAGGGGAAAAATTCGTACATTTAACTTCGTCGCTGCACCGACTGTCCTCTTTGAATCTGTCGCCCACTCGTTGCCGTTCTTGTAGGTTACCACACGCAAGTCGCCGGGCTGATACGTAACACTATCCCAACGGAAGCGGTACGTATACTGGGCCTTCTTCTGGCGACCAGCTGATTTTCCATTTACGAACAGCTCAGCCTCATCCCCTGATGAAAAAACATGAACCGGAGTGACCTGGCCAACGCGGTCTGGCCAGGTCCAATGGGGAAGAATATGAGCCATTGGGTAGTCGGCACGCCAATGCGACTGATATAAGAAGAAGCGGTCTTTCTTGAAGCCGGCCATATCGACGATGCCAAAGTATGAGCTACGAGCAGAATCGTAAGGTGTTGGCTCTCCGATGTAATCAAAGCCTGTCCATACAAACTCGCCGGCGACATAGCTGTTTCTATCATGTTGTTCAAATACCCTATCTGGGGATGATCCCCAACTTGTCGCATATAGTTCGTACGCGCTCACCTGAAGAGCTTGAGAGTTTCCGCCGGAATTAGTTCCCACGGTGGCGCTATTTGCACTCGTTACAGGGAAGATGTATGTTCCCCGAGTACTAACTGCCGATGAAGACTCGCTGGTCCATATCATCTTCTTTGGCTGCGCACTATGAAAGCCTGCAAAGTTACTCTGGTAGTTGAGACCTTCAATATCCAAAACGTTCGCTAGTGCACTGGTAGGACCGGCTGAGTTCATGGCTGACGTTACTGGCCGTGTAGGGTCCTCTGAGATGACTATCGCACGCAACGCCTGTCCCGTCGTACCTGCTGACGCATCCGACTGCTCAGGTATCTCGTTTCCAATACCCCAAGCAATCACAGATGGATGGTTACGATCCCGCCGTAGGAACAAGCGGAGGTCAGGTTCTTTCCAATCGGGGAAAATTAGATGAAAATCGTTTGTTGTTTTTTGGGTGTTCCAGCAGTCAAAAATCTCATCGTAAACTATAAAGCCCAACCGGTCGGCGATTTCTAGGAATTCGGGCGCAGGTGGATTATGCGATGTCCGGAGCGCGTTGCTGCCCATCTCCTGTAATATTTGGAGTTGGCGCTCCATAGCTCTGGTATTGAAAGCCGCCCCTAGGGATCCTAGGTCGTGGTGGTTGCATGTACCTTGAACCTGTACGTGCTGGTTATTGATTAGGAGTCCTTGATTCGGATCATACGTCACCGACCGAATACCAAAGCGGGTCTCATAGCTGTCGATCGTGGCATTTCCGGCAGTTAGAGTTGTAATGGCGACATACATGTTGGGCTTTTGCGCCGGTGGTGGCCCCCATAGCTGAGGATTGCTAATCGTGACGGAGCTATTGACGGTCTGTATCGTTCCGTTCGGTAGGGATACCGACTTGCTCGGAAATGTGGCCACGACGGTTGTCGCGGGTTTTCCAGTCGTAGGATCGACGCTATAAACAACAGTCTCTACCCCAACCTGTTGAGGCCCCCCTCCTGTATTTTCCACTTTGACAGCTAGGTTGACCGTGGCAGACTGAGTTGATACTTGTGGTGTCGTGATGTAGGTACCGTATTGAGGTACATGTACCGGGTTGACTTTAACAAGCCAAACATTCCGGTATATACCGGCACCAGGGTACCAGCGGGATGAATCCACCGCATTGTCTAGTCGAATGGCTAGCTGATTGTCGCCTTGTTTCACGTAGGGTGTTAGATCGAGGCGAAATGAGTTGTACCCGTACGGCCATCCTCCTACCAGGTTGCCATTTAGCCAGATAGCTGAATACGACATGGCACCATCGAAATCTAGAAAAATATTGCTCCCGGAATCTTCCGGGCCGAGCGTTACGGTTTTGCGATACCATCCTACTCCGTTTGATGGTAGCCGGCCCATGCCTCCACTGATCCCAGGTGCGTTGAATGGTCCCTTGATCGCCCAGTCGTGAGGCAGATTGACCGCTTCCCAGCTGCTATCATTGAAATCGGATTTGACATACTGAACACTGCTTCCAGGTGGTGTGCCCGAAGGGCGTTGGTACTTGGTGCCGCTAATAAAGTTATTTGCTGAAGGAAGAATCCAGCTCTTCATAGTGTTATACGATAGTGAGTCGGGATTTGTGGTGAATCGCGAGAATTTCCAGCCAGAATTGAGGCTAGTGCGCTCACGGGCGGCTGTGGCGAGAGGAGCGGCCTCATGGTCTTGGCTATTTTCCGCAGCCCATGCTCCTGCAGACTGAGGAATGACAGACAGAAGCAAGCTCACGACGACAAGCGCGCCGACTTGGTATGGTATACGGACTAGGTGCAACATTTTATGCTGTTGGAAACATTATATACAATTTGACCGGCAAAGACTGGAGGGTTGATATGAATGCTTGACCGCCCATCCACCGAGGAGAAGGCAGTGCTTTTAAGGTCGGCTCGGCAGCACGGCGGAAGACAGGCTTCCGTGTTTTGGACCGACTCAATGCCTCATTCGGAGCTCCCGCTTCAATGAGCCCGAGGATTGTTACCGTAATTGTAAGCCACACGGCCTCGTTTACCCTGATTTATCCAGCAACTTGCGCTGGTGCCCGGTGGAGGCGGACCCCTGCTAAATAGAGTATAGTTTTTGCAATGGGCAGTTAGACCCAGGAACGAGCCGCATCTCTAGGTTATCGGAAATTTAAGAAATTATTGGTTCCGATGCTGGAGCATTTGGCAAAGTAACTACGCGTACCAATAAGAGCCGATGTATCCGCTTGCCAATCAGAACAGCGTTTACCAATCAGAACAGCGTGAACTTGTTCGAGGACGAGTTGGAAAAGGAGACCGCGATTATAAACATGCGGATCTTAAATTAGGCAGATTTCCTATACTAGATGGTCCTCAGCCTGTTCATCTCGTGATGTGGCGGTATGGGCAGCACGTTATGAGCGATGGGTGCTATGGCTCGCTTGGTGAGGAGTGTCGTATTAACGGTTAATCATTTTACTTCTTGTTGATTCTAAATCATCGCGCAAGCAGTGTGAGAGACTGATACTCACATGATATTAGCGTGGTAGAGACCGAGGCGGCGGACAAGTACTTCACATGCCGGAGGTGCGGAAGCGGTTTGGACGTCAACCTCATTCCAAATAGAAGAGTCTATCTGAACTTCTTGTTTGGCATCGGCTATGCACCCGAGGATAACGCCGAAACAATTCTTTTCACCCCAGTATCCTTTGTCGCTAATTCAAGAAAGTTAAATGTTCCCTAAACAACTAATTACTCGGATAGCCTCATTCGGATCCCTGGATTCCATGACTGGTGTCGTAGCATGTATGAGCCCAGATGTATCCTTAACAGATATGTTGAAGGCATTGGTAGTGGCCACATCTGGGACTCAAATCAAATCAAGCTTGCCAGGGCCATATTTCATCTCAAATAGTTAATAAGCAATTCTGCTTCGAAGCATTACGGACTGTGTCTTGAACTCGATAACCAGCTTTAGTGATCTAGTCAACGACGTAATTCGCAATAATACCGTTGACGCGTGTCACCACAATGAGACACCCCGCACTTAATGCCACAGGATAAGTGGTTTCGGGAGCCATGATGAGAAAAAAAAGAATTCGTCCTGGTCAGATGAACTAAAATGATTAGAAGCGTGTTTTACTAGAGCAGCGTGCTGTCTCAGCCGAACTGCGGAAGTAAGTCTTTATCTCAACCTTGGACGTTTCTAGACATCTCACTATTACCATGTGTGGCGAATATACAGTAAGACTTGTAGCTTGGAAGTTATCTTCCACTGATAGTGTTACATTAAAACTATTGGAGTAGACTACTAGGTTAGACAAAAAGGGGTTACTCCTTGTCAGTCTATCGATTGAAAGGATACTGATGTGCTGTGCTCTTGTTGCATGAATATTGAGAAGTCGATCAGTTTGCTAAAGATTCTGGATGGCTTGCAGGGGTTAGTGTGATCAGTGATATGGCCAAGTCGGTGAGCTGTGTCTTGTCGACTCGGAGTTTTGGGGGAGTTTCCAAGGGAGAGGACTCTTTGATGTTATAGAAGTAATGGGGATCTGGCACTGTAGCCGATTTGCAGGCCTTGATCCACGCTGAATCGCACCTACCATATAGTTACGAGCAACATTTCTTGAATCCATAAGCACCCGGATCAAGATAAATATGAAAAGTTAAGAGAGGCCGGGGATATTTTTTGACGCTTCAAATTAAATATTCTTGGGGCTTATATGCGAGCAAGAAGGTCTACACGAAAGTTGTGGTAGTTGTTTGGAGCAGTTCCTGCATCACGGACCTAGGCAACTCTACTCTGGCAGTATGAGGGTAGTGGATTGACCAACACTTCTCAATACAACATACTTTCCAAGCCCAACCTGTCTGACTGCGACGAATGAATATGGGTGGAGAGAAAGAGTCGATCACATATATAGTATAAGGCATCGGAGGCCTCTGAACTAATTGATTATTAGGTGGTACTAAAGCCTAGAGCGATATCTAGCATTTTATACAAGTCTCGAGTTACTCAATTCAGGGGTACAGAGCTACACAACGGGAGGATTGAAAATATATCTGACCTGAGATAACAAAGAGCCTTGTTCGACGCTTTATATCATCATATTCGCCCGCGAGCAGAGCCAAAGTGACAAAGCCTCTATTGCAATACTGTGGATATACCAGCAAAGTGTAGTAGTCATTAGTGCCTTAATCAACAGTGCGCTCAGCGCTATATATATTAAGATGATCTTCTAAAACGTATAATTAGGTATAAATGCTCCTAGAAATCCTTAAATACCTATATAATCTCCGGATATAATATTTACCGATCCGTTAAACCTTTAAAAGTTTAAAATCACGAAACTAAACTATAAAACTGCACTAAAAGGATCTATAATCTCGCGATATACCTTTTAACTAAGCTATATTTTTATAAAAAAGCTACTTGCTATAATTTTTATATTTTATATATAAATAAAATAATATTTAATAATTAAATCTTTATATATAACGCGCTTTACGCTATATTTTTAATACTATTAAATAATGTAAAAATGCTATTATTTTAAGCTATTACTATATATATTATTTTAAAATATAATTTTACTATATATTTTTAATTATTTTTTAATTTAAAATTTTTTTTTTTTTTAATATTATCGCTCGTTTTAATTTATAAACTTATAAAACTTCGCGCTTTATTCGTAATAATTATTACTAATTATTTTTAAATATATTTTTATTAAAATAATTAATTTTTAACATATAAATAGCGATTAAATTATTACGTAAATATTTTTAAACGATTATAAATAAGTTTAATATTTTATAGTTTAATTTTAAAACAGTTTAATATATTATTTATTTTAAAATATAGCAAAAAACAGTTAACAAAACTTCAATTTTTCCGTCGTGCTTTTTATTTACTCTTTACTTAAAAAAACAAAAATATAAAACGGTAAAAAATATATATATAATTATTACGTTAATATTTAAAATAATTTTAACTAATTAATATTAATTATAGCATATATAAAATTTTTAATTTTAAAATAATAAATAATAATTTAATTAATTTAAGCGTAAAAAGCACCGTTTTTCGTAATTTTTTTTATAAAATTAGTATTTTGCACAAATTTTTTTGTTTTTAAAAAACGAATCGTTAAAATTATTTTTTCGAAAAATATTACCGAAACTAGTTTATTTAATCCGGTTTTTTTTACTTTTTATAAAATTTTTATTATTAAAGTTCGTATTTTAATATTTTATTTTAATTTAAAAAATTTTATTATTATAAATAATAAATTTATAAAAAGCCGTACTTATTTTATTAAAAATATTAAGCCGTTTTTTTAATTTATAAATAAATCTAGCGATTTTTAAATTTCTGATTTTAAAGCCAAAAGTTAAATTTATAATTTTATAAATAAATTAAATAAATATTAAGCTTATTTAAACGATTATTTAAATAATTTAAATAAATAAACGTATTATTTGCAATTAATCCGTTGTTTAATTTATTTTCGAAATTTATTCGATTATATTTATACTTTTCTTTATTATTTTTGCTTATTTTCAAACTTTTTTTTTTGTAATAATTTTAATAAATAAACTTTTAAAACTTTAAAACGTATTTGCTTAAGTTATAATATTTTATATATATTTTTTTATATAAAATATATACGTTCGGCGATTTTTAAAAAAAGCATTAATAAATATTTTAACGCGTTTAAAAAAAATCGATATTAACGCTATACTTTAAACTATTAATATATTTTTTTATAAACTTTTTTTTTAAACGTTAAATTTTTTACCTAATTATTAATATAATTTTAAGCTTAATTATTATAAAATAACTATTTTTACGTTAATTAACGTTTATATAGCTTTTAAAGCTTTAAATTACGTTTGTATTTATTTTTTTCGAAAATTTTATTTAAATATTAACTCGATTTTTTAAAAAATTAAACGCTTTATTAATAAACTTCGTAAACTATTAAATATTTTTGCTTTTATTTTTGCTTTAATTTTAATTTCCGCTCTAAATTTAAAACGTAATTTTGCTTATTTTTATATAAGCTTAGCTTTAGCTTAAATTTTTTTTAATAATTTAATAATTATACTTTTTGTACCGTTTTTTTTTTCTAGTTTTTTTTATTTAAAAACGCGCGATTTTGCTAATATTTGCTTTTAATTTTGCGCTTATTTTTAAATATATAATATTTTTTATTTTTATATTTATTTTTTTTAAAAAGCGTTTTTAAAATCTTGCTTTTTTTTTAAACAATTTTTTTTATTTTAGCAATAGACTTTTTTTCTAGTTTTATTTATATTATAAATAACGATTATATAAATATAACTAAACGTAAAATTAACGCTATTAATGTTATAATAGTTTATTTTAATTTGCTTTTTTATTTAGCTAGTTTTTATATTAATTAAACTAAACGTAAACTTTATATTATAAAACTTATAAAAAAGTTTATCGATTTTACTTTTAATAATTAATTCGCTTTTTTTTATTTAATTATTATAATAAATTATTAAATTTTTTTTAGGATTTAATATAATTATTAATTAAATATTTTAAAAGCCGGCGTGTTTATTTATTATAAAATTATACTCGATTTCTTTTTATTCATAATTTTTTTTTATTTTATAACTTATATTTTGTAAATTTAATAAAACTTTAAAATGCTCGAATTAAGCTTTTAATAAATTTTTAATAAGCTTATTTATTGGCATTTTTTTTATTAAAAAATATATAATTTTAAATAATTTTTTAACATATTTTTGTTTAATTTATATATTTTAAATATTTATATAACGTAATTAAATATTAATTTGCTTATTTTTTTATTATTAGCCGGATTGTTTAAATATTATTAAAATATATTTTTTAAAATTTTTTTAAATTTAAAGTAAAATTTTTAAATAGTTTTTTTAATATTATTATTTTTTTTTTTTTACAAATTTTATAATATTTACTTTTGTTTTTATAATAAATGTAGATATTATATTTTATTATATAGCTTTTTAAATAATCGGTTTTTTTTTTAAAAAAAATTACATATATATATTCGTAAAACGATTTTTTTAATTTTTTTATTATTTGCAAAAAATACATTTTTAGCCATTATAAATACTTAAACATTTTTTTTTATATATTATAAATTATTTTTAAATATTTAATTAATTACTTTTATATATTTTAGCTTTAAATTTATTAAATGTTTTAAAAATTAAACAACGGTATATATTATATCTAATTTAATTATTATAGCGGTATATAAAATAAATCTTATGCGCTTTTAATATGTTGCGAAGCGTACACTAGTGTTTAACACTATGTATGCTCTTGTAGTATCGGGGTTATAAATGCTTAAAGTATAACCAAAGATACTCTTATATTTATGTTTAGAGTATACGTCAAAAGATAGTATTGCAGGCAATAAAAACAATAGTATCTGAGATTAACTGCTTCGTAAAAACTGTTCTCTTATAGCTATTTCTAAAAACTAGCTATAAACATGAGTTAAATAATAATAAATAAATAACTAGTTACCTAGAAAATTCCTTCCCTTTTTATACCATTCCCTCATCCTTATATCCTTTTTATAATCCTGTCCGTATTCTCCAATAAAATACCTGGATCATATTTTCCTAGATCTTTATAATCTAAGTGATCTATAAATTACTTAAATCACTTAGATTATTTACAGTTACGTAACTCTATGTTGCCACGTTTCTGCCCCGCTAGGGGTTCTTCCCTTTATAGTTTTTTTTCAAACCATAGTCCTCTGTTGGTTTGTAATACTATTCCCCTCCTTCCAGCTTTATTGTTTTAATAAAAGCTAACTAGTCCCCGAATAAATCCTTAGTATTATCCTAGTAAGTTCCCTTCTTACTTCTTCTGATAGCTAGTTATGTTCAAAAAAAAAGTAGTCGCCCTCGCCTCCGCTAACGCAAAAATCGTAAGACTTGTTCTAAATACATTCGACAAAATAGTATAAAAGTTCCTGCTTGTTTTTATTATTTGTCCAATAGTATCGCTTATTTTCGTATTAACCACATCTTTAGTTATCATAACTATACTCGTAACGGGACGATCTCCAGAAATTGTTTAATCGTCTAAATATAATTCGTCGTCTGCAACAACAGGAGGAATTCTTTCGTAAACGCGGGCTTAAAATTCTTTTAAAAAAGGAGCGCTTAAACGAAAAAGAGCGGGCAAACAATTCTCCTTTTTTTAACTAGGACAAGTTTAATTCTTCCGTAATCAACCCTGCCTTCTTAGTTTCGGTCAATTAGGGTGTTGTCGGTAAAAATTTTTAACAAAACTCCTTGCGTTCGTAAAATGTTTTTTTAGTTCTTACGTAGTTTTAGCGTATGTATAGCCTTTTTACTTAATAAAATATTTAAATTCCTTTTTACTTTATCGTAAATCTAGGATTTTTTTTATTTCGTAAATATTTTTGTTTTTATTTACTTTTAACTAGGTTTTAAATATAACGTTTAAGTACGTTTTAATTAATAATAATATATAAAAAATCGGTCGGATAACTATAATATTTAATAATTTTAGTTTATATATTATTAATAATATAACTTTTTTAATTTTAAAAGGTCCGATATTTTTAAAATCGAGTTTTTCGTTACTGCGTTTTGTTCGAATATTGCGTTTTAAAAAATAAACTTTATCCCTTTTTTTTAAAATTAGCTTTAATAATTTGTTTTTGTCGTAGTATTTTTTTATTTTTTGTTAAATAAATATAAGTTTTTTTTATAACTATTTTTATAATTTTAGCAACTTTTTTGCTTAGATTTTTACTGCTAATACAGTAATATTGTTAATATAATATTATTATATATTTATATTGTATTTATAGTTTATTTTAAATAGTAATATTTTTATCGTTTTATTTATTAAACTATTATATGCTAGTTTTGTATTTAGTAATAATTTTATTTAGTTATTTTAATTTTAATTAATATAATAACGTAAATATTATTTTAGTGTTTAGTTTAGTTTTTTTATTTAATTATTTGTTTATAAGTAGTATATTATAAACATTTTATGTTTAATTTTTAAAGTTTTAATAAATAATTGCCAAAATTTAGATATTATTATTCTACTTTTATCGGTAATAATAGTTTTTAAGTATTTATATTTGCTAAAAACATGTTTTATTATTGCGTAAGCCAAATTTTTTGCTAAGCTTGCTTTTTTATAAAGTATAAAATAAGTATATTTCGTAAGTTTGTCTACTATAACTATAATAAAGTTAAACTTTACTTTGGTTATTGGTTTTTTCGATTTTAATAGCTTAACTATATAGTTAAATGCTATTATTTTTTATGCTCGGTTTAATATTAGTACTAGTTAGTTTATTTAATTCTCGTAAAGTTTTTTAAATCTTTTTATCCTATTTTTTATAATTTATTTGCATTAAATTTATAAATAGACTTTTATTTTTATTTTCGTATAGTAGTACTTAACTTTTTAATAATACTTTTTATTTATAATCCCTTTTTTGGCTAAAAATATCTGCTCTATCGTTTTTTTTGCTTTTAATATAAATAATTTTAAAATTAAACTAAAATAAAAACTTTACCTATCGTATTTATCGCTTATTTAATATTTTAATAGTTATAAATATTATAAAGTTTTTATAGTTTAAATAAACTTTTACAAGTGCTACGGTACTATTTAAATAATATATTTATTGCTTAAATGCTTCGATTATCGTTATAAATTTTTTATTATATATTTAATAGTTTAGTTTAAGTCTTAAAAACTTTTTCGAAAAAAATGCTACTAAATATAATTTACCGTTTTCGTTTTATTAAATTAATTATCTTTTTATAGCGTAATTACTTACGTCGATTTTTATTTTATATTTTTTGTTTAAATTAAGTAATTTAAATATTAAATTATTTAAAATTGCATTTTTAAATATATCGAACGTTTTTTATTTTTTTTTATTTATTAAAAAAGTTTATTTCTTTTAATAAAGTTTATAAAAAATGCCGCGATTTTCTTAAAATCTTTAATAAATACACGTACAAAATTTATAAATTTTATAAATAAACGTATATTACCGATATTTTTTAATACAAGCTAATTTTTTACTATTTTTAATTTAAACTATTAAATTTATATTTTTTTTTAAAAAGATTATATATTTTAAAAAATCTATTTATTATTTATAAAATTTACTTTTTTTTAAATATATTTTTAATTTTACTTTTTATAACATTTAAAACATTTATCGCATATATTTTTTATATTTTTCGAATATTTCCGAATAAATTAAAATATCGTTTAAATATACTATTATAAATCTATTAATAAATTTACGTAATATATTTATAATTATTAACTAAAATATTACTAATACGTTAATAAAACTAAAATCTATTATTAAAAATTTATATAATTTATATTTTATAATAAATACTGTTTTTTATTTATTGCCTTTTTTAATTTTAATATAATAGTAAACTTTTAAAATATTAAATATTATAAACTATTATGCTTTTTTTAAACAATTTTTTAAATCGTTTATTTAAAATATAAATTTTTTATTTTTAATAGTTATAAAATTAAAATGTCGCTAATTTTTATAGTTTTTCTATTTTCGTTTTTTATTTTTTTCCGGTTTTTTTAATATTTATAGTATTAGTATTATTGCCGATAACTTAAAATATTATATAAACCTTTTTTTTAAATTTTTGTTAAAATATTTTTGTAATTTTTCGAATTATTTTTTATTCGACCTATACGGTTTAAAAACTTTAAAATACGTTTTTTTTTTTAAATCAATTGCGTAATTATATTTACTATACTTTAGTAGCTTTATTTCTATACTATATTTTTTTATAAACAAACTTTTAAATTTAACGTACTTTTTTAATACTTTAATCGTAAATTTTTTATTAACTTACTATTATACTTCGTTTTGTACTTTATTTAACTATTTAAGCTTATATATAGTTCGTATTTAAAATTTTGCAAAAACTAAGTTTTTTTTTAATTTAATTATTTTAGGCAAATTTTATTAAAAACGGCTAGTTTTTTAGTTTATTTTAAAATTACTTTTCCGCAACTAAATTAACTTTAATATTATATTATATAATATTTTTGCAATATTAAGTTTAAAGCGTTTTAAATAACTTTAAATAATTATTAAAAATTTTATAATTTTTTAAATAACTTTTTTATTATTATAATTTATAGTTTTTTTATCGAAAGTTATAAATATATAAAGTTTTTTTTTTTTAATTTATACTAAGTTTAATTCGTTAATTAAATTTAAAAAAATATAACTTTTATAAACGCTTATATTAAATAAAGCTTTTAGCTTTTTTTTATTATAAATTACGTTTATTAATATCTATATTTTTTTAAGTTATGTTTTTATTTTATATAAAAACCTAAAAATTTCGTAAACTAATTATTAGTTTTGTTTTATAATTGCTTTTTGTTATTTTTTAATTATTAATAAACTTATCGTCGGTTTTATTTTTTCGTAAATTTTGCTATTTTATTATTTTTTTAACGATTTTGGATAAATATTAATTTTCGCTAATTTTTTTTTTTAATTTTTTTTTTTATCTTTTTATATTAAAAAACTTTATAAAACATATAAATTTTATATTAAATATATTAATATCGTTTTTAAGTTGTAAACTTTTTTTTGCAATTGTCGGAATATTATAAATTTTGTTTAAATATAACGTATCCGTAAACTATTTAATATATTACTACTAATTTTCTAATTTTAATTTTTTTATAAAAATATTAAATCTTTATTTTAACTATACGGGTTAAAAACTAAAAATTCTTAATTTTTTTTACTATATATTTTTTATATTTATATACTATATAATTTATTTATAATATTTCGTAATATTTTTTATAACGTAATTATAATCGTTTATCGTTATTTTTAAACATAATATTATTATATAAACGATTAATTAAAATAAAAATATCGAATTTTTTCGTTTTTAAAACATTTATTCTTATTTTAATCATTATATCTCGGTATTTTTTATAATATTTTAAAAGCTATTGTTTTAACTTAATATCGAGTTTTCGTTTTATTTTTTTGTTAATTAAAATCGTTATTTTTTATTTTAAACAAAATTCGTTTTTTTACGTTTATAAGCGGATTTATTTTTAAACTATTTTTTTTTATACTAACTAATTTAACTATTTATTTTTAGTTTAATAATTGTAAGTTTCGTAAAAGCATTTTAAATTTTTTTTTAAACATTTTTCTTTTTTTAGCTAATTTTTTTTATATATTATTTTATTTTTAATATTTTAATATACGTATTAATTTGTTTTAATTTATCGTATATTTAAAGCTAATACCGTTTTATTAACTAAAAAATAAAAATAGTTTTTAAAATATTTTTCGTCGTTTTTTAAATTATAAGGTTTTTTATTTTAATCTTTTTCGGCTAAGTTATAGTTTTTTTATTTTTTTATTTTCTTAGTCGGGTTTTAACTATTTACTTTAAGTTTACGCGTCTTTTTATTTATTTAACGCAATAGTTATTTAGTGTTATAACTTTTGTTAAATTTATTTTATAATTATTTTTATAGTTTTAAATTTTTGTTTTAAAATTTATATTATTTTTGTTAAATTTTATTTTAAACATACCTTTTCGTTAAATTATACTTTTTTTTCCGAACTGTCGATAAACTATTTTTTGTTATAAACAGCTTATTTATATATTTTTTTTACTATTTGTTTTAAATATAACCGTACTATAAATTAGTCCGCTAACGCATATATTTTTTTTTATACTACTTAGTTTCCGGTTAATATTTTACTGTTTTGCTTTACGTTTAAAATTTCGTTATTATAATAAGCTTATATTATATTAATTTATTAACTGCTTTTTTTAACTTTAGATATTTTAGCTTTTAGTACTCGTAAATTTTTGCGTAGTTTTTTATTATAGTTTTTAATATAATGCCTTAGTTTATCGCAATTATAGCATTTAACGGTTTTTTTCGTCTTTTATTATCTTTTTTTACTTTGTTATATTTTATTAAGTTTTATTAGTCTTGTATATATACTATATGCCGTAAAATGTTATCGTTTTTTAAAATTATTAACATTATTTTAACTTTTTTTTTAATTTTTATTTTTAAAAAAACTTTGCTTTTTTTTTTTTTAATATTATTTAAACAATTAAATATCGATTTAAATAGCCGTTAAAATATATTTTATAAATTTATTAGGTTATAGTAATTTAATAATCTCGTTTTTAATTTTATTTTTTAATTTATTATAAAACATTATAATTTTAGCTTAGTCGTTAATATTAAATATAGCAAAAATTTTTTAAAACTTAGTTGCATAGTTTAACGCTAATTTAATTTATCGCAATTTTTATAACTTATTTTAAGCTTATCGTTTTTTTTTAAAGTTAAAAAATAGATTTTTAAGCTTAGTTTTAAAAAATCTCGATTTAGAAAATTTTTTTACATATTTTCGGGCTAATTGTTTTTTAGTTTATTTGTTGCTTTAAACAAATATAGTTTAAACTAGGTTAAAGCTTTATTTTTTAGCAATAAAACTGCATAAAAAATTCGTTTTTTATCGTTTTTAAAAACGTTATTATAATAATACTAATATATTTGTATTTAAGCTAAAAATTTTTTAAATTTGTTAAAAATTTTATCGAACTTAAATAGTTTAGCGATTTTTAAATTTTTTTTTAATATTTATCGTTTATTGTTTTTAATATTTAGCTTTTTTCAAAAATCCTTAACTGCGTTTACTAAATAATTATACTATTTTTCGGTAACTTTAAATTTATTATTTTCTTTTTCTATCTTTATAAAATAATTAAGGCTCGTTATTCCTTTTAAAAATAGTACTATAACTTATAATAGTTCCGCCTGCTTTTAAATTACCGGTGCCGATATAATTCAAATATTGCCTTAGTTAACCGTTTAACGTAAAACAAAACTATTCAAAATATTACAAAACATACACTAGTGTTTAATACTATATATGCTTTTATAATATCGAGGTTATAAATACTTAAAATATAACCAAAAATACTTTTATATTTATATTCAAAGTATACGTCAAAAATTAGTATTACGGGCAATAAAAACAATAGTATTTAAAATTAACTGCTTCGTAAAGACTGTTCTCTTATAGCTATTTCTAAAAACTAGCTATAAACATAAATTAAATAGTAATAAATAAATAACTAGTTACCTAAAAAATTCCTTCCCTTCTTATACCATTCCCTCATCCCTATATCCTTTCTATAATCCTGTCCGTATTCTCTAATAAAATACCTAGATCATATTTTCCTAGATCTTTATAATCTAAATAATCTATAAATCACTCAGATCACCTAAATCATTTACGGTCACGTAACTCTATATTGCCACATTTCTGCCCCGCTAAAGGTTCTTCCCCTTATAGTCTTTCCTCAGACCATGGTCCCACTGTTGGTTCGTAACATAATATTTTTTAATTTGCTTTTTAATAATTTTTTTCCAATATTTTTTTAATTTTTTAGTTAATAATAAAATAGTAAAAATTTAAAATTTATTAGCTAAATTATACCGTTTAGCAACTTTTTTTATATATAAATTATAAATTAAAATAATTGTTTTAGTTTTTCGGTTTTTAATTATTTTAATGTTTAAAAATTAAACAATATTATTTTATTTTTTAATTTTATATATTTTTTTAAACTTTATAATTAAACTTTTTGCTTTTTTAATATAATTTTTATAATAAATAACTAAAAAATCGTCGACGTAAAATATAATAAATATTATACGATTTTTTATATAAAATAAGTATAATTTCTTTTAAAAAAAATTGGTTTTAGCATTTTTAATGTTTTCGAAAATTTTTTATACTATAAAAATAATAAATTTTTAAACTTATATAAAACTTTTAATAATAATATAACTTTTTTTTAGCTTTTTAAACTTATTTAATAATTTATAAACTACTAGTTTTTTTTTTTTAGCAAAAAGCGTTTAAAAAAGCGTTTTTTATATTTAATTGTTTAATTTTTAAATTAAATATTACGGTAATTGCTATTATTAAACAGAAAATTTTAACTATAAACGTTATAGTATATATATTTTAAAACGTATTTCTTTTTTTTAAAAATTTTTTCGCTGTTAGTTTCGATTTATAAACGTTAAAATAGCTATTTTTGTTAAATTTATAAATAAATATCTATTTTAATCGCAAAAAAAAGTTTTTAGTTTTTGTTTTTAAAATAATTTTTAATACGTTTTGTTTTTTAAAAGCGTTAATTTATTGTAAAACGTTTTTTTTTTAAAATAATTTTTTAAAAAATATATGTTTAAATTTTTTTAAATTTTAAAAAACGGTTTTAATAAATCGTTTTAGTATATTTAAAGTTTATTAAAAACTACGTTTATACGATTTGCGTTATTTTAATTTACTATTGCTATAAATATTATATATAATGTTTTATACTTTTAATCTTTTTTTTAAAGCTTTTTGTTAATTAAGCAAAAAAGTTTTTAAAAATAAAAACTAGTTACAATTTTTTAAAAAATAATTTTTTTTTTAATAAGTCGCTATAATCAATATTACGTTTATTATTACAGTAAATATTACGTTAATTACGCTTTTATTATTTTTAATATTACTTTTCAAATTTTTTTTTTATATATTTCGGCTAAAACGTAAAGTTAGTAAATAAATTTTCCGAATATATTTTTTTTTAATTAATTATTTAATTAACCATAATTTTATAATAATATTTCGGTTATTTTTATATTTTCGGTAAAATATACTTTTTAAAAAAATCGATAATTATTATTTATATTTATATATATATAAATAATATTTTAAATATTTTTTTAAATATTTTTTTTAACTTTTTTTATTTGCTACGACGGTTTTAAAATATTACAAAATATTATAAATTTATACGGCTAATTTCGTAAAATTCCGTTTTAGCTTTTAGCTTAATTTTTAAACGTTTTTATTTCCGATTTTTGCATTTTAAAATAGCTATTTAAATTTTAATTTAAAACAAGTGCATTTTTAAAGTTATTAAAAATATTAATATTTAATTTATAATTAAAAAAAGCTTAGCTATTTTATAGGTTTAACATTTTAAAAAATCTTTTTAGTACATTTTTATTACCGTAATTTTATCGATTATATCGATAAAAATTTATATAATTTATTTTTTTTATTTTAGACGGTAAAATATTTTTTTACCGAAGGTTATATTTTTAGTAATAATTATTTATAATTGTTTAAAAATCTATACCGGGTATAAGTTAATAGTTATATAGCTTATTAAATATTTTAAATGCGCTTTTATTTATATTTTATACTTTCGCTTTATTTTTTTTAATTAACTTATTAAATTTTATAAAATACGCTTTATATTTATAAATATATATTTCGCTTTAGTTTAATTATAAGTTATTTATTAGCGTTTTCGAGATTTTTAAAAAATATTATCGGAAATACTGTTTAAATTACGTATTGAAAATTTCGCAAAACGCGCGGAAATTATAAACGCATAATAAGCTTTTATTATATAATTAAGCCGCTATTTACGTTAATTATAGTTATAAATTCCCGAAAAAGCTTGCCTTGTTTATTATTATTTTAATCGATTTTGTCATAATTTTTTACTTAACTTTTTTAAATAATTTTATAAACTTTTTATTATATAATAAAAGATTTTTAATTCGATTTTTAAATTTTATGCTTAAATTTTATATTTTATAAATCTTTTAATAGCAATTAATATAGTTTCGTTATTATTATATATAATATAAACGTTAACTTTAAACTTTTATTTTATTTAAACTTTAAAACTTTATATTATTTTAAATATATAATCGTAGCTTTTATTTATTAATAAATAAGCGTAAAGTAATTTATTAAATTTGTTTTTAATTACTAATAGCTATTATAATTTATCAAATTTTATAAAATAATCGAATAAATTTTAATAAATTTTAAGAAAAGCTTTTATACGCGCTTTTTTAAAAAAAATTTTAAAAATTATATTCGAAATATATGTTTTAGCGTAATGTTTACATTTTATATTTTCTATTTTTTTTTTTTTTTTTTTAATTTTTCTATTTTTTTTTTAAAAAAACTAACACTTTTAAAACTTTAATTTAAAATATTTTTTTTTAATGCTAAAATTATTTTATATATTTTTTTTAAACTTTAATAGATTTTTTAATAGCTTATAAACTTTAAACTTTAGTTTAGTTATTAATAATATTATAATACTTATTGCGTTTATAAATATTTTTTTTAAATATAAAATTACTAGTTATTAATAGTTTATTAAAATTAAAAATCAAAAATTTATATTTTAAAAAGATTAAATTATGCTTTTTAATTAGTTTTTTTATTATATTATTTTTCTTAACGTTTTTTATTATAATAAATAATTAAAGCCGCAATATTAAATCTTCTTTTTTTTTTTTTTTTAAATTAAGCTTTAAAAATTATATTAATATAAAATTTTTTTTATAACAGCTACGTTAATTAAAGTTATATTTTTTATATTTTTTTTTTAGCGCTTGCTAACATTTTCAGAATAATTTTTTTACTAATACTTAAAATCGAAAAGCTTAAAATTCCGGCTTTTATTAAAACTTTTAATTTTATTAATATAAAAAAGCTTAATACTAATAAATTTTTATTATTAATTAAATATATAATACTATAATTATTTAAGACCGTATTATTTATTAATAAATAACAGCTTATTTTAAAAATAATATATATTTTTAAATAATTTATAAATATGCTAATAATATAAAAATTAATTACTGTATAAACTAAATTAAAGTTAAGCTATAAC
Source organism: Xylariaceae sp. FL1651 (assembly GCA_025201745.1). Classification (NCBI taxonomy): domain Eukaryota; kingdom Fungi; phylum Ascomycota; class Sordariomycetes; order Xylariales; family Xylariaceae; species Xylariaceae sp. FL1651. The sequence continues at coordinate 71,137 of MU624251.1, read as the reverse complement.
TTTTTTTTTTCAATGCTTTTTTTATTATATTTTTAATATAATAATACTTTTTATCTATTTTTAATAATTTTTTAATAAAGCTTGTTTTAAGCAATATATTTATAATAAGTTTTAAATTTTTTTATATTGTTTATTAATAAACTTTTAAATTTTGCGCTTAGTTAATTTAATAATAGCGTATTATAATATTTTATATTTTTTAAACCTTTATTTATACTTTATTCCTTTTAAAAATAGGCATAAATAGTTATAACTTTTTAACGTTTTAGCTAATTTATTTAGCGCTTAATTATTATTAAAAAAATTAATATTAATAAGTTTATTGCTTTAAATTATCGAAATTACAAAAAGCTTTAAAGTATTTTTTTTAATTATATAGCTTATTTTTGTAAATTAAAAAGTTGAAAATTTTACTATACTCGTTTAAAATAATTAATTTTTTTTAAATATTTATTTTTAATAAAATTAACGATTTATTCTTTAGTTTAGTTTAATATTATCTTTTTTTAAATAGCTTGCAGAAAATTTTTCGTTACTAATATCCTTTTAATAATTAAAAAATCGTAGCTTTTAGCTTTTAAATATATATAATACTAATTTATATATTATTAAGCGGGTTTAATCTTTTTTTACTTTATTTACTAAAATATTATTTCGTACTTTTTGTAAACTATAGTTTTTATAATTAATTTAATAAATTTTAATATACTTTATAAAACTTTAATTAAAGCTTATATAAAAAAGCTTTATTTGTTAATAAATTAAAATAAAACTATATTTATAAAAAGCTTATTTATAATTTTATTAACTTAATCGAACACAGTTATATATTTATTAAATTTTTTAACTTAAACAGTTATAACGCTAAAAAGCTTTTTAACTTTTTAATTATAAGCTTTATTTACTTTTTTGTTTTTAAAATTATTAAATTTTTTAAATTTAAATCTGCAAAGCTTGTTTTTAAATAACTTAATCCATTTTTCGAACAATTTTATATAAATTTTATATTATTTAAATATTATTTCGGCTTTAAAACTATTTTTTATAAAAAACTTTAATATTTAATTAAACTAGTTAATTTCGTTTAAACCGTTTAAATCGATTAAATATTATACTTTTCGTATATAAACGTAAAATTATAGTTTAGTATATTAAAAAGGCTAATTGCGCTATTTTTTTAAAACAGCGTTTTTTAAAATCTTTTCGTTATTAAAAAAGAATTTATATATAATAAGGATATTTTTAAATAAATAAAATAAAATATAGTTAATTATATAACGATTAAATATATATAAAAATATATATAAAAGATAATAAAACAATTAGCTAATAATATAACGTTTACGCATAACTATAATTATTTAAAACACCGGTTTTATACGCAAACTAGGCTTATAACTATTATAATACTATAAATATACTAGCAAAATATAATAGTTATTAATACCTTAATTAACAATACACTTAGCGCTATATATATTAAAATGATCTTTTAAAACGTATAATTAGGTATAAATACTCCTGGAAATCCTTAAATACCTGTGTAATCTCCAGATATAATATTTACCGATCCGCTAGACCCTTAAGGGTCCAGGATCACGAGGCTAAACTGCAAGGCTGCACTAAAAGGATCCACAATCCCGCGATAGCCTTTAAATAATGCCTGTAAAGTGTAGTTAGCAGGTAGGGAAATTTGCCGTAGACTTAACCGCAGCAACACAAACCGTCGATAACTAAAGAACCCCTAGTTCTCATGCTAGCAAAAGTCATAATTCTTCAGGACAGTTATGTTAAAAAGAATGTTACCTACAACTATCAAGATTAAACTGCATTAAGAGAACACAAGTATCCACCCTCTTAAACATATAACATATAAGCAGCCCGAGAGCCGAAACAACGGTTTGTCACGTATAAATACCGTTATTGCCTACTCGGCGATAACGGCGTCGTTTTTTCGTCACACGGCTCGCCAAGGTTGTAAAGTATACAAGTCGGCGATATTTGACTCTACTTTTAGAGGGGGTGGCAGCGCTGGTGTATTAATGTTCGGATTTATCTTAACCACCACAAAGCACAACCAGATAGTGGGCTGTCTGCTTTGAGAAAATTGTCAAATTTGCATTGGAGAGCACTAACTTGGAAGGAATCCAGTGTCGAAGCTTAAGTTCAACGACCTGATAAAAAGGACAAGGGCAGGATATTGCATGCTAATTGGATCGGCGCACTGCTGACAGGCAAGCACGATGGGGGTTAGCAATTTAAATATGACCCGATTACACGACTTTGCTCTTGACTTGTGCCTGCTCCACTCCCCTTTTTATGGGCTTGCTTGCTTATAAAATATTTAAGCATGCATTAAAAGACTTCCAAGGGCCACGTCTTGGGGCGGTTTCGAAGCTAAGGCTTTTATTTAACATACTCGGGGGACAAAGCTACCTGCTTCTCGAAAACCTCTACCAGAAGTATGCCACAGTTGTCCTGACTAGTATGCTCTCATCTTGGTTTATAGACGCTCTGTCAGTGGTAAGTTTCCTTGAACTTTATCGCTGGCGCATCACAGGGCCGCAAGAACTCACGATCTTTTATCCCGATGTTTATTTGTTCTTTAGAAGTTGTAGCACATCTTGTAACCAAGAAATAGAAAGTATAACTTCTTTATTTTGATCATAATGGATCTTGCTTGGCCATAATTAAGCGTCACCCATCAACCACAACCACACCTTCGGTTACAGCCAGGATTCACCCTAAATCTAAAACCCTCTTTAGTACTAGCGTAAGTGTTTAAGGAAGCCGACCAGTGCTAAACGAAACGTATTCGCCCTGAACGATTTATTAAATAAAGAGCGTTGTTATCCGGGCACCCTCCGGGCCGCATCGGCCCGCAAAAGTTTTTAACAGCCGCCACACCTTTGGCAGCCTGTAACTAGCAGCCCTCGACTAGTTAATAATATTAATATGCCGTTAAATAAGGGTTTTAGCCGTTTTAAGCGTTTTAAACTTATTTTAATATTTTAGCTATTTTTTATTATTAAATACTAGTTATTTTTAAACTAAAATATTAGTTAAAAAATGTTAATTAGTAAAGTTTTTTTTAAAACAATAATATAATAAAGTTAAATAAAATTCGGAAAAGTTTACGGCAAATTTATTAAGTAAATGCTTAGGATTTAATTAGCGAAAGCTGCAGGTTAGCTTTGCGGCTGTTTTAAAACGTTTTAAGCTAAAAGGTGCCTAAATAACTAAACGAAAGTGCCCGGATAACAACGCTTTAAATAAATTACGATTCGTTATAATAACTTAAAGTTATGAAGTTTACGTTACGTAACTGTACTAGGGTTGCGTTCTTTATATATTTGTATTCCCTTTTCTAATCTTTTAGCTTGCCGGACAGAATTCACAACCAACGTTCGTCATCACCAAAATCCCATAATTTGTTGCTGCGCAGTTCGCCATGAACAACCTCAATCTCTTACAAGATATGTCGGTATCTGGGTTAGCTGTAAAGCTTTTATTTTAACGCCTTTATCTACTTCTGCAAAGCGCAGTGTAATTATCTGCACTACCAAAAGACATATACTAATACCATGCACATCCCATAGGGTCTTAGAGTAAACAAATCTAAATGCTCTTAAAATATAAGAGTTTAATTAATTATAAAGTCATAATTAAATAGAATGTAGTTGGGCGATGATAAAGAACGTGCGTTCAGCTGCTAAGTGATAGAATAATGCGTTAAAATACTGGTTTTACAGCCGACCTGTAATTACACATACTTAATCAATCAATCTACTAATCTCACTGATTATCTAATTTAACACATGGTCTTAAACAGCATATTTAACTGAATTCTTATCAACTGATCCTTTATATTTTCGAGTGTAAAGCGGACCCCGCCCCTTCCCAGGCCACCGCCTTACGGGCCACATGGCCATAACTTTTGTTAAATATATAATTAAAAATCCAATTTTAATCCCACAAACGGTTTTTTACCCTTATTGCGTTCGTTTTTTTTTTTTTTTTTTTTTTTTTTTTTTTTTTTTTTTTTAAAAAAAAATTTTTAATTTTTTAATTTTTAATTTTTAATTTTTAAATTTTTTTTTTAATTTTTTTTTTTTTTTTAGATATAGACTTATTTAACCGCTAATAGCGTTTGCGCGCGGCGTTTCGCGACGTAAAGCTAAGTGTTACGTTTTGTAAGTAAAATACCCCTTCCCGGTTTATTTAAACAAGTTTAAAGTTAACTAAAGTGTTAGCAAAAATTATTAAGTTATTACCGAAGCTTTTAGCTAAATAGCTTTTAAAAAAGATATTAAACGAAGTAAATAAATTATTAGTTTAAAGTGCGTAAATGCTTTTAAAACAGCTTTTTCGTTAATTATTGTATTTAAAAGTGTTAACGTTTAAGCTTAATAGTTTTTTTGCGATAAATTGTTTTTTTTTTTTTTTTTTTTTTTTTTTTTTTTTTTTTAAAAAAAAAAAAAAAAAAAATTAATTAAGTTTTATATTTATTTTAAAAAATTTTTATTTTTTTAAAATG